>OX411544.1:64436116-65673739 GCA_948146395.1 Fragum whitleyi
TTTTCAAAACTGAGCTCTGACGTAATCGTTGAGCCCATTACCATAGGTATATCGGGTATATTTAAAGCACATTGTAGGAATTGAACGTGGTTCCCCTTTTTAACTTTGCAAGCACATGAATGAGTAAACTTTACGATCTAAGACAAGCAAAAAGTTTCATTTGAAAGGTAAATTGTTTCATTTTTAGGTATCGTTTAAGCTTGTTTTAGGTCTATTTTGAAAGAAGAGCACGGGAATTTAACCGTTAAAAGTAGATTTCACGACTCACCGCGCAAAATCTACCTATATAGGAGTATTTTGTAAACTGAGCCCTGACGTAGGGGCTGAGTCCATTATCATAGGTAAATCGGGTATAATCTAGAAGCAAATGGTAGGAATTAAACCTGACTCCTTTATTGCAATTATGAAAGTACATGTTTGAGTGAACCTTACGTTGTAAGACAAGCAATGATGTTGGTTTAAATGGTAAATTGTAAACTTTCTTAATGCGCTATTTAAACCAGTTTTATCTATTTCGAACAAATGACACGTGAATCTAACAGTAAAAAATTGATTTCACGGCTCATCGCTCAAAATCTACCTATAGCAAGCGTTATGATAACAACTAAAAATGTATACACCGAATCATAACAAAAATAAAAGGCCTATTTTGGATTATTGTTGTTGTTTTCTTATTTTTTACAAGCACGGTATTAAAGATAATTTTCAGAATGCATCCTTACCACTTACCTCTCATTGGGCCAACTTATTTCTCGCCCGCTCTGGGATCGGGTGTAGACTGGTGTCACTGTCGAATATGTGGACCAGTCTAGAGCTGGTAGCCCGCTTTCTGAGAGATACTCTTACATTGCGGGCAACAGTACCCGCCCAGGGTCAGAAATAAGTTGGCTCATTCATTCTTGAAATATGCTTATCCAATTGACCTGTAAAAGGGTTATTACCTGATACAAATATTTGAAATATGAAATACGCGAATGCTCACAGGTGCGGGATTTCGACGCTACATGCATTTCACTCCACGCACTAATGGCTAGCTTTGACACATAACAGACCTTACCTGAATAATAGTTAAGGTAGCAAAAAATCCAGTTAACGTAACGTTTCCGGAGTAATGAGCTTTAACAATGTTAACCGAGGTTTCCTAATGAATTTCGTGAGGAAACATCGGTTAAAATTGTGAAAGATCATTAGTTCCAAAATGTTGCGGAATTATTACGGTTCCACTACCTTAACCCCCTTACACTATAAAGACCAATGATATTTTACTCCACAATATTGGCTAGCTTTGACACATAACAGACATTACCTGAATGATGGTTAAAGTTGCAAATAATCCAGTCAACAATAAAAGTACAGCCGAAACAAACAAATGAGACTGTCTAGATTTCTTTTCCGCCATATTCCTAATTTGAGCGAAATGACCTTGTACTAACACTTTGAACAGAGACACAAAACCTGAAGATATGGATACCTTTAGCTTATGGAATGTCTTATCTTTAATTTTTACAAGAACGAGTCGTGAGTAAACCACCAAAGATTTGCAGAGATGTATATGATAGAAAATCTCGTGCCGTGGTATATGGGAAATAGACACGAGCGTCAGCGAGTGTCTATTTCTCATATACCGCGGTACGAGATTTTCTATCTGACTTAGACCACGCTTTTCTTATCTTGTCTTAAGATTTTTACCCGAAATAATTTACTATGAAAAAAGATTAAATTCGCTGTAATATTACCACCCCCTAGGAACTGTTACAACGGACAAATACCTCTGCATGAAAACATGTTAAGGATTCGCAATGAAAACAGTCACGCTTTCTTTACTTACGGAAGAAAAACACGCTACGCCTTTCAAAATAATATCTTTTATCCATCGAATTTAAAAAAGACAAGTGTAGCTTTTACAGTCTGATACTCCGCATAATCTTTTATTTTCATATCTTATCCTGCAAATAACCCAATTCAATTCAATTCAATTCTTTATTTCAAGTACTTAGGCCTCTGGTACATATATATATTACATATTATTCAAATACAGAGAGTGACTTGGTATGAAAATAACTATCATTTAATTTTACAATATAGAATAATACAAGCTACTTTTGGCTCTAGCATATGCCTTTGGTTATTGAATATATTTGTCATGTGATTTTTTTATCATTCAAATTACATGTATTCATGAATTGTTATGTATATACAAATTTTGCTACTGTTTTCTTCTTTGGATCTTGAGATTGGACCAACTAAATGCATGGAGTAGAATGTGTTAAAGCAAATCTTTTCTTAACTCGAAAGAGTTAACAATAACTAGAACTTTGAAGATTAAAGGAAAATTAGAAGTAATGTGTGTCATTTTTCAAAGTAAAGGCATTAAAATCTTTTAGATTGCGTTTCCCATTAGCAATTCGTGCAATCTCAAACAATAATCCCAATTGAAATAAGTGGTTATATTTTTCCTCCCTATTATCACAACTGAAAATTAAAAAAACCCGAAAAAAATATAATAAAATTTATGTTACGGTGCATGACAGAGAGAGTTACAGTGTAGTAACTACATCACTAATATAGGTTACAGATTCTTGAGGAAAACATTTCTTATGTTTTATTTATTTGAATGGGATTTCTAAGCTATTCTAGCTATGATTTCCTGTCTGTCCGTATGTTTATCCGTCCGCCCGTCTGTTAACATACACTTATTTTCCCAAATGAGTTCACAATCTCTATCCGATTTACTTCAAACTTTCACATAATGATTATATCAACATCAGAATATTTTTGTTCGAAATTTGTTAGAAATTCATCAAAGAAAAAAAGAAATTAAGGAAATTTGATAACAATATCCTCGTTATAGCATTATAGTCAGGGCGGTGTAGTATTAATGCAAAAAGGGCCTTATGATATTTGGTATAATTATCCCAACCCTTGAACTCAAATTTAATAACTGGTTCAATATCTAGTACAAAGTTCAAGAACTAGTTCTAGAACTGGTTCAAGAGATAGTTCGACTGTTCTTGAATTGCTAATTCACGTTCTAGCACCAGTTCTTGAACTTTTGCACAGGGGAGGAGGCGTTAGAGCGTCCCAGGCTCTCATGGACGTCCTGTGATTTCGAAAAACTTAAAAAACCAAAAACTTTAATCATCTAGTATTTCGGCGAGTCTATCATCTCAGAAAATATTTTAGATCAGAGCATTACTAGCTGTTTTGACCTTTTTTGTACAAATCTCGAAGATAGTTCAGAAGGGTTGTTAGACTTTTTATATAGACCGAATAAAGGTTCTTTTCCCTTCAATTCTCGTATTTACTTCAATGCAAATTAGTGTCCATTTTCCATCAAAATGCGAAACAGGACCTTTTTGTGCATAGATTTATATTTTTGAATAATTTCACCTCAGGGTTATATTTTCCTTAGAATTTCAAAAGCAGCTTAAACAAAGCACTTGGCTGATGGTACAACTTTGTAAACAGGTCTAGGTATAAAATAAGCACCACGACCCCATTAATAGCATTTTTTTTAAAAACATCAAATGTAGATTTATTTGAACAAAAGTTTCATATTGGAAAGTTTCATATTAGAAAAATGATGAGCGAACAATCGTAACACCGTCATTTGTAGAAGAGATTTAAACCGATGATTTTGAGAATGTTAAATCCATTTCGATTTTGGGATTTTAAGCTTACACTTTTTTGACAAGACGCCTTTCATTTAAATCAGGTGAATGTTTTACGATGTTGATTAGACTACCATGTATAAGTATTCGTATAATTAACATTTGCGAGTTCTTTCTAATCCTGAAAGTAAGACAGATATAATTGAAAAGAAGGAAGGCATACTGTTTTTCATAAATTAAAAAGGAGATCAGAGTGCATTAAATGAAGTTTCGGGACTTTTCTCCCCATCTATCTCGTATTTCGCAGGAAGACTTAGATATAAGATAAGTCGGATTTCGCTGCGCTTTGTTTTTGTGTTATTTGAAAATCCTGGCGTCAAGAAAACTTGGATTTTTGTATGCAATATCAATGACAGAGGTTGTAACACTGTGGGGAAGATACTGTAACATACCAAAAGAATTAGGCAGAGTCCGTCACATACGCATAAAATTGCAATAATGCATATACGTTTCGAAAGAATGACATTCCTTTTAGATAACGGATATAATAATTTTTGGATTGATATTACACGAGTACAGTCTATATAGCGGGCGTTAAAACTCTTTTTTTACCGAAATATCAATATCACAAATATATTGATCAGGATTATTCATTTTCTAAAGAATGGAATAGGAATATATAAAAAGTCTAACGTGTCTTCTAATTGTACAAATAATCTGGGTAAAAAAGAGTTTTGTCTACTTCTTTTTGGAACTTTAGAACAGAAAGAAGAAATATTGAAACATTTTATCTGTTCGATTTTCCACATTATACTATCTTATTTAAACGAAACCTGTAAATATATCGATCAAAATGTAGCAAACGAACTTCAGCGTAACTCAAAGAATGTGCGCTTTCCTTCAAAAATGACTCACTGACATACAGGATATGTTGATTAGATTTTATGAGGTAGCACAATCCAAATTTTAGACAAAAGAAACATGTGATAATAATTTTATTTAAGTTGTGTCCACCAATATTCGTACTTTCTGATTGACTGAAAATAATTTTGAGTATTAAGTTGTTTTGTTAGCTTCCACAAAAACTTAAAACCCCTTAGTCTTCTCTATTATACCCGTTACATCTGTTCTCAATGGTGAATCAAATTGTACTATTTCAGAAAATAAACAAAATAGTTTCCCTCAACACTCACATTTTTACGCATACAATTATCTTAAAACCCTACTCTGATAACTAAAAAAAAGTAAAGTTTCGGAGCCTGAGATTGTAGACATGCCTTGGTTCCTTATTGGCCCACACATTCGGCGCGAGTACTGGTAAATTTCCAGGAATCGAAAGTGATTTATCTAAGTTGTAAGAACTTGTTTCCCAATCGATGTAAAATGAATAGGTTTAAAACCAAATCTATATGGTGACATAACGATATAACTAACAATATAATATGTAAATATGTAGATGAAATCGTTGCTCTCTTTTTGATAACCCGATAACCCGAAAGTGGACTCTTCGGGTGGAATATTGATGAAAATAAGAATCACAAGGGGGGGGGGAGTCTCTCGCGGTTTTAAAAACGATGGCATTATTTAATGTTTTCGAAGTAAGACAATACTGACCGTAAAATGCAACCTATATTTTTAGTCTGTTTTTTAAGCTGACAAATATGTTTATATGGCAAAATATGGCATAAATCTTTATTTTTGCAATCATCAATTATCGTATAAAAGCAGAAACTGTGAAATGTCTTAGTCAGTAAGGTATATTTCATGGTGTGTGGTACTCAAACGACAAGGAAGTACATTGCATTGTGGGTATTATGTGACGTCATTGGCGTATATCGGGAAAATGGAGAGAGGGACTTCGCATTTTAACTCGTCCATTTAGGCATTAATCTAAGACTCCCAATTAAACAAACAGACAGAAAACGTACAATGTCAAAGTTTGAGTGCAACGTTTGCCAGAACGAAATAACTGGCCACGCAATTAAATGCGTAGAATGCCTTGAATTTGACCTTTGTTTACAGGCAAGTATGACGTCAGAGCGTGCACTTGTTCCGTAAAATTTTCGATCTACACATTTTATATTAGCATCCAATTAGAGCAAAGACATTTAATATTGTTTCTTTAATCCATTTCAGTGTTTTTCCCTTGGTGCTGAAATAGGCAATCACAAAAAAGAGCATGCATATCAAATAACGGTAAGTTACGAGCAAACTCAAGGGAATTCCCAAAATGACTAAGAAATCACCTTTTGGCCTGGCACAAACCACCTTTCTAATTTCTTATCAAGTATAGCTTAGACTGTCTTGTTTGAAGTAAATCCTGCACTCTTTTTTCAACCGTTTTATCAAACAAGAGTAAACAGATGTATATTTGGGTGACAAACAGTATATCAATCTCTGCCAATTTTCATTTGCAGTGGAAAATTATCAAAATCTTTTTGACACAGATGGTAAGTTAAGCTTATTAAAATTGTTTGTGATATCAAAAACACACCTTTTTCTGATTCAAAAGCATTTAACACTTGGAATTTGATACAGACTCCAGGGTCTAAAGAATTCAGAAAAAGGCACTCGTCCTGCAGGGCAAGTGACATGAAAAAGAAACTCGTCCTGGTGTGACTGTCACTCGCCCTACATAGGCCTAGGGATCGTTGAAGACCATGTTTTGTGTTTGGAAACGTCATCTTGAAGTGCAGACGAAATGAAAGTACAATTTTTTATGACATTCAAAATCATTAAATTCCGGGTAATAAATACCGGTAAAATGATCGGAGAGGTAAAATATATCTCATTTGTAAACATACAATACCATGGATATTTCGGGTAAAATTCAAGTATTGTACCTTTATGCGACAAAAGAAGTAGTAGATATGAATAAAATAGGCGAAGACTTTTTTTAATACATTTCTTGATCGTGAGATCGATTTGTATTTACAGAGTTTGGGTACCGGGTTATATCATGCAAAAACCGGAAGTTTTTTTTAGAAATCAAAGTACATGACTGTTTACAGTTCAAGTTTTTGCAAACTTCCACCACCGCGAACTTTTTCGAAGCGTCTTTTTTGTATTTTATCCATTTTTATCCTTACACTAGACATGATGATTTAATGCCATTCATTTTTCACTTGTCCGGGAGGACGACAACCTTAGAATTTCCACTCGTCCTCCGGGACTTCTTACTCGTAAATACAAGGGGACGAGTGGATTCTTTGGACCCTGAGACTTCACGAAATACTGTAATACAGTAATACACGAAAGGGGAATTAGGCAGTATATATATTTAGATAGATACTGTCAGTCCCACTGACATATGGGGTAAAAATTGCTGGTCTGTTCAGTTACAAATGAATACAGGACCAACTGACTGGTAAAATCTACCCATATTCGCAAAGCACTCTTCTTTTCTGGCTGGTAGATTTTATTTCGGTCTTGGGTCTGGTAAAATTTTAAAGTTTACCAGACCCACTGTCCTGTGAAAAATTTTGTTATTTTGTTAAGTCTGTCAATAGATCCACTGCTGGTACATGATACTATTTTGTCTGTTTATTAAATGATATTATCAATGTATCCTTATCATTGTCATGTTCAATTGGAAATTAATGGAATACTATATTGAAAGCTCGGTTTCATTTTGTAGTTAGGGTGTTAGAGTAGTAAAGGTCTTATCTGAGAGGACTGGTGTTGAGGGCTGTTGGTTTGAGTCCTAGCAACACATTCAGAGATACACTTGACTTTCTTATTTTCAGACTGGACCTATCTTAGGAGCATTTGAATGTGAAGTACCATGGACACTAGCAGAAGAGACCATGTTGTTGGATGCTGTAGAACAGTATGGATATGGGAACTGGTCAGTAACAGGGCTTGTGTTTTACCTAGATACAAACATATCCCTCCTTTGATAATCTGATGGGGGAGGGATACAATGCCTTCCCTCTTTATTCTATATTGCAGCGCCCGGAGTGGTTCACTCCGGGCACTTTAAGGTCATTTTTAGCTCCACTGGCTGAAAGCCACTGGGGCTATTGTCATGGCGTTGTGTCTGTTGTGCATCCGTCTGTGCATCCGGTCGTAAACTTTTTCTTTAAAAATCTTCTCAGAAACTACTGGATGAATTTCAACCAAACTTCACAGAAATGATCCTTGGTTGACCCTCTTTCAAAATTGTTTAAGAAATTTTGATCAAATGAAAAACATGGATTTTATGGGCGTGGCTTATTTCCAAATATGGAAAAAAGTGAGTTTTCTCAGATTCTAACTAATGGATACCAATCAAATTTTACAGGAATGATCCTGGGGTGACCCTTTATAATCAGTCTACAAAAAATTATTGTGATCGGATGGAAAATATGCATTTTATAGGTGGAGGTCATTTCTCTATATGTTATATAGTGAAAACTTCCAAAATCATTTTCTCATAAACTAATTGATGGATATCAACTAAAATTTACTTGAATGATCCTTGAGTGACCCTTTATCAGTCTTTTAAAAATAATTGTGATCGCATGAAAAATATTTATTTTATTGGTGAAGGTCATTTCTCTATATGTTATTTAGTGGAAATTTTGAAAATCATTTTCTCAGAATGTAAAGGACGGATATCAACCAAATTTCACTGGAATATTCCCTGAGTGACCCTTTATCAGTCTACCAAAAATTATTGTGATCAGATGAAAAATATATGTTTTATGGGCGGAGCTTATTTCTCAATATGTTATATAGTGGAAACTTTGAAAATCATTTTCTCAGAATGTAACTGATGGATTTCAATCAAACTTTTTTTGGTATGATCTTTGGGTGACCCGTTATCATGCAGCCAAAAAATATTTTGAGTGGATGAAAAGTATGTCCTTTATGGGCGGAGGTAATTTTCTATATTTTATAAAGTTGAAACTTTGAAAATCATTTTCAACATCAGTAGAACCCAAAATATCTAAAAATCTAGTCAAAACTTTTATTTGCTTTTACTAGAATTTCAAGCCTGTGGAGCGACACAAGCCATTCATGGCTTTCTAGTTTGGAATATGTGTTAGTGCTGCAAACACCATTTTACAATCTTAACCTACCTTGGTACCAAATTTATAAGTCCCAATAAAATTTTATCGGCACAATTTAAAAAAATCCCAAGAATTTCACTTTTGATCAGTATCACTGTCTGAAAATCATACTTTTTCCCTTCAAAGTCAGCCATTTTGGGTTGATGTTATTGAAAATCTCGTGAGTTCTCCTGTTTCCCACCAAAATTCAGCTAATGAAAAATCAGGTCGCCATATTTGATCATAATAAAAGATGAAAATTGAATGAAAAATTTTGTAAATACACTTAAAATGGTGAGGTAGTAGATAGATACAGGCTACTAGATGTTTCAAATTCGCAAAGGTTTTGAAAGGTAGGTAAAAATAGCTACTATGCTTTTTACCCAGCACCTGTTTTGACAGCATTGAATTAGTAAACAAAATGATGTCACAATAAATATTGTGTTCAACATAACTGTCATGGCCTCCAAACTTCCAAAAATTTGAACAATTGAAAAAGAAAACACTTTTTAAGAACAAAACAAGTGATATATTGGTTGCTTTAACATTATTTGCTTTCAAAACTAAGGTAAGTATGACATTAAAGTTCTTAGATGACCACTCCGTTTGAAATACAGAAACTCGATAACTCTTGACCTCTGTAAAATCCATTTTGATCCCCTGAATTTAATGGTTGAGGGGTCAACAATTCCCTAATTACTAACACCATCACAAGTCTTGCAGTTACTCTATTAAGCTATTGCCAAACAGGAAAAATAAGCCGTACTCTCTTAGTCAGCATTTTAAGGTTTATGACATTTAACCCTTTCCTGTTTACAAACTTTTGGACCTGTCCAAATTCAAAGGTTTTGCAGACGAAAATTTAAAGTGGATTTAATTTGAAAAATAACCATTCGGTAGGGTAGAAAATAGTGTGGAAAAGGAAGAAATTGCTTGTCAGAAGCAACTTCTTCTTTTTTCACAAAGTTTTCTCATTTATAAAATCACAGGCACGTAAAAAGCAGGGATTAAACAGCAAAGGGTTGAAAAAGATTGCTTTTTTGGTAAAAAACATTGTGCCAAAATGAAGAAATTGCATTTTATAAGTTCGATTATTATTATAATTATTATTCTTTTTTTTAGAAAAATGAAGGGTCAACACAGAATCCTCAGTATTGAAGTGGTTAGATCATTCCCAATATTTCTTGATCCTGGTGTATCCAAGTTCCGAGGGATTATTAATCTATTGATGTAGTCAGTTAATAACTACTCAGTATTACACGCCATTATTTTTTGTAATTTACAGGGAAGATGTCTCAAACCATGTTGAAAGCAAAAGTCCAGAACAAAGTGAATACCACTACAACACATTCTATATTCATGGAAATGTTGGAAAAGGTAATTTAATATCAGTCAACTTAAATATTTTAAAGGATTTACATTTCTTCCATGTTGAATTAAAAATAAATTGAAAATTGTCTTAGATTAAGAATCTTACCCCTTGTCATGCTGAATAAATTTTGGATAAAAATTTTCATCAATATCAAAGGGCAAAAAACACTGATAGTACCAACTGTATGTCAATTTTTATTTGAAATACTAAATCGATTGACAATTCTGGTTTGAAAGTGAGAAACAGGTGGTTAAGACTAGCATCAGACTGCACATAATGTGCAGGCTGATGTTTGTCTATAGCTCCTGCCAAAGCAGGAATATTACGGGTTCAGCATGACAAGGGTTAATAGACTGACATTTAAAAAAAGGTTGGGAATTTTTTCCTGTTAACCAAAAACATGGCAACTCCAGCTTATTTTAGCCAAATAAAATAACTACATTCCTATACATTTTATTTGTTTTCAGCAAATGAAAACTTAATGAATAATTCTGATGTAGCAGGTAGAATAACAAAAGATCAACCTATATATACATGCTGTTTGAATGCCATATATGCTTCCTGCTCAAAACTTATTCACTGTGTTGCAATGGGTAATATATCAAAGTTTGTTCTGTTACTTTCAGTTACTTTCCTGGCAGATAAGACACCCAAGATCACAGATCATACTTGTCCTGATGGTAAGCTATTATAAAATTGATTAATGAATGTCTTGAAAAAGAATTAAATAGACAATAATCGTTTGTTTCAGTGTAAGATCGATTCATATTTCATTGAGTGAACAACAAAAGCTATATTTTCGCGAGTGGCGGAGCCACGAGTGAAAATATAGCTTTTGTTTTTCATTAAATGAAATATAAATCGATCTTCCACGAAAAGCAAACGATTATTCTATTTCTTTAATGCAAAAATGAGACAAAATGTGAAATTTCAATGACATTTTTTCATAAAGCAGGTCATTTTGCACGCGATTGATATGCAATGTTCATTGTGACGTCACTTATTTCGCCCCGCATAGATGATGCAGATAGGATGAAATGCACAAAAGAAGGGTATAAGTTTTTGATAATTGTACTGCTTTTGCGGTGAGATTATCGAGTGATAATCTACCGTTATTTCTAGATAAACCACCGTAAAGCATTAAAGAAAGAGTATTCTTGTCACTATATTTGATGAAAAACTCTTTATTCAGAACAAAGAATGAATATTAAAGTGTTGGTTTGATACGAGTTGAATAGCATTTTATATGATTTATTTTGATAGTGTAAAACAATAGTGTATTAACTATTGATTACTAAGTATTTGAGGACCCTTTTACAATAACATTCTATCTTGTCCTCACATCGATGAAAGTTTTAAAAAAGTATCAAAGGTATGAATGAAAGAACACTGGCCACTGCAGAGACTCAACAATTATTTACTGTCAACTTTTTGTCCAACTATGCTAGTTGCAGCCTTGATAATATCAAAAACAGGACAAAATAATAATACAGAAAAACTTGCATAGCACTTCACAGAAGGTGCTTGTTATTTCCAATATACATTTACCCGTTCGGCATAATGATATTGTATATGGTTGTCAGACTTTGACTTATTTTCAGCTTTTTCTTTCACTTTTGCTCATTATATGAATTTGATTTCTGTATTTGAATTTCATTCAAAGTATTGTTATGGATAAGTAATGAGGTAAAACGATGGTACAATATGAGCCTGTTTGTGATTTTTCCAACAATATGCTTAAGAAACATGAAGACTCATACCAGCCTGTGCAGCTGCACAACCTGATCTGAGCCTTCCCTACACACTGAGTTGGTAGCTAGGGACCCATTCTCACTGTTCACAATTACAGAATATTTTTTCATTGCACTGTGTGGCTATCAATGTGTCTCCATCACACCCATGTGTTATTGTTGGAAATGTCTCCTGCAGGCTCATATCTTCTTTTGAACCATTTCAGGCCCTCTTTCCCCCTCTATTTCCACCCCATCCAATCCACTAGAACTCAGCATTCAAGAACAACATATGCTTGGTTACATGCCTCTCAGAGATGATTTTGAAAGAGTGAGTATGATATGAATCAATGGAAGTATAACAAAATATGATTTCATCTGAATTAATTTCCTTTGAATATTTTAGCAGAACATTTTTCAGAGCAGGAAATGGTTCTTGGATTTCTTCTTAAATTTAGTTTTAAAGACTTGATGAAATAGTGTTAAGATCAAAAAGAGAGCTATGATTGTATGTACAGAGCTCGAGCTAGGCCCTTTTAGTAGGGCACCCCGCCCTGCTTGAACTCCAGCCCCCTGCCTTTTCCTAGCATGCCCTATCAAAAAGGGTTTAGAAAACAAAGTGTGCCGTTTATATCAATGCCTTGATACATGACAAGATAAACAGATAGTGTTTGACACGGTTATTGCATAAACTACAAGGCATCATGCTTGAAGACAACCACCAGCAATTTGCGGAAGGAGTGACTTGGGAAATTACATCAATCAGAAATCGATTTTCATTAGTGATCATGCAGTTTGTCGATAAACTGTCAATCAAAGGATAAATGCAAATCTATTGTAAGTGCCTTTTAATCTTCAGTCAATTAAAATAAATTTACGCAGACATCACAAGAATACTAAATAGCGCTGACCTATTGAAGATCGACCTTCAAAATTAATAACTTTTGGCAAGAATAAATGGGGAAATGTAGCATCCATCGTATTGTAATGTCAAATTCCTACTATTGTTCTTGGAAACTGGCTGAGGCAGTCAACTCATATCAGATTTGAAATTAAGCTATATCGAACTTGAAATCCACGGATGGTTACCTGACTTTTTTTCTTTCACGCATCTTTAGTAGTGATACATTTGCGAATTGCACGAATAAACTCATTCATTAGAAATAGACAGGTTGTCATATTTCAACATAAAAATATTATTATTGTACAAGATTATGTGAGTGATCAAAATTCAATTCTCTCTATACAGGTATAGTGAAAAATGACCTTTGATCACTCACTTAAAGTAGTGAGTCTATACAACATTCTTTGGTGTAAATGGGAAGTCTGTATATCAATAAAACAATACTTTTTCTGTGTATTGAGTGTTTGATAAAAAAATCAGTGTATTTTCTCAATCCTCGAGCTGTGACTTAAAACTCCATCAAACTTCTATCTGACATAAGACATTTGACAAAAGTCAATTAATGTGACGCAATTCATTTGTCAACCACAATGGATGTTAGACTAGTAGTATGCGCTTTCTTACTTAGTATGCTTAAGAAGGATGAGTTGCTGGTGGC
The DNA here is from genome assembly GCA_948146395.1 of Fragum whitleyi. Classification (NCBI taxonomy): domain Eukaryota; kingdom Metazoa; phylum Mollusca; class Bivalvia; order Cardiida; family Cardiidae; genus Fragum; species Fragum whitleyi. Next base: position 64,449,425 of record OX411544.1, read on the forward strand.
TCAGATTTAAAGTTCTTGTTGAACTGGAAGAGCTCATGCTAGTGTTTGAAATTGAGGAGTCGTTGACTCCTTTACAATCAAATTCTTGGGGTCAAAACTTATTCTTAAGGGGTGAAGACAACCACAAGATAATGTGATTGTGAGGAGAATTTTCTAGGTTTCAATGTGATTTGATATTTTCTTGTAATAATATAAAGTCAGATATTAAAAAGTAGAATTCTGAATAGTATACAAGATTGAAAATTTGAGTGATGAAACCTAGTTTTGACCTTAAGAATTTTTCTCTAAAGGGGGTCAAAATGACCTTGGGAAGAATTTCTAAGGTTCAAAATAGGATACTTAAGATCTTTGAGGGTCAAAACCCTGGTTTAAGGGTCAATCATGAGCCCTGACTGGTATGAGAAACAATCGATAATAAAATAAAGATGCATGAGCTGCAGCAAAATTACTACAATACTGGTTGGAGACCAATTTTTGCCAAGTACCAATTCTCGCCAACTGACAAATTTTACAGTAAATATGCAATATTCATTAACAACAAATTATTTTCTGAATAAAAGTTGTTGTCAACTTAAACTTGTAATTGAGAAGGGTTTCCCTTCCATTTTTACCGTGAACAAAGGTAGTTGGCGAGAACTGGAACTCAGTGAGAATTGGTCTTTAACCAGTAATGTTGGAAATGGCATTAACCCTTTAAACATACAAACTTACAACATTTTTCTGATTTTTTCAGGAACATGATAATGAAGCAGAAGTATTAGTTAGCAGTCTCATGATAAATTATGATGATGAAGATTTAGATATAGGTAGGTGAAGTAAATAGATGGTTATTTACTGTTTAAGTCTAGGATAATTTTAGCTTTTGTAGAGTGAACAACAAAAGCTTTATTTACATGAGTGACCATGCAAAAATGACATAGTTATTGCTGTTCAAAACATGACTGGTTTATAGATCATGTGCAAGGGAAAACAATTATTCTATCTCTTTAAAATCAAAAATATTGAAAAATTGCATTGATTCTCTTTAAGCGTCATTCTCCGCTTTAGTACAGTTTAGAATTGATTCCTGGCTTAAATGATGTGAAGTGACGAATGCAGGATTATATAATTCAGTAATTTCACAGGTCTAGTTGGGAAACTATAAAGTGACAAACCACCTAGAAATTTTGTAATTTCCTTGAAAGCATACTAGAATCGTCTTGGCCACTGAAGATTCAGTATGCTAAATGATCGATGCATTTCTAACAGAGCCCAGAGCTCCCTCTTCTTAATAATGCTACTTTGATGAGGGAAAAAGGGGCATGGAAAATTATAAATGCTATGACACTATCAATGAATACCTCCCTGTCTAATGAAAAAAAATCATATCACCTACACCTTTGGAGTGAATTAACCCAATTAAATATTTTTGATTTAACATAGGTGTAATTACACTAGGTAATTATACTAGAGTTATAACTTTGAGCTGAGAGCTTTTAGCAACATTGCTTTTCTACTGCAAAAATTGACACTATAATGGATGTCATTTTACAAATGGTTTTTTGTTATATTTTAGGCGGAAAATTTTACCATAATTGGTGATTTTTTGCTGAAAATTGTGTTATAGTATAAATAGAATATCAATTTTGTGCTCATAAAGTTTTAGAATTTAGTTAACTCATCATCATAGTTAAAGAATTTAGTTAACTCATCATCTCAAATAGATAAAAACTCAACACAGCGTCTTTATCTGTTTTATAGACGACGCATATTATAAACTTCATGCTATAAAATTAGTTGATAATTCATTAATTTTAGCCCCACTGGCCAAAAGGCCAGCGGGCTATTGTCATGATGGGGTGTCAGTTGTCTGTCCCTAAATTTTTACTTTAAAAATCTTCTTCTCATAAAGTACTGGATGGATATCAAACAAATTTCACAGGAATGTTCCTTGGGTGACCCTCTATCCGATTCCTTCAAAGAATTTTAATCAGATGAAAAATCATGGCTGTAGTAGGCTTGGCTAATTTCCATATATAGTAATAGGTGACTTTTCTCAGAAACTAATTGATGAATATCAACCAAATTTCACTTGAATGATCCATGAGTGACCCTTTACAAGTATTTAAAAAATTTTGTGATCAAATGAAAAAATATGAAATTCATGGGCAGAGGTCATTTCTTCAGATATGTTATATGGTGGAATATCCAATATAGGGAAAACAAACTTTCTCAAATTTTAAACAGATGGATTGCAACCAAATATCATAGGAATTTTATTTCTGCGAAGTTGTATCAGTCTGCTAACATGATTTTGGACTGATTCTGATGAAACTTTCACAAAATGTTCCCAGTCACCTTACTCTGCGCATTAAGTTACAGTTGGTTGGTTTTCAGTTGCATCACGGAAAAAGGGGCATTCATGTCAAGTTACTTGTCAATGCAACTCCTTCATTTATGGACTGATTTTGATGAAACTTTCACATGTTCTTTGTTACCTGACCTTTGGCAAATTGTAGCAGATAAGCCACGTCATGGGAAAAGGAGCCTTCATCATGTCAAATTTCTTACGAACACATCTTCATTTATGTCCAATTCGAATGAAACTTTCACAAAACTTTACCTATTCACCTGACCTTTGGCATTTTGTAAGGGTTAAGAGAAATTCTACTGTCCGAGAAAATGGTTGCCTTTGTTTCAAATTTTACATATGTCTATATGTCCACGTCTTCAGAATATTCCTAGTCATATGACATGACATCGCACATGTAGCTAAGCTTTCTTGATATTCTCCTTTGTCACAGAAACAAAGCTGTAATATAAAGTTTCTTGTAAAAGCAATTCTTCTTTTAACTTGAACATGGAATTCCATGAAATTCAAATACAAATAAGGATTGATTTGGTTGGTACTTTCCAAGGTTATTCTTCATCTTGTGAACAGGAGCATGATTCCACCTTTCATTCTTATGATGCTCCAGGGGGGCTTCGATATTAATGACAAACCTTTTTACAGTGTATCTTGTGTCAACTGCACTCTTTTTTGTTTGCAGCAATCAAACTAGCTCAGGTAGAAAGATATAGAATGAGGTTGAAAGAAAGAGAGAGGCGGAAAAGGTTTGCCAGAGAATTTGGTTTAATCACTCAATCTGCTCAAGCAGCAGCAGCTGCTGCAACTACCACTGTACCCACCCCAGGTCCTAAACCATCCAAAATACCACAAACACCAAAAAAGAAAGGAACCAAAGAGGACAAGTATGTATTCTTTTTTACCAAGCTATAGTTAATTATTGGTAGTAGATATTGAATATGTCAATTCTTTGACTTGAAAATAGTAAAATTTTACGTGTTCTTTGCCTACTCTTTTTCTTCGAAAGATACAAATGTACAGAGCAACAAATAGGAGAAAGTAGTTCAATTTCTTAATGTACATGTAGTCTTAAATTCAATCATCATAGGTACCCATTGGGATCTACTCTTTGAAAGTGATTACCCACAAAAGATAGTTATATTTAGGCTATTTATTTTGACCTAGGGGCCCAGACAGCCAAAATTCAATTCAAAATTAAACATTATAGGTATATGCATTTCTCAACAAGTTTTTGTGCCCAGTCAAAAATCTAGTCGCCCAGGGCCCCTGCTAATCTTTTTCCCTGGGTTTGACACCAACAGTGGTTCAGGGTCGGAAGGATTCCGAAGTATTAGGAGGGATCCCATTAGGTCAAGCAAGGGATAACTTCAGAATTCTTGTTATTTTTAGAATTTAGAAGTTCATTCAATCAGGATCCACCATTTCAAAGCCTAGGTTCAATAACTCCACTTTGTTCCTTACAAATGTAAAGAACAAAGTGGAGTAACAGAACCTTAGCTTGGTTAAGACATAGAATATTTCATTAACTTTTGCCTATTTTTGTTTTTAGCTCTCCTGAGAAGGAAGTGCTCACGGTGAGCTATTGTGATCTTACAATGTCTGTCGTCCACAATTTCTTAAAACATCTTCTCCTCCTAAACCAGTGGGCCAATCTTGATGAAACTTGGCAGAGATGTTCCTCGGGTCAAGCTCTGCCAAGTTTGTTCAAATAAATGAAATCCACCCTTAACTTACCCTTTACCCGTTACAAAAAGGGTGAAAATAGGAAAGCCTTCAAAAATCTTCTTCTCTGAAACCAGAAGGCAGACAGCTTTCATATTTAGTTTGTAGCATCATGAAATGGACGTCTACCAAGTTTGTTCATATCAACCCCTAGGGTCATATTTGGGCTCCACCCGGGTGCAACCCTTTTTACACAGAATCAAAGAGCGAAAAACTCCAAATATCTTCTTCTCTGAAACCAGATGGCAGACAGCTATCATATTTGGTATGTAGCATCAACTAGTGGGTCTCTACCAAGTTTGTTTATATTAAGACCCTGGGGTCATATTTTGGATTTGAGCGAAAAATTTATATAATCTTCATTTCCAAAACCAGAGGGTTACACAGCTTTCATATTTGGTATGTGGGCCCCTACCAAGTTAGTTCTTATCAAGACCCTGGGGTCATATTTGGGCCCCACCTGGGCGCATCCCTTTTAGCTCATCTGGGCATGATGGTTGAAAATAGGAAAACCTTCAAAAATCTTCTTCTTTACATAGAATCAAAGAGCAAAAAGGCTTATCTGTCTTGCTCTTGGCCGAAAACATTCCATGGTATTGATCTTATGTAGAAAATATCTCCTTTTTTACATCTGCCTTTTGATTAATGTGATGTCCCAGTGGTCAAAGAGACACAGGTGAGCAAACTAGGACCATCATGGTCCTCTTGTTTCTTCAATTCAATAACTAAGTAATTAAGATAGGTTATCTGGAGGGATCCCTGCCATACTGAGTAGGGATTCCTTCAGAAACCCATTGAAAAACAGTTAAGTGTCGGCCACTGTTAGATATGTCATCAGCTTAATCGTTCTGTGATATGTTATATTCATTTATACCCTGTAACTGCTATATATAAAGATCCACTTGATTTTAAAAAGTCAGTAAATGGTTTTCTATAAAACATACATAGAATCTCACATCATAAAAATGATGCAGTCATTTATGAGAAAAGTATTGCAAATGACTGGGTCTGAGATACTCAGATTTGCCTCTAGTTGCAATAAAGTTTCTTATTCTTTCAATATGAAAATAGCATGTCACCAGGAAAAAACAAATTTTGATTTAGCATGCTGTTACTAAGTAAGTAGATTATTTCAGCAGTTAGGCTAACAGACACATACTGTTTTTGCTTTAACCCCTCATAATGCTAAATTTTGTCTTTGCAGGGAGTTCCAAGATAAGTTCCGGCCATTTTCACAATGTCATTCATTCACAGAACATGAAAAGCTCATCGAAGGTTGTCTCAGTAAGCATTGTTGATGTTTTAATTAATACATTAATTGCTTTCTTCAAAGTTTAGAATATCATTTCAAATCTGTAAAGAAGGTAATATAAGATGTGTCATGAGGTTTTGGGGACAAAATGATCTTAACTGAGTCATGAATAGAAATGATAATAATCAAGCCTTGGTGACTTAATAATTTTTCTTTTCAAGACAAGGTTAAGATCTGCGTGTCCTTCTACTAGTTTTGTAGTTTAAACTCATTTACGGAATGCCAAGATGTTTAAAATACTGTGATAACTTGAATTGGAAGACAGTGTGATGACATCATTTAGAATGTAATCCAACTCATGTGTAGGCCAAAGATAATGGATATTTGTTATGGTACACAAGGGGCGCTAAATGAAACAAATATGTCTGAGTTAAGTAATCCATACAGCATGATGCTCAAATACATGTGTTTAAGACTTGTTTTATAGAAGATAAATCATTGTTTGGCATTGCAACTGTTTCACAATTGTTGTAGGCCAATATACTGAAAACCTGAATATTGACACAGTCCATTTGAAAAAATAATGGGACTGTTCCAATGAGTACCTACAGGATGAAATTTGATTAATGGTTTATTGAATTTTCCATCTTACAAGTAGAATCAGTTTCTCTATCTTGATCTCTGACATAGTTATTCACCCTTGTTTATATATTGTACATTTCAGAGGAAAGAGAATTAAAAAGCAGAATCAAAGAACTCAGTAGATATAGAAAGAATGGTCTAACCAAAGTAGAAGGTAAGTTGCTAAAGAATTTATAAAGCATTTTTTCACGTCTCTTGTTTGCACATCAATTATAGGAAAAAACAGATGCTCAGTGGACAAAAAAGTCACGACTAAAACTGGAATAAAGCCGAAGCTTCAACATTTTATTTGCTAAACATTGTGATTTCTTCTTGAGTGTTGTTATGAAATTTACAGGAAAGAAAGTAGGCTTGACAATATTCAAAACATTCAAATGCAAGCAGTTCAGATAATGTTTAAATGACCTTTAGCCTTCAAATTTTACAGCATTTGTAAAAGGTCTATTACCTTCATTGCATAGATACTTCTACATCAGTTGAGAAGTGTAGATCTTGCTTTATTTGAAGTTGAAGTCAATATGCAGAAACAATATCAAGTAACCAATCGAAAATTGCGTGAATTTCTAGTGTTAATTTAATTGTTTGCAATATTTAAGAAAAAAACGATTTTTGATAGGTGTCAAAGAACTTTCTTTGAAGAGTAAATCACTATCTTTGTACTTAAATGGTTTATCCCATAACAAATACACATTCAGCAAAGTTATCTATTATTTCAGATAAGTTTTATAATTTACAAATAAACTTTCTTTGAAACAACTTTCAGCACAAATAAACTTTCTTTGAAAAAACTTTCTGCACAAACAGTATACTATATGTTAGTTTTATTAATCACCTTGGTACAATTTGAGAGCCTGTTGACACAATTTCCAAGGATCTCTTATGAGAAATTGTGTAAAGAAATTAAAGACATTGTCTGTCCATACATTTTTCCATTGAAAAACTTTTGATCCTTTTGTCTCCACTAAAAAGTCACTTTAAAAAGGGACTATCATAAGGCGAGTAGAAGAAGATTCAACTATTGATGAAACCAAGCCTGATTCAGATTGGCTCAATTCTGTGGTCAGAATGTCCAATATATACCAAATTTGACTTAGTCCCTAACATCTTTTTGATAATTGACAAAAAAAGTGTTGCAACAAATTATTGTGACTCTCACCAGTGGACAAATGGTTTTGTGTGCCTGAAATTTGTGATATTTGATTTAAAGTTCTAGTTGAACTGGAAAAATGGTAAGGAGCTATAGACAGTTGCACTAATTGTTTCAATATGAAGTGGGGCTAAACCTTAAGAAACAAATTAATTAATTTTCATAGAAGATCTTTGTTGAGTGAATTCGAGAGTATTTTTAGTTAGAAATCTTTTGTCAAACATATTTCAAAATACTTAGTTTTGAAGTTGTGAAAGAAGCCGAAATAATATATAGTACAAAGATAGGTTTATGTTGTTCGGCAAAAATGCCAAGTGTTCACTTATTCTTAAGACACTTCCTTAAAACTATCAATGAAAATGAACAAGTTTTAGCCAAGACAGCTGGAGAAAGATATCAAAAGGTGGTAAAGGTATTTTTGCCTTTGTGAATGCTATTTAGTTATGTTTTTAACAAATTTATAAATGTAGCATTTGATTTTATAGATGTGGAAGTATTTGAAGAAGAAAAGTTAAAAAGAGAAAAGAAGAGAGAAAAATTGAAAAAACTTGTGAGTATTCATATTAAATTTCAAATATAATATGACATACTAGTTAGTAATAACCTGAAAGAACATTCACTTTCAAAATGTTCTTATAGAATGTTTATAGAATGAAAAATAAAATGGATTCTCTTCTTTTCTCTTCAAAATCTAAATGTGAAAAGATTTTTGTTTTGTCATTTGTTTAAAAAGTATGTACCTTTTATGTACCTGGTCCCTTTTATGTACCTGGGTTAAATTACTTCTTTACAATGTATATTAATGGAAAATAAGAATACATTCTGGTTTATCAAACTAAATTAATAGCTAGAAAGTTCTATCGTGTTTATGAATATATCACTGAAACATAGTTTCGAATAAGTGATTAGAGATTTGAATCACAGACTGATATGTTTATAATTTTCAAACAGAATTGGAACTCGACATTGTCTTTTTGCATTCTTTTTGCTTCTGAAATGCTGTTTCTAATCTGAAGAAAGAGTATGCTGTGTACTTCTATGAATTTGCATTTAAAAAAGAATGTTTTGGATACTGTCTCCCAAAAATGGGCTGTTAATTGTAGACCTATGTGGGATAGCAGCTGGAGGCTCGACAACGATTTAATGGTAGTACTGGTGTGAGAAATACCAGGAATCCATTGCTAGTTGCTCCAGCTGAAACTGAAAGATTGTTGAAAGCAGCGTAAAACCCCATTCAAGCAAACAAACTAATTGTGTAGGATACTTTAATGTGTGCTCCACTTACAGATATATAACCTCAAAGAATTTTAGATATCTCTTTAAACCAAATCCATAAGTAAATGTTGTGTTGTAAGATCTAATGTATTTCAAATTCATTCCACCTTTGTACCATGATTATCATGCGTGTTTGTTTTTGTCTAGGGCAGTTTTTCCCAAGTGAAGCGCCATTCAATGGGTTCAAAAAATGTCGTCGTAGAGTAAGTATATCTTTATCTTGTGCTGAAAGAACCTTGAAGCCTCTTTAATTCCTTGCATGGATGTTGGGCTTATGATATCTTGAAGACTTTAACCTTTCAAAAATGAATCACATGCATTCTCAGACTCAGTGTTGAATTAAAGTTCTGAAGACTAAGTTAAACATTAATAGATCTTAAAAGGGAAAGGATTAAATTGGCAAGTTTCTGCATGTCATTATTTTGAGGTTATCAGAAATGAGCATGAGCGTGAGATTTACATAAACGGATCTGCAGTCAGGCCAGAATCTTCACTACGAGTTTTGTAGTAACATAAGGTCTCAAAGTATCGGTAGATAACCAGGTAACTTAACATTTGCAGTATGTGGCTGTCTACACAACTCAATGTTGGCCCTTTATGCACATTTCAAATTGTTGGCAATGTCATGCAGAGGCTACAATGTCAGTTGGCTTATCAACTTGTAAATTTATTGTAATGGCACATCAAGTCAATAAATAGATTAAGCCAGGGTTTCAATATAAGACATTTTAAAGGACCATAAAGTTGTAAAAATGTCAACCACACTACTTAAATCAAGATAGCTTTCCAGAAATATTGTTATTCATTATTGATGTTCGTATTCGTTGACTTCTGCTTATTTGTGAGCAAATCTTTTGATGTTGTCACTATTATGTTTGTTTTTAGCTCACCTGAGCACGAAGTGCTCAAGGTGAGCTATTGTGATCGTAGAATGTCCGTCGTCAGTCGTGCGTCGTCTGTCGTCCACAATTTCTTTAAACATCTTCTCCTCCTAAACCAGTGGGCCAATCTTGATGAAACTTGGCAGGGATGTTCCTTGGGTCAAGCTCTACCAAAGTTGTTCAAATAAATGAAATCCACCCTTAACTTTCCCTTTACCCTTAACAAAAAGGGTGAAAATATGAAAAACTTTCAAAATCTTCTTCTCTGAAACCAGAAGGCAGACAGCTTTCATATTTGGTATGTAGCATCATCTAGTGGACCTCTACCAAGTTTGTTCATATCAAGACCCTGGGGTCATATTTGGGCTTTGCCCGGTCGCAACCCTTTTTACATAGAATCAAAGAGCGAAAATCTTTAAAAATCTTCTTCTCTGAAACCAGATGGCAGACAGCTTTCATATTCGGTATGTAGCATCACCTAGTGGGCCTCTATCAAGTTTGTTCATATCAAGACCCTTGGGTCATATTTGGGCTTTGCATGGGTGCATCCCTTTATCTCTTATGAGCACGAAGGGTAAAAAAATGAAAATCTTCAAAAATCTTCTTCTATGAAACCAGAAGGCAGACAGCTTTCATATTTGGTATGTAGCATCATCTAGTAGACCTCTACCAAGTTTGTTCATATCAAGACCCTATGATCATATTTGGGCTCCACCCGGGCGCAACCCTTTTTACATTGATTCAAAGAGCGAAAATCTTTTAAAATCTTCTTTAATCGAAACCAGAGGGCACACTGCTTTCATTTTTGGTATGTAGCATCATCTAGTAGGCCCCTACCAAGTTTGTTCATATCAAGACCCTTGGGTCATATTTGGGCTTTGCACGGGTGCATGCCTTTCAGCTCATCTGAGCATGAAGGATGAAAATAGGAAAACCTTCAAAAATCTTCTTTTTTGAAACCAGTATGCAGACAGCTTTCATATTTAGTTTGTAGCATCATCTTATGGACCTTTTCTAAGTTTGTTCATATCAAGACCCTGGGTTCACACTTGGGGTCCACCCTGGTGCATCCCTTTTTACATAGAATCAAAGAGCAAAAAGGCATATCTGTCTTGCCCTTTGCTGAAAACGTTCCATGGTAGTGATCTTAGGCAATTATCTTCTTTTTGACATCTGCCTATCTAATTAATGTGATGTCCCAGGGGTCAAAGAGACTCAGGTGAGCGATCTAGGACCATCTTGGTCCTCTTGTTTTTTTTGTACTGAAAAATCAAATATCTTTTTTCTTGTTTTATTTTAAAGGAGTGATAACCAAAGGTTTAAAGGTAGTGGACCAGTATTAGTTCCGCAAAGTTTTGGAAGTAATGGACTTTAACCGTTTTAACCAAACTTTCCTACCCATGTCATTAGGAAACCTTGGTCAACATTGCGAAAGATCATGAGTACCGAAATGTTGCGGAACTATAATCCACTACCTTAAAAGGCTTAGGATGGGATGCATTTGTCATGAATATGTACAAACTAATATCTCAATTTCTCTTTAAAAAAAAATAATACATTTGATGAAACATCATCTCAGAAAAATGAGCATATACATTTATTTCTTGATAAAAAAATTATAAAGATATAGAGTTTGTTAGAAAAAGAAAGATAGGAATCAATATGAATGCTTAATGGTTTAGATTCTTACTTGATTGTTGGACAATGTATAAGTTCCAAAACTTTATTTGCATGATTGTATTTAAGTCCATGTGTAAATCAGTGTTGATTTATTTTTCAGAGAAAAATTAGATATACTCATCGACGAAAACGGTAAGAATATACATCATTTGAATCTAAATCTTTACAAGTCTGCAGTTGTAGAAAAAAGCTTATATCAGCTATATAGAATATTATACCAAAATTGAAACAATTATTGTTACCAACACTTAAAAGCCTAGTTAGCTCAATCAGTCACAAGTTCTCAATGCTGAGATCATGAATGATTCCCAGCCTAGGAAACTTTTATCAGACATTTTTTCATATGCCTAATGTGTCTTTCACCAAAAGGTAGAATACTGAGCTGGATAGGCAGCTGGTAGCTAAGATGAAATGCCTTGAGCAATGACAGGAAACCATGGATAGATGTACCAGCTTTTGCAAGATGACTGGGTTACTGTTGAAAATAGGATTAAAACACATATGGAGATTAATGGCTGAAAAAATATTCTTATTGTGCAGAGTTTGGTTAAAGATTTAAATTATAAATGTGTCTAGTGTTAAAAAATCCTGCTTTTCTTGTTTTCATTGAAGAAAACCTGTGCTTCAAAAGAAAATCCAAAAAAATTAATTAGAAAAATTAATAGTGTAGTTTGTTGAACATGGCTTCATAGAAAAAAATAATGCTCAGCGAAGCCAAAATGTTGGGTCACCTTAGAAAGGTAGGCTGCAGGCAAATTTCAGAAGTGTACATTATATCACCACTGCCTTAACACTTGTTTTGTTGAACTGATGATATTTTTGTTTTGGTAGGAGTGGTAGAAAGAAATCAGCAAGCACATTGGTGTAATCTGATCTCTGTCTTCTGTTTATCCCTTTGAAAGCTGATTTGAATATAAATTTATATAAAATTGAATTTTTGGGCAACAATTGATTCTCTTGCTCTTTGACTTTTTGAAATGTAATTGACAAGGGTGTGAAAAAGGCAAGTTTTCTCTGGTTGTCCATGCACAAATAGTCACTGTCATACTTGTTAAGGATTAAGATGAACTTGTCCACAAAAAAGGTAGATAGAAAAATATTAAAGAAACATTGTTTTTAATAAATAAAATGCTGTAAACCAGCATTTTCTTCATTCAAAACAATGTTTTCTACCCTTTGATACAAATGTTAGGATGACTTTTCTGGTTTTTAATCTTTTTAGCAGTGTTCCAAGATTTCCCCTGATATTTGATATCTTAAAATGAGCCTTGTCGTGGCCTGGAAAAATGTACTTGCCTAGAAAATGTACTTCCCCACAAGAGGAAAAGCCTGTATTGGACAAGCAGGGCATGGGAACTCCACACCGCTAATCACCTTTTCTTTATCAACTTCTTTGATTTGTTAAGTCAGATTTATTGTTTTGTACATTGTAGGACCAAAAGATGAGGAAGAATCTATAGAAACTAAGGACATGGCCCAGTGTCCTGGTTATGATCTGCTCTCAGGGAGGGAACGAAAGGTAAAAACAAACTTCTTTTATGACAGTAATGTCAATCTTAGTCACATCTACTAAGCAACCATTTTTATTGAGTGACTGTGTTTCACCCCTTCATTAATGTCAAAATATCTGAAATAAAAAAAATAGATATATTTAGTCTAAAATTGAATTTTTATGAATCTTAAGTGGTTGAAACTCATTAGAATCCTTTCATTGGGACAATTCTATTCAGTTTTATCAATGTAGCATTACTGAGAAGTATTATTGAGAAATTTGCAATGAGAAGTGTGAAAAATGGAGACCCTCATCAGTCTGTATGATCTGCATAGGCTGATTAGGGTCCAAACTCTTCACACTTGGCTTATTGTCGGAATCTGGAGTGATCATTTTACCATCCTGTATAGTAAATTTTGAAATATGAACCCAGGATGATCTCTACTTGGACCGATCTCTTTTCAAATATATAAATCTCATAGAGTATCCCTAGTCCCTTTTTGTATGACATGTCACATTATATTTAAAAGCCTTTTTCCTACTTAAGATGGTCTTGGTTAATATGCTTAATACCAGTATTATTTATATTTCAGTTATGCAACTCAATAGGCATGACACCTGCAAATTATATGACTGTAAAGACTTGCATAGTCAAGGTAAAATCTTTATTGCATTTGTCTAAAGGATGAACATGTTAAATTTTCCTTGCTAAACAATTGAAAATTTAATATTCATTAATGGGTTTGCTTAAGAGCCATTTATGGGATTGTTTGAACATAAATATATCTTATATGTATGCCACCAATTGATAATCATAGACCTATGTTGGATTGCAAGCTGCCACCATAGCGCAGTTGGTTAGGCATAAGACTTCCAATCTGGAAGTCGTGGGTTCAATCCCCGGTGGTGGCAAATATCCTATCTGACGTTTGTCTTTCACCAATTGGTAGATAATCGTAAACCTATGTGAGATAGCAGTCGGAGGCTAGGAAAGGGTGTAATGGTAGTACAGGTGAAAGAAATACCAGGAATCCGTTGTTAGGTGCTCCGGCCGCTGCGATATAACTGTGAAATTGTTGAAAGCGGCAAAAACCCATTCGAAAAAATGGATTGCAGCTGGAAGCTAGGAAAGGATGCGATGTTAGTACTGATGTGAGAAATACTATGAATCCATTCTTAGGTGTTCCTTGATATAACTAAAAGATTATTGAAAGCGGCATTAAAGTCTATCCTCAAAATTGATAAATTTAAGCTACACCAAACTTTACGCCAAAAATGCGGGATTTCTTAAATACCAAATTTAGCTAACTTGTGGGTTGCTGATCCTGTGGTCAATGATTAAGACCATCCTTTTATACAAATGTAAGTTAATTTACATGGCAGTGGTAGAAGTGATATGAATAGCCAACTTAGTTTTGATTAACAAAACCCAAATTAGAACCCCAATATGATAACTTTTCTCATTCTAGACCTATCTTATGTCGTAATTCTTCAGGACTACTTACAGAGAAGGAATGGTCTGCCTGTAAAGATCCGCTATCCGAGTGGGATGGACAAAACACATCGTCGGAGAATCATGAGGTTTTTAGCGGACAATGGTTGGATAGGCTTGACTTGAATGTTCATGTGTTGCAAAATTAACTGTGATATAAACCAATGCTTTTATACGAAAATCACCACAAGAAAAGTCAAGAGATGATGATAACTGCAATGTGATAATCATCAAAGCTGTATGTGTTCAGTGTTTCAGAGGTATAGATATGAGGGGGAAAAGCTGGTCAAAAATTTTTATTTCTCCATGAAATCTTATATTAAGGGTACTCATTGGAATCGTCTTGACCTAAAATCTAGAATAAACCCCTCTATCTGTAGCTCTGCTGTTATAACATGGAGGAGAAACGAGCCTGTGGCATTTCCAGCAAAGCATTTAAGCGCTGGTCACAGATGTGTAAGCTTGGGCAGTTGTATATTGCATTTAGAAAATAGAATGATTTTCCCAGGAAATTTTAAGTCAGTAAATGTTGAAAGTAGATGAATTTAAGACTGGTTAGAGTTTTGATTATAGCAGGAATTGATGGCTCAGCGTGAAACAGTTGCCTATACATTTATGTCAATAGGTTTAACCTTTTCCTGCAGAGACATAAATATGTGAATTTGCTGGAGATGTCAATGCAAGGGCTCTATTTAGCCCAACTATGAGAAAACCAACCATTTATATTTGCTGAAACAAAGGCACAGATCAGACTGCACTGTATTAGCACAGCTGATCAGCGCATATAATTGTGCTAGATAGACAAGTACTTTAGCATAAAAATAGTAATTTTCATGCCTCATACAATTTCCTGTGGGTATACTGTACAACTAGGTTTTTGTCAAAGATGATTGCTTTTTAACCCATTTCATGCTGGTAATGTCGTTTCTGCTGTACAAAAAGAGTTTACAGACAGTATAGACTAAGATCAGCCTGCATATCTGTAGGCTGATCTTAGACTATACTCCCTGCTTTCTACAAACATTTTTATTGGTAAAATTGAGTCAGACTGGTTGAAATATCCTAAAGTAAAAGATGACCAACTTGTTTGAAATGAAAAAAACCATCAGGATAAGGGTTAAATGTTTGGTTTTCTTATAGATAGGCTCAAATGTTGTTCAAACCATTCTGTTTCTGTTCATAAACCGCCTTCAATCAACAAGTTGTTTATATGTTATAAGCTTAAGTTATTGTTTTAACACTTATTCGGTTATCCATTTTCCATGGATGAATGCTTTTAGTTTGTGAGTGTCAATCAAGTGTATTGACTTTAATTAGCTTGTTTTCTTAAAATCGGATATTTTGTGAGAAAGTTGTTTTTATACGCTGTCAAGATGAACTTTAATGTTATCCCCCTCTCTGTCAGTTAGTGGCTCAAAACCTTCAATGCAACTTCTTGTATGGACAGGGATTGATGAAAGTTTTACAGAATGTTCGTAGTTGCCTAATCTTACACACATTATCAGGGGTTTGCCTGTTATCTGATTGGAATGTATGTGGCAACATATTTTGTATTTGCATTCTTGTTAGTCAGCTGTTTTCAGAGAAATCCTGATGTATTGTGATCACCTTGGTATTGTTCGTGTTGGCATAACAAACTTTAACCTTGGTCATATCTCTGTTGTTATTGAAAATATTTTCTTGAAACTTGGTATGTGTGTTCATAGCTATCCATACTATCAAGGGGGATATTTCTGGAAAAAAAATTGTAAGAGTCATAGCGCTTTTTATTACACTATGCTCTTTGCATTGTACTGCACCTTTTTGCTGAGCATTGGACCTGTAGCCATTGCTCTTGTCTATTCTTGATATCACTCCATGATATGCATTGTAAACATGGAAAAATATATAGATAATTTGATTCTGTTGCAATAATAATTTTAAAATTAATTCTTAAAATAACAAGCAATACCTTAAATTGCACAGGGATGTATTAAAAAATGCTTATTTTCAAGGTTACTATTTTCTTTTGACTTGCTAAATGCAAAGCTTGCTGGATTTTAATCCAATATTCATAATGTGCAAAGCAGTCAATGGATGTAGTATTCATACAATTCAAATTGTTTGTTGAATACAAAATGTTGATCAGCTATGCTTAAATGTATTTTATAATGGGCTATAACAAAGGAGTTTGGTTTCAAAGTTGAGTAGCATAGAATTTAGATTGTATTCTATTCAAATATCTTAGGCCTTTCAGTTCACTTAAAAAATCACAAGTGTTCTTTGAATTTTCATTGAAAGTTATCAATTTGAATTGTTTTTAAAAAATGATGCATGCACGAATGACTGTTAACTCAAAAGTAATGAAGTTGTAAGTATAATCCATGTTTACAACTTTAGGATAGATTGCTGACAGGAAGCAAAAGTCTTTAGTGTATTTTGTTTGCTGTTTTATTTTGGTAGGTATTTATGTGTAGTGAATTGATTATCATCTTCATTAAATCATTAGTCAAGTTCAGTTTTAGAACTATTAGTATTGTGTTTTAGTTTATAAGTGCAAGGTCACATGCACAGTAGTTTAATTTATTTCTGTTTTGTATTTTAATGATATTTATATGTTTAATTGATTTAATTGTTTATTTTGCACACTATAGTCTTCCATATTTCCTACACAAATAGTTGTAAATGAGATAATTGTCTACCAAGAGGTGCACTTTTGTCTGAAGGTAGTGGACCCATAATAGTTCCGCAACGTTTCGGAAGTAATGAACTTTCACAGTGTAAACTGAGGTTTCCTAATGGTTTTCATTAGGAAACCTTGGTCAACATTGTGAAAGTTCATGAGTTACGAAATGTTGCGGAACTATTATCAGGGTTTTCATTAGCATCCAAAAGCAAAGAGTCAATGACTCTCAAGAGTCAAACCGTGACAGAGTCGCTCAGCCCCCCCCCCCCCCCCCCCCCCCCCCTAAAAAAAAAAGTATTTAATTCATAAAAAAAAAAAAAGAAAAAAAATGAATTTATTGAAATAGATTAAATTAGGTCCAGATCATTTTCCAAAGGTGCCTGATAATAAACTCAATAAATGATTTATAAATCTTCAGCCTCATAGTTAACCACAATGTCCAGTAATTAAATAAATACTAAAGAGCTTAATTTCAGACAAAAGACTTGCTTTTATCTTAAGTACAATAAAGTGGAAAGAGTTTTGAAGATGCAAATGCAACAAAAAGCTTCTGATGATTTTTATTTTTCACAAAAAGAACTAGAGTTTCAACCACGAAAACCAATGACAAGTTACAACTAATCCTCCTCTTCATGTTTATTGACTTACTATGTAGATACTGTTTGAATTATAGTTAAATTATTCAAAAACATGTTGATTATAGTGAAATCAGACTTAAAGTAAAGAGGTTTTAGCTGAAATTCACAGGTCTCAAAAGACTGTCAATTACAATTGCCGATGCATATCCGCTCAACGGAATGTGTTGATTGCCAATCAAGCTAGGTGTTATTAGTCCATCAATTAACTATTTTCCAATAATATGACACACTTCTGATAACCCTTGACGCACAGCTTCTAATTTTGAAGAGTCAAAATGACGCATCAGATCAAATTTCCCAGAGTCAAAATTGTATCATTTTGGATTTCTGTGCGTCAAAACCCCGGGTCCCGGTCAAACGAAAACCCTGCCTTAAGAATGTGAATGTCACATTCCCTGATAGTTCAGTCATTTGAGAAAAAAAGGTAAGATATTTGGTAAATCCTTTAAAAAAATATTTTGTAAATTTTTTGTTTCATTCTTCTGTAGGGTTCTTTGGACATGAGCATAATTAAGCTTCACTTTCCACTTTCTGAGCTCTTGGACTGTAAGTTATATGTGACCCGTCACATGAAAAAGGGACCATTTGAGAACTCGGTGAAATGAATGTTTGAAAAAAGGATTGGGTCAAGCATAGGTTAACCGGAAGCATATTGCAGAAACAATTAGATAGGAAGGTAGTTTAATCATTCTAGATTCAGAATATTTGTTATATGTGAAAGTTTGGATCCTGGACAGTCTGCGTATATTGCTCAGTCTGACCAGGGTCAACTCTTTGAGCACTTCCCAGATGGTCCCTTTTTGCATGATGGGTCACTTATATAAAAATAGAAAAAATAATCACATAATGTATGTAAAGTCATTTCAATTTGGATTTTGATTTTGGAAACAAATTGTAAAATCAAAGCATGCAGACTAAAGTGTTTTTTAGATGAATTCTATTGACTTGCGTAAGCTTTGTTTATAGGGCAAATTTAAAACTACAACCTGTATTTTAAACATATGCATGAATGCTATATTATAATGTAGATTTAAAAAGATACCAGAGTGCATTTAGTTGTTTAAATGAGTTTTAAGCTGGTTTTTGGAGGCAAACAAGATATTGCTGTAACCTTTGGCAGTGACTTCATGTGACTGAAGACAAATTTGCTTGAAACTAGGAATGTTCGTTTCTGTTACAAGAACATTCTAAACTATTAAGGAGTAGTACTCGAACATGCATTTACATGCAAGTTATGCATCTTGGCTCTTTATCAATGTTTCAGCAATCCACAGCCAAGTGTCCTCACTCGCATGTGGTACTCAAATTACGAAAATTATTTAGTGTTATCAGTGAGTGTTATGTTATGTCAAGCCTACTCCTGCAGATCATAGAATATTCCTCTTTTAGCAGACATCTTTGGAAAAGATCAGCCTGCATTTTCATGCAGTCTGCTCTTAAGCAATGCTGTCTGCTTGCTAATCTATTCAACAGCTCTGCGTTCAGGATCACCGAACGGTGCAACCAGTATTCTAATTATACCCCGCTTTGCATGCAAGTGCACATGCAATGCAGGGTACAATTAGAAAACTGTTTGCACCGTTTGGTGATCCTGAACGTAGGGCAGGATTAGGGTAAAAAGAATCAAATTATTTGCAAGCATTTTATACTGAAATTGAAAGTACAGTCAATATTTTTTGAGCAACCACAGATGTTAAGCGACCGATTTTATTTAGTTACCATTATAAAAAGTCCGTTCAATGAAGCAAATTATTTGAAAAAGAGGGCATTTTTATTGAAGAGTTGTTTATTTTTTTAAAATCTCATTTTGTTGAAACCCATTTGAATCATGTAAATGAGATGATTCCTAAGGTTTCAACACCATTTGATTCAGTTAGACAATCTATATATGCTGTTGAAAATACCTGTTTTTTAATTGTCAAGAGATATTGTATTAAGCAACCACTCCCATAAGTGACCAAAATTGGTCGCTAATCACATGATTTACTGTATAAAGTAATTCACATAAAAATCTCAATTGAAGTGACTTGTTAGAAAGAAAGAAGTTTTGTTCTATAAAACATGTTGTATATATGTTTAATATATCGCTGGTGGGCAGTCTTGATCCGCGCAATCTTGAGCGCTTAATTAGGTGAATACAGTTTATTTGCGCTGTAATTAGGTCATTTTGACTGTCCACTGACGTTATTAGGATGTATGGCTGTTACCTAGGACTTATAAAATCTAACTGCATTCAGGATTCTTCATTTTGTAAATGAAAGACACAATCTCTTAAACTACCGTGTGAGTAAGCTTACGTTACAAAGTATGGTCCGGTCTATTTATCTAGGTAATAGCCATGTTTGTGTGTGTTTATATGGCCTTTATAATGAAACATACTTTTGTACTTGATAACACCTCAAATACGAAAAACCTTGATTACAAAAAAGATAAAAACCTTCAAAAGGAAATAGATTGTTTGTTGTTTAATCACCATTCTAGGACGATCTTGGTACTATGTGTTGAAAAAATGTAATGGGACTACAAGCAGTAGAGGTCGAGGCCGCCGCTATAGCGCAGAATCTTGGTATCGCGTCGGACTGTGAATCTCAAGGTCCCGAGTTCGATCTCGGACTATTTGTCTCACATCATGTGGAATAGCAGCTGCAGGCTATCCTGGCCAGGAAAGGATGTAGTAGTGGTGTTAGAAATACAGGGAATCCATTGTTAGGTGCTAAAGCCGCGGTATATAACTGAAAGATCATTAAAAACGGCGTAAAACCCGATACAAACAAAAAATCTGAAGAGGTCAACCAGGGGTTATTTTAAAAATAGATATATAGGAAAAAAGAAATAGAAGGAATAGAAAAAATATTATCAGGTGAGATCGAAAATTGTCTACTCTGGACGTTCTCCACAGTCAGACCTGCACTGCGTTACAGATGACGACGTTTACGAAACGTTAAATATGTTTTGATTTCGGTTGAATAAGCGGATTGTAGCCCGGAATTTAATGTTTTTGGTTGAAGTAGGCGGATAGGTTCACTTTCCTGCGTTCAAGATGGCAAACTGTTTGCAAATTTTACCCTGCCTTGCACGCGCTCTTGCGTGCAAAGTGAGGTATAATTTGCAAACGATTTAGTGTTTTTACACCCTGAACGCAGGGTAGGGTGAGACAATAATCAAATGCTGTGCAAACATTGACGCTTTTATTTGATCTCCTCTTTCTTCGTCACGCCTAGTCCGGTTAACTCAGTCGGTCTTGGAATCGTATGTTCGACCAACATAGCGCAGTTGGTAGCGCGACGGACTGTCAATCTAGAGGTTACGGGTTCGACCCCTGATGGCGGCACTCATTCTTTTCGACTATTTGTCTCACCAAGGGGTTGATAATCGTAGACCTATGTGAGATAAGAGCTGGAGGCTAGGAAAGGATGTGGTGGTTGTTGTACTGGTGAGAGAAATACCAAAAATCCATTGTTAGGTGCTCCAGCCGCCGCGATATAACTGAAATGATAATGAAAGCGGCGTAAAAGTCCATTCAATCAATCGGCCAACTAGGCAAATGTTCATCCGAGATTTGGTAGAATTTATTGTGACACGATTCATTTGTCTTCCGCCTGGAGACGAGAAATAAATAGTACGCCAAAGTGGGATGAGCGGCTGATGGCTCGGATGAAATATCGAGTTTGTACTTGTGCGAGAGGCGATAAGGAACCATGGTTGCACCAGTCTCCGGGATATAAATGCAATAATGTTGAAAGTTGAGTTAAACACCATACATGAGGAAATTCCATACATATTTACATTACTCCAGTTCCTATAAGAGCACATTACTCCAGTTCCTATTAGAGCATGTTTTCATCTCTTCGTAGGGATAATTTCAAAGGTGAGCATCGGCAATTATTTTAATTTTTTTTAAGAATCTCGATACTTCTATTCTTTTATGTCCCCGCAACTATCTTTTAAACACTATCTATCAAGATATAAGTTGAGCAGTGACGGGTTCTCAATCGTTAGGTGGTCAGAATGATTCCCGTCTCTGTTAATTTTCAGCCGTTGCTTGACAATAGATCTTAAACTCATTTGTCTCCCACCTGTGGGCGAATGAAACACGCTTTATTTGGATGAGCGGGTGGTGGCTTTGGTGAATTGTGATTGAACTGGTTCCGGAACCATCAAATATGTTGGTGATCTGTGTACCGAAATACGACTGTGAAAAGTGGCGTTTGAGACCATGTAAACAATCGAATCGATGTTTATGCCGGCCGATGAAATTCCTACGGGCATAGAGAGTAACATGTGCGTGTGTCAAATTTTGCCGGAGAATAACTTATACATTTATGGATTCATTTTCAAAGTTGTTACTCTGTGTGAGTACAATTGTCATGCAAAGAAGTTGCCCGGATACGCCCAGGGTCAAGATCACGACTGAGAGTAAAATTTGTCGAGAAAAGAACAAGTAGTTGCGGGCATCCGTGCCTGTGAAACCTATCTAGTTCATCGGATCTTTTTTTTCCAAGTGCAGTGGTTTTGACATAATATACTAAAGTTACAAAAGAGACTGTGCACTTTTGAATTTTGACTATCTCGACCTCTACTTGACTTAACGTCACAAAATTTCTTGTGATATTCCTCGAGAGAAAAAACATGCTAAGAAATTCAGATCAGATGGAAAGGTTGATTTAGGGTCATTGCTCGTGCAACAAGCAGCTGATAAATGAATGTTCATGAATTCCACTCAGTTCATTTCTTGAGGCTTAAATTATCATAAAACACATCTTGTTTTCAAGTGTAAACGATACAACGGTGTGGGTTGATCAAAATTTGCCAAACAAAAATTAACCTTGTGAAACCAAAACCCTTCAGGGTTTTTCCATTTAACCCTCGTGTTCTTAAAAAATCTGACGCTTCAGTTTTCGTGTACCTGTGTCAACTACATGGCACATTGCAAAACACTATTTTACTGTTTGTTATTACGTCAAAGGCTACGACGTAAATTTAGATATCGTTTACACACATTCAATGCATACGTGTAAACTAAACGTTTTCCTTGGAAATGCCATGAAAGTCTAGGCCAAACTCTGCAATGCCATATAAGTGTATTCCTCTTCCTTGAGAAAAACCTCTAGGGAGCGTATGCCTCGACAACGTTTTTTCCTACAGTTGGCAGGATGTCTACAATAATGATTAGTAGGTAACAGCCTATCTTCAGGTAGTGGAATGTGCTATATATTCTATGTAAACGGTCATTTTGAGTCGGAGGAGTAAATTTTTGATACCTGTTTTGATTTATTTTTAGTAACAGCCTATCTTCAGGTAGTGGAATGTGCTATATATTCTATGTAAACGGTCATTTTGAGTCGGAGGAGTAAATTTTTGATACCTGTTTTGATTTATTTTTAGTAACAGCCTATCTTCAGGTAGTGGAATGTGTTAAATATTCTATATAAACGGTCATTTTGAGCCGGAGGAGTAAATTTTTGATGTCTGTTTTGATCTATTTTTAGCGATGAGTATTGAGTAACTTATCAGGGTATGACGTCATACAGCAGACGATTTTTACGCGATATACTAGACCCATGTAAGGTAGAAGTTGGAGACTAGGAAAGGATGATGTGTACAGGTGTGAGAAATACCGGGAATCCATTGAAAGGGGCTCCTGGCGCCGCGATAAAACTGAACAATTGTTGAACGCGGCGTAAACCCCCGGTTCAATTCAATTATTTAAGTCATGTGTAGAAATTTTGTTTAGGCTTACAGTAGTCGTACATTTATCTAATCATGGGTGAAATGGGTAGAGAAAAGGGGACTAGTCAATCAAGGATAAAAGTACCCCAAATTTATAGAATGATCCAAACTTTGTTTAATTAATCAGACGGTAGTTTTTTTTCGATACATGTATATATAAATCATGGATGTGCGCGCCATTGGAAGTTTGATATGTTAAACAGGTAAATAAATATATATCGCAAAACTTCGTAACTACAGTCCTGGTTGGTAGAGTCACACGTGTTAAATCGATCCGTTCCTTAGTAGTTAGTATCGTTTTGATATGAGGTCGGATGACAGATTAGCTCTTTAAACGGTTCACATCTGTGTTAGGGGATGCCGCCGTTTCAAATCATGGACGATTAATCGCATATTTATTGCATCAGAAAAGCTGGTATCCCACTACGAATTTGATAAAAATAACAGGTGGAAAAACCCGTTGTTGTTCAATTTAAGAAATTCCCTTTTGTATGTGGTTGCTAACCAGTCGACATAATTGAAGAAAATTATGAGCAAGTTTTGATTGAGATAACTCATTTAAATATTTGATTAATACAATAGGTAAGGAATGTACCATTGAAAACGTCGTTACTACAACCCTACTTTACATTTGTAAATATTGGTCCTTTCTTCTTTGGTACGTGCGGACTGGAGGAACGCGACAAAATTGGATTCATATTCGGAACTAACTAAGTTAAAAGGGCTCAAAAGAGAATCACAACATTTTTTGCAGACTATACAACTAAAGACTGATCCCAATATAGGACACTATCTTAAAGTGTGTATAGGCAAGAAAACGATCCGGAGAAAATTTTCTCGGCTCTCTCTCTCTCTCTCTCTCTTTGTTTCTCTCTTTTTTTCTTTCTTTCTTTCTCCGTTTTTCTGTCTTTCTTACTCTTTCTTTTTTCAGGTACTTTCTTAGTTTACAGGATTCAACGAGTCCATACACGCTTTTCTATTAAAGAACATGGCGTAATTATCCAGTTTATTCCAGTTTATTCCGAATGATTGATTCAAGTCCATACACGTTTGTGCAATACTATATAAATGCGAGATATGTATCCGATAATCTCATTCTGCTACCTGACACACACGAGAGATGAGTTACCTCATAAACAGAAGCTGTTAAACTATTCATAAGTTTAAAACAGGTGAGGTGTAAATTTCTATGTACTTAAGCAGACGATTTATCATGACGTCAGTCTGCAGTGAATAAAGTATGTTTACATCGTTTCGCTAGAATGGATAAGGAATACTTTATAAATTACAGTGCTGAGATTTCAAAAAGGAGAAGTAAATGTTACAAATGATTGAAGTAGGTTTTCAGCACTTTCAACATTTGTACAATTAAATCTCGGTAGATGGAGACCTAATAATGTTTGTCTGGCACTTGTGCTACCATTCAAACACATTCTATCACAAAGGTTTATGACTATCCACTAATGGAAGACTAAATGATACATTGATTAACGATTATGTACCCACGGAAGAATAAACGATAAAATCAAGCCAAATACTATTTACAATATTTATTAACAATATATATGTTACACATGCTTACATACATATTTATTCAATATCATTAGTATTAATCCAACTATTGAATTTCTTTGGATAATATTGCCATTTGACAAACAATTGTTTGTTTCGCCCTTTTCCTCTCGTTTTCAACACTTTCTCCACTTTCCACTTTTGATCTGGATCTAAGTCTATTCTTTGAAGTTCGGCTTCATAAAATGTGCCCTCGATATTTTCGTCTTGCAAATCACGGAGTCTATATATGGGTAGGGACCCTCGGTGATAGCGTTTATACACTTTAAACACTTCTCCTGAATATTTCTGATCATATTCTCTGGTAAATTTTGATGTCAGATGTGATATACGCACAAAGTCACCGATTTTGTATTTGAATCTTTTTAAATCACGTTTTGTCCTTTGTGTTCTTGAGAAATAAGTTGATAGTCTCACTTCTTC
This sequence comes from Fragum whitleyi, assembly GCA_948146395.1. NCBI lineage: Eukaryota > Metazoa > Mollusca > Bivalvia > Cardiida > Cardiidae > Fragum > Fragum whitleyi. The sequence goes on from OX411544.1 coordinate 64,474,383, forward strand.
CGAATTGGCTTTTTTCACATCGGACGGAGCCATCCCTATGGTTCGGTGATATGTCCTATTATAACTATTAGCTACGTCTTGTAGTACAGGTAGATATGAGTAGTTGTCCTTGTAAGTGAAAAAACGGTAAAGTTTAGTTTTAATTGTTTTTATTGATCGCTCACTTATCGAAGCTTTGGTATCCGAATTCTGAGTAGGAAAATATCGCACATCGTTATCTGTCATCAAGGATTGAACTCTTTTTGCACGGAATTCTTGACCTGGAAAAGAAATTAAAACATATCATATAACTTGAAAGTACGAATATATATCATATTTATAAGAAATATTTACCTTCTAGACTAAAGAGTTATAATTCCAAAGAATACAAAGGCGTAATTACCTTTATCCGTGATGAGTTTAGCGGGGGCTCGGCCGTATTCTTTAAAAATGTCTTTGAAAGCTTTAGCTACCGCTTCCCCGGTCTTGTTCTTCAGTGGACGTAACCACACGTATTTTGAGAATGTGTCCACTACGAGTAGGATGTACTTGAAAGCATCGTTCCATTTTTCGAATTTCACCATGTCGATTAAATCAGCCATCCACAGGTCATCTTTACCAGCAGTGACAATAGAGTTTCTCTGAAATCGTCGTCTTACAGGTTTATATAAACTATACGATTCCTGGTTATGTAAGAATTTGCGTATCCTATGCATACCAATGTCAAATTTTCCTTCATTTTGTACCACTTTATACAGTTTCTGTGGCCCAGAAAAGCTTGCTGGATGAGACGGGTCATAATAAATCGATTTCAAGTAATCTTCCCATGGTGCCATGTTCACTGTACAAATGTCACAATACTAATAAATAAGATCAGCCAAGCAGTATTACTTAAATATATTTTATGAGTCATTTTCATCGTCACTGACGTCATCACCATCGGATTCCTCTTCATCATCGGAAAATTCCATGTCAAATAGTTCTTGAAAGGTGTTCTTATGTTTCCTTATGACTTTCTTCACAACAGTGGTTGTGTTTTGACCTCCAGAGATCAGTTTATCTATTTGATCCATGATTTGTTGGTGAGTTCTATTGCTTCTTAGTGGCAGAATATATTTCTCTATTAATGTTTCGTATTTCGCGAAAAAATCTTTTTCGTCGTAATGTTTTATGCGCTCTTCGGCCATTTCCTGTGCAGCCTCACTGTCCTCTCCATTATCTGTGTATGTGTTGTAAATTCTGTCAAATTTATCACTGTTACTTTCTCTGGCTCTTTTCAATAATTGTACGTAAGCCAAATTATCTTCAACAGAATCGTCTTCAGAGTCGCTATCGTTTAAGTCCTCGTGCTTTCGTTTTCTTTGGTCCTTATGTTCGGGACACCAGCCGTTTTTGACATGTCTTTGCACATCATGAACAGTGTCAAATAATTGGCCACAATCATCACATGGTTGTCCTTTATTATCCATTATTTCTTCGGAATTATTTTCTGTAATGTTTTCTGGATCTGAATATTCCGCGGTGTTATCTGTTTGAGTTCCGACTGCAGAATGATTTAATTCTGGCGCAACATCTTCTTTTATAGAATCTTGTGGAGTCACGTGACTTTTCTTTTCTAAAGCGTTTTTTCTTTGACCGATACATTTTAGCCTCTGATCTTCTGGTGTAGTAGGTTTTAAATCAACCAATAAATGTCCGTAAGGCTGTTTCGTAGCTTTTGAAAATTGTTTCAAAAGAATATCACTTTGCCCTGGATACATCTGTCTAGCAAGGGTCATCACTGATATTTTATCGACTGGGTTATTAAACAATACAAGATAGTGACAATTTCTTCTTTGTGTCGGGTCCTTGGTGCCGAATACATTCTGGTTTATAGAGATCACAGATAGAGATCTATGATGTGAGCCCTCAGTGAACAGATTAGTGATCCGTTTATCCTTTCCGGCTTCAGAAAATATATCGTCTAAAATCAAAAGGTTGTTGACTCTAGGATCAAAGAAATCGTCTTCATCTAAGTCGGTTGGAATGCCTTTTATAAATTCCACCTTAGGAGTAACTGTCTTTTGAATTTCTGTGTATAAGGGTTGCCATCTTTTGTAGAGCCACACAATTCTTTGAATGCGAGGCTGAATGTTTGTGAAGTGATTCTGTAATAACCTTTCTACCATCGTAGTCTTTCCACATGCTGAAAGAAAGATTGAATTTCTTAAGAAAATTTTATTCCACCACATAAAATAGACCTAATATAAAGTGAGAGAAATTGATACCAATATGTTGTTGAAAAAGCCCCCCGAAAATATAAGAGACTAAAATATTCAAATGGTAGACAAGTTTATTATTTCAATATTAAAAAAAGAAAAAAATCACTATTATAGCAAAAAACCGAGGATAAAAAAAAACGTTGAAAAAAGTGAATTGAAATATATATGATAAATATATTAAATACCTGTGGGACCTGATATCATCATAGTAAATGGGTGACGAAACACTACGGTTTCTTCTAATGGTAAAATTTCTTGTGGCGACCTTGAATACATCTCACTGTCTGGCGGCGGCGGCGGCGGCGGTGGTGGCGGCGGCGGCGGCGGCGGCGGCGGCGGTGGTGGCGGCGGCGGCGGCGGCGGCGGCGGATACGCTTCAGTGCTCTGCGGATATGCTTGAGCGATTTCCATATGTTTAAGTCTTTGATGCCTCAACATGACATCTCTTCTTGAAAAATTCTGCAAACAGTCTGGACACTTTGCAGAATACATGTTGACTCTCCGATGGTCGTCGACTAAATGACGAGATTTGATTTGTTTTTTTTTAATATAAGACGTATTCACATCGTTTACACTTATAAAAACCATAAAAATTGTAGTCTCGCCTGGTTTTTTTGTAGTCTCGCCTTTTTGAAAGAAATAAGTCATGAACCATAGCTTTGCTGAGTCAATTACGTCTAGCCAATCAGAGCCATGCACCTATTATAAATATCCATCTCTAAGAAATGTCTTGTCATTTAACTACAGATATACAGAGAGAGAAGGCATATTGCCTCCTAAGAAACGTATCCAGTCTCTTCTTTACAACTCACAAGGTTCTAAACGTCATAGTAAGTAGTGCATTTACTCTCATCTGACTATTGTGTAGTCTCGCCTGGTTTTTTGACACGTTAACAAGTTTTAGATGTACTGTTGACAACTTATGGCAACAGATGATAGCAACTATGAGCTACTAAAATCCTAAAGGCTGTCTCGCCTAGTGATTATGTAAACACGCATTGATAAAAATATTATTACTTGTCGCAAACATATTGCGCATGCGCGAGAAATTCTTTCTATATATATGAATTTTCGTAACTATATTTCATTTCTATGCTAGATCTTAACGAGCATTGACTATTGTTAAAAGAATTATATTTCACGGTGATTTCCGTTTTGTTGTCTCGCCTGACTTTAACTTACTTGTAATGTTTTAATCGTTGTTGTCTCACCTTGATTTTGATTATTGACATTTGAAGTCAAGATTTTTCATTTTTGATGTCTCGCCTGAGTGAATGACTATTAGTCTAATGCTTCGAATTTGATTTTTCAGTCGTGTTAGAAAGAAATACCTCTACGGGACGAATAACTTCTACTAACAAGTAGCGAGTAGTTAGAGTATCATCTCAAAAAAACACTGAAATAAAACAGTAAGTAGCTTTTTTATACAAGTTGTTGTCTCGCCTGGCTGTATGTATTGTCTCGCCTGTTGATAGTATAAACATTCTTGTTTTAAAGAAGTTTTGCTGTCTCGCCTGGCTTTTTTTTTTGATTTCAGATTTTTATCATTTCTATAAACACGTAATTTGAAATATTTAAAGGTATTTTACCAGCTTAAAAGTGTTATATTTATTTGCAGAATATGGCTTACGACTGCGAGGAGTGTGGGTATTGCTTTCCTAAATTGAGGCAGTTACTCCAACACAGAAGAACAGAAAATCACTGGCCAAAGTTTGAATGTGAGCTGTGTGGAAAGTCTTTTACGAGAAAAGACAATTTGGATCGTCATTTGGAAAGACACCAAGCCTCTAGATCAATACATTGCGAAAAGTGTGGAAAATGTTTTAGTCGTCCCGATAATCTTCATCGACACCTTAAAGACAAGCATCAACTTGGAGGAGGAAAAAAACGACCTTCAAGTGATCATCAAGAGGGCGGACCTGCCAAACGATTGAAAAAAAGTGACGATCCACGTCGATTTTATACACTCACAAAAATTAAGGAGCAGAAGATACAGAAGTTCAAAACAACTGCTTCAAGCTACAAAGTAACCTTCCATGATATCGAGGTTACAGAAGATATACTTTTAACCCTGAAAAGACTGTTTCAAACCATATTTGATGATCTTACACGAGGATCTAAAACCGAAGATTTGGTGAGGCTCACGGTTCAGAGTCCTTCCCTGGACTATCCCATTGTCATTCCATTTTTACCTATTCCTGAACTTTCAGCCGACAGATTCATGGCGGAAATAGAGCGGGTTCTTCAATCGAATGAAGACTTTTTTATTGACTCGGGTCTCATGATTGACGTTACACTAGTGGACATGCCAAGTGGAGGAGTTGTAAAACGGTGTAAATTCGTGAATATTGATAAGTTTATAGCCAGCAAAAAGTGTATCCTCCGTATTCAAAATGATGATAATCTCTGTTGCGCCCGTGCCATAGTTACCGCCATAGCCAGATTGGATAAACATGATAAGTGGGAGAGTATTCGAAAAGGCTATGAACCACAGTGTAGTTTAGCAACGAAACTACACAATGAGGCAGGTGTTCCATTTGGAAAATGTGGTATTAAAGAAGTCATGAAATTTCAAGAAGTTCTTCAAAACTTTCAAATAAATATAGTATCCAGGGAACATTTCAATGCCATTATTTATGCTGGACCTGAAAAAGTAAAAAAAATATACTTGTACTACCACAATGACCATTATGATATAATAACTAGTATGCCAGCTTTTCTATCCAGAAATTATTATTGTACAGACTGCAAGAAGGGATACGATCATTTAGAAAATCATAAATGTAGCAATGTATGTCATGCTTGTCGAAACGTTCACAAAGAAAGTGATGAAGACTGGATACAATGTAATGCGTGCCATCGTTTTTTCAAAGGTCGTGAATGCTTTGAATTACATGAAAGGACAACGAAAAATGGAAATTCTATCTGTAAGTCTATCTACCGTTGTAAAGATTGTGGTAAAACTGTAAATACTAAACTCGACCAAAATCATATATGTGGTCGCGTATATTGTAAGACCTGCAATGCATTCTACCCTGACGGACATCAATGTTACATGCAACCTGAGGAATCAAGTCAACCAAACATTTCTATAGAAGAAGAGCTTATAGCCGAGGAAGAAAATCCGAAGACATTCATATTTTTTTATTTTGAGTGTACTCAAGATGACTTGATAGCTTGTGAACAAGGCTTTAAGCCCGATATTTATGGGAAATGTCAGAACTGTTTAAAATCGAGTTGTGGTTCGTATGAACATAAACCAAATCTCTGCGTTGCTCAAAAAGTATGTACTTTATGCATGGAAGATACGGGTGAATGTGAACAATGCGGGCAGAGAGAACATGTTTTTCATGGAGATAGTACACTCGATAAGTTTTGCTTATGGTTGTTTTCTGAGGAAAATTATGATAGCACTGTCTTATGTCACAACTTCCAGGGATATGACTCTTATCCTATTTTGCAATATTTGTACAAAAATGCTATTGTACCTACAGTTGTCCCTAACGGAGCTAAGATAATGAGTTTGACCGTCGATAATTGTAAAATCAAGATGATTGACTCAATAAACTTCTTGCCAATGGCCCTCTCAAAATTACCCGATATGTTCGGGTTTGAAGAACTTAAAAAAGGTTATTTCCCTCATCTTTTCAAAAGAAAAGAAAACCAAGACGTAGTTCTGGACCGTCTTCCAGAATTACCCTATTATAATCCTGACGCAATGAAACCCAAAGATCGAGATACCTTTCTGATTTGGTACAATGACCATAGACATGACAGATTCGACTTCCAAAAAAGAATTACTGGCCTACTGTCAGTCGGACGTCGATATTTTGAGACGGTGTTCTCTTAAATTTAGAGAAAATTTCCTCGAGATAACAGGTATTGATCCGTATGAACAATGTATTACTATTGCATCTGCGTGTAATTTGGTGTTTAGGTCAAATTTTCTTGAACAAAATACAATTGCTTTAATTCCTCATCACGGTTACAATCCTCAACAGACTCAGTCTATTAAAGCCTTACAATGGATCAAATATATATCCCATACTCAGGGACATAAAATCTCGCATGCTAGGAACGGAACAGAAAAAGTTATAGGTTCGTATCGTTGTGATGGGTATTACGAGACAAAAGATGGCGAAAAGGTAGTTCTTGAATTTCACGGCGACTTTTGGCATGGGAACCCGAATAAGTACTCTAAATTTACAGTTAATCCAGTGAACCGTAAGACTATGGGAGACCTGTATGAAGCAACAATGGAGAAGAAAAAGTATTTAGAAAATCAGGGCTATACTTATAAATCTATTTGGGAATCGGAATTTGACAAAGAATATCAAGAAAACCTTGATATGAGAGTTTTCATAGATCAGTTAAACATAATTTCACCTCTTGAACCACGCGACGCATTTTACGGTGGTCGAACTGAAGCTTTTACCTTGTACAAGGAAGCATCTAATAACGAAGACATCAATTACTATGACGTGACTTCGCTATATCCCTGGGTCAATAAGACTGGTAAAATACCACTAGGGCACCCCGAAATCATAACTGAAAATTTCGAAGATCTAAGCAAGTATGAAGGACTCGTAAAGTGTAAAGTGTTACCCCCGAAAATGTTATTCCACCCCGTTTTGCCTAGCAAATTGAACGGAAAATTGTTATTTTCTTTGTGTAAATTGTGTTCAGAAACACAGCAACAGACGCTCTGTACTCATACCGATGAAGAAAAGTCTTTTGCTGGTACTTGGGTAACGGACGAAGTTTAAAAAGCCATTGAAAAGGGGTACAGAGTTCTAGAAATTTATGAAATATGGCATTTTAAGGAGATTTCCATATATGATCCCGAAACAATGACTGGGGGATTGTTTACAGGTTATGTTAATACGTTTCTAAAAATAAAGCAAGAAGCTAGTGGATGGCCTGACTGGTGTAAGACAGACGAAGACAAACACAAATATATCGAACTCTATTCCCAGAAGGAAGGTATTCTACTCGAATACCACAAAATCAAAAAAAATCCTGGAATGCGCGCCCTGGCTAAGCTAATGTTAAATTCATTCTGGGGTAAATTTGGTCAAAGATCAAATATGCAGCAGGTTGAGATCGTATCTGATCCTGTCCAGTTTTTTAGCAAACTGACCTCCGACCAGGAAGACGTGACTGCAGTAAATTTCATTTCGGATGAGGCAGTAGAAATGAGATGGAAATATAAAGAGGAATTTGTTGAAAGTAATATTAAGACAAATGTTGTCATTGCGGCTTACACCACGGCACAAGCTCGTCTGAAACTATATTCTTATTCAGAAGAATTAGGGCCAAGAGCATTGTATGCCGATACCGACTCTGTGATATTTTCGACGAAGCAAGGTGACCCAAAACCACAATTAGGGGACTTTCTTGGTGACCTTACAGACGAAATTCCACAAAATAATAGTATTAAGACCTTTGCAACAGGAGGACCGAAGAATTATGGATACGAGTTGTTTCATTCAGATAATGACGGAAATAAAACGTTTTGTAAAGTAAGAGGGATTACTCTCAATTACCGAAACCTTTTGAATGTAAATTTTGATGTTCTTAAACATTTTGTAAAGAATAATCATAATGATTCAGTGTCAGTTCTGAATCCCCATAAAATTATGAGAGATAGGGACGGTGTTAAGTTAATGACTACGACAGAACGCAAGGATTATAGGCTTGTATTTGACAAACGTGTTATCAGCAATGATTATGTTTCATATCCATATGGATATTAATTGTTCTACTTTGTATTAATTTGTACATATTATGTTTCAAGTATCGGGAATAAATATTACAAAAAAACAAACATTACTTTTGTTTTTCTATTATCAAAGTCAATTCCAGAGATAAATGCCAGAGAGAAATAACAATGAGAAAGAACAACGAGAAAGAACAATGAGAGAGAGAGAGAGAGAGAGAGAGAGAGAGAGAGAGAGAGAGAGAGAGAGAGAGAGAGAGAGAGAGAGAGAGAGAGAGAGAGAGAGAGAGAGGGAGGGAGAGAGAGAGGGAGAGAGAGAGACGAGAAAATTTTCTCCGGATCGTTTTCTTGCCTATACACACTTTAAGATAGCGTCCTATATTGGGATCAGTCTTTAGTTGTGTAGTCTGCAAAAAATGTTGTGATTATCTTTTGAGCCCTTTAACTTAGTTAGTTCCGAATATGAATCCAATTTTGTCGCGTTCCTCCAGTCCGCACGTACCAAAGAAGAAAGGACCAATATTTACAAATGTAAAGTAGGGTTGTAGTAACGACGTTTTCAATGGTACATTCCTTACCTATTTTATTAATCAAATATTTAAATGAGTTATCTCAATCAAAACTTGCTCATAATTTTCTTCAATTATGTCGACTGGTTAGCAACCACATACAAAAGGGAATTTCTTAAATTGAACAACAAAGGGTTTTTCCACCTGTTATTTTTATCAAATTCGTAGTGGGATACCAGCTTTTCTGATGCAATAAATATGCGATAAATCGTCCATGATTTGAAACGGCGGCATCCCCTAACACAGATGTGAACCGTTTAAAGAGCTAATCTGTCATCCGACCTCATATCAAAACGATACTAACTACTAAGGAACGGATCGATTTAACACGTGTGACTCTACCAACCAGGACTGTAGTTACGAAGTTTTGCGATATATATTTATTTACCTGTTTAACAGATCAAACTTCCAATGGCGCGCACATCCATGATTTATATATACATGTATCGAAAAAAACTACCGTCTGATTAATTAAACAAAGTTTGGATCATTCTATAAATTTGGGGTACTTTTATCCTTGATTGACTAGTCCCCTTTTCTCTACCCATTTCACCCATGATTAGATAAATGTACGACTACTGTAAGCCTAAACAAAATTTCTACACATGACTTAAATAATTGAATTGAACCGGGGGTTTACGCCGCGTTCAACAATTGTTCAGTTTTATCGCGGCGCCAGGAGCCCCTTTCAATGGATTCCCGGTATTTCTCACACCTATACACATCATCCTTTCCTAGTCTCCAACTTCTACCTTACGTGGGTCTAGTATATCGCGTAAAAATCGTCTGCTGTATGACGTCATACCCTGATAAGTTACTCAATACTCATCGCTAAAAACAGATCAAAACAGACATCAAAAATTTACTCCTCCGGCTCAAAATGACCGTTTATATAGAATATTTAACACATTCCACTACCTGAAGATAGGCTGTTACTAAAAATAAATCAAAACAGGTATCAAAAATTTACTCCTCCGACTCAAAATGACCGTTTACATAGAATATATAGCACATTCCACTACCTGAAGATAGGCTGTTACCTACTATGATTAATGCACGAAGTCTTACATACCCAATGACATCGATTAATCCTGTTAGAGATACACCAAAGTTATAAAAAAAGTAAATTGAAAAAAAAAAAAATAAGTGCACAATTTCTTTTGGAACGCAGTATATGTAATGAATTTGAAGGAACTATGATCTTGAAAAATTCTAAGAGCGCGGACATGCAATGGTCGTCAGTTTGATTCTAAAACAACGCCACTACCACCATATTCAAGAGCTCTGTAGTTTCAGGTTTTTAGCCGTTTACATCGACGTCCTGAAATTGGTCGCAATAGGAAATCCTGAGAAAGACCGTTCTCTTAACTGACGAATATTGACTTACGATGGCGGATCAACAAAGGATTTCGAAAATTCACAAATAAAACAAAAAGACGGTGCAAATAATTTAACTTAGTTTAATTAGTAAGTAACATGCCCCTTTACAAAGAAATACTGCGTGACTTCATGCTTGCCTCTCAGATGAAATCGGCTGTAATAATCAACCAACCGGGCTCCTGTAAAAAATAAAAAATACTTACGTTATAAGAATATATTGAAAAATAAAATCCAATTCGAAATCGGAAAAAATGGTCAACAACAAATAAGCGAAGTTTCGTGAGATTCAGACGAAGTTTTTCAAAAGTCGCATTCCATCTTAAGGTAGCAATGGACACATGGCGTCATTTTTTCCGCCCAATGAATTTTTTACTTGGTCACATATGATGTAGATTAACATTGTGTAGTCATTATATCAAAATTTGAAGGTACCTTTCCGCGCTCGTTTTCTTGCTAGAGTTATCTGCCCTTGAGTGGTAAAGGCCATTTTTCAGTAAAACGGTTATATTCGTTTTAGGTCTAGTATAAACTCTGTACTAGGTTATAGCTATAAACCATATACGTTTTGATAGACATTATACATGTACACAATGGCTTTTGGCAAGAAAATTTCTCTTTGATCAATTGCATGTGCAAAATTTGCTTTCAAAAGTTAAAAATGCACTAAATTTTGTAATTTTACTAGGTAAAAATGCCACAAAAATCTATTTTTTTGAAGAAATTACCCAATGAATTTTTCTTATTTTCCGATATGTTTATAATCCATATTTTTCCTTTATTTGGTAAAAAAATCAACATACCTTTCCATGCAAATAAGAAAGTTTTTCGTTATTTTTCTGTGTTCCCCCCATATCGAATGACGGTTTTAACGCATTTTATTGTTAAATTTAATGATCCAGTCAGACAATTAATATCAAATGTTGAAAAGCAGCTAAATTATGAAGTTTTGCCATCATTATTCTACGTTTTTTCCATAATTAGAATCTTACAAAAACCGGTCTTTTTAAACAACGCGCAAAAAGAGCCGTAAAATAAACGAAAACCCTATTCCGGTTTACAGAGTCGGGAGGCCGCTGTCCATTGCCACCTTAAACTCACCGTAAAATAAATATATGTAAAAAGGATTGGACACAGCCCTGCCCTGCGTTCAGGATGAAAACGTTAGCGAAGCGTTTTCGAAATAATACCTCGCTTTGCACGTATTGCGCACGTGCAAAGCGGGGTATCATCTCAAAGCGCTCGCGAAACGTTTTTTACATCCTGAACACAGGACTGGATCCAGCATAGGTCAACCAGAAGGCGTTATTCCGAAATAATTGAATAGGAGGGTAGAATAATCTTTATAGTTTCAGGAAATTCGTTATTTGCGAAAAAGCTTCGATCCTGGTCAGTCCGTGCAGATCTCGAAGTCTGATCAGGTTCGATACATTTCCCACTTCCAAGATGTTTTTTTTTTGCGCTTAGCGAATTACAACATTTATCTATGTATAAAACAAAGTTTATATTCCCTTCCATAAGTTTGAAATTGCAGACAATATTTCAAGCACAAACCCTGCGTCCTATACGCAAAAGCGTTTGTATTTTTTAACGGTACCTCGATTTTCACGCGAGGTACCTTTTATGCTCCGCTACTGGACAGAATGATATATGAGCCTGTGCATGACATTTTCAACAATTTTGCATGTGTACAGGAACTATTTCTGAACGTACTTATCGAAGCCACGACGCAGAGTAAGAATATTCGCTGATCATATGAATAGGGGTTAAAATACATCTATCTTCAGAAAGCGTAGTGAAGACTCTGGTCAGACTGTGAAGATACACAGGCTAGCCAAAGGCTTTGCTTTGCTTACATGTGAAATTGTTCGAAATGTCACAGACAGGCTCATATAACTAAATCCAAGTTTGTGTGTATATGACCATTAATCAAAATGTCAAACAAAATCAAATACATATGCATGCGCATCAAAAGTAGCAATATAAAATATGAAGATTTTTTTCTGTTTTTGGTAAGCAAGGCAAGCAAGCATAAAGAACCGCCAAAACGACCCCGGGATGGGACACCTTCCGGAGGTCGCCGCCCTGCATTGGTATCTTGATTTGCATGCGAGGAAGATCTACCATTTATGACACATTTCGCAGATATTTTTATCTAGAGCACAGACTGGCATCTATACTTACGCGTCAGTTTGACCCGGGAGTGGGTGGCTTCCCTCGACATAGTTCAGCCCAGCATCTTGAAACATAATTCAGAATTATGACTGGACTATTTAAAAGACATATAGGATAATAAATGAATAGACATGAAATAACAAATTGCTTAAACAAGTCATCTATAAACAGATAACAAGAGGACCAAGATGGTCCTAGATCGCTCACCTGAGTCTCTATGACCCCTGGGACATCACATTAATTAGATAGGCAGATGTCAAAAAGAAGATAATTGCCTAAGATCAATACCATGGAACATTTTCAGTGAAGAGCAAGACAGATATGCCTTTTTGCTCTTTGATTCTATGTAAAAGGGATGCACCCGGGTGGACCCCAAAAGTGACCCCAGGGTCTTGATATGAACAAACTTGGAAGAGGTCCATAAGATGATGCTACATTCTAAATATAACAGCTGTCTGCCTTCTGGTTTCAGAGAAGAAGATTTTTGAAGGTTTTCCTATTTTCACCCATCATGCTCAGATGAGCTGAAAAGGACGCGCCCGGTTGGAGCCCAAATATGACTTAAGGGTCTTGATATGAACAAACTTGGTAGGGGCCCACAAGATGATGCTACATACCAAAAATGAAAGCAGTGTGCCCTCTGGTTTTGATTAAAGAAGATTTTAAAAGAATTTCGCTTTTTGATTCTATGTAAAAAGGGTTGCGCCCGGTTGGAGCCCAAATATGATCCTAGGGTCTTGATATGAACAAACTTGGTAGAGGTCCACTAGATGATGCTACATACCAAATATGAAAAATGTCTGCCTTCTGGTTTCATAGAAGAAATTTTTTGAAGATTTTCATTTTTTTACTCTACATGCACATAAGAGATAAAGGGATGCACCCGTGCAAAGCCGAAATATGATCCAAGGGTCTTGATATGAACAAACTTGGCAGAGGCCCACTATGTGATGCTACACACCAAATATTAAAGCTGTCTGCCATCTGGTTACAGAGAAGAAGATTTTTAAAGATTTTTGCTCTTTGATTCTATGTAAAAAGGGTTGCGCCCGGGAAAAGTCCAAACATGACCCAGTGGTCTTGATATGAACAAACTTGGTAGGGGTCCACTAGATGTTGCTACATACCAAATATGAAAGCTGTCTGCATTCTGATTTCAGAGCAGAAGATTTTTGAAGATTTTCATTTTTTATCCTTCGTGCTCAGAAGAGATAAAGGGATTCACCCGTGCAAAGCCCAAATATGACCCAAGGGTCTTGTTATGAACAAACTTGGTAGAGGCCCACTAGGTGATGCTACACACCAAATATTTAAGCTGTCTGCCATCTGGTTACAGAGAAGAAGATTTTTAAAGATTTTTGCTCTTTGATTCTATGTAAAAAGGGTTGGGCCCGGACAAAGCCCAAATATGACCCCAGGGTCTTGATATGAAGAAACTTGGTAGAGGTCTACTAGATGATGCTACATACCAAATATCAAAGCTGTCTGCCTTCTGTTTTCAGAGAAGAAGATTTTTAAAGTTCATATTTTCACCCTTTTTGTTAAGGGTAAAGGGAAAGTTAAGGGTGGATTTCATTTATTTGAACAACTTTGGTAGAGCTTGACCCAAGGAACATCCCTGCCAAGTTTCATCAAGATTGGCCCACTGGTGTAGGAGGAGAAGATGTTTAAAGAAATTGTGGACGACGCACGACGGACGACTGGCGACGGACGACGGACATTCTATGATCCCAATAGCTCACCTTGAGCACTTTGTGCTCAGGTGAGCTAAAAACGATGCTGTGTCGTCTTTGTTTTTATTTCATAGATGGCGAGTTTAATGAATTTTATTATATCAAAAATATTCACTCCATGACGTAGATCAATGTCAAATTATAAGACAGACGTGTAATATTAACGTCGTCTTTTATACATGGAAGGCGAGATTGGGATTTAGAGTTAAATAAAAAAGAGAAATTATCAGTAGAAGGGAAGTATTGTGATAAAATAGAAATCTAATTGTTAATTTGAGCTTTTTGATGATTTTAGTTTATTCAATTCAGGAGGGGTTTGTTGTTGTTTTGTTTTGATTGTTTAAATTAGGAGTTAGGTCGCTGCATAGCCTATGATAGCTCATTGGTGTCTATCATTTTAACGCTTTTGAAGAGCTCAATCTTATTTAGTCACTAAATTCGGACACCCATGGATATGAATGAAAAATAAAACGGATACATGCTTGTCTATCAAGACATATTCAAAATGTCATGAAATTGTAGATGGCACTTTAGGAAAGTTTGATCACAAAGTCTAGAATACTTGAGATTTTGATGGGTTAATTGTGAATGTTTCAAATATTATTTTGAAGAAAAAAGAAAGCATGTGAATATAATAGTGTAAAAAACAACTCCGGTATTTTAATGAATGAAGTATTAACGACTTAAACATTTTGACGTTAGAATAATCATTCAAAGTTGGGTAATTGTCGAATCTCAGCTCATTCTAGAAAAATGGCCTGATTTGGTTTATCTCGATATTTAATTAAAAAATAGTTAATGCGCAAAAAAGTCTGAAAAAAATTTACGTTTCCATGCATGTAAAGGTATTTTATGTTATATTTAACAGCAATTACAAATTAATACAACTATAACTTACATGGACAAGTTCCACACATCCATGGACAATCAACTGGTACATTTGCGTATACTTTGCACGTAGACTTGGTGAATGGTGATCTACCACACATCCACTGGTCACTGTTCGGAGCACATGATACTGGGAAAATATATATCAATTGTTAGGGCTGTTCCGCCATAACCATAAAATCGGCGCAAAGAATAATTTGATAAATATATCTCGTGTGTTTACTAGTTTCGAAATGGTACGTTTTCCCATCAAACTCCATTGCATTTATTTATATATTCATATTTCTTCAAATCGTCTGAGAAAATCACTATTCGCACACAAATCAGAAAGAAATCTGATAGGACATGTTCTACGGAAATCTTCTATTTAAGTGCATTCTGCTTCTCATCAACCAGTTTATCAAAAATCACATTCGGAACATCGCTCGGACTTTTCCGTAAACTGGAAAGTACCTCGGACGTAAGTGTAGTAATTTTTGGTCATTTTTCGGTAATTCGGTTCCTGGTGGTAATTCGGTTTATAAATACGCTTGAAGAATAGTATATTTCTTTTAAGTTTTCCAAGCGTCTGTGAAGATCACTTTAGCATGTTATAATTTGAAATCAAAACGCAGTAAGCCACTGCGTTTTGTTTTCAAATCATAACATGTCCAATTTTAACCTTACGTTTACTTTATTTTTCGCAACGTCATCCTCAGTTACGTTTGTGACGTCATATAAACCCACGTGCGAAATGACGCGCTTTCATGGCTGCGCCCGTATTATTCCCGAGGTCTATTCCGTAGAATCGCCGAGGGTTCCCGATTGCAAAAATCACTGAGAGCAGACTTCTTCTATGCAGATGACAGATTTAATTGGCCAGTTCAAATATATTACAACAACCGTTTATGCAATCCCCCAGTAATGTTAACATGAACTGGCTATTCTAACGAAAATGGGACATTTTCCTTAGTAAACCCTTTTAGAGTATGACATATCTTTTTACCAGGGTAGTTCATAATTCCTAACTTATTTTACACATATCACAGATATTTTGGCAGCCGAAACGGAAGTGTATGGAACGTAGATGTAAGAAAGGTTGTTTTCTGTAGCGAAAAAAAATATCTTGGACCAATTATTGGCGATCATAGAAGATACGGGAAAACAGAGTTTAATAGACAGTTATGACATTTTGTGAAAATGCAGATTCTATGACATGGTCACAATTTGTCAACACCTCGGTATATGAGATAAGAATCGCTATAAAATTGAATGTAGCTAAGTAGGTAAGAGGCTGACGAATTTTGGTTGAATTGTAATAATCAATTTTGTGTCAACCAATTTCATTGACCTTTAGGCTTCGTTTCAGAGAAGAGGACTTTGTTGTGGACGATTTTTTGGTGACTTGGCAGTCGGGATTCTGCCCAGTAATTTCATAGAAAAATGTGATTTGAAAGCAGGCTTGAAACTTATAGTCATACGGAAGCACCAAGACTGACACCAGACAACACCAAAAGCTCCAGTGGACTACGTCTGGTAGAACTTAAAAAATGAAAATAAAATTAAAAACTTGACCATTTGTATAAAACTTAGTTAATTGCTTTGAAAAATAATAATTAAGTGCCAAACAGTTATTTTTAGATAACACATTTTGCCCTAAAACACAAGTAAATAATGGTATAGTCCGTTTGATCCATATATGGACCAACCTTTTCATCAATTACATGAAATTGCGTTTGAATGAAGAATTTTAATTTGGTAAAATATTGATTTCAGCTTAATACAACTCCAAAAAATATTTTTTTGAAAAAAAAAATAAAAAAAAAAAAATTATAAAATAATGATTTTGTCCATATAGTTAATGATAATATTTTAGCATTTTATGCTCTTAAACACGAGTGGCGGTGAGTTGTAAGAAAATATAAACAAATAGTAAAAACGCGTGGTTTTGCTTTAAACATTTGAAAGAAGAAATGTCCATTTTTCCATATTTGGACAAGCTAATTAGCATATCGACAGTCAGGACATCTTAAACTTATATCGCGTGATTTGTACCGTTATTACTCGCCTGCTTATCTCGTTTTCCTTGTGAAAATCCCAAAGACTTCGTAAAATAATCCTTTTTGATTGGTCTAAATAAGGGAATATGGGGTTCATCTCATAATGGATAAAAACTGTTATCGATTATCTGGTCAAACAGTTTTTGAACAAATACAGATTACACGAAGATTTGATATCCTAAGGAAGTAAAAAAAAATCTACAAAATTAATTTTAAAAAATACTTGATCTTATAAAGAACAACTTGCCAAAATTCATACACATTTTACTCGATCCCTATGCAAATCAGAGCTATTTTTGGATAGACAATTTGCTGTTCCGTTTACTACAGACACGAGTAGGTATGAAAGGTAGAAAGTTAACATGTAGACGGACGGACAAAATCATTATTGCACTTTCAAATATTCTGAAAAACAAAATTTTCATTGTATAAGATGGAAAATATGATATGACAAGAAAGAAATAAAAAGTACGCTTCATTAATTCGATTCTGAGATCTCGGCAAAACGTTGGTCCATATAAAAGTCAAACGGACTATAATTAGTATTTCATCCCGCTTATCTATCTTTTTTGGCATGTGCCGTTTACTATGAACTTTTTTTATTCACAATGTAGTGATTATTGCACAAGGAAATAAATTTCAACTGACTTACATGAGCACTTGTCGTCTGCGTAACTCGGTCCTTTAGGACATGTGCACGTGCAGGTATCCGGATCTAGCTCACCACGATTGTTGCATGCGGTACCGTTACAATCTGAAGTCAAAGAGAATATTACAGAGATATTATTCATGATTTTTGCTCTGACAGGAGGCAACCTAAGTAACGGGTCATTGCACTTAAGGTTAAGCTAAATCAGATTTATTTGCAATCACTTATTCTGCGTAATTAATGAACTGGCAGGGCGGGGCTTAACCGTGACATAATTTGACGTGTTTACTTTTGAATAGTTTGGGTCCTTTCAAATTTTAGTCGGTTATCATCGTTAACGAGTGCAAATAACTGTATCCTAAAACCTAAAGGAATCACGTGTCCTTTGAGAAAGTGAACACATTTCATCGTTTGGTTACCAAGGCCTCGTAACTTCAGCTTGATTAAGCTGAAGTTACGAGGATTTGGTCGCGAATCTACGATTTAAGGTCTCCGAGTTATTGATGTCGAATCTCTTTAGAAGTAGTTTATTTTAAGCTGATTTCCCTTAACTTTAAGTGCAACGACCCGTTACTTTTGCTCCGCCCTGCCAGGGCATTAATCATGGATAATACTTCTTTACATAGTCGACATAAATAACTCGAGACCTGGCTTACATCGTAGATCGGTTACCAACCCCTCATAACTTCAGCTTGTCCAAGCTGAAGTTACGAGGCTTTGGTAACTAAATGATGAATTCTGTTCACATTCTCTAATCACGCAAATCCTTTTGGTTCTAGGGTACAGTTTTTTTGCATGCGTTAACGATAAATGCGGACTAAGTTTTGAAAGTATCCAAACGATTGAAAAGTAGACTAACCACACTGCGTCACGGCTAAGCCACGTCCTGTCAGTTGAATAATAACGCAGAATAAAAAATACCTTAAATCATTTATCATTGTCCTCAAAATATTGTAAACGTACTACAACATGGGCACACCTCTCAGGCCTGAGTTATTAACCCGCGATCATATTTTTAAAAAACATATTATCAAATTAAAAATATCAAAGAAGTTCTAAATAACCCAACATCGGCTTGGTGACAAACTTTCTGTTTTAGAAACATAAATTACTCAGAAATTACTAGTAGTTTATTCGTATGCTTTAAAATACAACGAAGGTTAAGTATATTTTCATTTTCAAATTGCAAGAGTGAAAGAACATATTCACGGAAGGAATAGAACTTTGCCCATACTTTCTTTTAAACAAAATTCTCTCATCGCAAAAGATGAAAATAACGCCGCCTACCACACAATGTAGAGTTGTTATCGAGATCCATTTTGTTGGGACACAGTTCGCCTGCCTGGCCTGACTTTGCCTCTATGTAAGGTCTAGATATGTTTCCACTGTTTCCTCTATACATTATGAAATAGACAATAGAGAGTTAAAATAACCTTCCATTTCACATAACGAAGGTCAGCGCAAGACTGTCGTGTATTTATAATTTAAAGACACTTACTACAAATGCACACGTTTGAGTGAGTGTTTAAAGGCCAATTTTCTCTAAATTGACCTTTGATCACACAATGAAAACTTGTACACCCATAGCGATTTTACAATGTAAAAGCAACTGCTATAGATCTAGATTCAAAGCTTGTGTAAGTGATCAATGGTCAATTTCGTTCATTATTTGATCACTTAAACTTTTGTATCTAACCAGTCATTAGCTGAGCCCTCGATAGAACTGGTATATCAATATAATGTAAAACTAACTATTAGTAGACAAAATATGCACACTAAATATAATAGAAAGATATCATTTTGTTCAGAAACAAATAAAACAAATGTGACGATTCTAATCGAAACATTCACTTTCATGTGAATGAATATATAGTTGTCAAAGTTTCTACTTTAGAAAACCATAAATTGAGCACGTGGAAAGAGCTAACCACGCAACGGTTCACCGAATCATTTGGCTTTAATAAATATCGTACATTCGTATGTCAGCTCTAAAACCAAGAGGACCATCCAAGAATGCAAACACTTTGACCACTGACAGCCTATGTGCAACATGTAAGAAGAAAAGTTCCACATGTGTGTGACTGATTGAAAAAAAATATGATCAATTTGGACCATTCTCGTACTCTACAAGACAATTTCTTTTTCCTAAAATTCATTACCGAATGGGCTTAGATCGTATGAATGGTCACAATTTGAAAAGATGTAAAGCCTTACGCTGGTCCGTAGTTGCAGACATAAAAGTGACCAAGACCTGGGCAATTAGCCGTGCCGCATCCAATTAGAGTAGTCGTCGCCCAGATTTGCTTCAAATAGATAATCGAGAATAAAAAAGACACACAGTGTTAAATTTATTTGTTTGTTTCTTTGTTTGAATGGGGTTTAACGCCGCTTCCAACAATCTTCCAGTTATATCGCGGCGGCTTGAAAAATGGATTCCTGGTTTTTCTACACCAGTACAACCATCATATCATTTCCTAGCCTCCTGCTGCCATCCCACGTAGGTCTACGATTATCAACCCATTGGTGGGAAACAAATTGTTGGACAGGATGGGTGCCGCAATCAGCAATCGAACCCGCGACCTCGTAATTGGGAGGCCGACGCCACAGTGTTGTAAACTGTTGTGGCTAATAAACTAATTGAAATTACATTTAACGAGTCCCAATTTATAAGACAGAAATGAAATAACGAAATAGGACGAAATAGAAATTATTGACACATGTCTTGAGCTGATGTACAAAGATGGCCTTGTAAAATTAAAAGTAAAACGTGTCTTAAAATGTGTTTTCTTCAAGAGAAATAAATACAACAATCACAATTTTAGACATTATAAGGTTATAGTCAAAATATCGGTTTCCTTACAAGTATGTTATTTTACTGGAAAAGTGCATGGATCTGATTATATGTCATTTACAATAATTCAAAATGTAAAAACGTACCCATTTTATCAGGCTTTAGTTAGAATTGTCATTCGTTATCGTAGGAAAAAAAGAAAACAAATGAAGTTTGAATCAGAGTAAGTATGCCATAAATGCTTAGACGAAAAGACAATACGATAATCCAAAGATTACAAATGGTATAACGCTTAGGTGAAATCGTGAAGTCTACCAAGAAATGATATTTTTAAATTTTCATGATGACCTGCTTTCATCTAGCAGGTCACAATTACGAGATGAAGAGAGTTTCTGATTATTTCATAGAGGTATGAAACTAAAACCCTAATCGCACTGTATGGATACACAAAGCGGATTTATACATGAGTGTGATTAAGTTATGCATTTCATACCTCTGTGAATTCATCAAAAACTCTTTCCATATCTTATAACGTAATACATAATACGTATAATGAAGCAAAAATCTAAAGATTTTTGCCTTTATTAAAGAGAATTCTTATGGGACTACTTTTTTGCGGAAGCTTACCAAAAGGCTGCGTAGGGCCTACTCAAAATTGTTTCCAATGAGAAATAAACTTTTTTTTGCCAACAGAATGCACGAAAATTGACTGAAGCATCAAAAATTAAATTATATAAATTTAACGCTAACCTGGGTATAGTGACTGCGCCTCGTATTCGTAGCACCATATTTGAAATGGTATTTGGTCTTGTCTTCTTCCCATAACTCTATAGATCTCTTCCAGTTACCAGATCTTGATGACACGGCAATGTTTTGAGAAACAGAGAGACCACCTGAAAAAAAAAAAAAAAACAACAACACAACGTTGCCTTTGTATTATTGGACAAAATTATATGTATCGTTTTGAAGTGTCAAATGACAGTTGTATGAAAGACTAATCGAGTATATGGACAAAAATATCATTGTCAGGGACTCATTTTTATTAGCTATCGTTTCTTACTTCAAGACAAAATGTCCATCCACACGACCACGAAGGCTTTAGCTCTATTAATTGTATTAATTGTTAAACTGTATTATGTCGATTTTCTACCAAAACCTCGTAACTACAGCTTTAAACAAGCTGTAGTTACGAGATTTTAGCTGAACACTAATGATTAATTGTTTTTTATATATATAATTGTATTATGCTGACTGAATAAAAATTACTAATTTCAATTTTCTAAATATTAAACAAAACCGGAAGAAAGAAGCTTGGCCGGTAGGTTGAATTGAAAATGGCATTAAACGATTTTATAAAGAAATTGAAAGATTAAAAAAAATATATGAAAATAATAATTCTACGAGTAATGAATTATTTTGACATCTTACCAGGTATGTTTCTTTGTGAATTTGGTTCATGTTTAAATACACAATTTTCTGCCCAGATTTGTGCCTCCTCTTCGAGAGTCATACTGTAATACTGTCAAAGGAATGCGTGTAATAATATTTTCTGCGAACCAGTTCTAAAATACTATTGCATACCATGTTAGCCTATTGATTAACATCTTGGATTGTTGCTTTTATAAACACTTTCGGCTGTCGTATTTTATAATGAATTAAATTACTGCAAAATTGTACACCTGTAAAGTTTAAATAATACAGAAGAAAAATGGACATGCAATTCACATACGATTACTTTAGTTGTGCAAGAATCGACTGGTATAACTACCAATTAGTTGGTACGGCTGTACTCGGTCAAGCAAGGTTTTAGTACGATTTTAAAAGAATAAGTCAAACTGAAAGGTGTTAAGATTCAACTTGCGACAAACCATTTTCAACATGTTAGCTGCTGGTGGGTCAACATTAGATCTGATCTCATTATGACGATCTACGATGTATTGTCTCTCTGAAAAAATATATAGAAAAAACAATATATACTAAGAATCGTACAGTCAAAGCTTTAGAATTAGACAAAGACAATTCGTTAATAAGTGACTGAGAGTTCTTTGAATTGATAATACTCTAAGCTCTAACTTAAAGAATCTTTTTGCTCCTCACCCGAATGTTTACTCAAGTTTTCGAGCTTAATATCTGCTTCATTTTAATCTGCTAGGCGTTCAGGATGCCAAAACTTTGTAAACTGTTTGCAAATTATACCCCGCTTTGCAAGCATGTGTCCTTGCAAAGCGGGTCAAAATTTGCAAACATTTTACAGCGTTTTGTCATCCCGAACAGTAATATACACAGATCTGGAATACTGAATCATGTACAAGTTTGGTACACACACAAATTTGTGTTTTAAGTTCTAACATTATCTTTAATTTACTTTTTACTCGAGGATAACATGATAAAGGAACGTTTGGCACAATTTTACAGATATATGCTTGATCGCTTACCTGTATCAGTTAGGGGATGCAGTGTCCTGTTGGCCAAACAAAATGTGTGGTGGGGAACGGCCGCAAATTTGTCCAAACATGTTACTGGGCGTGTCTGAAAATTGACGTAAAAGGCTATAAAAGTAAAGATAGTAATTAGCAGAGGTACAAATAATAAAAAAAAAATAAATACAAAGTCAATCTAAAGTCGTTATTTCTCGATGAAACCCCATGTTGTTGGTACTCATTTGAATCGTCTTAATAAGACGATTCCAATGAGTTCCAACAGCACAAGGTTTGTTCTATCATTATTAAAATACTTTGATCTAAAATCTAATATATCCCCTCCTCTTTATGTAGCGTTGTTTTTTTAGACATGTCTTATCCCCTCCTCTTTATGTAGCGTTATTTTTTTAGACATGTCTAATGTCCTGCTAACTTCACACACTTATTGACTGATGTCAAGGCGATCTTTCTAATTCGGGAATTAAGAATAACATAATGACAGAATGCTCTCGCGATAAATTTCATTAATTATTAATAAGTAGACCAAACACAGCCATTCTTTGAAACATTTGTCATTTAGTTTTAAAAACGAAGATTATATAAGTTATTAAAGAGAAGTAGTAATCTTTATAGGTTATTTAAGCAAAAGATGCAGAAACAGAGGGAAACTTGCCTTGTAGGCATAAGTTCAGCTACAACGAAGAGTATTTTTTGTAATAAATATAATAGCAGTCATCCCAACACTTAGAAAAGGACAACCTAATTTGCATATCTTATAACACTAACGTTTTAAGATTATTTGAGCCAAGGGAAATGTAAGATTTTCTTCTATATTTCAAAGAAAAAATGAAACGGAAACTGAATTGGCCATCTTTACATTTTCCTTAAATGCTTGTAAGTGGTCCAGAGAATTTAGGTTTCTTTACAATTATAATTTAAACAAAATAGTATTTAAAAAAAAGAGCCTGTGCGTGGCATTTCGAACAATTTCAACCGTGCGCAATGCAATGATTCTGGCCCGCCTGTGCTGACCAAAATATTCACTATGCGCTATAAAGATAGATAAGGTCTAACTCCATCTTCATGCAGTCAGCAATCATTATAGCATTGTGTCGTTTGTCAACGCTACCAAACGTTCGTACCTCGCGCAGGTGTGAAATTGTTGGAAATATAGCGTACAGGCTCATATGTCATTTCGTCATTAAATCATGAAGTATTAGGGTGTGCATGTGAAAGGCGTGCTTAAAGTATACTACAGTATTTACGTTATTTGAAGTTGTCGCCCCATCCGCTCCACGAAGAACATTTCCAGCAAAAACTAGCAAACAACCTGTAAATGAAAAGACTTGTGAAAATAGGAAAAGGTAAGGAGTCATACAATAATGAGACACTAAGACCATTGTCCTTAATTGCTGTTTAAAATGCACTTGATTCCGGGGATATCACACAAATACATCTATAGTCCAACCGCGGTATTCGAAAACGTGGGAAAAAGTAGTATAGCCTGGAGTAGGGCTGGACTGAGCTGAAATTTTACAAGCTTGAGATAACGGTACTTGATTACAAATGTAATCACCTTTGTACTGGTGGAATAGTGAAGCTCATAAACGAAAAATTCTTTATTCTCCCTACCAATCTTCAATGCTTTTTGTTGTTTCAATTTTGGTTTCTTCATGATAAAGTCGGTTTCGAATGCATGTTACTTATACGCTATGACACATGGCGTTTACCGATGTAATTCAAAGGATGGTAAAAATGGCAGTAGTTTTGCGTTTCTTTGATCTTTCAGTATAGTCAGAGACCGTTACAGCAAAAATTCGTTAGTATACCAATTTATAAATCGTCGAAAGGCTGTTTATAAACATTCGAATAATTATATATGCTCTTATTTATTTACTGGATTTAGAGAAAATAAAATATAGAGAAGATCATGGTAAAGTAATTCGAACCTGAAAGTAGTCAATAAATGGTCCAATTACAATCTAATTAACAAATAACTATACTATGTAAAGGGTGCTAAATGGGGCTTCATAGTCGAAGTTACAGGATTAAACCCTTTGTTTCTGCAATACTTTCTCCACCCAATTGGACGCGCTCATTAGATCCCAAATTTGTCCAAGGGGGACATCTTATAAACAAAGTTGTTAGGAGTAAACTATGACATATACCCAAGACAACGGATTAGGAGAAATGCTAAAGACTTCCACCAGATCTGAATCTTAGTGGATTACATATAAGATCAAATAAGCCATCGAATTGAAAATACTAGAGGTCCTCTAGGAGAATCTCCATATTAAATACCGTATGACTGTTTGGGCCAACTTAATTCTAACCCCGAGCGGATATTGTTGCCCGCTTTATCAGAGCTTCTTTCAGACTGCTGGCTACCAGCTCTATACTGGTCCCATTATCGACTATTAGAATAGTCTACAATGGGCTATTCTGACAGTTGACATTGGGACCAGTCTACAACCGGGCAGTATTCGGGCCAAAAATAAGTTGGCCGAATTTGTTTCAGAGGAGATATTTCTAAGTAGACAACTTTCTTTCCGCGACAACCGGGTTAAGGAATATAAACTATCCAAATAATATTGACCGAGCATTGCCCCGAGGAACGTCGTTACTAAGTTTCATTAAGATTTGCTCATGATAAAAGTAACTAAATTATTTCAAACGAGTGTGGTCATACGACACGGGTATTCACAAAAGATAATTTTTAACACTTCGTAACAAGTTGGACTAAACGATTTCGACAACCATTGAGTAACAAGTGCATACGACTCTTAACTACGCCAGCGCATATGCTATGCCACTAGCAAACTTGCCAAAATTAATATTTGCTATGGAAAATAGACCCTAGGTCTTTGATTTACACATTGAAAGATTTGAAATAATCACTTTTTTTCGGATTGTTTTTCTAAAGAGAATAGCGCAGGGCAAAAGAAAATTCGATGTTGACATGTTGAACCAAAAAATTGATAAACTCTTTTTATGTCAAACGATTAGCATATTTGTCTTATTGTCGTCAAAGTCAAAGATTATGCTTTTAAATGTAGGACATGAAAGAAAAACTGCACGGAAATAAAGTAAAAAGACAAACCAAAAAGTGTACCCACACAGTAAATTTGCATTTAGTCCAAGCCGTTCCATACCTTTTCCTTTCAAGAGCTCACAGACCTAAACTACTCCAGACCAATGACTTGTGTTACCCTACTTCATCAGCCAACTAAAAGGGGCGTCATTGGAGAATGTTCCTTGTCAGAAAACTCATCGGCATCTAGATACCGTAATTGTTTTCTTAAGTGTATTATTTTTGTGTAAAATATGCGCTGTTGATAAAGGATATATGTATATGTGTGTATATGTTGATCTCTTTGTGTTGCCATTTCCCACAAACCAAAACTTTCTAGCTCTGAAAGTAATTAAGAGGAAAAACATTGAGAAGGAGGAGAAATTGCTTGTTTCAAGCAATTTCTCCCCTTTTCTCATTTTTTTCTTCAATAATTTGCGGGTATTGTTGAATTTCAACACACATTGAACTAACGTATGCAAGCTTCTATTGGAATTGGATAAGTTTAAAATTCTTTGTTTTGTAGTATCTGGGTTAGATAACTGAAATTATCAAGTTACGTCACTTGTGCAAGTTTTCCTGGAGAACGGATCGTTTATATATTAACGCCCCCGTCTGCGTTTAGAGTAAAGAAATTAAAAAAAAAAAAACGTTATTTCGAGAACAGTCTTTAAATAATTACTTCATCAAATGTTCATCAAGTTAGGCCTATATTTAGATCATCGCGTCATAGTTATTTGTAATACCGGATATTGGAATGACAAAATCAACTTTTTCTTTGATAATAAGACTTTAGTTTTTGTGTACATAGTCGTTTAAGATCATTGTCTTGCGTTTCGGAATTGTTCACGAACACAGACGGGGTCTTCAAGCCATTACGAAGCATCATATCATTTATCGGTGTCTCGGTCACTATCCAAACTCTGCTAAGGGCAGGTCAGGGTTGGGGTTATAACCTGAGGTTTTCACTTTTGTTTGTTTTAGGCGACTTTAAAATATCTATGATTGGATTCAGTGGAATTTCGGTATGAGGGTTCAGTGCACTGTATTGAGGCTATCATCGCAAAAATATGATCATAAAAGAAAAAACCCATTACGATCCTGTCAATGAGAAAGTCATTAGTTTTTACTTTTGTAATTACTTGTAAGCTTGGCTGTTTTCGGAGAGAACCCAAGTTATTGCTATGACATCATCGTCATAGTTGTCGTCGTTGTCGTCGTCGTCGTGCTATAACTGTCCCTAAGCTTTTTAATTCACTACCCAGCACGCAACTGAAGAGCGTAGGCGCCCGTAGGCGGTGCTCCTGTACCATGTCCATCCCATTGCAAAAGCTATACTAAATCTACTACACATATGCAGTTCTTTTTCTTTACTTCCATAGTCCCAGTTCAGCATTACAAATGCATATTTTATTTGGTTTTAGAAAGGGAAAGTTTACTGATCGATAGAAAACACACACACACATTCCATTCAGCCTATCACAATGTAATATGACTCAAACTCTCCAAGTTAGGAATTAAGGGTAAACAAGCATTCGGAAGTATTGCATGCCAAGTCCCCTACCGGATTTATATATATATCCCTAGAGCAGTCTTTTGTCAGTATCTTGGTGGTAAAGGTAAGTACCTCTCCAAAATATTAGTTGTATCATATTTTAAGTATCAGCTCAATATATCTGAGGATAAAAAAAAATCCCGGAAATTTTCTAAGTCCAGCATCCGTATCTTCCACAAAGATCAATGGACCGGAATCAAATTCGAACTTAATCTGTAACTCATCGATGCCGACTCACATACCAAAAATCAGCTCAATATCTCCAAGGGTTAAGAAAAAAAGTCCAGAAAACTGAAATTTCCTGGTAATTTTCTAAGTCCAGCAGCCGTATTTTCCACAAGAATCAATGGACCAGAACCAAACTCATACTCGTTCTGTAACTCAATGATGCGGACTCACATATCAAAAATCAGCTCAATATCTCCAAGGGTTAAGAAAAAAGTCCGGAAAACTGAAATTTCCCGGTAATTTCTAAGTCCAGCATCCGTATCTTCCACAAAAAATCAATGAACCAGAACCAAACTCAAATTTGATTTGTAAATCATTGATGCGGACTCACATACCATAAATCAGCTCAATATCTCCAAGGGTTAAGAAAAAAATTCTGGAAAACTGAAATCCAGACTGACAGACAGACAGACGGACGGAAGGACTGACGGATAGACAGGCGGACAGACAGACGGACAGAGCGCAAACCTATAGTCCCCTTCGGCTTTCGCCGGTAGGGGACAAAAAATCAGCTCGATATCTCCAAAGGTTTAGAAAAAAAGTCCAGAAAACTGAAATTTCCTGGTAATTTTCTAAGTCCGGCATCTGTATCTTCCACAAAAATAAATGAACCGGAACCAAACTCAAATTTGATTTGTAAATCATTGATGCGGACTAACATACCATAAATCAGCTCAATATCTCCAACGGTTAAGAAAAAAAGTCCAGAAAACTGAAATTTCCTGGTAATTTTCTAAGTCCAGCATCCGTATCTTCCACAGAAATCAATGAACCGGAACTAAACTCAAACTCATTCTGTAACTCATTGATGCGGAGTCACATACCAAAAATCTGCTCAATTTCTCCATAGGTTAAGAAAAAAGTCCGGAAAACTGAAATTTCCTGGTAATTTCTTAGTCCAGCATCTGTATCTTCCACAAAAATCAATGGACCGGAACCAAACTCAAACTCGTTCTGTAACTCATTGATGGGGACTCACATACTAAAAATCAGCTCAATATCTCCAAGGGTTACGAAAAAAAGTCCGGAAAACTGAAATTTCCTGGTAATTTCTAAGTCCAGCATCCGTATTTTCCACAAAAATCAATGGACTAGAACCAAACTCAAACTCGTTCTGTAACTCAATGATGCGGACTCACATACCAAAAATCAGCTCAATATCTCCAAGGGTTAAGAAAAAAAGTTCGGAAAACTGAAATCCGAACTGACAGACAGACGGACGGACAGACAGACGGACAGACGGACGGAGCGCAAACCTATAGTCCCCTTCGGCTTTCGCCGGTAGGGGACTAATTATTGAGAATTATTCATTCGTTGTTTTTGCCGGTAAAAGCATTGGTCAAATTTAATGAAAGCCAAAGCGATTTTTTCGCCATTTTGGTTGGTCTGAAGCAAGGCGATAATCTGTCGCCGATCATTTTTTTCCCTTTTCCTCGAAGATCTGGAACTAGTTCTTCAAGACAAAATATAGAGTGGCCTCACATTAAACTACATTACATTGATTATACTTTTATTTTCCGACGACATGGTCATTCTAGGATCATCCCCGGATGATTTACAAAGTTTACTCGATAATTTAAAAAGTTATTGTAAATCATGGAGCCTTTCGGTTAATATAGAGACAACGAAAATAATGGTTTTCCGTAAACGAGGTCAAATAGAGCCGAACGCGTAATTGACCTGTAATGGCCAATACATCGAAATTGTTAACGATTTTAATTGGATGTAGTCTTTGGCTGTTTTGAATATTTTGCATCAAATCAACAATACATAACTGGTAAAGCTCTTTAAGCAATGAACGTGCTGAACAACCATCTTCGTAAATTCTTTTAACCTCCTAAGGAATGTTTACAGATTTTTGTCACTTTTGTTAGCTCATTCTAAGTTATGGTAGCCAAACATGGGGTCTAAATAAATCAAAACCGGTCTAAAGAATCCAATTAAAATTCTTGAAATCTTTACTACTAGTTAAAAGTAGGACGAGCAATACTGGCGTCTATCTTGATTTAGGTCGGTATCCTCTGTACATAAATAGATTCGTTTTAGCCTTAAAAGTACTGGTTAAAGTTACTCTCTTCTGACAATATCATATCGAGAACTATATATGTTTCACTTCAAAATGACCCTTGGAAATACAAACATAATTGGCTTGCAATTCTAAAAGAAATTCTATCTGAAAAGGGTTTTCAATACGTTTGGTCGAACCCTTGGTCTGTGAACCCAAAAGCCTTTGTGCAAGAATTTAAACAGAGACTGGTAGATGATTTTATCCAATCATAATGCTCAGACCTAAGTTCTTATACAATTTTAACACTTTACAAATATATTAAACAGACATTTAAATTTTCGCCATATTTAAGTAGTATGCATAATCCAAGTTTGAGATCTTTGCTAACAAAAATTAGACTTTCATCTCACTCTCTTCGTATAGAAACAAGACGACATGAAATTGACAGAGTTGATAGATCTCTTGGGATTTGTACTTTTTGCAATTCGCAAGAAATAGAGGACGAGTTCTATTTTGTATTATCATGTAATACGTTCACAGATTTGCGTAAAAGATTCTTAAAAAAGTACTACTTTTCTAGGCCTAACGTGGTAAAATTCACTGATCTTCTCAAAAGTGGAAACAAGAATATAATACAAAATATATCCTATTACTTGCGTGAAGCTTTTGCACGAAGAATTTCTTTAAAAAGATTAAGACCAATAAAACCGATCAAGAATATAAACCAAAGTTTGACAAATAAGTAAAGTGTTCTTTGATATGTTTAAAACCATTAAAGCGTATACATAGAAAATCTAACAGTAAGATAGGAATTCGGTGCTTAGTACCAGAAAAAAAATGAAATCTCCACAACTATCTTCCTTCCTCGAAAAAACTTTACTTCAACTTACCTTAAAATTTGTTTTATGAAAATGAATATTATTTGGCGGTCAGGGTATCGTTTCTGCAATTTTAACAGACTGTAGCTGCGCGGTTCTGGCCACCAAGCAAATGATGCATATTGCTATTCTGTGCGTAAAGTATGCAAAATTGTACGAGGGAGTTTTTTAGCGAGAGTGTGCACACCTTACCAGTTGAATTATCCAAAACTTATATCCCGCTTTCATTCAGTTCTCTGTATCTGAGTTCATCTAAGCAGAGTCCAAAAAATAACGTCACCATGAACGCTGCATTGCAATCACGTGCAAAATGACGCGCTTTAAGAAAATTTGTCAAAAAACTTTGTCTCACGATATGACTTGAAAAAAAAGAACAATCGTTTGCTTCAGTGTACGATCGATTTATTGAATGAAAAACAAAAGCTATATTTTCACTCGTGACTCTGTCATTCGTAAAAATATAGCTGTTTTGAAATGAGCAGTTGTGGCAGGAGGCTTTGATGTAAATCATACGGTGGGTTATCAGTAAGGTAGTCTACACGATCGGATTTAGGCGTTTTGTTCCTTGTAAACAGGTGCAGTTGACCATTTAAACAGTGTTGGAGGTAGTTGCATATAAAAATGAAAAAAAAGGAGGAACCTTCATCTCGACAAATTTGAATTCGTTCGTTTCAATTAAATTCAAACAAATTGCAAGTTTTGATGACTTTCCACAGAGCTTGGCTCAAGTTTTACCCAGAATATTAAATTAAGACAGTGTAGGCTTAGATCCGACAGCATCTCTTTGAAGGCTGATCTTCGACCACACAGCTTGCAAAAGCTTTATGTGCTGCGTGAATATGCGATGAATAGATCTAGAAGAGCCAAGGTGTAGTTATCATATCGTGTACAGGTAATCCATTTTTGACATTGTTTTTATTTTAACAGATTGCTCTCCCCTACACCGTCGAGATGACAAATTTTTGCGCGTTTGCTTAACCTTTGTCATACTGAATAAATTTTGGCAAAAAAATCTCAGCAAAATCAAAGGGCAAAAAGCACTGAAAGTTCCAACTGTAGGTCAAATTTTATTTGAAAAACTTAATCTATTGACAATTCTGGTTTGAAAGTGAGAAACAGGTGGTGTAGACCAACATCAGACTGCACATAAGTGCAGGCTGATGTTTTTCTATAGCTCCTGCCAAAGCAGGAATTCCGGTTCAGTATGCTAAGGGTTAAATGCTCTGACTTTGTAATCATTGCTGTGTATTTTGACTATTCTCCATCTGTCAAGACCTATTCGTACTGTACAAAAAAAACCCAAAACAAATAAAAAACAATCTATGACATGCAGTGTTAACTTCAGCCCTCCGTAGAGGATGGTCCAATAAGTTAGCTATTTATAAAAAAAAAAAATCTTAATTTGAGTCGACCAAGGCTTGGATTGGCTTTCAGTCGGAATCCCTCGGTAGATAAATCTGCGTCAAATCTGCGAATTTTCGGTAATTTGTCTTATATTAGTTGCATTAAACTGTCGAGAATGATTTACTTTCGTTATAACTCGTATGATCGCCGAAAAGTCCCCATCAATCACTGCAAAGTCGCTGAACAATCATTGATTAATCTCCGTAATATCGATGCACATGTCGTCTCCGACATTTCGAGGAGGCAGGATAGCACTATTGTAAGTGCCTATAAATATATAGGCACTTACAATAGTGTTGCACTGACCCCTCAATTTGTCTACCACCAGTAGATGGTTAATCGCTGACCTAATGGGCTAGCAACTTAAAGCTAGGAAATATTATAATCATGGGTATTGCTAGAGTGCGAAATGTGAGAATGCCATGCCAGGATTCCATTGTTCGATACTGCAGTCGCACCGAATTTCTCCAAAAAGCGGCGTTCAAACAAACAAAACCGTTGCCATTTCTGGAGTAAAACTTGAATGTTTATAACGATAAACATACTATTATGTCATTTTTTTTTAAATTTTTTGACAAATGACAGTATTTGCGGAGACATTTTTGTCTTTGACACATTTTTGCTATTCTTTCTCTTTTTTATTTTTTTGAACAGTTGTATGATGTGACTGTTTTCTTTCTTCTTGCAAACTTACAAAGATGGGGCACGTTTCAGTCGCCTATTGAAGATAATTTTAAATATCGCCCGCTGCGTTTAGATATGGATTCGCACGATAAAGTACCACGTCTCCCCGTCTAAGTTCTTTTAAATTGTGTCTTATCAGTCACGTTTGCAAGACAATCCCATTTAGATACTCCAAACAAGACGAGTGTTTCCTAGAGCCCACATCTTCAAATCTACAGGAATCCGTGAAACCATCACAATACCACATGGTCTAAAAGACGGTCTTATTGTTTGCAATCCGGAATTCACACAACTACTTTATGATTAAAACATAAAGAGAGAACACGAGCATCGCATACGGGCGCCTATGCTCGTCTGTTGATTGCTGGGTGATGGACGAACTTGCTGGATGGATGATGAAAATCTTAGTCGGAAAATGGGCAAAATTTGCACAAAATGCAACTAGAGTTATCCCCATTGATAGTATAGGTTGCTCTTTTGATGCTGCACATGTTTCAAGTGAATGCCTTCAGTTGAATCAGAGATATCACAAATGTCAAAATGTTCGTACGACGACGACAAAACGGCGATGACAACGACGACAACACAAGGGCTATAGCAATACCTTGGGGTTTCTCTGAAATCAGCCGAACTTAACCCTTTGCTGTTTAATCCCTGCTTTTTCCGTGCCTGTTATTTTATGATTGAGAAAACATTGTGAAAAAAGAAGAAATTGCTTCTGACAAGCAAATTCTTCTTTTTCCACACTATTTTCTACCCTACTGAATGGTTATTTTTCATATTAAATCCACTTTAAATTTTCGTCTGCAAAACCTTTGAATTTGGACAGGTCCAAAATTTTGTAAAACAGGAAAGGTTTAAAACTAACTGCACATTTTGAATACTCGAGGCGGAGTCATAAATAATTGTTATAAGATTTTCAGTTTCATGCCTCAAAGAATTCAAGAAATATCCTCTTATTTTCTTATAATTTAATATCATGCAGCAAAAAGAATTCTTCAAAATAGGACAGATTTCTCATAGGACTTCTCTGTGCGCAATCTTACAAAATGGCTGCATGCTCAAATTGTTTTCATTGATCGATGAAACCAATTTTTCCGACTGCGTGTCTCTTGATGAACACAACTAAGATTAAACTATTTCTATACTAAAGACTATCGCGTTCTATGTCAGCTGTAAACATATGAGACTTGCGTGATATTTCAAACAGGTTGAGCTTGTGCGTGACATTTCCATTAATTTGAGCCTGTCCGTGAAGGTCCTATATAAAGCAGCCAAAACGGATACGTTGTGTAATAAGGAGATTTCCTGATTGTCTTGAGACTTTGTAAGACATTATTAATCTACAAGTTGCAGAGTGAAGACTCTGGTCAGCCTGTGCAGATGTTGATTGATTGATTAATTGATTGTTTAACACCGCTTTCAACATTATTTCAGTTATATCTGGAGCACCTAACAATGGATTCCTGGTATTTCTATCACCAGTACAACCACCACATTCTTTCCTAGCCTCCAGCTGCTATCTCATATAGGTCTACGATTATCAACCCATTGGCGAGAGACAAATAGTCGGAAAGAATGAGTGTCGCCGTCGGGGATCGAACCCGCGAACTTTAGATTGACAGTCCGACGCGCTACAAACTGCGCTATGACGGCGGCTGCCTGTGCAGATGTACAGGATAGCCAGATTCTTTTCCTGGTGCACATTAAAAATCGTTGGAAATGTCATGCACATGCACATTTTGCATGAGTGCACCCACGACACATTGGGTAGATGTATAATCCTCGCGTGTTCATATACTAACCCTGATTTCAGGATGACAATCTAGTACACTCTGGTTGCAATTTATACCCTGCCTTCCACGTGTACTTGCTAGCAAAGCGGGGTTAAATTGGCAATCGGTTTGCTGCGTTTTGTCATCCTGAACGCATGGCTGGTTGGGGAGTGTAGAGATATGTTTTTGTGTAGGAAAATTATCACAACGAGTCCGGGATTTCAAAACAGGACCCTCCTATCCTAAGTCCTGTGTATTATCACTAGAACAAGCCCTGCGTTCAGTATCACAAAACGGTGCAAACGGTTTTCCAATTATACCCCGCTTTGCACGCAAGTGCACGTGCAAAGCGGGGTAAAATTGGAAAACTGTTGGCACCGTTTTGTTGTCCTGAACGCAGGACACGTCTCCACCACTGCTTGTGAACTTGAACTTGAATATGTCTAATTTTTTTCTAAACTGTATTGCTTACAACCAAAATGAGGAATAATTGGATTACTTGTTTTATAGCTGTATGCCTATATAAATGTAGACGGCGGCGAAAACAACTCAGCTGGTACAACTTTTTACCTTGCCCTGCGTTCAAAATGTAAAAGTTTGCATTTTATGAAAAATAATTATAATTTGTAATGCTTTTTAAAACACTTAAAAAGACAGTTTGACCTCGAGGCTAAGATCGAATTGAATTGAATGGAGTTTTACGCAGCGTTCAACAATGTTTCAGTTATATTGTGGCGGTTGGAGCACCTAACAATGGGTTCCTGTTTTTTTCTCACCAGTACTACCATCACATCCTTTCCTAGCCTTCAGCTGCTATCTCAATTTGGTGAGAGAGACAAATAGTCGGAAAGAATGGGTGCCGCCGCCGGGGATCGAACCCGTGACTTCTATATTGACAGCGCTACCAACTGCGCAATGACGGCGGCCAAGACCTGATTGAAAGAAGACAAAAAAATCTCGCCTTCGTTAGACTTTTGCTATACTCAAATCGTTATAGGTATTTACAGTTAATAGTTAAAAGATTGTTTTGTCTTTTCAAGGGTTTAGCAAATCATATCTACTAAAACAGAATCCACTTTACACCTGTAACAATACAAAGGAAGCAGCCTCTTTCGTGTTTCACAGGTGATTGTATAGGGTCTGTGAGGCGCTAATTACATCGTGATTATTAGAAATATATGATTACAGTAACATCTAATAAGCTGATAATACATTAGTCTTTGGTCAAAAGAATCATATAATTTGGAAGCGCCGTCAAAAAATAGACCAATATATTTGAAGGCTTTGCAATTGAACTGAATCAAACTAGTAAACACGAATCTTACCTATCCAATCGTATTCTCATTCCGAACATCGCTCGAAAATCTAGTAAACTGCCATGCGTTCAGGATCACCAAACGATGCAAAAAGTTTTCTAATTGAACACCGCTTTACAAGTGCATTTGCGTGCAAAGCGGGGTACAATTGGAAAACTGTTTGCACCGTTTGGTGATCCTGAACGCAGGAGTTGGTAAGTACCTGGGACGTAAGTGTAGTAATTTTAGTTTACTTTTAGGTAAATTAGCTTCTGGCGGTAGACTGGTCAATGCGCTTCAATGATCATACTTTAAGTTAGTCTCTGGAGAAAATAAGATTTGAGCCTGTGCGTGAGATTTCCAACAATTTAAAATATGCACAAAGCAAAGACTCTGATCAGCCTGTGTATCTACACAATCTGACCAGAGTCTTCATTATGCATTTTATAGATAGATAAGGTCTCAAAGTATCTGTAGACCATAAGGTTACTCTATATTTACAGTTTTTGGCTGTCCTCGCTACTCAATTTTTGCACCTCGTGAACATTTCAAATTGTTGGAAATGTCAAACACAGGCTCATTTGATAACAAAGCTCTAAACAGAGATTTTTTTTTATAAAGAATTAGAGAAAACTGCAATGCTCAACGCGTATTGACCGGTGTACCGCCATCGACTGGAGTTCACGGTAAAGTGCACTCGCCGCCGCAATATAGCATCAACATTATTGAAAGTGATATTCAACTTTATCTTATAACTATACAAATATCAGTGTGATAACATCCCATATGATATTTTTTATGATATCGCATAGTTATTTTTAGAGCATTGATATGATGCGGTTATTTTTAGATTCTTGCATTTCGGTTAGAAACATCGACGAAAACAAGGCAAATAGAGGTTATAAGATAAATATAATACGTACTTAGTGTATTGTATGAAAAAAAATATCTAACTCGGTTGTGAGAATTGAGAATTGTCTCGGCATAGCCTCGACAATGATCAATTCTCCCAACCTCGTTAGATTTTTTTTTCATGCAAAACACTAAGTATGTATTATATATATATATATATATATATATATATATATATATATATATATATATATATATATATATATATATATATATATATATATATATATATATATATATATATATATATATATATATATATATATATATATATATATATATATATATATATATATATATATATATATATATATATATATATATATATATATATATATAATCTTAAAATCAACAATAGCATTACCATTACTGCAAATAGAGAGGTAATTCTTTCCTTTTTCTCCAAAGGATACTAATTCAACCTTATTCTTTCCAGAAATACAAGAAGTGTGCTGTGTATACGACACGGCTATTTCAGAAATAAATCTATATGACTAGAAGTGGCTAATTTGTACCAATCCCATTGTTTGTTACAGAAGTAATAAGCGTCTGACGCACAAAGACGCACAAAAATCAATCTCACAAAATGACACAAACAGACTCAGGATTTCTCACTTTTTGAAGATACCGGTAATAGAATATGATTAAATACGGTTCTTGTCTACAATATTACATAACATCAGAAATGTACTGCAGCTTGAAGGAAAATTCTGATATGTAGCACGGTTGAGTTAAAGGGGTGTTTGTACTGCCTTGCCGTACAGGCTATCTTTTATAGCGTAGTTGTAGAGCACTCGCATAGGGACAGAGAGGTCCCGCGTTCGAATACCGACGAATTCGAATTTTTATCTACGGTTTACATCTGGCGCCCACCGTAAATAACCCACATGAGTTGGTGGTAATGTGATAATGTGTTTGGTGATGTTGAATTGGGAAAATTGTCAAGGGGGGGGGGGGGTGTAGCCGGGTTGAGTATAAGGGACAGAGAGGCCCCGGGTTCGAATCCCCGCGGGATCGAACATATTCGTGTGTTGCATATCTATAAACTGTGTAGAAAATGGAAAAGGGGAGGGATAAAAACCGGCAATAGTGCTTATTAAAATTCTCTAACCCAACATCTATCTTGACCAATCTGCTAATGTGCTACGTACTTCTTGCATGTAATCCGGCTTTTCCAAATACAGTTAGACTTCACTAGCCAAAACACCTCGGGTACCGGCTTAATGGTTCGACAAATCGGGAGTTCGAACAATCCGAAGAGCTGTAACGATATCAACAGCTCGGAATGTTTCATGTTCATAAAAAAAGTGAGTCGGAATCATGACAGAAACAAGATACTCTTCTTTTTATCGTGTTATTCTTGAGTAAGACCAGCCTACACAGGCGTGCATCCTGAGCTTGGCCTATACTGCCTGATTTCTCTTTAATTTTCGCGGGAAAACTTGAGCCAGATTGTTTAAATTGTTTAAATTGTCCAATTCATAAGCAATTTTCATAAATGAAATTCAAATTCAGTTTGATAATCTTTATACTTAATATATTCAAGACGAACCATGAAAAGTTAAGGCTTAGCTATTTAGGTAGTAGACCCGTAATAGCTCCGCAATGTACTGAGCTTTAACTTTGTTAACCGAGGTTTCCTAGTGATTTTTATAAGGAAACCTCTGTCAACATTGTTAAAATCAAGAATTCCCAAATTTTGTGGAACTATTACGGGTCCACTACCTGAAGAGTAGTTTACAGCTGAGCCTGTGCAAGACAAATTGGACCGGTGCAACGAGTCTCATCAAAGACTTGGATCAACCTGGTCCATTGTACAGTAAAATGTGCATTAAGCGAGCACTTTAGGTACGACCAAAAAACGATCGTGAAAGAGAATTATGGCGTAGTTAATGATTTTTTATTTATCTATTTTTTATTTACTTTTAAAAATAAGATATATCATTTGGATTGAATATCTATGTTTTTGCGAATTTCTTGATAATTAAATGTTTTAAAAACTCAACAGTTTTATAACAATAATGGATTCATTTCAATGATTTTCAGACCGATGTAGTATACTTTTTAAGACAAATGTGACCCATCACGCGAAAAGGGACCATCTGGGTAGTGCGTAAAGTGTCGACCATAGTCAGACTGCGCGGCTTGCGCAGACTGACTAGGATCGCAACCTTTCGCAATGTGCTTGTTTTCTGATTCTAGAATGCTCTACCTTCCAGTGAAAGAATTTTTGAAATTTTTGAAATCGGTTGACCGATGTTGGACCCAATCTCTTTCTCAAATATTCAGTTTCCTGAGTTTCAAGATGGTACTTTTTTGCTTGATGGGTCACATATTTATTTAAAGAGTGGGGATTATGAAAACGGTCGCTTAATCAAAATGGTCGCTTAATAGACGTGGTCGCTTGAGCAGGGTTGAACGAATATTAAACCGGTCATCCTTCCACTGACAAGTCATAATTTCAAACAAACCAATCATTTTAACATTCGTGCGCGTGGTGAAGATATATTGCGTAGCAGGGTTCTATAGCAAGGTGCAGACGCAATAATTCAAGTTTTCAGATTCGATTCGATTGTTGTTTTTCTTGTTGTTGTTTTGTAACTGGCCTTTGGACAAAGTTTGAAAAATTATTTTTTTAAAGTTTTTTAAGATGAGTAATATTCTATTACCCAATTACAGTGTTATTTGAATGTTAAGATTCGATTCGATTGGATTTTCTTTTTTCTTTTTTTTTTCAACTGGCCATTGGACAAAGATTGAAAGGTAATTTTCAAAAGTTTTAGATGAGTAATATTTGGTGTCTGTTTTTATTACCCAATTACAATGTTTTTTGTCTGCAAGCCCCGCTGTGATATGACAGTTAATATTTCACCAGATGAAATGCCCCCGCGGCTTCACGGTTCTCAAACAATCTGTCGCAAACTGTCTTAGATAAAATGTGATGCGACCAACGTAGGATGTGGCACCATATGGTAATTGAAAATTTTACAACAATAACAACAACAACAAGTACAGGCCACTTTGGGTCGTTTGCTTCTTCTTCATCTACATCTTCTTTCTTTCTTTCATTCCTTTCTTTCTTTCTGTCTTTCGTTCTTTCTGTCTTTCGTTCTTTCTTTCTTCTTTCTTTCTTTCTTTCTTTCTTTCTTTCTTTCTTTCTTTTTTTCTTTCTTTCTTTCTTACTTTCTTTCTTTCTTTCTGTTTCTAAGAAAACGTAAGCATTTAACCACCCCTGTTTTCCAAAATTAGACTAGAATAAAGTCAAATCATATAAAGTAATTAGTAGAATGTAATAATTTGTTACCCTTTATGCAAAATACACCATTTGGAAACTCTGGTGTGCGGTAAAAATGCCAAAGGTAAAAATGCCATAGGTAAAAATGTCAGAGGTAAAAATGCCATAGGTAAAAATGCCAGAGCTAAAATGGTAAAAATGTCATAGGTAATAATGCCATAGGAAAAAATGCCAGAGGTATAGTATATCTTTCTTTTTTAGACTTAAGTAAATAGAAAAATAATTTCATTTTCATGCACAAAAGGAATTGTTACAATAACCTTTTGATGAACTGTTTAATTCATTCTTATTTTTCCAAGACTTTGATAATAATAATAATAATAATAATAATAATAATAACTTTATTTATAGAAGGTAGCATGTTAAGATACATATACAATCTTATTTTCAACATGGCCCTCTTGAAAAAACAAAACAAAACAATATTCGAACTTCGTAATCTCTCTCTCTCTCTCTCACTCTCTCTCTCTCTCTCTCTCTCTCTCTCTCTCTCTCTCTCTCTCTCTCTCTCTCTCTCTCTCTCTCACTCACTCACTCACTCTCTCACTCACTCACTCACACTCTTTCAAACGCACACACACTCACTCAAACTCAAACCACACCACACAAGCACATAGGCTACCAATTACATGTACTATATATGCATAAAGTACGAAGCAAATAAATTTCAATTTAACTCCTGGAAAAAAAACAGCATGTAAGACATACACATATAATATTAGATTTGAAAACAATTGCTGTACAATCATTTTATATGTAATATAACAGTGGAAGAGTGTAGATGCTTAATTAGAAATCAACTGACAATAGAAAGCTCATTAACTTGTGTTTAAAACATCTTAAATTGTCAATAGATCGTATATCTGTTGGAATCGAATTCCAGTATTGCATCCCAATATAGGAAAATGTGCGCTTTTTAAATTCTGTTTTAGGTACTGTGCTTTTGCTCATTATATCATTATTTAACTCAGACCTAAGTAAGTAATGTTGGTTCTTGCAATAATTAAAAGCATTAGACATGTAAGGGGGTGCCAGACCATAAAGCGTTTTATACACCATGATGATAGTGAAATATTTTTGGCGACCTTTTATGCTTAGCCATTTTAATGAGGTGAAATTCGACTTAGAGGAAGTCTTTCTAGGTTTTTTCAATATTATACATGCAGCTCTTTTTTGTAATTTACTAACTCTGTTTAAAAACGCTGATTTGCATTGACTCCAGGAAATACAACCATAGTCAAAACAAGGGGCAATGTATGTATTATAAAACAGTCGTTTCATATCAAGCGTGAGAAAACAATTAATTCTCTTGAGTAAATGCACTTTTGATGAAACCTTTGAACAGATCATGTCAACGTGAGTCTTCCAACTAAGTGAATTGTCTATGTGTAGACCGAGAACCTTTTGAATACATACATTCGCGATCTTGTTGTTTAACACCTTTAATTGAAGTTCTGGTAGATTTTTTAATCTGTTATTACTTCCTACAATCATACATGTGGTTTTCTTTGGATTTAAAATCATATTGTTATTTTTTGACCAAGTATCTATTTTAGACAAATCATTTTGTAAGCATTCGTTTATTTCGGATAGAGATTCACTTGATTTATAAAGTGTAGCATCATCCGCATACATGTCGATGTTAGATTGAATTTTTAAAGGCAGATCGTTTACGTATAATAAAAACAAAATGGGTCCTAAGATTGATCCTTGGGGAACACCAGACGATATTAGTTGCATTTTTGATGTGACTGAGCCATTTTTGATGACTTGAAATCTACCGTTTAGATAAGAACTGAAAAGTTTACAAGCATTATCTGTGAAATGATGTAATTTAAGCTTATATAATAAAATTTCATGATCAACAAGGTCGAATGCCTTTTTAAAATCGAGAAAAACCGTTCCAATAATTTTCCCATCATCCATGTCCATTAACCATGAGTCTATAAGCCTTATAAGAGACGTCTGGCAAGAATGATTTTCTCTAAAGCCAGACTGATATGAGAACAAAACATTCGTATTTTTTAAAAAGATTTTAAGTTGATTTGCAATATGTCTCTCAAATATTTTTGAAATCGTAGTTAAAACTGAAATCGGCCGATAGTTATTTGGATCAGATTTTTCACCACCTTTGAAAAGTGGTCTTACATTCGCCTTTTTAAGATCAACTGGGAAGATTCCGGTTGATATGCAGCTATTTATAATTACTGATATAGGTTTAGATATAAAATCTTTGCACAATTTTAATACTTTCGGACTTATACCATCAAGTCCAGTGGCTTTGTTGTTGTCTAATTTTTCAATTATATGCCGTACTTCTAACGCAGTTATGAACTGTATATCAAAGTAGTTGCTTTTTATTTTGTTATGTAAGTATATTTCAAATTCCTTAAAGTTTTTCGGATCAAGAGGAACTTTAGTTACCATTTTTGAAATATTTACAAAGTGTCTGTTTAATGCATTTATAACGTTTTCTGTACCATTTACTTCAATATCATCAACAACAAGTTTATTAGGCAGTTCATGGAAGTTTTTGTCATTTGACGTAATTTGTTGAAGATTCTTCCAGATATTTTTTGTATCTGTTTTATTTTGAATGGCTTGATTGAAATAATCTTTCTTATTTTTCTTGATAATCGCAGTGACTTTGTTCCTCCAAATTTTGTACATGGGGAAATTTTGCTTTTTCTTAAAATCATCTCTGGACCTAATTGCTTGTTTTACTTCTTCGTTGAACCAGTCTGGCTGTCTTAGATGTTTAACCCGTTTCTCTTTGACCGGAATATGTTTTGATAGACAATTATTAAACATTAAGTAAAAATGATCGAGCGCTTTACATGGATCAGTAATTGTTTCAACTGAATCAAAATTGGTCTTCGCAAGGTCAAATGATAATTTGTTAATGTCTAAACCGCTAAAAGATCTGTATGTGATTGATTGAATCCTATTTTTTCTTATGGTTCCATTTGAGCATTTATAAGTTATAGCAACAGGAAAGTGGTCGCTTATGCCTATTTCTGGAACCGATATTTCTTGAACGAAATTTGGACAGGTACTGTAGACATGATCTATAATACTAGAAGAGTTGCTCGTTATTCTTGTGGGATGGGTAATATGTTGATGTAAATTAAAATCTTTAATCAATTTATCCCACTTAGTACTACTATATACACATGAAGATGAAAAATTGAAATTGATATTGTAATCTCCTAATAATAGGAAGTGTGAGTTATTTGTTTCAGCGGATAATAACTGATTCTCATATTTATCTATCCAGTCTTGATTACTATTTGGCGGCCGATATATGAAATTAATCAATAATGGTTTTGAATGCGAAAGTTTTACTTCAATCCAAATACTTTCTAAATCACTCTGCTCCAAATCATTTCTTCTTTTGTAGATAATGTGGTTTGCTATGTATATAAGTAAGCCTCCACCAAGTTTTCCCAACCTATCTCTTCTTTCAAACACAAAGCCTTTTATATTAAGATTTGGGTTTTC
Organism: Fragum whitleyi; assembly: GCA_948146395.1. NCBI lineage: Eukaryota > Metazoa > Mollusca > Bivalvia > Cardiida > Cardiidae > Fragum > Fragum whitleyi. Next base: position 64,517,588 of record OX411544.1, read on the forward strand.
TACTTTTTCTGTGAGGAATGTTTCTGATAAACCAAATAAATCCAGCGAGTAAGTCTCACTAAGTATCAACTTGATTTCTTCTAACTTGGGGAATAAATGTTGAATGTTTAGATAACCTACATGCAAGCCCTTTGTTTTTAAGTTAAATGTGCTACTTTCCGTATTATCTTTTGTTTGTAATATTTTTATTAATCCGGGCCCTGTTTTAGAATTATTTATCACTGGTGTTTTTTCATTATTTAAGAACGGGTGAAAATTACTGGTGTTTTTACAACCGGAATTCAAAAGCTGATCGTGTTGAGAAACTGTACAGTTATTTGCGGTATTGATATCGTATGAAGTATTTGACATAGATTGGGTACAATTATCACTTACTAAGCCATCGGGAATTTTAGCACTATCATTTTCATTATAATAAATGCATGTACATTCGGTTGTAGAATAATCACAAATTTCGCAAATGTAAGACAGTATATCGTATTGATTTCTACACTCTATAGATTTGTGTATGTCTTGCTTGTCCTATAAAAAACTATATCTACACTCATATGACAAATGATTTGTCAGTCCACAATTCCAACACGCCCTCTTTGTCTTCGTTTTCATTGTACCTCTACTGCGGAGTCGATCACTTGAAGTTTGAACTGATTGTCGGCTGTTTTCGTGTGGTTTATGGTTTCTCAATGTCGATTGTTTCTTGAGAATCGATACGCTTTTATTTATAATCTTCAGTAGCGTACTTGTCCCTTTTTGTACTAAATGGATCCCATCTCTATGAAACAGCAAATCAACGGCTTCACCGTTTCCGAACACAAACGATGGAAAGCAATCAATTAAGGTGGCTGGCGACTGTTCACAAACTTGCTTTATAGTATCATTTACGGGAGACACATCGACGTCAATTCTGGGACAGACAGTGCAAAAATAAATTTTGCATTCCTTTGATAACTTTCCTAATAAAACCATTAGCTCATCATGAACTGTTTGTAGTGGTGTCCCGTTTGCTGCATCATTGCCTCCTGCGTAGATTATGATTTGTTGAAAGTTATCTAAGTTCATTGTTTGTAGTTTTTTGGAAATATCAATGGCCTTTTTTCCACGACAGGTTATTATCTGTACGTTTTGTCCCAATCCTCGTGGATTAACACCTTTAACAATTGAGTCTCCTATGATAAGGATCTTTTCTCTCTTCCGTTCAAAGACTCGTTTTTTCAGAAAGGTCTCCTCGTTTGCCGAGTTGGTTGATATTCTTTCGGATGTGCTACGACCGTCTTGACAGTTATTGACTATTTGCTTATCAATAATCGCGTTTTGTTTTGAAGGACGTTTATTTTTATCGATTTTCAGTTCACTCGTAGTAGCATCTTTTATTGGTTCTTGTGTGGGATATCTCGTTTTTAATAGATCTGTCATTGCATCTAACCTCCCTTTTATTTTATCGTCCAAGGAATCGATGTTTTCTTTCAGTTCAAAGGTTACCTTTTCTAATAAAGATAAACACTCCGGTTGAGACGGTTGACACGCGGACTTATCAAAACTGCCTTTACTTATCTTTGTTTGATCAACGTTTTCGATCAATCTATTTGTACGGTCTATTGATATGGATTTGCTACTCGATTCTGGTTCTTTCACTGCCGCTTTTTGATTCTTAAGTGTATCAGAGATAGACTGTAAACGCCGCAACAAACCCGTGTTAACTGTCTGGATTTGTTGGTCCACTGAGTCTGTTTTCTCGCTGATATCCGCAACTTCCCTATGTAAATCTTGAGTATATACTTGGTAATTTTTATTCAGACCAATAATAGCATCTTTCAGTTCTCCGAATTGTGTGACAGATTTAGTTATGTGTTTCTGAACTTGTATTGATAATACATTAACTGTTTCCGCTAGTTCATTTAACGTTTTATTCACTTTGCTTAAACAATCGCATTCTATTGCCTTTTTATCTTGCCTTTCCTTGCTTTGCTCATGCTTTATTTTTCTCACTTTTTCTACAGTTGATTGTAAAGCTCTTAATTCTTTATCATCACAGAATTCTGTCCGCCCGGCATCGCTTTTACTACCCAAATTATGCGTTTGTAGCATCTTTTTGAACGAATCATTTATTTCAGAAATTGTTGTATCATTAGTAACAACTTTTGCTTCGATGATTTTGAGAATTTCTGGTAAATCCTTTTGCTTGAAATAGTTCGAGTCCTTTCCGTTGACTAAGCAATTGCACGTCGTGTGGTACATGTTTAGAGTGTACGATTTCCCATTTTCTGTTAATATTTTATATTTAGTTTCCACTAGATGGCCCTTTTTGTCATGTACCGGTACTTTTTCACACCTCGGTTGTTCAGTATGAGCGGTAAAGAATTCATCTACAGTAAGTTTTAAAAGTTCGTACATACCAGTGTTAAACTCGAACTTAATTCCTCCCCCTGTTTCGTACATCATTACCTCTTTTCTCTCTGTAGATGTCATTTTTTTCCGTAACGACTTGTCTCTGTTTAAATTATAGTTTCTGTTCTCCAAATTCTGAGCCGAAAAAATCATCATTTCCACCATTTCCGCACAAATCGCGAATTTCACAAAGTCCGTTTTCACTCATAATTTCAGTTGTAACCACCAGAATTTCACAAAACATATACCGACGGAGTCAGCATTTTACATTCCATCTTTTTGTTAAATTTCCATTAACGCTTGTTTGGGGAAATTTAAAATAACGTCAAATTTCAATTTTTAACGCGCCGCCATTAAAAAGATAAATAATAAATAATAAATAATAATAAATTTAGCAAAAGGGTATACAAATTAGTGGCTGTAAATAAATGAAAGATTTTGTATATATGAACATTAACCCGAAAATAGATAAATTAATTATAAGAAATAGCAGAAATGAACAATGCCTATATTTTTTTTATTCACATACATAATTTAGCTTAATTATTTATTAACTTAAGTATAATATGTGAATAAGGCAGGATACAGTTAAAGGTAAATTTCACACATTAATGTGATATTTCACACTTTTCTTAGTAATATTTTTGTAAATCTGTCACATTTTTAAAACAATTTTCGAAATCTTCATGTTAAACCAAATGTATACTAAATTTAATAAGTTTTATTTTTTAAAGTAGAAAAACAAATGATATTATGGTACTTATTAAGATCATGCAATGTTATTTATTTCATTTTCATTTGATAAATATTATTATATTTTTTTCTTGACAATTATACCATTACATAAATGAAAATATTCATTTTATTTGTTAAAAAAAGTCTTTATGACCAGTTAAGAAATTAACAAGGTTTTTTTATTATTAAAAAAATAATCTCATGTTATTATATCATCATATAGTTTTCATATATTCAGGCATTTTTACCTATGGCATTATTACCTATGACATTTTTACCATTTTACCTCTGGCATTATTACCTATGGCATTTTTACCTATGGCATTTTTACCTCTGGCATTTTTACCTACATTCGGAAACTCTCTATGGTCTAAAGATAGCGGGAAAAGGAAAAGTTTATTCTTTAATACAATTAACCCTTTTCATATACATATTTTTCGTATACAATATTTACGTGTGTTGGGTCAAAACTATGGAAAATATATATTATCATTTTAGGAGTCAAGCCTTGTAACTTTCTCTTAAATGAGCTTAAGTTACGAGTTTTTGGGGTTTTGGTAGCCTAACAACGACACCGCGATGTGGCTTTGACACAGTATTATTATAATACATGTAGCATTGTCAACCCGGATTTCTTTATCCTTTTTCCTAGAAAATTGCCCGAAAAATATTAATTCCGAATTTTGAAAAAAAGTAAATGTTATTCCGACATTCAAAAATCAGCTGGGAGATTCAATTCCAATCGGATAAAGAGAAAATTTTGTTCGGACTTCAACTCGATAGATTATGGATTGTCTCCCTTGCACCGTTTAATTCTAGGGACAATTCTATTCGAAATTGCACTCGACTTTTCATACAGTCAGTGGGCGAGAAGATAAATAACGTCGATTCAATTCTAAAACCTCGTAACTGCAGCTCGACCAAACTTTGTAGCCCACTGAAGATGATTCTCTGATCGAAAAGGCATATTTAAGAGAACTTCAAAGCGATTAAAGATTTAGATCTCTGGTGCCTCCTTTCTGGGTCCGTGTCCGCATTTCGTGTGCATGTTTCTGATGCATGGAAACCCGCCCTGTGTTCATAATAACTAAGCAAAGCATAATGTTTACTTATCTTACCCCGTTTTGCACGCAAGTGCTTGTGCAAAGCAGGGTAAAATTGGCAAACAGTCTGCACCGTACTGTCATCCTGAATGCCGAACTGGTTTGGTTAGGTATATGACATGTTATATTTTTTAATGGTCAGCAAAGCGCATTATGAGTTTAAAATTGTATGTGACCCGTCACTGGCTTAACCCTTTGCTGTTTAATCCCTGCTTTTTACGTGCCTGTGATTTTATGATTGAAAAAACATTGTGAAAAAAGAAGAAATTGCTCCTGACAAGCAATTTCTTCTTTTTCCACATTATTTTCTACCCTACTGAATGGTTATTTTTCGAATTAAATCCACTTTAAATTTTCGTCTGCAAAACCTTTGAATTTGGACAGGTCCAAAATTTTGTAAAGCAGAAAAGGGTTGAGAACCGAAAAATAAATATGTGACCCGTCACGCGAAAGGGATGCTAACTGTTCAAATTGTCGATCCTTGTCAGAATGCGCGGATTGCGCAGACTGACTAGGGTCGAAACATTTCGCACTTTTCTAATTTCTGAATATAGAATAATCACTTTAACTTCTGAAAGAATTTTTGAAATGCGGACCCCTGGTTTGCCTGTTCTAGAACCAATCTTCCTTTAAATCTTTATTTTACGAAGTTCCCAGATGATCCCTTTTCGCGTGACGGGTCACATATATAGAAGAGAAAAGCTTCGACCAAAGTCACGGTCAGCCCGATTAGCTCAGTTGGTAGAGCACCGGACTTCAAAATCATTTGAAGTTTGACGGCGTGGGTTCAAACCCGGGCTGGCACACTAACAAACTAATAATCTTTCGGACGAGACATTAAACCGAGGCCCCGTGAGACGCCGCTTTGCACCGAGCACGTTAAAGAACCACGGCGGATCTCAGCAGTAGTTTCGTCATGTATCCTTGCACTATCCCCCGTAACAACTAACCGTATTCTGGGGGCGTCGCTCATATGGGCATGTGCTACGGTAGCGACGATAAATAAACGGAAATACACACACACCAAAGTCAATGCTCACAATTCTCGCAGTATGGCTGAAATGGACGAATTTCGCACTTTCCAGATGGCTCCTCTCCGCCTGGCCGGTCATATTATATTGTGAACCGTCACGGAAAAAGGGCTAATCTGGGTAGTTCGTAAAGTGTCGACCCTCGTCAGGCTGGGCGTATTGCCCAGACTGACTAGGGTCGAAACGTTTAAGCACTTTAAGCTGATTTTCTGAATCTATATAATCGGTCTACCCACCTGTGTAAGAATTTTTGACCTTCGGTTAAGCTCTATTGAAACCAATTTCTTTCGAATAATTATTTTACGGTGTTTCCAAACGGACCTTTTTCGCATGACAGGTCACATATAAATCTTGACTACCTAACTGGTTGCAATGTCTTATTTTTTCTTTTTTTTTCTTTTGTGACACAAGAGTTAAAGCATCGTGAAGGGCAGACGAAGCGTTTTCCCCCATTTTTTTTAATTTTGTGGAGTCTTGGGAAAATTTCATACGGAATGTTCATACGCCGTACTCATTTAATGATATACTTTGAAGTGACTATTTTAAGGCTTGACATTGAACTTGATAGGAATTAAATGCCCATTATTTCTGATACTCTAAAATGTCACAGTGCAATTATAGAGTTAGAAGTCTTTCTACATATTTTTCAGTAACGGGTTGGAAATAACAAAATGACTGACATGCACCGCAAGGATACGTGTTGTAGAAGGTTGCATTTCGCAAAATCATTCAAGGATGATAAATTGATCGAATAAGAGTTAGGATCGGTTTTTGAGTGAATTAAATGGGAGGTAAACCAACATCGCAAATTTTGTTCACGATGAACAAAATAAGCGATATTTATTACATCCCTTTCATGAAATATGCATTTACGTTCTACAAATAGCTCTCACTTTCTTCAAAAACTCATTAGACGCTCACAATTCGAATTATATATGTCATTGAAATCGCATATTTTTCTAGCTTTGTTTAGTTTGAATGACGTTGTTTATTCTATCTTTTTTCAGTGAGGTTTTTAGCGTTTTTGAATGGTTGGGGTGGATATTTAGAATGAACTAATGGAGCGCTTAGAGAGTGATTTTAAATGGTTTTGCTCGAGGTGAATTTAATTTCACCGATCATGTTAACTGTGCATTGATGGTCAGTTTTCCAAAGAAGGCTCCAAATATGATTTGTGGGGAATGCCTAGAATGTTATAACCCACAACGAATTAAATTTTGAGTATGATTTTTGTATGCTGGAGCACAAAATGGTTCAATAAAATGTCTCTTGTGAGACCTTCTTTACTTCTTACCTTATATGGGCCTGTGCGTGACATTTACAACAATTTCACAATTGTACCAAGCAAAGACTTTGGCCAGCCTGTGCATCTGCACAGTCTGGCCATATACTTTACTGTGCATTTTCTAGATAGATAGGGTCTCAAAGTGTCTTTAGACTGTCAGATAATCTTCTAATTGCACTATGTGACTGTCTAGGCTACTCAATGTCCCTCCTTCACGGACATGTCAAATTGTTGGAAATGTCACGCACAGGCTCATATTTTATTAAATTATAACAGACGAACATAATGAGCTTAATTTTATTTGGATAATAAACTGGGGAAAAAACCTACCACATTTCACATATTCTTACAGAATGATTATCTTTTGAGTTTGATGACACCAAAAAAAGATATTGAACATTATTTATCTATTGAAGATTAACATTTTTATCCATTACTATACTACCTACATTATTTCTAGTTTTTGCTTTTGTTTTATGCGTCGTCTAGATTTCAGAAAGACGAGTGTAAATAATCTAGGTTAACTACTGGCCTTTGTGACATTTCAAAGAGTGCTTAGAATAATTATACTTGCTATAAAAGTATGAGGTTAATAGACATGCAGCAAACAAGTAGGCCGTTTTTGGGGTTTACTTTTCTTTTCTTTTTTTCACTATAATAGTAAAAAGAATATAATAATAAAACCGTATGTATATGAGAAGTGTATCCATGCATAGGTGGAATTTTGCTTTCAGTTTCTTACCCAAAAGCATTGCCACAGGTAAAAAAGTTTCAATTTTTTCTATGACTTTGTATTTTTTTTCATCAAGATTGAGATAAAATACATGTATTTTAAAAATTTGAGACAACAAATTTCTTACGGAAATACGTGGTTCTTCAAACATACAGAATCCATGAAATCAGACATGCAGCACTAAAATTATTATCATCATTATAATTCTTTTAGTAAAAAAATACTTTCTTCTCGGATTTTCTTTCAAAATTCAGAATTCACAAAAATATTGTATCTTATTTGCCAAGAGAAAGGAACAGGGGAAATTGCCGTATAATATCCGTCTTTCTCTATTCTGATAGCCAATAAGGAGATAATGCCGGCGGAGAAAATCCTTCTTAAGACGTTTTATCGATTGAGCCCAAATCCGGGAAGGGCGTGGTATTTGCATCATGTGACTGTTTTTGACCAATGGCACTTCGAATTTCAATACATTTTGAATGAACATATAACACGTAATTTATATAAGTATAAACCCAAAAAATGTTTACTTTAAATGCTGCGAACTGACTGTTGAATACTTTTAGGAAAGTAAATCTTGAATATCGAAGAAATCGAAGAAACATCCAGTATTATATTCTGATAGATGATTAATTGAAAACACGGACCCAAATTATACATATATTTAGAGTCCCTGATTGAAATAATAATTACTTACTTATGTATCGTTGTATGCGGATTAGAATACACGAAAACATTTTTCCAAATTTTCTAGCTTTCTACGGTCAGCGCATAATCGATTTATAGTTAAGTATTTATAGGCTATTACATTTGATTTGTCTGAATCGTCCGTTTTCTTTGTTTGTTTGTTTGTTTGTTTGTTTGTTTTTGTTGTTTTTTTTTTGTATTTTGTTTGTTTTTGTTTTTACAGAAATTTAAAAAAAAGGTTACATAGAAAAAGCATTCCATTGAAAAGTCAAATTTTTAACGCGAAATAACGGTTGATTACATCATTAAATCGTGTCTATTAAAACCATTCAAAATCACTCGAACAGCGACCCAATCACACATTCAAAACACTCGCTCTCATCACTCGCGCTCCGAAATTGTTCAAAAACGCTTCAAAATCACTCAAAAATTGATCAATATTTCAATCAAAAGATCCACTTATTGTTTGACTTGACTGGTGATTGTTTACAAGCGACTAAATTTTTCGTGAAGATAATAAATTCTGAAAGTTCCGTAGTTTTTATTTTAAAGGAAGCTAAAAATTATCGATATTTTCACCAAATTGGACGAAATCATCGATGATTTTTACTTCTCTCAAAAATCATTAAAACTCACTCATCACGCTCATTCAAAAACCATTCCAAAATCAATCAATTAGTCAATTTCACGATGCTCCTAAGTAGATAAATGCTTCCCGGTTTACTGTTATTATTATAAAGCGGACAGGTTTAGATGAAGGAAACCAATATGTTGTCGACCCTATAATATAAGAGATCAATCATTGATATGGTTACGATTTATTCGCATGACGTAATCCAACTTCTTCCGCTATAAATTAAAGAGAGAGCACTTCCGGCATGAAGGTTTGTCTCTAAAACCAAAAATAGTCTCTAAACCTTGGATCAGGAAAACGAAGTCGTAATTAAATACCAAACCTCATAAAGTCTTCTCTCCGCATCGAAACATTGCGCCATCGCCATAAACAATGATAATATGTTGATCAGTGTTAAAGATATGGCGGACAAGCACGTCTGAGACGAGGCTTTTCATTAACGCCGCCATTTTTCTCGCTTCTGCGTAATGTCTTTCCGGGCAAATCGCACGCCTTCGGGGCAATAATTTCTTCTTAGCCCTGACAGAAAAGTAATACCACGATCCATTCTGAGACATTTTTAATGTTCAGGTGAAGACAATAATGGAATCGCACTAATTGAAGTGAGTTATATTTATTAACAATGACAGGTTAATCACGAAAGGTTTTTTGCCCGTGCTTTAATCAATTTGGTATCAATTCATACAAAAACTGTACAGCAAGGTCCAAACTGTACAGTTTCTTGCGAAATCTGCAACAGTTGAGAGTACTTATCGAATTGTCTGCGAAAATTATCATGTTTGTTAATAACGTTAGGTACAGATAAATTTATTATCTGCATGACAGTCAAAACATAATCTCAACATGTTCACATGATCTTTGTAAATATATTATCAACGATTAGTAAGATAAAAGCAAAAATAAAGACAGCTAGAAAATATATGCACATTTTAGAGAACAAGATACAACCATGTTAATAAAATAGAGCTATGGGTAATTTTTTATTACCAGTGTATACCCTTGGCATCTTCCCACGCTTTTGTTGTTGTTTTCGCTGCTGCTGTAGCTGTTTTCAACCAGGCAATTGTCTGAAAATACATTTTAAGTGTTAAGTATGCTTACTTAGAATGGAAATATCATATTTATCATAACACAATGATGCAATCTTACTTTTTAAAAAAATAAGCTGAGATTTTAGGCAAACAAACATTTGGGGCCTTTTTCTGTCTCTGACTATTTGTCTCTCACCAATGGGTTGATAATCGTAGACCTATGTGAGAATTCAGCTGGAGGCTATGAAAAGCTGTGATGGCCAGTACTGGTGAGAGAAATATCAGGAATCCATTGTTAGTGCTCCAGCCGCCGCGATATAACTGATAAAACTGAAAGACAAACCAATATACTCGTCCATTCTCGGCAAATGATTACTTTATATCATGCGCAGTTTTGAGTGTCTAAATAAAGACATACTCTCGTTTTCATTATCTATAAAGTCAGTAAGATTGTTTTACCGTAGAAGGTCTCGTATGATAATTATGACATTTGAAATTGGTATTTCATGAAATATCGCGCTCTTTTTGCCTGATGGCACATCACTTGTCGTCTGCAAAATTAATCAGAAAAGAAGTGATTCATATCACGTGACAACCTAAAGTTGAGTATTTCATCAAAAATATGCGATCTTTCTTCAGATACCAAATCGAAATAGATGTAGAATTTATTGCTATCGGTTTAACTAATTCATTTTATGTCTGTTTGACGCCATCTTAATTTGACTTTTCTGATTGACTGCGCCACCCTAACGGTACGGTAGGTGTATTGCATCCTTTTTTTTATTGAATTCTCAAAATTGCCATGGGTTCAAACCGAAAAAGACATTTGCGAAACATATAGGAAATGATCATCCGCTTTTATGTGTACTCACGCGCCACTCGGGAACTTTCGGCGATTCTACAGAATAGACTTCGGGAATAAAGCGGGCGCAATCACGAAAGCGCGTTATATCGCACGTGGGTTTATATGACGTTACGAAGATGACGCTGCCTAAACAAAATAAACCAAAGGTTAATTTTGGCATATTAAAATTTGAAAACAAAACGCAGTGTTTTACTGGAAAGCTTTAAAGGAATTTGTTATTCTTTGAGCGTATTAACCAAAGTACCACCAGAAACCGACTTACCTATAAAATGACAAAAAAACTACAAATACGTCCGAGGTACTTTCCAGTTTACGGAAATGTCCGAGCGATGTTCCGAATGCTTACGTGCAAAGCGGACTACCTTTTAATGTTCGGGAACGCTTTGGCATTGAATACCAGGGACAGAATAGGTGTTCAAGCGTGTTGTATACATGTACCAGCTTATTCTATGTCAATAGAGAGGCGTTCTCACATGGCTTATTTTCATATTCTTTCGGCACTTTTTCATCGACAAAGGACGATGCTATTCGCATACGTATTTTCTTTTCTCTCTCAATAACTTGATATCGGAAAACATATCAGCAATGGAAATGAAATACTTTTAGTCCTCTTTTTGCTTATCGGCTGTTTATGTAGGGTCAAGATAATGTCGGTAATTGGTAGCCAAATATCGTAACAACAGATTTGATTGAGCTTTGGTTTCGACACAAGCCACACCATTTATACCAATTTATCTGTTTATCTACTTGCATATTTTCAGAAAATCATTCATGTAGATGTAATTGTGAAATTACTTCATATCTTTTTTTAAATTTTTACGAAACCGCCCTGAAGAGGGAAACGGGTGGACAATGCGGTACAAAATATGCATGGTGGCTAGTTAATGCGATTGCATTTCGATATCATCTTTAACCATTAATTCCAGCGTATCTAAACCCCATATCTCAACACAGTGACCATGGTATCGTCATTTAAAATCTATTTAAAAACCCTTCACTGACTTGGTGTTAGAATGGCATGCATACATAGATACCCATAAATTATGACTCGACATGGTATAAATTAATGGTAAGATCAATTGAATATTAATGAAAACAACCCTAAACACTTTGCATCACGCCCCCGTAAAGCTTCCGTAATGCGATGTAACAAAAACTTTTGTAAAATTTTGGATTAAACTTGACTGAGCCAGGGAACACGTGCAATACCTTTCTGAGCTAACAGAACTCAGCTTAAAGACATTAGGATCACTTTGATTCAAAATCGTAAATGGTGTTTATAAAAAAGATCCGTAGAAAGTATTCATCTAAACACGGTAGATAAACAAAAATAAGAACACCCAAAGATATATGGTGTCCAATAAATATTGTGCTTCGGATGGATGAAGTTTTGTGCATGTAGTTACAATATCAGGTACAGTGGGGAAGACCATATCGGGTTGACAAGGTCGACGAAATCGCTTGACTTGAATTAATATTCTCTTATCGCGTGCAATCAGGACGCACTTCAGCCACGCCATGACATCGAAGATGGAAATCATTTTATATGTGACTGCTTCGAATTTTTTAGTAAAACTTTAAATGATGCGGTGATACAAAACACAAAAGCAGGCGTCTTGGGCACTCGATAGCCACGTGACCTCTTTGTAAGGGGCCGTAGTAGGGATCATCCGGGCCATTATGAAGTAAATTAAAAAGACAGGTGATCATTGACTGTCAAAGTGTTATCTATTTTCTTTATGTTCCTTGCTGACCACAACTGTAATCCTGTTCCCCGCTGCTAGAATTGGAAGGTGTCCGCATTTAAATGGGTTCTTAAATACCACAGCACCCTTTTATTTGTGTGATGTTATACCACGAAATGGTCTCTCGCAATATTTTCCTGGGGCACTGGACGAAAATCCTTTAAAATATATGGTTGAAATATTTTACAAAAGAAAACTAAAGGGGAAGGCCCCATCTAATTGCTTAAAATGTGATTTGTAAAAGTTCTAAAGCAGTTTCCTTGTAGGCTATGATAAAAACAAAATCGCTTTGTTTTAAATATGATTTCGATAGGTTAGGGTCGTGGCTCTTATATGAGCACCGAATATAGATCTAGTCAAAGAAAAAATAAATCAGAATAACTGGGGAATAACGCCTTATATACGATCCAGATCGAATAGAAAAAAATGATTCTCATGCTTAAGATATCAAATAATAAAACAAAGGGATAATACTGAAGTGTGTCTAATAAAGCAGGATGGTCTTGAAGAAATAACTACAAATCTTAACTAAAAGTGCATTTCATATACTTATTCATAAATAATCGAGAAATCATAGGCTAATGCACATGTATGTGATCAAACAAATTTGCCGTCTTGATTATTTTCCCCATATTTAATACACTATTTTAATTTTTTTCGAATTGTCTTCGTTTTGTAAATGATAGTATTAAATAATTCCTCTTCCAAATGGTAGTAATCATAGAAATTAACATGAATAGATCTTCATTGCAAAACTTAATTTAGAAATATATCTAATTTAATTCGATCTCATTGCATCCATCGCGTTTACGACCACACATTGATTTAATAAAATTTTGTCGCATTTTGAGAGATTTTTCAATTTTGATAAAGGAAAGGGTTTTATGTAAAATTAAACATAAGATTTATGATGATTTCACGGATTTGACGTTGAGCAGGTGACCTGCAGTCAACCTGAAAATTTATCTTCAGTGTGAAAAAAGAAAGAGTTTCATTCTATTGAGAAAATTAAAGTTTGAATGAATTACATGTACTAGTGAGTACATCAAAGTATATCCATACTTATTATAGAGATGGGAACGATTACTTACATATTTAACAAATGGAATTTTGATAGAATTTATATAGAGAATGTTTATAAACTTAGCGAAAAATTGTTGACTTCATTGGGTTTTCTGAATATAATATAATATCTTCATCCCTAATTATCTCATAATTTGATATAATTATGGCATGTGTATCATATAAAAGGATTCCAAATGCAGCGATTTATTTAATAAATGGGATATCTTCCATAATTCTACACAAACTTAGTGTTATCGTTTATAAATAATATATTATACAACGTGTACGTAAATTATGTTAAAGAAGGTGTTTCCCAATCATCACAGGTCAAATGTACATTCTAATACAAATCTAAAAAAATGTTATATATGGCTATTATATGTATTTTCTTTAAATTGATTTGGTTATCATAAATTATGAGAACTATGTAAAACTATAATAAAGGTATGTAGTTGTTTTTTTAATTTTCATTAGTCACACAATATGTACGGGAAAGTGAAAATTTTGTCTTAACAGCCCTCCTAAAGCATCACACTTCAGCCCCCTTTTATCATAATAATTCGGTTGTACGTATACTATGCGCACCATGGCGTTTACAGCACTAATACTTTCAATTGTCACATAACTTGGGCGGAGAGGACCAAAACGAAATTCACTTTCCTATGAAAGCTTCCACGGTCCGGGAAGAATTTAATCCGTCGATCCCGGGACCGGTGTCCGGCCCTACGTTCAGGATCACAAAACGGTGCAAACGGTTTTCCAAATTATACCCCGCTTTGCACGCAAGTGCACGTGCAAAGCGGGGTATAATTGGAACACCGTTTGTACTGTTTTGTCATCCTGAACTCAGGGCTTATCTATATTTTCTCCCACCATTTGTTGCAAAATCGTATACCTACATGTGTTGAACAGTCGGAGGCTAGGAAAGGATGTCGTTCCGGGAAGTACTGGTGAGAGAAATACCAGGACTCTATGATCAGGGATTCCAGTCGAATGAAAACGGCTTACGATGGCGATAACTCCGATTCAAACAAAACTAATCTTATCAATCGACAACGGCCTTTTTTTTAGTCTTTTATGAACAAGGGGCAATCGAGATATAACTTATGTCAGACTTGTCACAATAAAGGCTTTAAAAACATAGTCGTAGTAAGCGTTTGATGACAAAAACCAGGTAGACATTCTCGGCCTGGGGCCTCTTCCAAGAAAAATATCGTACGATTTATCTAATAATTATCGTACGATTATATTTAAGACGGTCTTTAACGGCTTTCACAAAAATATCGTTGAAAATCGCAGACTATACGATCTCATAAGATTATCGTAAAGTTGATCTTTCACATCTGCACGTGCTGATCATATGATATATTAAACTTCCGCGTTAGTAGGTAAATTGTCCGCTTTTTACAATACCAAAAAGGGAAAATCATCAAACTGACTGTAGAAAAGCCATTTACTTGTATATAAACTAAATTCGTCGAACTACACATTTCTCATCGATATCTAAATATCTATGTCAAGAAAATAATACAATTGCTCATAAGTGCATAGTTAATTTACCTTACACTGTCGATTCCCTTTCCAATGGGAGTACACCGGCCGTAGCGCCGAATTTGGAGCAATCGAACATTGGACCGCATGGTAAAAATGCACCTGTTATAGTAAATGATCATCTCCACTAAGTTTTCGGTGTACATGTATGACTTTATTATCATTTTATTTTATTATCATTGTTGTTTGTTTGGTTGGTTGTTTTCTGGTGAAGTATATGCATGTATAAGAATACGAAATTGTTAAAAATGTAAGGTGAAAAATATGGCTCATCCATTTTTCTTATATGTATTTGTTATATAATTTCTTTAAATCTGTATAGTTCTGTGCCTATGTGGAAGGTATTGAAACGAACCATAGAAGGATGGTATTGAAACGAACTTTAGATGGATATTATATTCCATCGCTTTCATACAAAATTACCGATAACTCTAACTTCAGTTCTAGTACAGTGCTCGTTGTCGTATCCGTGTAGCTACAACAGTTATATGTAGCTTAGACATATTTCATCTGGCTTAGTATCGCCGTTTGATTATTGTATTTGCTTGATTATTTGCTCAGTTCATATCTGACGAAAGGAGAGAGAAAAAATATCGAGTGCAGCGGTTTTGTTGTTGTTGTTGTTGTTTAATAATAAATCCTCCTATTTATCAAGAATTGTATGGTTTTGACTATAGGTTGTGGAATTTGCCGTTTAATTAATGTAGTTCTTGAAGCATAAAACACTCGAATCTTTATTGCATAATGTGAGAGTAATTTGATTTTTAATTGTAAAAAATCTATTGATTTGTTATCTCCCTCTTTCTGTGTCACTAGTTATGGTTCAGCAAACATTTTCGGTCATGATCATGAAAGGGTCGATTTTTACGGTTAAAAAAACAACTTACTACCACTATGTAAACATTCTGCGACAATCGTACGATTATCGCAGAGTAAAATCAAATATCGAAATGATGGTGCATCAATTGTTTTCAATATATCTCGTTTAGTACACTAAATTGTTTTGGGAAATTTGGCATGTGCATAGCTAAATAATCGTTCTAACATCTTCGAGAGCTAGAAAAGAATCTGAGAACATTTTAGGCTCATAGGGACAAAATCGTAAAATTTACGACTGGTCTGAAGGTGTCGTATATTTTATCGTAGATTTCACGATACGACGCCTTTCTTGAAAGCCAAAAAGTTTCTTGAAAGCCAATTTTTATCGTACGATTGCGATACGACCAAATTTCAATCGTAGGACCTTTCTTGAAAGAGGCCCCTGATTCACGATTCTTAATGTCCATACACGTTTTATGTTATTGAAAATATAATATAATAATTTATATATAATCCAAACTACCTATACTTTTTGAATACAATTAATCGCAAATTTATTCTAAATATTCAGTTCTCATGCATCGTTAGGGGTCCAGTGATTTAAAAAGGTATCACGTTGGTATTTTCCTCTATCTCGTTTTGTCTACTCAAGTACGGCGTTTCTTTTGTATTTCAGTATACGTACCAATTTCGTCAAGAAGAAAAAGGAAAACAATTTTTGAAATGTATTCCCGTCCGTCCACAGAAAAGATATAGATATAGTCAATGGTTTTGATCACGTATGGAGCGATCAAATTATGAATAGAAAAGGAAAATATCGTCTAAAACTATTTCCGTCCATTCACAAAGAACATTGTAAATACTTCTGACCATATATTCACAGGTTCATTAAAAAGCGAAAAGGGGAAAATAGCTTCTAAAATATAAACCCGCAGACACGAATACATGTAAGCCTACTTTTTAAAGGGTTACCAATTTCTTCAAGAGTATAAATGAAAAAGGAAAATAGATTCGAGAACCATTTCCGTACATAAACAAAAAATACCTTCTATAGTGTTAGTCGTGTATGTACAAATTTCATCGAAAGTAAAAGGAAAAAGATCTTCTAAAACACATTCCCGTCCGTGCAGAGAAAAAATGAATATTTTCAATAGTTTTGGTTATACAAGTGCTTATTTCTTCAAGAACAGAAAAGAAAAATAGCTTCTAAAAGCACATTTTCGTATACATGTATTTTCAAAAGCTTTGATCGTGTATCATGACTGTGTACCAAATACGTCAAGAGTAAAAGGAAAATAGCTTCTAAAACACATTCCCGACCGTCCACAGAAAAAGAGTGCTCGTACGTCCCAGGAGAGCCTATTTCTGCGATGATGTATCAGGCAACGTCGCTTTCCTCGGCTCTTAATTGAGTAAATGGTGGCCGATATAAAATCCTCCCCGTAAGATGAACAATGAAATATTAATGAGAACTTAGGAGAACTTCATTAGGAAGATTGGAGAATTTTATCCTTCACCAGACAAAAACACACTCTCACTTGTTGGCTGTTTTCGGTAAAAAAACAAGGCCTTGCGTTCGGATGACAAATGGTTTAAACAGTTTGAAATAGAACCCCGCTTTGCACGCAAATTCACGTGGACTTGCGTGCAAAGCGGGGTTCCATTTGCATACGGTTCGAACTGTTTTTACATCAACGTAAATCTGATGTTTTTCATTTACAAAATGTGCTGCATGCAAAACGTTTGGTGTTGCTATTGTTTGTTTGTTCGAATTTAGTTTAGTGCTGATTTTTGAATTCTTCGGTCATGTCGCAGTAGCTAACGCACCTAAGAATGAATTCCCGGTATTCCTGGTACCGTAACAATTACACCCTTCCCTTGCCTCCAGCTGCATATCGACTAAGGCTCACAATTATACTCATTGCTGAGAAGGCATTTTCATTGTACTCGATTGTTTTAACTTATGGAACAAATCATCTTTCTTTACTGCTTTTCGGAGATTTATCGAGAAGTAACGGTAGATTATCCATTGATAATCTCACTGCAAAGCAGTGAAATTATGAAAAAATCCCTGCTTTCATTTTTAAAAATTACTCTATTTGACGTTATCAGATGGAGTCAATAAAACCAGATCTAAATGACGTCAGGATGACTATACATAGAGTAATCACGAGCAAGAAGATGCGCTTTAAGTAATATTGCTCCAAAATGTTCATATTGTGTCTCATTTATGCAGTAAAGAAATAGAATAATCGTTTGTCTGTCGAGTCGGATTTATTAATATTTAATTTCGTGACCAACAAAAACTATATGGTCATACGTGTCTCTACCCATCTTCACGGGTCAAAGGGTATCGAATCGATAGCTTCTTCTCGAATACGTTCGTAACCCTTGGTTCGACAAGATGGGCTCTACCATGCGAGAAAATAAACTTCTGTCGTTCACTGAAGAAATATGATAGGATATTTTTTGCTGCAGCTTGGTGCATCGATTGGCAACTATGTTTGAAAACTTAAATTCATCCCTCTCTGTAACTCTCGTTAATGTAACCGCATTAGACAAATACCGGCAGCAAAGTATCATGCAAATGCTTGAATTGATTGATTGAATAGAGTTTTACGCCGCTTTCAACAATTTTTCAGTAATATCGCGGCGGCTGGAGCGCCTAACAATGGATTACTAATATTACACTAACCAGTACTACCATCACATCCTTACCTAGCCCCAAGCTGCGATCTCACATAGGTCTACGATTATCAACCCATTGGTGAGAGACAACTAGTCTGAAAGTATGAGTGCCGCTGTCGGGGTTCGAACCCAGGACCTCTAAAATGCTTAAAACTTGTCTCTCTTTACACGGGGTAATACGGGATGCCTAAAGCGACACACAACCAAGGTGTTTTTCACATGTAAAGACTTCTCTTTTTTCTGGAAATTATATCTTTATTTAAAGACTTCAGAAATGGAAGAAAGTAGTAAATTGTACAACACGTTCTGCTCAAAGAGTTCACAAAGAACAGAAGTTGTTTTTCCACCATAATTACCTCGTTATCTTGCAAATTATGCGACATTTTATGGGCTCCGAAATAGGTTCTCTGAAGATCTAAAGAAGCTTTTGATGTGGCACTAACTTAGAGAGGGGACTGTCTATAGGAAGTGAGTTTGAAGATATTTCACTTTTTCGAGTGACCAAAATGTCGTAAATACAGCTTTATTCAAGCTGTATTTACGACAGTATGGGCGCTCAACGATGATTTCTGCCTTTCTACACGAAAAATGTCCAGAGCAAAACGTATTTCATTGACATGATACTCGTCTCGCGACTCTTGATGAATGCTATGGTTGTGCTTATGAGAACAGGGGCCATGATTATATTACCATTGCCGAAATATAACAAAATGCTGTAGAAAAAGGCGTTATGAAGCACATACCATTTTGTTCTTAAAATCAGTATAAAACCAAAGGATCTTACATTTTTACGCTATTTATTTACACCAAAAAACCCTACCAACCAAAATAAATAAAACACAGAAAAATGTGTTTGGTGTTTATCTGTATGTGGTTTAACAACTCTTTCAACATATTTTTAGGCATATCGTGGCAGGTGGTGCACCTGACCATGGTTTCCTGTTCCATTTCACACATATCAACCATGACTCGTTACATTGACTTTTGTCAAATGTCGGATGAAAGTTGGCAGAACCGAGGTTTGAACTCACGACCCTTTGATTGACAGCCCAATGCGTTACCACCGAGCTAGCCGGCGTCAGAAAAAAAGCAGCCTGCATATGTAGGAATAATACAGTTAGTTACATCGTGAAATTTGACATTCATCTCAATCAAAACCATTTTAAAGCGCTCACTCATCGCTCCATTCATTCATTCTAAACACTCACTCAATCCACTCAAAAACGCTCCAAAATGTATAAAAAGATTAATTCAATAGCGACATTCAAAATAGATATAAAAGGAAAAAAATCGCAATCTTATGGTTATAAATGACATTGTAAGCGTCTGATTGGTTCTTGAAGAAATAGGAAGCTATTTTTAGAACTTGTATGCACATCTTTTAAAGGGAGGTAATAAATATCGTTAATTTTGTTCATTCTGAACAAAATAATCGGTATTTGATTACCTCCCTTCTATTTCACCCAAAACTCGCTCCACACACTCATTCAATTTCATTTCAAAATTATTCACCTTGCCAATTTCACGATGTTGTTAACTGTATCATACGATGGTCATGCAAAAGAACAACTGGGGTAAATACAAGAGACATGTATAAATCTTATATTGAATTGTCGAGGGTCGGACTTAGAATCCGAAGCAGACAGCCAAACGCGTTACTGAATAAGATAACCAATCTCGGAGTGTAAAATTACAACCATAAAGTCATTCAAACAGACAATTGACAAAATGTAAGGATTGCCCATTCTAGAAGAATGGCGTTCGGCGTTCGGTGTCCATTCTTTGTCCGGAGCATAGCTATGTCACCTTATGTCTGATTGACTTGAAACTTGTCAGACATGTTCCTCCCGTGATGCGGCACTCATTCTTTCCGAGTATTTGTCTCTCGCCAATGGGCTGATAATCGTAGACCTATGTGAGATAGCAGCTTTGGGATGGGAAAGAATGTGATGGTAGTACTGGTGAGAGAAATACCGGGAATCCATTGTTAGGTCTCCTGCCGCCGCGATATAACTGAAAAATTGTTCAAAGCGGCGTAAAACTCCGTTCAATCAACCAATCAATCCTCTCATGATTGCGGAGTGCAGTGCTCAAGAACCTTTACTCTACCTGGCTTTTTTATTTATTTCCATTTGTTGTTTTCATACTTGAACATTCAGCAGTGTGACAGGGGTGTCTGGTTACATTTTGCTATTTTTTTTTTAAATCTCAATCCTTTTCTGGAACTATCACTTGCTTTTGACTCAGCGGTAGTTCTTTCAGGTTATATACTAGGAAAATAAGAAACTTTATGTAGCATGCACTTACCTAATCCTTTCTTTTACCTACAGAACAAAACTTATTTGCAAATTATACCCCGCTTTTCAGGTTCACTTGCGTGCAAAGCAGGGTATAATTGACAAGCAGATTGCACCGTTTTGTCATCATTTTGTTTACAATTAAACGTAAGAGAAATGCCCAATTATTACTATAGCAATAGTAAACAGAGTATAAAAGCCCGCCGTGTCAAAAAAAAAAACAAACAAAAACGATCGTAAAATTGAAATCTGCATATTTAAGATGATAACACTCAAAGATAAGCTTCTGCTGACTGTGCTTTGTAGTCAACCTTTTGTGAAAAGTGTTTCATATTTCAGATTCGAGAAAACGTTGCACGATATGGTGTCTTACGAAAAGTATTTCAAAAATTTATAAAGGCCAAGCCATTAGTTACAGGTTTTTTATTTTCTTTACAATATTTTGGAGTGAAGAATCGAGACTGAAAAAAAAAACCGACTAAACAAGGGCTTTACGATAAAATGTAGCATAGAAATGAGCCTGCGTTTCTTTTCAAACAATGTGTTACTGAATTTATGGATACGCGCGTAAGTAGTTACAGTTACATAAAGCTCTGAAAGTCGAAAAAAAATGTTCTTAATTAAAATATTTTGCGAGAGACACTTCACAGTGCGGTTAAATCAAAACGAATTGCATAGACTGTTAACGTAACATTAAATAATACTTAGATTAGAAAACTATGTAAGCTTTTTCCTGCCCGCGTTTTCATGAAATCTAATTTCTATAGAGTTTTCAACCATAGTGTAAAAACGATAAGTAAGGGACGGTGGATACTAAGGTTCCAAAGAAGGGTAAAAGACGTTCAAAATCTGCATATCTTATGTAGATTAATAGAGTGATTGTTATGCTCGCTCATTTTTGTATGCAATCTTTCAAACATCTAAAGAAAATTAATTACACAAATAATATCTCCTAGAACAATCTTTTCTTAAGAACGGTTAATTATTTAAATGAGGTACATGTTTTAAGATAAAGTGCATTCAGGTACAGATGCCTCTTTTTATGATTTGGTTATGAGACCAAGTTGCCATGGTTCTTATGTCGATAAATATATAATACGTACTTAGTGTTTTGTATGAGAAAAAAATATCTAACGAGGTTGGGAGAATTGAAAATTGTCGAGGCTCTGCCGAGACAATTATCAATTCTCTCAACCGAGTTTGATTTTTTCATTCAATACACTAAGTACGTATTATTTTTATCTTATAACCTATATTTGTCTCGTTTTCAACGGTGTTTCTAACTGAAATGCAAGTTTCTAAAAATAACCGCATTTTATCATTGTTCTAAAAATAACTATGTGATATCATAAAAATATCATACGGGATGTTATCACACGGATATCTGTATAGTAATAAGATAAAACTATTTATCCGTACCATTATAATAATATATTAGGTAACAAAGTATACATAACTGCACTTTTTTGTTGTTCTGTAATTAATATCAAATGATGAAATTTACATTTTGGAAAGAATGATGTATAAAATTGTTTCAATACTTTTCATTCAAGTCTCAGGTAATTAGAAGTCACAAGGGCCTCCTCTTATATTATGCCCATCTTAGCCACATCAATGCACCTGACCAAGTCTTTTTCGTCTCAGATGACCTCGTTTCATCACGAAGTTAATGTAATCAAATATGATCTTCCAAGACAGATCCCATTCCCTATTGATTCCATAAATATTCTTTCATGATGATTACAATTCGCTTTGGCATACTAAGATTTGTTGTTGCTGTTGTTATTATCGTCGTTATTATTATTATTATTAATAATAATATTACTACAATTGTAATTATCTCTATAGGTAGATTTTGCGCAGTGAGCCGTGAAATCTACTTTTAACGGTTGGATTCCCATGCCCTCTTTCCGAAATAGATAAAGCAGGTTAAAACAACAAATAATAAAAAAAAATACAATTTACCTTGCAAACGAAAATTATTGCTTGTCTTAAATCGTATTGTTTACACATACATGTACTTTCATAATTGAGGTGAAATGATGAGGTTCTAATCCTATTAAATGTTTTTTAGATATACCAGATATACCCATGGTAATGGACTCGGCGTCTTCGTCAGGGCTCAGTTTTGAAAAAAAACAAACGCCTATATAGGTGTATTTTTAAAACTGAGCTCTGACGTTGGCGTTGAGTCTATTACCATAGGTTTATCGAGTATATATCGGGTATATCTAAAAATGCATATGATAGGTATTGAACGTGATACCTCCTTTTCAACTTTGAAAGTACATGAATGAATAAACTTTACGATCTTAGACAAGTAGTATGTTGCATTTGAAAGGTAAATTGTATCATTTTTAGGTAGATCTATTGTTTAAATCTGTTTAATCTATTTTAAAGAATAGCACGGGAATTTTACGGTTTAAAGTAGATTTCACGGCTCATCGCACAAAATCTACCTATATTTAGCTTTACATTGTTTTTTATCTCTAATTTCAGCATTTATTCTATCTTGGAATCGAAAAGCCTCATTCAGACCGAAAACCTCAAAATCGCAACGTTTCAAACGTGTCACGCCTGTCACGTGGTGATCTAATCTTTATAACGAAAACATCCGAGAGAGTGTCATTAAAAATAATTACGTTTTTAGCTGCATCTTTTCCAGTTTTCTTATCGTGCCTCTAGAATCTGTATCGTGTGTGAAGGCGACAATTTATTGTCGTTATTATTTTCTACTCTCTTCCTTTCCCTTAATTAACTCTTTATATCGAGCTGTTTAGTCATTTTCCGCTGTCCTGCTTTCAGGTTGACAAACGGTGCAACGCGAGATATAATTGGCAACCTACTTGCATGTTTGAATGTTTGAATACATTGCAGCTTTTAGAAGGTCTGGCGAATTTCCAAATGTTTCATCATAGTTTGTGTTAATCTCCGACCTGTTAAGTCTTATAAAGAAAGGCGATGTTTTTTGTTTGTTTTTTTTTTACAAAAAGGTATACATTCGCCAGACAAATACCATTTCATTTCAAGAATCTGCAGCCTAATACCATGTAGTCTAAATGGTCTAGTAACTCGGATAAATACCGAGAGAAAATTGAACTCGCGAAGTAGAGGCTATCAACAGCAAAATGTCACATTCACACGCCATTGAAATGCGTGGTGCTATGTTCTTTATTACTTTCGAACATTCTAAGAGCTATCAACAATATTGACACTTAGTTCATAAATAGTAAGCTAGATGTTATACTTTTAGTCCATTTTCAAGTAATTTTATTTGTGTCTAGTCAAAAAATGATGACAAAGTGGTGCAAACCGAATGCAAATTATACCCCGCACTACATGCAAGTGCAAGCGCAAAGCGAGTTATGATTTACAAACGGTTTGCACTGTTTTTATCATCGTTAACGTTGGGCTATTTTCATTCTAACGGCATCTGAGAAGCTGCACGAAGAAAAAGGGCACACATACCTTTGAATTACGATGCATACCATCCTTGGGCTCAGGTCCTTTTTTCAGAAGTTTTTGGTAACATGGTTCGTAAGAAAGTTGAATCCAACAGGAATTTAAAAGGTTAAGAAGATTCTCTTAAAAGAAACAGTGGTTGAGAAAAAGACATTGGCCGTATATCTGGTCGCACGACAACATAGTAAGGAACGAAAGATACTGTAAATTATGCACATAAAATGATTTAGCAGATGAATATCACTTAAAATTATGTTGTCCTTTTTATTATGAATTTCGAAAAAAAGTATCTCAAAATACTTAGCTAAAATCCAAATATTCGTAAATCTTGAACTTTTGAATACATCCAAAAAAACCAAAACAATATTACTGAGACTGTCAAACTATTTAAAATGGGCTTTCCAGATAAAAAAAGCAAATTATTACAAATTAAGTAATATTATTTACATCCGTGTTTTCTGACTCTCACTTTATACAGGCTTTATTTCAATTGCTTAGATTTTTGCATCATGTTTGTCATTTCCCTTCAATGCATTTTTTTGTATTGATATGTAGTGACTATGAGCCTATTTGTTCACTGTCGAAATAAAGAATGTTATATTTTATAGGAAATAACAGTATTCAAG
Organism: Fragum whitleyi; assembly: GCA_948146395.1. NCBI lineage: Eukaryota > Metazoa > Mollusca > Bivalvia > Cardiida > Cardiidae > Fragum > Fragum whitleyi. The sequence continues at coordinate 64,542,330 of OX411544.1, forward strand.
AGACGACTGCAAGTCCAGATGCTAACCAAGTACCATATATTCGGTAACCTTTGCTTTTAAGATATTTTGACGTGTTTTTAATTGAATCTTTGATTATAACACCTATGACACCGTACGTCTTAAAGGTAGTGGACCAACAAATTTTCAGAACTATTGAACTTTAACACTGTAAACCGAGGTTTCCTAATGTTTTCATTAGGAAACTGCAGTTAACATTGTGAAAAATCGTGAGGAACCATGACGGGTCAACTACATTAATTGAAATTCAGACCTGCATTCGGTTAAGTGAAATACTCATTAAAGTTTGGAAATGGTACATGACTCATTGAGTGCGGAATGAATAAATGATTTGAAAGGAGTAAACATTGTCTTTGGTCAAACATCGGATGAACTTTTGCCGAGCTGGGGTTCAAAGCCACGACCCGAGGATTGTCGGCCCAAAGCGTTTCCCCTGACCAACTTGGGCACGGCGAGAAACTCAAATTTGCAATTTCATCTTAATAAGCACTGAATATGCGTTTTTGAAAGACAACATCGGATTTCAAATTAATTTACAAGAAATCGTCCTGGCCGAAACTAATAAATACATTTGAAGAAACTCTTCAACATTCATGTTATCTTCAATACTAATTCAATTTGGCTAGCTTTTTCGCAATCTTGTGAAAAATTACAACTTACTGGTCAATTATTATCGGAAATACTTGTTGCGTTTGGTCTCCCGTCAGTACGAAAAACGATCAGACACACTAAGTATAATTTAAAGATACTAGTTCTAAGTGTCCTACTTCTTGAAATATGTAACGCTACTACAGCAGCTCGTTTCCGGTTTCTTTATTTCCGGTTTTATTTCTGTGATTTTGAAAGTTTGTGTCTCGTAAATTTTGCCCAGCTGTAAGCCAATAGTTTATTTGGTTGTACTCGTGGTTGTTGTTCTAATCCAATGGGCCAACTTATTTCTGACCCCGGGCGGGTACTGTTGCCCGCGGGTACTGTTGCCCGCAACATCAGAGTATTCATCAGAAAGCGGGCTACCTCTGATATTCGACAGTGGGACCAGTCTACACCCGAACCGAAAGCGGGCGAGAAATAAGTTGGCCCAATGACAGTACATAAATAGCTGCACTTTATCTTTGATGCGTTTTCCATAGTTTGAAGACTAAAATGCGACAAAATGATTATGTATTGGTGAATCTAGACTGGTTCCAATGTCAACTATCATAGTGACTGTCATAGGTACTCTTTGATAGTCGACAGTGGGACCAGTCTACATGTGAAACATGGTCATCCGGAAGTGACGTCAATAAACTACCTCTCATTGTCTGCATGCGACGTTTCCCGTGGTGCTAAAAGTGAGAAAAAAGAAAATGTTTGCGTAAGAAAATATGTTCAGATTGTCACCTCAATGAAATGACTGCAGACTGTGCTGTTGACATCTAAACAATTTATATACGGACGATAAACCTTCCACGCGCCGCTCCTTGTTATGTTCACCCCCGACTGTCAATACCATTCGTTCCCAGTTTGGATCACACCTAAGGCTTACGACCTTAAAATAGTTTCTTTATTGTGTGAAAGCTAAATTGTTTATAAGTAGTAGGTACGTTCGCCAAATTAATTCTGTAAATTCAATTTTGAAAAGAATTGCTAGTCCTCCTCATTAGAAATTAATTTCTACTCACGCGTACGCAATGAACGTCCTTCGCTTATTTCAGACCCTATTTTGAAGTTATTTTTATGCTGTTTTTTTATTATTGTTAATTCATTATTATTATCATTCCCGAAAAATGGACATGATCTTTTCATTGGCAAATGATGGTGTCATTTCTAGACTATCATCAGGAAAATCATTTTCTATTTTTTTTATTAATTTTATTGTTACTATACATTTGTTGATTAGTTAGTGTTAACAAGTCCTACCGTGCTCAATTTCAGCAATCGTCTGTTTCTTCGCCGAAAAAAAAAAATGTTACAGTATCCGACTTTGCTAAATAGAAAGTCGATATTTTTGTTTTGGTTAAGTTCATTTTAAATTTCAATAAGTGGATAACGAAGGTTATGTGTGCACGAGTAACGAAGTCACGAGTGAAAATATTGCTTTTGTTATTCACGAAATGAAATATTTATCGATCTTCCTCGAAATTAAATGATTGTAAAATTGTTGTTATACAAAATTGAGACGAAATATATTTTTTTGTATAAATTCTCTCAAAACGCGCCATTTTGCACATGATTACAAGGTAACGTTATGACGTTTTGGGTAGACTGGGTCCTGCTTAGATAACATGAAAAACGGTAAAATGAACGAAAGTTGGGTACAATCTTTGAGTAATTTTCACAGATTTCAAGGTGAAATAGCGCAGTGATAATCTACTGATAAACTATTGGACGCATACATTATCATTATTTTCAAAAGTGCGTGAAACGCGAAAGTCATAGCGGTAATTTGAGGGAAAAAAAAAGCTACTTTACGTTAATAGCTATCTACGGAAAACATAGTGAAATTCCTGATCAAACTAAGGGGATACACAAGCTCGCCACTTTTTTTATTTGAAACATACATGCGAAATTATTGTAAATGTCGTTGAAGGAGGGAATTGTCTTACTAAATAAAATTATGATATCATCGCATTAAACTATGCCTTACCCTCGAAAAAAGTTTTTTTATGCTAAGCCAAAACGACACAATAGGCCGCCTTCTGTTAGAAGGCAAACTTGAAATACATCATGAAACAACCATCTGAGGCCGGACCTGATTAAATGGGCACGCATAACATTTTAAACTTTGAATGAAAAAAAAAAAACACACACCAAGAAATGCATGTAGATAAAGACATTGGAGGGAAACAGTATCTCTTACTCACAAAAAAATGAATTATGCGGTTGGGAGAAGATTTAAAATATGAGTGTGGCAACAGTGGGAAAATGGCAGAATAAGCTTAACCCTTTGCTGTTTAATCCCTGCTTTTTACGTGCCTGTGATTTTATCATTGAGAAAACATTGTGAAAAAAGAAGAAATTGCTTCTGACAAGCAATTCCTTCTTTTTCCACACTATTTTCTACCCTACTGAATGGTTATTTTTCAAATTAAATCCACTTTAAAGTTTCGTCTGCAAAACCTTTGAATTTGGACAGGTCCAAAATTTTGTAAAACAGGAAAGCGTTAAGTGGTGGGGAAGTTCCTGGTGGGGTACATAAAGCCATTATGATATAGCCTTCGAAGAGTGGACCACTGTCTCCTAAAATGGCTTTTGGATTGATTGGAGAAAATGACACGATAAATCATTAATGGCTGTAAGAGATCTATTCATTCCAATCATGATACAATTAGATGTAAATTATTCAGACTCTTAAGAGCCATACAGTTTGAATAGAAAGATTTCTATCATTATAAAAATGATATGACCTTTTCGAGTGAAAGCTTATTCGGTGCGGAAAATGCATCAAAAGTATCTGAAGAAATAGTTTTTAGAAGATTTGATTGATGAAATTGTATAGACAAAAACAACGTGTTGTCATTTCATAACAAAAATTGTTGAAGATACATATGTAACGATACAGTAGTTCTTGAATCCTAGATGCTACAGTACGGTCAAGAAAGTCAGTATTGTAAAAGGTTTAATAGAATAATACAATAACAGAAAGACATCGAAGAGTGGGACGAACATTGGATGATTAATTTCTGATATAATGCGATTTAGTCCGACTCCTGTGTATCCTTGATTAACAAAACCCCGTTACCGTCCTGTGAAATCCAATTAACGGTTACTAGCCTATAATGGCGGACGCGCGGAGGCCGATTAACCCTTTTAACGCGGACTGAAAACAAATTTTGAAAAATCTAACCGAATAGCCTTTATTATTGTTAGCATCAAATAATGTATAATATTGAAAAAGTGTGAAAAAAAACACAAATAACACTTAGCATTAGTCTTGACACTTATCTAAAACTACTGGTGTTTGTCCAGAAACACAATCATCTTTGGATCGCTGAAAAAGAAGTTCGTCTGCTTAAGGGTTTACGACAATGACATGTTTCGCGAAAGTCGTAAAATTCTCGTTTGGTCACATTTAAAACAATAACATTGAACGGGAGATGATTTTTAACCGTTTTGGTCGGGCTCCTCGTAAATTATCAAAATGTCTTCTATAAGAACGTATTTAATTTTATCTTATAACTTTACAAATATCAGTGTGATAACATCCCGTATTATACTTTTTATGATATCACATAGTTATTTTTAGAACAATGATATAATGCGGTTATGTCTAGAAACTTGCATTTCTGCTCGAAACATCGACGAAAAAAGACAAAAGGAGATTATAAGATAAATATAATACGTACTTATTGTATTGTATGAAAAAATATCTAACTCGGCTGTGAGAATCGATAATTTGCTCGGCAGAGCCTCGACAATTTTGAATTCTCCCATCCTCGTTAGATATTTTTTTCATATAATACACTAAGTAAGTATTATATATGAAATACCCGCTTGAACTATTATGGAACTTGGCATTGAACAACTGATTCCCATAGGTAGGAAGGAGGGATGGTAATCTTTATATGTTATATGAGCCTATGCGTGACATTTCCAACAATTTCATCCCTGCCCGAGGTATGAAAGTTAGTTAGTGTTGACAACAACACAATGCAACAATAATATATGCTGACTGCATGAAGGTGGATTAAGACCTTATATATCAATTTAGCGCATAGTGAAGGTTCTGGCCAGACTGTGTGGCTGCACAGGCTGGTCAGAAGCTTTGCTTTGTGCACTTTTGAAATTGTTGGAAATGTCACGCACAGGCTCATATTCCTTGTCTAAATTATATGTTGTTGTTACATTTTTCATGAGAGGATTCCAAAGAGTGTCTACGATCTAGGAATTTCAGGACTAATAATGACAATCAAGACATTGGTGTCTAATTCATTGTAACTGACTGATATTTTTATCAATCAGTCTGCCAAAACACTATAAAAGGTCGTCGAAGAATCCTTCTGCTAAAAGATTATGCGCCATAAAAATATAAAAGTTTTGACATTCAACATGAATAAAGGTTTAGAAAAAAAGGTCATGGTGAAGGTAGGAGTAGAACTTTCTCCGTCGCAGAAGACAGCTTTTTGGTTAAGCACGAAGGAACAGGTTTGCTATGGCAACGCAGCTACGTTCCGACCTTCAAAACGCCTCGGGAGTGAAAGTTTCCACTCAAACAATACGGACACGGCTGCATGAGCATAACCTGAGGTCAAGAAGACCATGTATTCGTATTCCGCTGTCCCGAGTTCATAGTCGGCGTCGGTTAACAAGGGCATTGGACCACGTTGTCTGTCGCATAAGACGCTGGCGACCCGTGCTATTCACGGATGAGTCCAGGTATTGCCTGAACTACACTGATAGGCGGGCTAGGGTGTGGAGCAGGCCGGGGGAAAGGTGTCGTGCAGCAAACATTCCTGAGCACGATTGTTATGGGGGTGGGTCAGACATTGTTTGGGGTGGCATCAGCTGGGATAGGCGGACTGATCTTGATATTTTAGAAATAGGTACTCTGACAGCTCGTAGGTACTTTGATGGAATCCTCAATACCCACGTAAGATTTTTCTCTGGTGCTATTGAGGATGGATTCATTTTAATGGATGATAATGCCCGTCCACACAGGGCCCGTATAGTCTAAGAGTATCGCCAAGAAGAGGGCTTCCACGTCTGGACTGGCCGGCTCGCTCACCGGACTTAAATCCGATAGAGCATGTGTGGAATGAGCTACATCTCTGAGTTTCGGCTCGCCAGGTCCAGCGAAGGACACTCCATGAGCTCGCCGAGATCCTTAGAGAAGAATGGTCTGTTATTCCCCAAAGAGTATGTCAGGCTGTTATTGACAGTAACGGCTCACATACTCATTATTGAACGAAATGCAATTGAAAGAACAGTTTTTTTGGTCAAAATCGTTCTTTTCAATTTTCAAGAAAACATACCAACCCTAGGGTCTCCCTGTTTGGTCTACATTCAAAGTCTTCTTTTCATTGTAAAGCTTTATTTTCTTCTTCATATTTGATAAAATGATAACAATCGACCATTTTCCAACATTCTTAATAATCAAATTTCATTTTTTCCTGAACTTATAGTATAAAAAAGTTTTAGTGCTTAGCAACTTTGTGTAGTATATATATACAATACGTACTTAGTGTTTATGTATGAAAAAGAAATTATCTTACGAGGTTTTGGGGAATTGGTTATTATCGAGACTCTGCCGAGACAATTATCATTCCCTACAACCTAGTTTTAAAATACTTTTTATGCGATACACTAAGTATGTTTTACATTTATCTTATAACCTCTAATTACCTTTGATTTTGTCAATGTTTCTAACAGAACCGCAAGTTTCTAAAAAATAAACGCATTACACCATTGTTCTAAAACATCCACGTGATATCATAAAGAATATCATATAGTCTTATGACATCGTTCAACTACCAAGTTTTTTCCACAGTATTCAATTTATATATTGGCGACAGACGGCCCATACTGGCCAAACCCTTGCTATACCATCCAAGGAATATAGCGACGACGACAAGCGACGTTTAACTTTGTAAGTTTTGACATATTGTTCGAGAGATATACATAAGACTTACTAATTCTAGCAATATTGTTTAAGTTTATAGACACAGACGATGAAAAATCACCAAGCAATCACATATTAACGAGGGACGATTAAAAAATGCAAAATGAATTTAACATTTGTTTTGTTTATTTGTTAAAACCACATAAACATTTTTGTATAAAAAAATAGGATTTCAAGATTAAATGAAATCATTGAAATTAACAGTCCCACTGATTATCCTAAAGTATACAAAGGGTTGTCATATAGCATTATTCCCAATTGGGTCTTTCTATACCGACTTCACTATAGCCGTAAAGGTTTTGGTTTCTGCAAGATGAATATTTAATAAGAATTCATAAAATTCTTGAACGCCAATAAACCTAATGCTGCTTTAAGCCACAGTGTCGCTTCTGAAACGGTTTTCTTAATTCCCATTTACATTATAAATCATTAGCCTTGGGGCGGGTTTAACACGGAAGACCACACTGGTAAGGTAGATAATATCATTCAAGCTAAAAGGACGCATACTTGTACAAGCGTTTTGGTATTCCATCCTGGGTTCTGGGTGACAAATTGGTGTAAACTTTTAGCCAATTATACTCATCTTTGCACACAAGGGCACGTGAAAAGCTAGGTGTAATTTGCGAACAGTGTGCACCGTTATGCCATCCTGAACATAGGACTAGATACATGGAATATTCTGTACCTTTTGCACTACCTAGAACGTCCCTTTGCATTTTCAGGCCTGCGTTAAGGATGACAAAACGCTGCTAACAGTAAGGCAATTATACCCCGCTTTGTACGTGCACTTGCGTGAAAAGCGGGGTATAATTGGGTAACTGTTCGCACCGTTTTGCCATACCGAACGAAGGGCTGGTCAAATATTCGAAGATCTCTAATTCAGACAAATCACACAAAAGATCCAACCACATTCCCCAAGTCTAAAAAAGAAAGATATACTATACCTCTGGCATTTTTACCTATGGCATTATTACCTTTGACATTTTTACCATTTTAGCTCTGGCATTTTTACCTATGGCATTTTTACCTCTGACATTTTTACCTATGGCATTTTTACCTCTGGCATTTTTACCGCACACCCCATTCACATCAGTAACAAAACAAAACGAAGCAAACATAAATGAAAAATTAAATTTTATAAATAATAAGCTATGGTGGTATTGCTTCATGGCGGGTTGCTATAGTGATGTGTTCCGTTCTTTTAATCTTTTACACATATTCTGTCAATAAAATTATATAACAGTATATAGCAGTAGTATGATTAGATGACAGCACAAGTATTTTAATTATACCCCCCCCCCCGCAACGAAGTTATGGGGGGTATACTGGAATCAGGTTGTCTGTCCGTCCGTCCGTCTGTCCGTCCGTCCGTCCGTAGACAGAATTCTCCTTGTCCTCTTCTCCTTCCACAGTTTTAGACCAATTTTGCTGAAATTTTATCAGGTTGTTTCCCATCATATGAAGTTGTGCACCTGCACGTTTCATCCTGATCCAGTCATTAGTTTCAGAGTTATGCCACTTTGAAGTAGTCAAAATTTAAAATTGCAAAACTCTTAAAAGGGGGTCATAAAATGCCCCTTCAAATTCCACTCCTTCATAGAAAAGCCTTTGTGGCGGTGTGTGGGTATTCTCGTCAGCCCTTGGGGGCGACAGCTCTATTCTAAATATCGATGGTATCCGCGTATTTATTGATCAACCCACGAAATTTGTATTATGGATACATATACTGACGATTTGCAATACACCGCAAAAAATCGATCAGGATAACAAAATGGTGCAAACTGTTTGCAAATAACAGCTTTGGAAGAACATATTTTTCATCCTGAACACAGGGTTATGTTTAAAAAACTTAACCATGCGGCGATGGTTTAGTCGGAGCTCGGTTTCCTGGTGTCTCGGTGCATCTATTTTCTTCATGCTAGTTTTGCAGTTAATGACGGCGTTGATTGGATCTTTATTTTCAAGTTTTTTAACCGCCAATGATTTTGACACACGCTACAATCAGGTTTTTAACCGTAAACCGTTTTCATTAAGATTGCGTGCAATCTACACGGTTGCTGAACATATTTTCACCTTTTCAAATTGAGAAGGAAGAATTTTACTGAAACTCGACAAATCGTGAGACTGTTCGAAATTCAACAATACAATATGAGCATGTGCGTGACATTTCCAACAATTTCACAAGTGCGTGACGTACAAACTTTTAGAAGTTAAGACAAAGACGCAATACAAAAAGAATATTTGCTGACTGTCTAAGGAGCGATTAAGACCTTACCCTTCAATATAGTTCATAGTGAAGACTCTGGTCAGACTGTGCGGCTGCACAGGCTGGTCAGAAGCTTTGCTTTGCTCACATGCTTAATTGTTGGAAATGCCACGAACAGGCTCATATATTAAATACTTTATGTATGGGGAATAATTTTTTTTTAAGAAATAGAGGATTTTGAATGCGTGGTCATGGAAAACTGAGTTTATCAAACGAGTCATTGTTAACAAATAAATGCGAGGCTTTGACGAGTTTTTTTTTTTTTTTTGTTTTTTTTTTTTCCTGTTTTGGACGGGTCATTAAATAAAATTCGGTGTTTCATAAACTCAAATTCTATTTTTTATTTATAATTCGGTATGAAATATGAAGTTTCTAGTGTATCAACACTAGTGTAAAATCAATAATATTCAAAGGTGTTACATGTATTTCACTCCAGAAACGTAGGTCATATTATAAATAATAAGTCAACTGGATAATTACTGAGTAGTTATGAAAAAACATCTCGTAACATAATTTTGATTTCATCGACGTATACCCATTGAACAGGACTCCATTCGTTTAACGTGTACTTTAACATTTAATATAAAACACACGCCCAATCAAAACAACGGGGTGAAAAAATTGTCGCCATATTGTATTCCTACTCCGCAAATTACCTCGAGGGTAACCAATCTTTACCGCAATATTACACGCAACGAAAATACTACTTGAGGCGGCTTTTAAGCCCCATTGGGAGTTTTTTTCTCCTCTTGTTATTGTCTCGCGATTGAAGCTGGTAGAAAATGAGCGAAAGATATGGGAAAGATTGATTACAGACGCCCAATCACTTACCGATTGAAATATCAACAAGAGGGACCCGTATGTTGTATTTACATTGCGCAACATGTCTTTGAAAAATGATCTCGTATATTCTGACAATGGAAAGGGGTTTGGCTTTTTTTAAGTTTCACAACTAATTCAAATTGACGGCATACCTTTGTATTTAAATTCATTTCAGATTGTTTTTCTCTATAGTGTTTCTTGCTGTTCTTAACAAATGTGAGAGGGAATCGCTAAGTCATTCTATTTTTCTATTTTATTGACAAATTGTGATTATATTTTTCGTGTTAAAATCTTGATCGTTCACTCGATTAGAAAATTCAAAAAAACATTTCCACTTCTGAAGGGAAAATGACGAGGGGTCAGTGCAACACTATTGTAAGTGCCCATATATTCATAGGCACTTACAATACTGTTGCGCTGACCCCTTGATGTACCATCCGTCCGCAATGTTTGTTTCTAGAAATTTGATTCATCCGAGATTAGACCACGTGACTTCCGGTTCCAAACGAAACCGTTCATTACCACTTACGGATGATAAAGAGTGTCACAGGTTCTTAATGACAAAGTACTTCAAAACTTAGTCTCCCGTAACAAAATGCACTATCCCGGCTTCCCCACAGCTTTGTAGATTAATCGAGCTATATGAATGAAAAAATGTTGATATTTCTGCGATTTCTAAGGAACTTTCAATGCCCTGATCTTTCCTCATCTCAGTTGAAAAGGACGAGGAAATTAGGCCAAAATTAAATAATTTGGTTAAAATAAACAATACGACGATTTTCCATAAAAATTCTACTTTATCTGCTCCTTTCTCAACATAAACGCATACAGACTAGTTCTAGAACAAATTTTGAATCTTATCAGGATGAGACATCGTCTTGCAAGCAGAAACAGGTTCAATTCGAGACATTTTCCAGCACCATTTACAGTTTCTAGCAAGAATTCTATGCGATAAGATTAACCGTCAAAAGCATGGGTAATTAATGAATATTTCGATGCTTCGAAACTACTTTTACGTCAACTTAAGTCACGGAAGTAAACGAATATTCGTAACACTAAGAGGAAATGTTAAGGTTTTAAAGTAAAAGTCATTTCTTTTTCATTTTTTTTTTCAATCGACAAGTTAATTAAAGTCTATTGATGGCCACAGTACAATACGAACCATTTTATCCTTAATTGACAGGGTCAACTTTCGCTCATTGTCTCCTCCTTTTACCCCATTGTTTCACCGATAGACAATAATGTAATATCGTGATCAGATATGATTGATGTTACGGCGATCGAAGATTAACCTTTTCTCCTTTCGAATCTCAAATATTTAGAATTGATAGAAAACATATACAAATATTAGCCTGCAAAATTTTGCAGGCCTATCATTGTATGTGTTATCTATTTGTGCTTTCCTAATACGAATGTTGAGATGTAGTGTAATAAAGAATTATTGATAATGTGATAGTTAGTGATAAATTTCTTTGGTCATCTAAAGGTCTAATAGGATTTCAAATTGGCAAGGGTGAAACAGCTAAATATCGTAAATAATGTCATAAATAATATATCTGGTTTTTTTCCAATTGGGAGTTACTATTATCTATCTGTTCAATAAAAGAGGACATCTAAAAGAAAGAACAGGAAAATTGACAAGATAATAAATAATTTGAATCGTGGGGGGGGGGGGGGGGGGGGGGGTTGTATTGTTATCGAAAATACAGAGTAAAAATAAGTATGTTGTGAAAACCACATGCCTAAATCTGCATATAACAAATCAATTATTCTATGTTGTTGTAGTTGAAATTTTGTTGTTGTTGTCGTTGTTGTTATCGTCATCTTCGTTGTCATCTTGGCCGCAGTTTTGTTGTTGTTGTTGGTGGTGGTGGTGTTTATGTTGCTGTTGTTGTTGTTTTTGTTGTTGTTGTTGTTAAGATTCTGCTTCGAATCATAATGTTTATCTCGAGAAACAGCAATAAACAAACGACATGATTTGTTGTTATTTCGCGTATAAAATAAAAACTATTAAAACTATTCGTTCTAGCTAACACAATTGTACTTTACCGAATTACTGAACCAGCTTTCACCAGTGTCCGTGCTAAAGCGAAGGCAGGGCTCGTGTTTGACCCTTAAACAAGGGTTTTCACTCCCAAAAATCTGAAAATATCTAAATTTGATCCTTATTAATATCTCTCAAAGGGGGTCATCTTGACCCCCATTGAGAGAAATTTCTAAGAGTCAAATGTTTGTTTAATCCCCCAATGGTATATCTTATATACTATCTCACATTTGTCTTATTAATTGCTTACTAATTAATTCTACAAAAAATGTCTACTAACTCTTAAAACTGCAAACTTCGACATATTATTGGCTTATTCTGTTTTTTCTACCCCTTTCAAATCAGTTTAACCCCTAGAATGTCATGGTTAAGGAGTCAAATACTCCCCTTTTCCAAACGTTAGCTTGAAACCTAGATATGGAGTCAGTTACACAACCAATAGGCCCCAAGTTTTATTTTCTAGAGCGACTTTCAAACCTAGTTTTGCATAATCGCCCACTTATTTAGTGCGATAATGATAATCGAGGGTGGTAAATCTCTATCATTTGATTTTAAAGCCTTATTTCTCAATCGATTATTTAAGCCAAATTCTGAAAACATATATTTTCAAGACATCTTTGTGCTGTTAACCTGGGCGATATTGTTCATCGATCTGAGATCACCAAGTTGTCTTGTAAATACATGTATACCTTTTTCAGAGTCATTCTACGCAAAATGACTGATATATGCCAATGTACTCTATTTAGCTTCACAAGTCTATATGATATCGCCTGACACATAAAAAAGATAACAAATAAAATAGGGTAAGAGAGTGGATAATAAATGAGAAGAATATTTCGTTCTGGAATTCAACACCTCGGATCGATTACGGCGATAAAATTCACTTTCAATAAAACCAGAGATAAAGGAATAAATAGAAAGAGCGATTCTTGACAGCGAAGACAATAGTCTTCGAACCGAACAAAAGAATTCGAAATTAACCGAATGCCAGGTACAATGAATCTTCGATCCCGCCAACAATTGGAACAAAATTCTTGGAACAATAATGGAAGACTACGGGAGATAAAACAAACCAATCTGCATTAAAGGCTTGTCTAAAATTCCAATTGAGACTCAATCAGGCGTGGGGATTTTCTCCACTTGCGTTGGTCTTTCTTTTTAAGTGAACTATTTTACTTCAAAATACATGGGTCGGGGCACAAGAAGTTTGACTTTGGAAAAAAATTGAAATTAAAATATTCCACATGGGTAGACATAAATATCATTGAGGCCCGCTACTCAATTTCTTTTTAGTCTTTATGCTACATTCTAATCAGAGAAACACATTGCGTTTAAATAAATGTGCTTTCCTTTCATCAAGTTTCTTTTAATTTCATAGTCTGCACGTCTTACGGAATCTATTCTTTCTTAATTTTGTTACAAAGAATTCCATCTAACTTGATTGTCTGTTTGTTCCAATTTTATTAAATTAATATCGGTACAAAAGGTCAAACAATATACCATCGTTAAGAGTTAGTTCCTGACATCCATGCAAAAGAGTTAAGGTTTAACTATAAGAACACAAATATGGCGTTCGTTAATAAGAAGACCAAAAGGCAAGAGTAAATAATTACAGAGTAGAGAAAGTGTTTACTTAAGAAAATGGGATTTGAAGGTATTCATTTAAACATCAAATAGTGGCAAATATCGATTCTAATCAACGAGTCTTCAAAGAATATCTTGATTGAGGCTTTAACTCTGTCACATTAATTATTTGGCAATAGACGACGACTAAAATCAAAATCCACCACAGATTTCGAAATTTGAGTGCCTATTACTGTTAAGAAAATCCTTAAATTGACTATCATTCCGATCAAAACCATTCAAAATCGCCCACTCATCACTCCATTTATTCATTTCAAACACTCACACAAACGTTAGAAAGCCCTCCAAATCAATGAAAAAGAAAGGATCAACAACTACAATCAAAGTCCTGAACAAAATTAGCGTCATTGGATTACCTCCCTTAATTTACACCCGAAATTCTCACATCGGATCATTCAATTTCGTTCCAAATTCATAAAAAAAGTCATTCACCTTGTCAATTTTACGATATAGTTAACTGCAATCCATACCTAAAGGTAGAGGGAAGTATTTTAAAACGTAGCATTGTATTTGAATGTAGACAGTACCTCGTCGATATTCATTCAAATAATCGCGTCGAATGTGGTCAAGAAATAGTAATCACTTCCTAAGACCTAAAGCTTTATAAATGAATCAAAGTGCTGTCAGCACTGTAAATCGGACATCATTGAGAGGCTGGGATAGTGCAATAGTTCGCCAATCAAAAGGGCTCAAATTTGGACAATAAAAGTTGGTAAAATATTTGCCCAATTTGTGAGTTTTTTGTCTTAACACTTCATCTTTTCGAGGACATCCCCAGCTCATCCAACCTCGTGGGTCCGATTTTGAAAGTTTGCTGATTCGATAGCCCTCTGCTAGTCTAAATTATTTCTTAGCAGATTTTTTACGTTGTTATAATGAGCACACGCCAAGCTAAAAGCTTGTCTGTTAATATTATTCCTCTCTCTAGAGTTTAAAAGCCTGTTTAGCAACAAAACATTTTTCATTAAACTATTTACAATTTTGATTAACAACATGTTTGTTTTTCAAGCATTGGGTTTTCCCAAATACTATAAATGCATTTTCCCTCAAGAAACACGTGAAATCGGCAACTATGCAACTATATCTTTGGTTTCTGACCAATCGATTAAATCTAGCAGCACTCTATGATTATTCATGAGTTATTCTAAAAATAGATCGCTCTTACTGCTATCCTTTATCAGTTTATCGTATGTTTTTGTCGGTTTATTTGTTGTTGAATAATTTTTCTTCATACTCAAATTTGAATTAATTGTAAATAGGATTGGAGCGTGATCAGAGTGCTCATTGAAATCAAATATCTCAAAATTACAAAATTATTTTTATTTGTTAACACATAGTCAAAAGTACTCATTCCACCAGTAGACTTCCCACGCTCCCTGTCAGAGTGCAGACGACCATTGACCAATGACGAACAACTTAATTGACACATTTCGAGCAGACGATGTCCATTGCATCTACCACGCGGTGTGAATTTAGGCGTGGGTTTTAACCGAGAGATAATCAAAACAGAATTTGATTGGTTGTCAGCCCTACAACTGGTAAATGACCGTTCGAGAAAAAAATCAGAGTAGTAATATTGTAAGTGCTACAAATTTATTTTACAGTTAACCTATTGTACGTTTCAAATCCTTTACTCAACCAAAAATCTTGTTATAAACACTGAAAATACTAACTGGTAATTACTAAAAGCGAAAATTACATCAAATTTTGTATTAGCATCTTCTCTATTTGTCGAAAAGTAAATAAGATAAAAACAAAGTTTGTAGATTGTGACTGAAAAGGCCGTGTCTTCGGTGTTTGAAAACACATTATTTGGTTTGAACACATTGCTCAGAAGATAAAGGTAAAAATGTACTGGGTCAAATAGACTGGATTTCTGGAAACCGGTATAAATCTCCGATTTAAAAACAGTGATACTCATTTTAAGGGTCTGTCGTTTCCAGTTGACTGTGATAATCTTTTGGCAACTAACATAAATACCGTATCATTTCTTACTTTAAATATCACATAACTTTTGATATGGTGAAAAGTCACTAACAGTACATTTTATCATTTATCTTATAACTTTACTAATATCCGTGTGGTTACATCCCGCATGCTATTTTTTATGATATCACATAGTCATTTCTAGAACAATGTTTTTATGTGGTTATTTTTAGAAACTTGTATTTCTGTTAGAAACATCTACGGAAACAAGGCAAATAGACGTTATAAGATAAATATAATACGTACTTAGTGTATTGTATGAAAAAATATCTAACGAGGCTGTGAGAATCGATAATTGTCTCGGCAGAGCCTCGACAATTATCAATTCTCCCAACCTCGTTCGATAATTTTTTATCATACAATACACTAA
Organism: Fragum whitleyi; assembly: GCA_948146395.1. Classification (NCBI taxonomy): domain Eukaryota; kingdom Metazoa; phylum Mollusca; class Bivalvia; order Cardiida; family Cardiidae; genus Fragum; species Fragum whitleyi. The sequence continues at coordinate 64,558,078 of OX411544.1, forward strand.
GCACGTATTATACATATATCTCATGAAGCCGACGAAGAACATACCGAGTGTTATAGATGCATCTTGCAAAGTCTTGCTCTTAAGATATCCTAGATATAGGTATAATTAAATAGTGCCTGCGGAACCTTTTAACTGGAACGTTGCTCTGGTGTGATCGATACAAAAGAAATAGAAAACGAATCATCACATAAGATTGCCAAAAAGAAACGCTTTCTTATCCAATACCAAGATGCCGCTGGTAAGCAGAGAAGATCCTCTTATTGGCCTTTTATCAGCTCGACCAATAAAGACACAAGACAGATGTCTTGGAGAAACTTCCTGCTTGTTTAAGATTGGTAGGAGCCGTTCTTCTATAGATATTGGTATTGGTTTAAGAAACTAGGGTATCTTTTCACAGATTTTGTCGTTGAATATGCTATTGTGAAATGCATACATACACCAGATCCTAGAGAATAGTATGTTAGTGTTTTTAAATATCAACGTTATCTGGTCGAGGTTGGGAGAATTTATCATGTAGAGGCAAAGCCTCTCCATGATAATTTCTCGCTGCCCAGACCAGATAACTTTGATATTCTAAAACATTAACACATTATTCTTTTTATAATTCAACCGATTTTGGGCTCCTATAAGTTTATGAAACCATTAAAATCAAAGAAATTCATATGAAAGGGATTTTGGTTAAGATCATAAATATGCTAATTGTTTATATAAAAAAAAAAGATTCTACCAGATACTATTGTTTGTTATGAGGTGGATGATATCAGACCAACACCGTCTTCATTGCATGATAAAAGAATTTGACAAACAAAGGAAACTGTGTTTGTTAACAAGAAAAGCAAGGTGCTTGGACAGCATGACCTTTTAGTAAAGCAGTAAAAACATAAAACACAATAGTTTACTTATCTATCGTGATAATTTTTTCTTCTGTATTTGCCTCATTCAAAGTTTATTAAATAAAACTTTCAACAAATACAAAAACATCGGAAAATATATACATTAAATTTGGGTTTATGCCCGTGTGTGCATTAACTTTCATTAGCAAAGGCAAAATATTTTAATAGATTTAACAAATTTAAATAAAACAAGATGTCAGCAATCTTTTACCGTTCAAGAAATTAAATTGTACAAGCTTGCTACGGAATTCTCGCTCTATAGAACAATATTTGAATAAAAGGTATTGTGCTATAAAATTAGCCATCTCTGAATGATACCGGAAACCAAATGAGGAAAAATCTGTTTATAACACGGCGTCGTATTGCCGTGACGTAACCCTCCGGCCATTGTCATTAAAGCGAACTTTTACGAGTCTCAAATACCCCTCCCTATCTTCCCAAATCAAACGCTAAAGGTCACGTGCGCAGGAAAATAACGTTTTAATGGTGGGTTATTGTCTTGATTTGATTACACATTGAACCGTTTAAGAACTTTATAAATGTTTATAAATGTCAACGAAGAAAGCCGGTCTCAAGACCGCGGCGAGTCACGTGTCAGCGTGAAGACATGCGCAGATTGGCATTTCTCCCGGAGCGGAAAGGATTTCTTTGTATTCCACGGAGTCGAGCCGAAGAAAATGAGGGGGATCATATCGCCCGTAATTATGCGATTTATTGAGTTTGACATTTCTAAAATGACAAAGAATAGAAAAATGATGAGCCAAAGAGGTCTCTCTATTATTATTCAATTACACGGCCAGTGATTTGAGAATTTTAGCTCTTGTCCTCTTTTACCAATAAGTGACCTTTTTAGCACTAGAAAGAACCGCACTGAATCTAAAAAGATGATCGAACTGATGTAAGGAAATACTCTCCCATTCACGGCTCCTACTGATCATTTTTGGTATAGATCAACCTTTCTCGTGCTGTAAACGGAATACAGCTAGTTTGGAGCATTGTGAAATTTAGAAGGAAGATATTTTTGAATGATTTCAAATAGAATTAATTGAGTGAGTTTTGAATTCCAGGAACGAAATTAGCGATATTTTTATCCCCCCCCCCCCCCTCCTTTTCATAAAAAAAATCTAACTTTCTGTCAGTTTGTCCTTACAGACCAATAAGACGCTTTAAAATCCGAATGAGATAATAAAATAGCGCACTTATTGAATCGACAAGAAAGATATGTTGATTGTTTTGAACGGTTTCGAATTGTTTTTAATTCTAATTATTTCGGAGCGTTTGCTAGTGATTGGGAGTGACTGCTTAGAGTGGATTGAATGGAGTGAGCTATTTAGAGTGGTTATGATTCAGGTGAATGTGAATGGCAATTTCATGTTATAAATGACTGTTTACCATCTTTACTAAATGCATTAGCGAACATTAAAGTCTAAGATCAGCCTGCACAGACGTGAAGTCTGACCTTATCCCAAACTGCCCAATTTTGACTAAAGTCACTTATGTTCGGAAAACTCGAGTCAGGCGTGTTCAGTTGTCAAAAAAAATAACAGTTTGTTTGAGACAAAATTTAAAATCAGCGGTACCACCGAAGTTATAAAATTAGCCTATCGAAAAGTCCTTCCAATAAATCGAATACGGTATTGTGACTTGTGATTACAATACATTTGTATGCGATCGACGAGTCAAAATAGCGAATTCTACTTATACTATCTTTCAGTTTCCAACGTGAATTAGTGGCTTCTATAGAGCTCTTTGCGATAAAATTAGTTCAGAAGCGCTTCGTAGTTGGTTTTTTTATATGAAGTACCTGAAACTTATACGACATTGTTGCCGCCAAACCTTGTAAAATAGGGTACTGATTTTTCATTTTTGTTGTTGTTGTTGTTGTTTGATTGTTTGTTTGATTGTTTTTGTTTGCTTGTTTGTTTTTTTCTCCTATGAGGAAGAGAAAACTTAAGCACAAGTTATAGAATTTAATCAGATCGGATATTCACCTTGCCGACATCGGGTCTTTCAAGTTCAAGAAGTTTAAACGTAGCGTTCAAACGTACATGCATGGATCTTTCCAGTACACACAGTTTAATCTTTTCATCCATTTCATGAAAGCTCATTTAAGATGCACCAGTTCGAATGAGTGATCAAATCTCAATTTTGTCTATACGCTGTATAGACAAAATTAATATTTGATCACTCAATTACACTTGTGTATCTTTACTAAAGTTAAAGCAAAGCAAAGGTTGTCGAGTAGAAAATGTTACTTAGACATCAGATGAAATAATATTTTGTTTTTTAAAACGTCAGAAAACAAATAAAAGTCGTAATAAATATGTAAAAAAATATTATTTGTGGTGATTAAAGTGTCTCAGCGTATTATCGAATTTTTATGGTATTTAATTTGTCGACAAATTTATTTATTTATTTCTTAAAAATATTGTATGGAGGTTTAAATTAGGTTCAACGTCTCAAAAATATTTATAATAATACAACCTTATAGTACTCTATTGAGTGAAAAAAATCTAAATACGAAAGAACGTTGCTTAAAATCAGCCCTGTGTTCAAAAATTTGCAAAACGTTTCTGGAATAAAAACGTGTAATTCGAATGCCTTATTGTAAATAAGCTAATCATTATGCTGTTTGATTTATGTGTCTTAATAAGTTACCTTCGTTAAAAAATATTTTATTATTATTATCATTATCATTATCATTATCATTATTTTTTTTGTTGTTATTATTATTATTATTATTATTATTATTATTATTATTATTATTATTATTATTATTATTATTATTATTATTATTATTATTATATTATTATTATAATTATAATCGTTAGAGAAATGTTACCCTGCTTTGCGCGTGTAATTGCGTGGAAATTACGTGCGATTTCTTAACATACGTTAGCGTGTTTGTATCCTGATTGCAAGGTAGGTGATATAGAAACTTGTCGTCGGGTTTTCACGCAGTAACATGATTACGTAAACGTTTGTGCACGTTTTCATCTTGAACGCGGGGGCTGTATAAACGATGTCAAGCTATGTAAACGTTTTCTTATCCTGACCCAAGGGCTTTTTTTATTTGTGTTGTTCTTTTAGTAATCAATTAGGTGAAAGTAAATACGCCCGAGGTTCTTTAAGGTAGAGGATCCGAAATAGTCCCGCAACAATTCGGAACTCTTGATTTTTCACAATGTTAACCGAGGTTTTCCAATGAAATCCGAGGAAACCTCGGTTAACAACGTATAATTGTATGACCTCCGTAACGTTGTGAAACTATAACGGCCCCCACTGCCCTAAAAAGAAAATTGAGTAGAGAGACGTACACAAAACGTAATTTAAGATTTTCACAAACTCCCGTTTTCATAGAGCGATATATAAATTCATAAATTGTAAAAATGTGTACTTTTTAAATTTATCAAATCTTAGAAAGTGTCAAAATGCAATAAAACGGCTTTTAAACGGCTCAAGTTGCGATAAAGGATCTATACGGCTTGTAATTAGGAAGCCCGACTATTAATTAAATACAGATAACTCTGTTTATGTAATTCGTGACTCAATTTCAATGAGCCGACTAGGCGGACGAAATTTTAAGTATGCTCGTTTTCTCAGCTCGACACATTGCGGAATAAGATGTAAACTTAAAGCAACTTCTAATTAGTCACTCAAAAGAAGCACAAAAAAATGTTGGTTAATAATGCTGAAGGTGCAAGTTTTTGTTGAATGCTGACATGCCGTTGACATGGTAGATAACAAAAACTAAATTTATCGAAAAATATCCGGGGAAAGCAATTTAACTTGCCTGAGAACATCGGTACCCCCTATTTCAAAATTAACTTTGGTGGGTGGGGTAAATTCAACAACTTCACCTCATTTACGCAAATGAAGGTCTTCAATAGTGTTTTTCCTTACAAATTTCTAATCAGCTACCTTTAAGGCATCGAAAGGATAGAATTTGTTCAATAAGATATTGGTATTTCCTAGACTGAAATTATGAAAATTCCCTGCATTTTGATAGTTTTGTGACTTTTTCAAAGTAGGGTTGGTGTATTCTTTAGTTTGCTTGTATCGTTCTGTCGGTCCTTTTTACACGATTCTTTCACCAAAATCCTTGAAATTGATTTATCTTTGCACGAAAGTAATGATCTATTCAATTCTTTTTTTGTATATATGTCGAAAATAGGAACACACGGAGTGACCGATGAGAAGTTGGTTTCAGTTTATCTTAATATTGGGTACAGTAAGATACTTCGTGAAATTAACATTCATCTCAATCAAAATCGATCTTAATCGCTCACTCATCGCTCCCTTCATTCATTCTAATTATTCACCCAAATCATTCAAAAACGCTCCAAAATGACTAAAAAAATAAAGTTAACATCTACATTCAAAATATACATGAATAGAAGAAGATGGCGATTTCATTGATTGAAATAGTAAGCGTCTGATTGGTTCTTGAAGAAATACGAATCCATTTATAGAACTTTTATTAATATTTTATTAAAGGGAGGTAATAAGAATCGCTAATTTTGGTCAGGATGAACCTCCCTTTAATTTCTCTCAAAACTTTCTCATTTAATTTCATTCCAATATCATTCCAAAATTATCCACCTTCTCAATTTCACGATGTTGTTAACTGTATGTGTAAACTTTCCGTTATCTACATAGCTTTTAGCGTCCCGTATATGGGTAAAAATTAACTGTTCTTGAACGTTTTACCAATATCTACGTTAAAAATTAGGGCCAAAGATTATAAAAAAAAAATCTCATGCTGAACTACTCATGCCCATCTTAGATTAAAGCTCGTAATTCTTTAACAAATGTGTGCAAATAAATATATAATACATACTTAGTGTTTTGTATGAAAAAAAATATCTAATGAGGTTGGGAGAATTGAAAATTGTCGAGGCTCTGCCTAGACAATTATCAATTTTCACAACCGAGTTAGATATTTTTTTTCATACAAAACACTAAGTATGTATTATATTTATCTTATAACCTCTGTTTGTCTTGTTTTCGTCGATGTTTCTAACTGAAATGCAAGTTTCGAAAAATAACTGCATTATATAATTGTTTTAAAAATAACTATGTGATATCATAAAAAATATCATATGGGTTATCATACAGATATGTTTATAGTTATAAGATAAAAGATAGTATCAATTGGTCGTTACATTTGATCAAACTCATGTTCTATAAACTCGAGCAAATATTTTCAATTGCACAACATGCTTTAAATATATGTAACTTCTAGTGCATTTGGTGAGACTCGTTTTATTTTTATTTATTTATTTATTTATTTATTTATTTTTAACTAAGACCAACAGTAAAATAAATTAAGCGATCACTTACGGGACCAGCAAAAAGCGGTATCATTTTTTTCATCCCTAACGCAAGAATCATGAACCAAACTAGGGTAGCAGATGGATGCCAGGATAAAATGCAACCTGATGTTAGAATGATTCCAGGAATCTATTGCTAGGTGCTTCAACCGCCGCGATATAACTGAAAAAATTAAATGAACCAAAGTAAACAAACAAATCCTTAACTCCAATGTACCTGTGTAAGCCATTTGAACATTCGACTTAAGGCTTCGACGGTTCGAACTCATGGTAGATGGGTAACTTTCAATATTTTCAGTTGCATGGGGGGCGAAAAATTGGCCGAGACTTTGGAATCCATCTCTTTAAAATCATAATGTATTGGAAGAAGAAAAAATAATAGAAAAAAAAAACAGAATACCTCGGCAAAAATATAAAGATGAACAGCAATAACACGAAAATAACTATGGTTGATTACACTTAAAAGCAGTATTTGCAATCAATAAATCAGAGACATTATCTACATATATTCGTGCAGATTTGGATTAGTTACATTTACAAAGATGGTGAAAATTTTGAATTTTTATCATACGACAAGGCATGTTCCTATTGTACATAAAGCTTTGACAGACAGTAAACATGTATACTAAAATCAGCCTGTACATACGTGCAGTCTGATCTTAGCTTACACTGCTTTCTACGCATTCATTGTGAGAAACTTTAGCCAAGGTTGTTAAAAGAACTCAAGGATTGTCTGAATGCAATCTTAACACAACAGGTTAACGGTAAAAGGTCTACATTAGAAAGTGTAATGTCACTCCACAATCGTTGTACGAAACGTTGTGCTGTGGGTATACATTTACATTTTAAAAGAATAAAAAAGAGGCGGATTCTAATAAGGTTCCAATATCGTATGGTTTAAGAAAGTTTTCTTCAAGTAATTTATTCTACACATATATTTAGTCCACGATACTTTTCTATCCTTTTTTCTGTCTTGACTCTGGTTTTAATGAGGTCTTCGTCAATCCAAGCCATCTCTTCGATCTATCTTTACGAGACGTTAAAATCTTACGAGATGTCACGTGGTTCCGGTCACGTGGTTCCTATAAAAAGGTGTGTCTGTGTAATGACTAGCGTGTCAACAACGGCTTATTGTCACGCGATGGAGGTTTATGGTCTTCATTCCTCTAGAAAGAAACTGATCTTTATTTGATGGAATTCTTTCATCGTTAATAGCCTAACTTTTGAACATAAAGGATCTGTCATTGGACAAGCCGATCTAAACCGAGTATAGAATTGAAATGGCTTAATAACTTTTCCATTTTAAACGAGCGTAATATCCCCTTGTCTCGAATAAGATTCTTTTTCTCACATTAATAACATTTTGTACGTTAAAAAACAACAATCGAACAAGGGATCGACACTAACCTCTTTTGGTAAGGATTCCATTGTACTCCCATCTTACAAAATCAAGGAGTCAAAGCAAAAACTTAGGAGACCGACTTTTCGTAATGAGAGAATATTGTTTCCAACAAGTTTCTCCCCCAAAATAACGATTTTCATTCAAATACTCCTGGATGCAAGCTAATGTTACCTTCAACAACTTATGTAGTGAACAATCTACAATTTTGACAAGATATGAAAAGGAAACTGCCCTTTATATTTGTATTTCAAAATGATATGATACTGGGAGTCCATTAGCACCCTTACTTGCCAAATGAAGGAGTCCCAACTGATAAACAAGGAGTCTCGGACTCCACGACTCCCCTTAGTGTCGACAATTGAAACGCTCTGGTGACAGAAATACATAATACCGAGAAAACGTGCATACGATGGCGTCGTCATGACGTCATCTAGAATGTGACCATACAGGTGAGTAAGACAAGGATATCGCTGGTAGAGCTGTGTGAAAAAAAACAACAGCCTTTGTCAATACGACCATTTAAGGCATAGGACGTACGTGTCAATCATCTTCCTATTCTAGGCCAATCTGGTTTAGTTTCTGAAAGGGTGTTCCTTTCGAAAAGCTTTGGCTAGTTGTTTAAAGATTTCGATCGAGTAAAATGCGCATTGCTTGTCTAACAAAAAAAGTTGGAACTAAAGATATATACATGGACATATTGGAAATTCGTTCAATCGCCCTGAAAAATATGCAAGCTGTTTTTTTCCGTTTACCAGGCTTGCATACTTGACCGACCAAAGTTTATATAGTAACCATGGAGACTAATTTCGGTTCCACTCGAGTACACCCTATTCTATATGAGGACAAAACATTATTTCCAGAAAATACAAAGGGCTTAACAGTTTTCGGGTTTGTTTTTTTTTTTTTTTTTTTTTTTGCCTCATTATTGTTTCAAACGGCATATTAAATGTATGTAATATTTACAAAAATAGTTTTACTCTGTATTAGACATCTCTAATATGATAAAAAATGTAGGAATGTATTTCATCGCTGTATTCTTTTTTGGGGCGTGAAAAATATTCATAAAACAAAACTTGGGAAAACTTGAAACGATTTAAACACAGGATAAAGGGACGAATTAAATTGAATTTGCGTGCGAGCTGGTAATAAAACGTCTTGTTCTTTTTCACGTCTTGGCTTTTATAGCAGATAAGCAGGCTTGACTGGAAGCTTTTCTTATCACAGATCGTGCCAAAGACGCAAACTATTTTAGAATGTTCCATTTAAAATCAAAGTGCTGTAATTGTGAGTTACTGAATGTATTGAAACCGTTGTTGTTGGTCGAGAAGTTAACCCTTTGCTGTTTAATCCCTGCTTTTTACGTGCCTGTGATTTTATGATTGAGCAAAACATTGTGAAAAAAGAAGAAATTGCATCTGACAAGCAATTTCTTCTTTTTCCACATTATTTTCTACCCCTATTGAATGGTTATTTTTCAATTTAAATCCACTTTAGATTTTCGTCGGCAAAACCTTTGAACTTGGACAGGTCTAAAATTTTGTAAAACAGGAATGGGTTAAGATATATTTTTGTATAAAAAAACAACACCAAACAAAAGCCAATCCATACACATATCACATATAAAGAAATCTTTGTGGGAAAATGTTCATATACACAGGCTTTATCATAAGCACGTGAAGAGATACGACACATGCTTACCAAAATAAGCATTATATCGAAAGGGACGAATACAGCTCTGTTCTTTGATGTGGAAATTTGAAAAAGAAACAGTATTTATTCCTTTGTGATGAGTTGTTTCAAAGCTTTGAAAGAAATGCGTGTAGACAAATCAAAGACGGACAGATACAAATGCAGAAAAATACAAGTTAAGATAAAGTGAACATAAGTGCACATAATATTTTATGTGAATATTGTTGGGTAAAGCTTGCTTAAGGTAGTTGGCCCATAATAATTACGCAACATTTCGGAAGTCGTGATCTTTCACAATTTTAATCGAGGTTTCCTATTGAAATCATTAGGAAACCTCAGTTAACACTGTCGATGTTCATGACTTCTGAAACGTTGCAGAACTGCTTTGGATCCAATACCTTTAAAGAAATAAGTTTCTTCGCGCCAACGAAGAGAAACGACACGAGGACAGGAAACAATTATAATCAGAAGCTCAAGTTCAAGACTTTGGGACAAAGTTATTTCTGGCCCGGATCCTACCTGGGCGTAGACAAGTTCCTCTGTCAACTTTCAAAATAGCCTGTTCTAGGCTGTTTTGATAGTCGATTATGAAATCAGTCTAAAACTGGTACCCCGCTTTCTGAGAGGTATTCTGATGAACCAGGCAACACTACACGCCGAGGGCTAGAAAAAAACTTAGCCCTTGGTGATTCATTAAACGGGCGATTATAGACGATTGAGTACGACACAAATGTAAAATTCGTTTTCTTCGCCATAACATTTAATGGGTCGTTATGAACTGCTTTCCTACCAAAATTTATTCTTTTTATTCTTCTCAATTCCAGCTTAAGCAATTTAAGCATTTCTGATGGGGACACCAAAAATACGTTAAATGCTTAAATTCGATTGTATTGGACACTCTTAGACAAAGTCATACAAAAAAGATTGGTCGTTGGAAACGACAGATTTTCAAATTATTCAATTTTTATCTTACATAAAAAATGATTTTTAAATTGAAATTACAAAAGAACATTAGTTGTTTGGCCCCTTTAAACTCGTGAAATGTTCTTGAACCTTGTGGTTTTTATGCCTCCTTTATCATTTTCAAGCTTCATTTTAGAGGAAGAAAGAAATTGCCCAACAAAAGTTTAGTGCTTACTGGTAATGGTAATGGTTAACCAAGAGATTACAACAAAACCTTTGTTACGTATCGCGCAAAAAAGACTACAAAGATCTTGGGAAAATGTAACCCCTGTGACCTCAAATTTTCGAGTTGCGCTCTTGCCCACCGAGCTGTGTACACGGTTGGGCCATAGGCTGCGAGGAATCTAATTTTCTAGTTTAAAACACAACAACCCATTCTAAATATTTATGCATATGTATTTGTTGGTCAAATCTGTAGCTGCACCATTCCGTTTTCCGTAAATTCAAAGGGTTCCGCAAGTTATTTTGCGTGTAAGTTCAACAGGTTAATGGCTTGGCATAGCCTGCCGCGACTCAGTGCCATTTATCCATTAAATGAATTCATGCAATATAAATTCGATCACCGAGTACCATTTTTGCTTAATAGTTCTTATTTCTAAGGTTAGTACTGAAAGATAGTAAATGCATATTAATGCATGGATCCTTATGATAGTTTTGAGCTAGCCAATCGATTTGCAATCTCTTTAGATAAAGCAACGTGCAGGAAAGCTCTCATTCAGCTCCTATAAATAATTCAAGATTAATATCAAACTTGATTCCATTAAATTATACCGCATGCTTTTCCTGTGAACAACTTTTCTTCTGATTACGAACCCAAAAACCAACATTTAAAGCGGGTGTCACAAGGAATTAGCTCATAGATGAATATGACTTTTAGTAGTTATAACCTCGGAAACAAATCCAAAATATATATGTGGTATATGTATTTATATATTTTTTATGGTGAGAAATAGACAAAAATTCACGGTGCGATTTTAAAGACAAGCGTAAGAATAAATTGCGATCCAAAACCTCGCTGTAGTGTGAAAGCAATCAGATAATGTTGCCTTTTTACCAAATCGTTTAAAAGATAAACAAAAATATTAGATTGCCTTTAATTGCATTAAATATTAAAAATCTCAGATTCCCTTCGCACCACTTTAGAGGGATATTAAGAGGATATTAAGAACTAGAATTTCATTTTATATTTTTAGAGCTCAACTTTTGTCATCGCGTCGATTTTGTTTGCGATTGCATATCTGTTTTATTTACCCATTAAGATCATCCATTTTAGTTAAGCTGCGCATTAGCTGTCACCAAACTATTAACAATTGAGCATGTGCGTGTCATTTCCAACAAAATGACGTGCACGCAAAGGCGAGATTTTAAGCTTCCTGGACACACGGCGATTTTAAAATATTCTTTGGTTGTGAACAGAGACTTTGAATCAGTAGCTAACGGTGAACGCGTTGTGAAGAGACTGATCTGCCTGTGCTAATCAAAGTCTTAAAATTGCGCATATGCGAAATCGTTGAAAATTCCATGCAATGGCTCAATTGTAAGATATAAAAGAAAAAATCATTTAAAAAAATACTGCTTTGATACTTAAAGATTACAATTGTTTCAATATTTCATCAAAATATTTTTTCCAGACTACTTATAGGAAATCAAATTGTTTGTCTACCACATGCCTTACTCGGCTGGGTCAGCCAGTAACGCATTTGACTTTTGATCCCAGTATCGCGAATTCGACCCCTGGTTTTACCAGCTTTCAATCGACATTTGATAAAAGTCGTTGTGGCACGAGTCATTGTCTACTACTGATTATAGAATTATAAGGAGTTTCAATAGGAAACCTCGGTCAACATTGTGAAAGTTCATGAGTGCCGAAATGTTGCGGAACTATTACGGTTCCACTACCTTAAATCTTTCATTGAGTTTTGTTTTTTCTCAACTGCATCTTAATCATTTTAACGTCATGTAAACCCTAGTGCGATACGACGCGCTTTCATGACCACGCCCTTATTATTTTCGAAGTCTGTTCACTGAGTGATTCCGATTGATTTTTTTTTCTTTTTGAAATATCCTATTTGCACAAAGAAAACTGTAAGGAAAAAAGATCAACAAAAATTGAATTAAATCATATACTTAACTCCTTTTAAAAAAAACTATGCGTGCCTCCGATTTCTTTGTCAACAGTGATTCTTTCGCCTTAAGACATACGAGGGTTGTCCCAGAAATTCGTGAACTTTTTCGATTATTCAAAACTCCAGCGTCCGATAAAAATAAAACTCTTGAATTGACAACACACGATCATTTGAAACAGATTGATAAAGGTTTTACGGTTTTAGTATGTTAATGTTCAGAAATACAGCTTTAAAAGACACGCTCTTTAGGGGTGGTCGGGGCACTCCAAATTTATGACTTATAAATCTTATATGGTAGATATTTGATAGCCATTTATTTCGATATTCACGAGGAGTTTGATATAAAACTAATATAGTTGAAGGCAGTCAGCTTCGGAGTTCATGCATGTGTATTTTCATACAAATGTCATCTAGTAGTGCACAGTTATTAAGTTTTGTTACGTCCGAGTGCAAGTCAAACGGCGTGAAATTGCAACGTCAACGCGACGCGCTCTAAATCGTCCATTAAATGGTCTGGATCGCTAAATAAGACCTATTAAAACCATATGATAATTCAAATGAGGAAAGATTATAACTGGGTGTTGCACACATCCAATTATAACGGATAAAAGAGGTATAAAATTGAAACTGATTGGGGACATTAGGGAAAAAAGGTCGAGAAACAATGCGAGCAGCGTCGAAAAAGCAATAAAAGACGCTTCAACCGACGTCAATCAGAACGCCTGATTGGATAAACAGAAACTAAGAATAAGTAAATCAGCAGTGTATAGTTTTATATGACTTGATGATAATTCGCGTCAGTACATGATAGGTATCGAGGCCTTAAAGACATATGCAAGCACTTTCGGCATCATGAGAGATTTGGAAGCTGTTTCTACGAAATCCCAGATTTCTATGGTGGGTCTATCTCGGTGAATTAACGAAGTAGTACTGTTATTCTAAGGTATTCAAAACAAACACAAATCATTATTTCACGTGAGTATAAAACACTAAAAGTTCCTTTTACGAAATGGCTAAAAATATAACGATAGGTTATGAAAAAATAAAACATTTACATTACCCATCCCTTCTCTGGTTAAAAGAAAAATACGATATTGCGCATCTACGCAAAAAATTGAGAAAATGGTTATTAAATCAACTATTTTATTGAATGCATATCAAAGGTTTATATCAAAATTGATTTGAGATGTGCTTTGACAAATGTTCTTTCTCTGTAACAAGTCCATAGAGCCGGTAAGGACGTTATTTTGATAAGAAGGGATTAAGTTTTGAAACGACGTTTCGTGCATTATAAAACGACGTTGATAGCGTGCGCCAACACACATTTAGTAGTGTTACATTATAAATCATATTTTCGCGAGTATTGTACATAGCCCTATGTATTTTTACAAAAATAAAGAAAAATGATTAATCCGCATAACTTGTAATTTTCAGTTTCGTCAGACGTTTTAGATAAAAGTTGTCGCAAAAGTACACGAATTTCTGGGACAACCCTCGTAGATTATCAAAATTTCTTAAAATAAAAATTGTCGACTGCAACTCTTTCGAAATTGGACCAGTCAAAATCTAAACTACAGTTTTTTATTATTATTATTTGTAGAAGTAGTAGTACTAGTAGTAGTAGTAGTAGTAGTAGAAGTAGTAGTAGTAGTAGTAGTAGTATCATTGCTTAAACCAATCTTAACAGCCCGTTTTCATCCCCACCTGAAGGATTAAAGTAGATTCCTTTTTTTTAAAGGTAACTCTGATCGTTCTCGATTACAGCACTCTATTGGAAACAAGAGTCAAAACAAACGTTGATGAAATTAAGAATTAGTTACATGATTGTGCATTTGTTTTTCCTTAATTTAACCGATAATATTACGCTCTGATCCTGGTCCGGGCTGGAATATGAGAAGACCCAGCTGCCGGGTTATATCGTTGTGTCTACGACTTTCTATACACTGTTTCTTTTTACTAATTACCATTTTGAACACGAAATATGAAGGAAATAATGAAATTTAACGGAAAAAAGGAAATATTTTCATGAATATCTTTTCACATATATACTCGTTGAGCTCTCGTTTCTGTACTACAGATATGCACTTTTTCGGCTTGTTTTAATCTTGTATTAATTTCAATTTTTTTACCCTTCACGCGAAAAGGGACCATCTTGGTAGTGCATCAAGTGTCGACCCTAGTCAGACTGCGCGGATTGCACAGACTGACTAGGGTCGTAACTTTTCCTACTTTGCTTATTTTCTGAATCTAGAATGTATAATCTACCTTCCATTGAAAGAATTTTCGAAATGCGACCTCTGGTTGATCTATGCTGGACATAAACTCTTTTTTAAATATTTGTTTCACAGAGTTCCAAGAATTGTCCCCTTTCGCGTGACGGGTCACATTTCTTAATATTGTTTTTCGGTATTCCACCTCGGTAAGAAACTTTGATGGCCATTAAATTTCGAGCAATTGAACGACAATTTCCTGACCCGTTTTAGCGTACGCCTTACATGTAAGAAAATTTACCTATATATGTAAAAAGCTCCCAAATTAGTGAAAATTGCTGACACTAATAAATACGTGAACAAAACCAATGATAAAGGGTAAAAAATAACGTATATTTCATTAAATACATCAACTCTAATTGGATGTTTTCCTTAATTTTAAAGTGACTATTCAGCTAGTATTCTGGCATTTTTGTTAAGTAAGGTATCTAACCGTGTCCATTTTATAGAAGAGAAGGGATACACAAAGACTTAACTTTATCTGTTTTGTATCTCTGTCGGTCAGGGCTATCAAATCTCCAAAAATCATTACAAAAAACTAACGTCGCCGTATATATTCCCTTCTCCGGCAGATGTCTCTTCTAATTCGTTTAATAAACCGTGCAAAAAGATATCTTTTACGTGCAGTGAGAGATTGTAATTATTGATTGGTCCGCCGTTTTACTGCATAAGATTTAAACTTAATTAGGAAAAGTTGCAGAAATTTGATTTTGCAGTTGAACTTGGATGAAACAACTCCATTATAATGCGTTTCTGCATGTTTTGATTGAACTTTGACAATTAATTAAGAGATTTTTGGCCCGGCTCGTATAGAAAAACTACAGGTCTTTTCAAAGGATTGCTTAAATCTAATTCATATTATTTTATCAGAGACATGGAGAAAATGTAATTTCTTTACTTGGTATCTTGCTTTTTATTTATGCTTAAGGGTTTACATTGAAATGAAAGTGACGTTGAGGCAAAAGTAGGAGATAATTTGGTTTTTGGCCTGACCGCGTGTTTAAAAATAAAATATAATTTCTTTGCATTTTTTCGTGATAGTATATTTTATTCATCATCGGAGAGGAGAGGAAAATACCTGTTTTACTATTGTAATTTTGGAAATATGTTATTTTTCATTCAATAGTATCATGCGTTATAACAAAAAAAACTTTCGCCTTAAAAAAGCTGTAGAGATGTAACACTAATGTTTGTCCATTTGAATAAAAGTTGTTTTCAAAAAATTCTTATCAACGAAACTGTTACCATTCTTACTGTAAGGATTTTGTTTGCAAAAAAGTTGACAAATCTTAAAATTTGAATGATTTTATATGATTTAAATAGATAATTTTTTTCAGAATTAGCAAATTTGAAATTATGAAAAAACTGAAAAATATTGCTTTAAAAAATAATTTCGTAAATATTGTAAGTCGATAACGCTTTCATTCAATGATGAATTCCCCTCAAATCTTGTAAAAAAAAAGTTTGTTTTTTTTGTGTTTGGGTTTTTTTTTCTTTGTTTGTTTGTTTGGTCTTTTTGTTTGTTTGGTTTTTTTTTTTTTTTTTTTTTTTTTTTTTTTGTGTTGTTTTATGTATTTTTTTTTATTTTTTTTTAAATATATCATTGTTTGTGTTTTTTTCATAAATAAAAAAATAATCCTTTGTCCATAGAAATGTCCCATATCGGTTAAAACTCGTCGTTTTCATATTAATTGTAATTTCCATCCAGTATCATGGTATTCTTATCATTCAAATCGACATAATGTTTAACAAGAAAAAAAGTTTTTCTTTTAAATTTCCAAATCTGTTTGATTTTTCAAAATCGAAAGCAAGCTGCCAAAGTAACTAAGTTTTCCCTTTGTCCACAGAAATATTCCACCCCGCCTAAAAAGACGTTTTTGTCGACGTACGGCTATAACCTTTACGCTTTTTTACTGCGCTTATTCACTTTGGGGAAAAGTTATTGTGTTAAACTGAAAAGTTATAAAGTAGCAATGAATTAACATATCTCTAACAAAATACTTCTCGAACGAAATATTTTGCAAACAACGAAAAGATTTTTTTTTTATAGAATGTTAATAGCCTATGTCATTTAAGTTATTTTAAAACATCATGCAGCTCAATCTGTAGTAAGGATGCATTGTTAGACCATCGAAAATTCATAGATCACTATTCTACGATCAAGAAATTTATAATCTTTTTGAGGAATATGATCCTATAGAGTACTCCAAAGCCAAAGTTAAACCAATAAATATTTTGAAACGTTGAATGTGTGTAAGGTTTTGGAGATTTGTTAAATTGAGTGATAGAAAGGCAATTTATAAAACTATCGTACTTTTGTTTACGTTTGTTGAATGTTGAGGTTCTTAGGAATGACGCATGATCTACACTGGGCACATTCTTAGTAAAACGTTATTTCACTTTGGTTATAAACACTTGCTGGCAGGAAAAAAACGTCATACCTTTATTGCGTAAAGCATGAAATATTAAATCATACAAAAACCGTCGACGTTTTTAATTAATTTGACGTGATGTTTTTTAGCTCCAACTTTCAAGACGTTACGTCAGTATTTTCTACATCTAACACTTTCCTTGAAAATAGAGCATACACGTTATAAATGTTTAAGGATGTGGTGATTTAGAAATAAAAAGCAAATTAAAGTCAACATTTATAAATAAAATCTGTCGTAGATAGACAGATGATACTGAATTATTCAGGTATAGCCTAAATTGACCTTTAATCACTCGCTAATACGTGTTCACCTATAATATTTCTCCAATGCCTTTCAGTACTTTGATTTGGCAGTTTAAGCGGGACAATTAAGATATTTCTGATTCCTCATGTTGACGGTTTGTTTCAACAATACCCCAATATCCTGTCTGGTATGTCTTTTGCAGCGGAGATTCCAATCGATTCAAATCGAAAGTAGAAATAAATTTCCGTTCCAACCGGAAATCCATTGCGACGCTTGCATTAGACAAAGCCTCTCACGACGGGGACAATGTTTAATAAAAGTCCTCGTTTGGTCTCTGGTTCCCTTCACACCTTTATTTGGTATAAGATTTCGAATAGTATACGATTTAGTTTTAAACGGGGACAATGTTTAATAAAAGTCCTCGTTTGGTCTCTGGTTCCCTTCACGCATTTACTTGGTATAAGATTTCGAATAGCATACGATTTAGTTTAAAAATGCTATACGTTGTATACGGATTTTAAAATTGTTTAACCCTTTGCTGTTTAATCCCTGCTTTTTACGTGCCTGTGATTTTATGATTGAGAAAACATTGTGATAAAAGAAGATATTGCTTCTGACAAGCAATTTCTTCTTTTTCCACACTATTTTCTACCCTACTGAATGGCTATTTTTCAAATTAAAATTTACTTTAGATTTTCGTCTGCAAAACCTTTGAATTTGGACAGGTCCAAATTTTTTTAAAACAAGAAAGGGTTAATAATTTTCTTGCCATTCGATAGATCTTGTATGCATTTACAAAAAGTAAGCACGGAAGCAATAGCTCGTAGGTATACCGTAAAGATATTGGCCTTCCTACAAATATCGTACGTTCACTGCTATGTTATTCCCCTAAATCTTGATCATTCGATCCCTTCAAGGTCATTTTGCATAGATCGAGTGATCATAATCACAACCATCCTATTTTCGCCTCGTTAACCAGGAAAGTTATTTTCTTTTTTTTTTTAAAAAAAAAAATAGATAAGGAATTTAAATTAGAGCATCGAGCGCTTAAGGTATTATTTTTTCATCATGACAAGGGCCAATATACCACTATCTATCAGTGCTAATTTTTTTTTTTTTTTTTTTTTTTTTTTTTTTTTTTGATAATGAGTGAAGGTTAAATCACCACTCAAACATATTTGTCTTTGAAAAGAACAACATTTGATGATTGAATTTTGGATTGTTTTAATGCTAAATAATCAGCCCGGTTTCTTCTATAGATGGGAAATGAGGTTACTCTACGGTTAAGAACAAAGAAAATACAGCTATTAACTAGAGTAACGACATGATATTACTTTTAACTATATTTCCTACTTGTATTTTTTCGCATAATGTTTACTGCTATGTGGACATTAACATCTTAACACCTGTCAATTATTTTAAGTTTCATGTTCATTTGGAATACCTTTGAAGTAAGCGTTTTCTGTAGTCGAAATTTTCAAATTTGCATCGATAAATTGGCCCATTTAGAGTGGTAACCTTAAAAAGTATATATGCACCAGCATAGCGAGCTGTATGGATAAACGCAGCTAGGTACACATCATATAGTCAAAGGGTCAACTAATTTCTGACACGGATCCAACCCAGTCTAGATCTGGTAGCCGGCTGTCATAGAAATACTCTGATATAGCGGGCAACAATACCCGCCCGGGGTCAGAAATAAGTTAGCCCAAAAGAGACGGAGAGCCCGGGCCAGAAATAAGTTGGCACCTAGATATTCCTATACATTTAAAGAGATTTTTATGAAAATTCGAACCAGTTTCGCCTGTAAGTGACGAAAAGGTTCTCTTGGTATGTGCGTGACGGTACAAATTAATTCAATACGTGCGTGATGTGCTAACATTTCAGAGCGTAAAAATTTGAACCTCGTAGGTAAGATTTTTCGATCTCCCCTTGAAGAATTATTTCTGGGTCTGACGGGATTTGAATCTACGCGGACAAGGCGAAGTCGTTAATCAAATCAGGTTAAGAATTATTACTATTATAGATTATGGTTAACGGAAACAACACTCACTATGCAGTAAACAACTTTATGAAATTGACAAGGTGAATGCTTTTGGAATGATTTTGGAATGAAATTGAATGAGTACGATGAGTGAGTGAGTTTTTAGTGAAATTAAAGGGAGGTAACATATTTCGCTAATTTTGTTCATCCTGAACAAAATTAGCAATACTTATTACCTCCCTTTAATGAAATATGCATACAAGTTCTATTATAGCTTCATATTTCTTCAAGAACCGATCAGACGATTTAAATCTCAATTTATGTCAATGAAATCGCTATCTCTTTTTATTCATAACCATTTTGAATGTAGTTGTTGCTTTTATCTTTTTCAGTCATTTTGAAGCGGTTTTTTTAATGGTTTGAGTGAGTGTTTGTAATGAATGAATGGAGCGATGAGTGAGCGATTTAGAAATGTTTTGATTGATATGAATGACAATTTAACGATGAAACTTACTGTACAACAAATGAAAATTGAAATTTCATTCAAAAACATCTAAGAAAGGTTAATTTTGCATTTATCATCAACGAGTCTCTACAGGTCAGAAGATGCTAACTAGATACAGGCTATGATTGGTACAAGGCGTTTGTCAACCTTTAAAAAACAAACTCCGCTTTTGCACATGAGTAAACGTGCAAAGCGGAGTACCATTTATTCAACGTTTCACTAAGGCTTTTGTCCAGAACGCAAGGCCGATCTAGATTATTTATTGTCGCGCATATGAAAGGGATAGAAAATCCACACTCGCCTTTAACCCTTTCTGCAAAATTAAATAAAAACTGGACTGAAAATGAAATTGTGAATTTTGGTATTCATTTAACTTGGAAAGTGGGTATATCATTTTCATAATTTACGGGTAGTTTCAGAGAAATTTCAAGTTCATGAAACATCTAAATCGTCTATGACTCAATGGAAACCTCTGAATGTTTCACAAAGACGTTTCTATTCATTTAACAAATTAAAGCTAATCTTTAGTTATGCATTTTAGCAAATTCTTGCATAAAATGTGCGTTTTCGGGCCGTTATAGGCATACGTTAACGGGCAAAAACCCGGGCGATAACGAGGAAAACGCGGATTTATAAGTAAATTGGCGTGCCGTTAACGCCCGACTTTTTTCTCTTAAATATCCTTAGTCAGGGCCTATACACTTTATTAGTTTCTTTGTTTAACACTTATATGGCTTAAATAAAGTCGTCGATCCTATTCCCTCGATAAATTTTGAGACGTTTACCAAATTTACCAAGCAACGTCAGTATACAGAAACGAAACGATGCATTGCATACGCAATTTTCTGGCACATTAGATGGTTTGGAGCTATATATATATATATAAAGCGTTCATATGAATTATTTTGCAACCTCTGTTTGAATTAATACTGTTGCCTTTATTTTGATGCAATAATAGCGTCAATTCACGTTTTTGGGAGCGTTAACATTTGCAGAGACCCGAAAAATGCTTTAACGCCGTCGGGCGTTAATCCATTTTCGGGTCTCTGCAAATGTTAACGCCCCCCAAAACGTACATTAACCCTATAATATCCCTACACTTATTTTGAGATGACTTTTATCCATTTCTAGATACAAGTATTGAATAAGACAACAAAAGGCTGCCAAGAGCGCATCAAGTGACATAATATCGATCCAGATGGAACAATTATTGGCAACTGTAGAAAGCCCCTACTCTCTTATTGTAGTCCGGGATAATATTTACAGTTTTCCTTTATGCTGCTCTTAAAAGGAGATAAGGCTATTTCTTTGAATATTTTGCTTTTTGATGAACTGGGTTGTGTTACCTATGGTTAAAATAATTTAGCTAGTAAATATTCATGAAACACTCGAATTTGTACGTCATTAAACCATTTAATCAGGCTAAATATAAACAATAACATAGTTTTGCTTTGATTCATTTTCACTGTTTACTTTCAAAATTTAATTTTGATAGTTGAGTATGGCCCTGTGTATAGATGAAATTGGAATCTGATCCGCTTTAAGGTTGTACATAGTTATCATGATCTTTCACAACGTTGACCGAGGTTTCCTAATGAAAATCATTAGGAAACCTCGGTTAACACTGTTTAAGTTCATTATTTCCGAAACGTTGCGGAACTATTACGAGTCCAATATCTTAACCCTTTCCTGTTTAATCCCTGCTTTTTACGTGCCTGTGGTTTTATGATTGAGAAAACATTGTGAAAAAAAGAAGTAATTGCTTCTGATAAGAAATTTCTTCTTTTCCACACTATTTTCTCCCCTACTGAATGGTTATTTTTTAAATTAAATCCACTTTAAATTTTCGTCTGCAAAACCTTTGAATTTGGACAGGTCCAAAATTTTGTAAAACAGGAAAGGGTTAAGGCAGTTATATAAAGGTTAATTGTTCCTTTCAGTGGCAGATCGTTTTATCTTGCATTATGTGAACGACTCAAACTTAGAGTGAAAATTAAGCATTTGTTGTAAATGAGCTGAAGGATGGATCCCGCTTTAATAGCGTCAAAAAAGGGTGAAATGAACAAACACTGGATTTACTATTTTGGAAATTTAACTGGCTTGTTTGCGAAGTTACTAATTGATAATCTACCGATATTGCTCGATAAACGACTGAAAAGAAATTAAGACAATATCGTCTTATACACAAAACAAATGAACTGTTCAGTTGAAAAAAATACCCAAATCTTCTCATCTCTCTCATAATTGACAAGAAATGTCTCAATACGAAAAGGTAAACTACATCAAGAATTATTTACTATTCTTTTGGTCTCGTCCGCTTTTATCCATTTCCGGTCGCCGAATATACAAATGTTTGACTTCATCAAAGTTTACTGGGACCCTGTAAAGACAAGTCACGTGACTTTATTTAAGGTAAAATGGCGGCTTCCGGTCGGGTATAGAATTCCATAGAATTCAACACCTTTGTAGCGCCATGTTAGCGTTCTATAAAGACATCGAATCGATCCAAGGCAAAAGTGACAGGAACATAGAAACGGAGAACGCGCGTCAAAAGACAATGGGTCTCTTTTTTCCTTTAACGATTGTCGTCTGCAACGATTATGTAGCAACGCCCTAACGACGATTACAAGGACTCTTCAATATTTGTACAATCACTGTAATTATGGACAAATGGTATCTTTTGAAGGCAGAACATGACTGAGAAATGAACAATTAACCCTGGATTCTGATTCTTAACCCTATGTCTCATTTTCACAGTGAAAATTTGATAAAAGAGATTTCTATTATTATTTTATTGTAGAAATTCTTATTGAGCCTTAAGTAAGCCTAAAAAATCGGGGGGGGGGGGGTTGTTATGTCGCGCTTGTTTTTTAGAAAGGTCAGCAAGTTTGAAGTAGGCTTAAGCGCAGGTCAAATATATGCGTTCTGTCAACGTACAAGTAGGCAATAACAATCGGATATGAGCCTGCGCGTGAGATATTTCCAACAATTTCAGATATGCGCAAAGCAAAGACGCTGACCAGCCTGTGCATCCGCACAGTCTGACCAGAGTCTTCACTGTGCGTTAAGTAGATAGATAAGGTCTCAAAGTATCTATAGACCATCAGGTAACTTTATATACTTTATATTTACAGTATGTGGCTGTCTATGCAACTCAATGTTTACACCTCACGAATATTTCAAATTGTTGGAAATGTCAGGCACTGGCTCATATGTAAGGTTCAGTCAGCGCCAGCAAATATTTTTTAAGCCTATTTAAGGCATTACTTTTCATTAATGGTAGGGAATTACAAAGAGCGCCCTACTTATACATACAATTAGATCCTATAATTATGTGCTATTTTTATTTATCTTATTACTATACAAATATCCGTGTGAAAACATCCTGTATGATATTTTTTATGATATCACTTAGTTATTTTTAGAATAATGATATCATGCGGTTATTTTTAAAGACTTGCATTTCCCTTAGAAACATCCACAAAAACGAGACAAATAGAGGTTATAAGATAAATATAATACGTACTAGGTGTATTGTATGGAAAAAATTATCTAACTCGGTTGTGAGAATTGATAATTGTCTCGGCAGAGCCTCGACAATTATCAATTATCCCAGCTTCGTTAGATTTTTTTTTCATACAAAACACTAAGTACGTATTATATATTTATACTTTTTATGGTTTTATTAATGAATGAAAATAAAGACAGCACGATTTCCGTGCCTTAACGAAAATGTTCATTGTCTACTTCTCTTATGTTTCACTTATTGAAAGTCTGCAATGTACTTTATAACCGGTGCTCTCTTGAATGTATCACTGTCTTCGTCATTGGTGGGAGGTGTAAACTCTCCTTGAATATCTACGATGCTATTGCCATTCAGTGTTAAGATCTTATTTAAATCTTCTCTTCTGTCACTTACATCAGTCCTAATACCTTTCCTGTGAAAATCCGAGATTCTGTCGAAAACAAAACATTTTAGAGTGCATGAATAATAATAGCTGTAGGTGGACAACAACGCTTGATTTTCCAGCGTGCTTGAAGTACATTTATCTTATGACTATACAAATATCCGTGTGATAACATCCCGTATGATTTTTTTTATGATATCACATAGTTATTTTTAGAACAATGATATAATGAAGTTATTTTTAGAAACTTGCATTTCTGTGAGAAACATCCACAAAAACAAGGCAAATAGAGGTTAAAAGATAAATATGATACGTATTTAGTGTATTGTATGGAAAAAAAATATCTAACCCGGTTGTGAAAATTGATAATTGTCTCGGCATAGCCTCGACATATGACCAATGCTCCCAACCTCGTTAGATATTTTTTCTCATACAAAACACTAAGTACGTATTATATATTTACGTGTAAATGAAAGTTGATGTCGACTCCGTCCTTTGGAGTGATATCATTGTCATGCATTTATTTACAACTCTCCGCCCTCGGATTTTACCTATAACTCCTCCCCCATCAGACTTTATTCGTGGACATATCAACGAGAAAATGAAATTATCTTATAACTATACAGATATCCGTGTGATGACCCCCTATAAGATATCTTTTTATGATATCACATGGACATTTTTAGAACAATGACATAATGCGGTTATTTTTAGAAACACGGCAAAAAACTTGAATTTCTGTTGGACCATCGAAGAAAACAAGGCTAACAAAATTATAAGATAAATATAAAACGAACTTAGTGTATTGTATGAAAAATTATCTAACTCGGTTGTGAGAATTGATAATTGTCTCAGCAGGGCCGCGACAATTATCATTTCCTCTAACCTCGTTAGATATTTTTTTTTAAAACAATACATTAAGTACGTATAATAAAATTTTTCCATAGATAACGTATTTACAGATAAACGGGTCTTAAACCAAGAACCTTTACATCAGGAATTATATTCTGCCTTATTAATGAACTGGCAGGACGGGGCTTATCCGTGACGTAATTTGGCGAGTTAACTTTTAAATATTTTTAGTTCATTGGAAAAATTAGTCGACAATAATCGCGAACGCGTACAAATAATTGTTTCCTAAAACCAAAAGGATTCACGAGCTAAGAGAAAGTGAAAATAAATCATCGTTGGTCTACTAAAGCCTCGTAACTTCAGCTTGGAGGGTTTGGTTACCAACCTACCTTTAACGGTCTCAATTAATTATGTCGACTATCTTTAGAAGTAAAATGTAATGAATAAAGGCTGATTTACCTTAACCTTAAGTGCATCTACCCGTTACTTAGTTTCCGGTCTACTAGGATAAAAATCGTGGACTATAATATCAGAGTAAAAACATATTTGT
Source organism: Fragum whitleyi (assembly GCA_948146395.1). Classification (NCBI taxonomy): domain Eukaryota; kingdom Metazoa; phylum Mollusca; class Bivalvia; order Cardiida; family Cardiidae; genus Fragum; species Fragum whitleyi. Next base: position 64,583,228 of record OX411544.1, read on the forward strand.
TGATAAAATGATGTAAATCAACCAGGTAGATGTCATAAAAGGACGCGAAAAGTTTCAGGGTAAAGTTGAAAGTCTGGTAGATCTCCGAATTGCAGGTCGGCTGTTAACATATGGCGCTTTCGGCTGCCACAGCCCTTTGACTTACAATTTCCACTGGAACCAGTGTGAAAATTACTCTGAAAAATTCTTTGCTCAGAAATTTTCCCTTGGTCTGGTTGGGATTCGATCCTGGGAATTTCGATCCCAAAACCACCGTCCTTACCGCCACGGTCTCCATAGTAAATTGTCCAGAGTAAAAATACAAGTTGAAACAAAAATATACTTAGTTTCAAAAGAAAGTGTGCACTCTTGAATTATGAATATCTCTAAAATTCCACAATCTATCGTTATGCAACGTCGTATGACTATCCCCGAGAGCATGTGCAAACCATATTTGAAAACACAAATCGCGCGATGAGTAAAGATTTTCTGCTAAATTGAGACATCTAATTTTACATATTTTGCATGCGCATCGCGCATTAGACGAATAATAGGTCTAAAATGCATTCAGTTCGGCTTTCCTATGCATAAAATCACATCTTCAATGCAATTGTGCATGGTGCCACAGCGTGGTTTGACTACAAATAAACGTCGTTAAACAAAATCGAACCTTGTCAGATTGAGAACGTCATTAAAATTGATTGAGCATTCATGTTCCAATAGAAATCGAGGGCGTCATTTTATAACGCCTTTATTAAGCAAATCGAGATGTCATTGAACGCCATTGCACCATTCAACGACAAGTTACTCACCTAACAAAGTAGCAATGTCTAACGTTGAACTACACGTAACGTCTGCATAAAAATTAAAACTTTTCTTTGGAAATGGCTTGAAATGGCTTCGAAATCTCTATAATGCAACATCAATACATAGCTCTTACCAAAGAAAAAGTTGTAAGGCGGTCAAATCTCAACAATTTAAGTTCTGCCTGTGCGTATGCAGCATGCGATACTTTATCCAAAGCTAATTTAATTTTTAATTTCAAAAGGGTTTGACTCAAGTATGGTATCAAATTTACTCCCTTATTTTCTTCCAACTTTGTAAAAATCACGAAAAATGCAAAAAGGGAAAGTGCACACTTTCTTATGGAACTCAGTATATTACAGATATGTGACGCTTACAGATAAAACTTTTAGCAAAATCGTTAGACGGTGTATCATTTTTTCATGGCGTGTCCTTTTTGTTTGCACATTTTGATATATCCGGAAATGTGAACGGAAAAAAATGATCTTTTTGTCGCCATTTTATTTGTGGGATTGATACTGTAGCGCTACTCTAGAACTGACAGGTCCAATGAGTGCAGTGTGGAGATTGGTTTAGTTTTGTTTGTTTTGAATGGATTTTACGCCGCTTTCAACAATTTTGCAGTTATATCGCGGCGGCCGGGGCACCTAACAATGGATTCCTGGTATTTCTTTCACCTGTACTACCATTGCACCCTTTCCTAGCCTCCAACTGCTATCTCACATAGGTTTACGATTATCTACCCATTAGTGAGAGACAAACGTCGGAAAGGATATTTGCCGCCACCGGGGATCGAACCAACGACTTCCAGATTGGAAGTCTTATGTCTAACCAACTGCGCTATGGTGGCGGCTCGGAGATTGGTTTGGTAATACAGTTAGTAACATCGTAAAATTGTCACTCATCTCGATCAGTACTCGATGTTATAAATATATAATACATACTTAGTGTATTATATGAAAAAAAATATCTAACGAGGTTGGGAGAATTGATCATTGTCGAGGCTCTGCCGAGACAATTGTCAATTCTCACAACCGAGTTTGATATTTTTTTTCATACAATACACTAAGAATGTATTATATTTATCTTATAACCTCTTTTTGTCTTGTTTTCGTCGATGTTTCTTACCGAAATGCAAGTTTCTAAAAATAACTGTATGATATTATTGTTCTAAAAATAACTATGTGATATCATAAAAAATATCATACGGGTTGTTATCACACAGATATTTGTATAGTTATAAGATAAAACTTTTTTCATGCTCAACTGAGATTCTTCTCAAATTCTAAATTCAAATAAATGTATGAAAATAAAAGATAATATAAATAAGTTGTTATTCATAACAACTTATTAATATTATCTTTTATGCTAATACATTAAAACGGGCATTAAAACAGAATTGCGGATTTAATCTCAAATTGAAATTTGGGAAAGTTTTGAATTGATAATGAGAAAAATTTGATAACATCGGGCCCAGAACCATTCTAAATCACTTGCCCAGCACACTACGCAATCATACCAAACACTCACTCGAACCACTCAAAACCGCTCCGAAATTGTTAAAAAGGCTTTCAATTTTTTTTTTAACATTTCAATGAAAGACATCAAATAATGGTATGATTTTATTGGCTCGTGTTGCTTTTTAAGCGTTTGATTTGTCCGCGAAGACATAAATCAGTAAATTACGTAGATTTAATTAAATGGGGGATTAAATTATTTAAAAACTTTTTTAAAAAAATCCGCTGCAGATACATGTTTTCCATCTTGTCTAACCAAGGGTTACGAACGTTTTCGACTCATCTTACGGTAATCGAGAAGAAGCTATCGGTCCGATTACCCCTTGACTCGTGAAGATGACATCTTTCAAGCAATTGTTTTATCAATTTCGGAAAGTTGGAAATGAAACTGGATTAGATCTAGATAAAAAAAAAGATGGCAAAATATTTGTAAAATTTAACTTTCAATATAATTTTTTTAGCTAAACAATTTTGAGTACATGCATCATAAATTTTTCCCGTTCACCGTTTTAGTGATTTATTTCTCACCATATTTTCAAGCGTATATTACGTATTTTACAATAAACATCTCATAAACTTCGCACTATCACCTTTCTCAGCATAATTGTTACAATAAACCATAAAGTCAGACTCCGTTTAATTTAATTTAACTGGATTATCAATTGAGATTTAACTATATACATAGCCAAAAAAGTTTTGCAACACTTTTGGTTGTATTGTAAAATGGTTTGTGTTAGTATCAATTTAGTGTGTTGATGCCTGTGCGATAAGCTTATCGATTGGCTATCCGAATCAAGAATGTTACTTTGCAGATCACCAATTTAGAAGAGTTTTTATGCGTTTTACGTCGGTAGTTCTAATTTATAAGATAGAGTCAGTATGAAATCCCCGCTTTTATGTCTTTGAATGAGCACTGAAACAATTCATAAAAAGCCGCTCAAATCATCGAACAGAACAGTAACTTTTAAGAGAGGATGATCACATAACGGCATTTCTGTATTGTTATTTTTCTACGACGTTAATGGTGTAAACAACAAGAAATTTGACTCATGAACCTCCCTATGATTACTTTAATTTGACCTGATCATTTGAAATCTGCCACGTTAGCTTATAGCTTCAGAAATATAGGAGACGTTAATCACGTAACGTCAACCAACCGTTTAAATGTAGAAGAAGATAACAAAGATAACGTTTGCTTAAATACTTGTCACTCCATACCACGTGATATTGAAACGCACAGCCTAAATCTTGACAAAAATGATAGACTGTGACTTTTTAAATCTGTCCCTCCCGTCGTTTTGGCTATATTTTGCAATTGCAGAAATTCCATTTAAACAGAAGAAAAGCATACATCTATGGCTTCGAGATTAACCTCTGGTGTTTTGCTTTATTCCACTACAATATTTCTGCTACAGAAAAATATTTGGCCAAAAACATCATGTGTTGCTAAGCTTTTTTGAGTAAGTATACATATCATTTACGACCTACCAAAATATCGCAAATACAGCTGTATTTGCGACACGTCAATAAACGATTTAATCTTACCGCATAACGTACCAATAAATTAGTTTATTCTAATTTGTTTAAGTTCGATTGCGAAGAAATATTTAGCTTAAAGAATCGCTCTCGAACACTCAATTCTGAAGTTTTCACGTCCCTAGGAGAGAGGCAGTGGTTTAAACCCACAGCTACCCAATTCTACAGCTGGGTGAACTGGGGCTTGCTATTAAGGGTTTAGCCCAAAACACACCTCATGAGACGGTGGGGCTCGAACCACGGACCTCCAGGTCACGGATCGAATGCATCTACCACTAAGCCACCGAGGCAGTCAATAAGTTAATGTCTTAATTCGCTTTATTCTCAAAAATGTTCAGGATTTAGATAAATACTATGAGTAGGGGATAGACGTTAATGACATCAATCATTAATTTTTATTGATTAAACGAAGGTTCACCCTTTAACATTATTTAAGCACATTTTGGTGCGACTCGAGGACCTAACCACGAATTACTGGTATTTCCGAAAACATCACCACAACAGCATCCTTGAAGAGCCTCTAGCCACTCATCCAATTCAGCTGTACTATAGATATTTTATTTGACGATAACTTCACAGTTTCTTGTCATTTAAAACAAATTACAAAACGCAAATACAAGACATGTAAACGATCTACTTAGAGTAACTTTTCAAGTACGTCTGGAAGAGTATCTGAAAAAATGATGTTATACAATATCGCTAAATACTCCCTTGAAAAATTAACAAATATCAATCCATTTGTGGGACATAATTAACGCGGGTGGGGGGGGGGGGGGGGATATTCCTCGGGGATTAAATTTGGAATATCGTTATTGAAAGTCAAACACACTACCACCTGTTAGGTAGTTATTGCGTCCTTAAACCATTATAATCTCACTGATAGTCTAAGCAGTTTATGAAACAAAAATGAGCCTATGCGTCACATTTCAAACAATTTCAAGTGTGCGCCAAGACTCCGGCCAGCCCTAGCATCTGCACAGTCTGACCCGAGTATTCACTGTTCGCTCTGTAGAAAGAGAATGTCACAAGGTAACTTTAGATAGCCAATCGACCTAAAAATTGCAAATAGTGTCGCTGTATGAGCTGCTCAATGTTTACATTTAACGCACATGTCAAATGGTAAATATCACGCACAGGCTCATATCTAAAAGGTGTCAACAAAGTTTCAAATTCATCAAGGCGCCTCCATTAAAACAACACCCCGATGATTGCTTACTTTTTATACTGATATTCTTGTCAAAGCTACCTCTGGGTTTCTTATCATTTCACCTATAGTATATTGGTGTAGGAGTAGTAGTGGGAGCAAGTAGCACTAAAAAAATATTTGTCGCATTCGGAATTTAAACCGCGGACCTTAGGATTAGAGGTGCGGTGTCTTATCACAAGACCACCGGTCCGCCAATATCCGTCAGTGTATTTATATCTGTAAATCTGTATTGAAACGGATCGGGAATGTTAGTACTTACAGTCCTTCGAAAGTCAGTATGCAATTTATTCAAATCTACTTTTTGGTTAAAAAAAATATACAGAAAAGTGATATAGTGACCCGTCCCCATACCCTCCCGCTTTTTCACGTAAATGAAGAAAAAAATCGGAAAAATGTGGTCAATAAAGAAATTGTTTGTGACAAGCAATTTCTGCATTGTACACATGTTTTCTTCCCAAAACACGAAGCTTTTTTTTTTTAATTTCATGAAATTAAAACTGTAGTCTACAACGCCTTTGAATTTGGACCAGTATAAAAAGTCAGTTACCGGTACGTGGTAATTTTGTAAGACCTTCAAAAATGTTTCGAATAAAAGCTTAAAATGAAAATACAATCGCCGTATGACAGTGAGCAATATGACGTTTCATCTGCACTAACGATATCATTAACAACAGTAATCTATTGTCCTAAGACAATTAAACATGTTACCTATAGGCTACACTCGATCCAACAAATGTTCAATTTTAAACGATGTCTATACATTCTGACGGATTGCATTTGATCGACTGTATGGTGTTAACTCTTCCACTGCATATTCCTGATAAACAGAAAGCTATCGCAGCCTGTAAGATTTAGACATTCCGCTTCTTTTTCATTTTTGTGTGGAAATGGGAAGTTATTTAGCAATTCCCCTGAAAAAATAACTTGAAATCAGCAGGGTGAGGTTTAAAGGACTACTTTTGTAATGTCTTAATGGGCTACCCATACATTCAAGCTCAATATTCAGTTAAACAGGAAAACTTACAAAACGACTGTTTGCAGAGTTGGCTCGACATTCCTACCCAACCGATGGCTTAACAGCAAAGCTGACAAGAAAACTATTTGTAGAACTAGTTGGACATTCCATCTAAACCGTCAGCACAACAGCGAAACTAAAAAAAAAAGATTGTTTGTATAGTTGGCTCGACATTCCAACTCAGACGTCAGCTTAACAGCAAAACTGACAAGCCGATTTCTTGTTAAAATGGCACGCAATTCTCACCCAAAAAACAGCTTAACAGCAAAACTGCAATAAGCAGATAAAAACTAGCCCATCGTCGTTTTTTCTATCCAAACCTTGTAAATTCTGCTTTATACAAGTTTTAGTTGCGTGGGTTTTTTTTTTAAAGAAACCCGACGACATTTATATATGCATGTCGCGTTTATCGTGATATTGCACGACATTTTATCTCAACAGCCAGTTCAACGACATCGACAAACTAAAGAGTAGGACTGTCTGTTGGGATAATTGTTGACGCCAGGGACACGAAATATTGTCGTATTTCCGCTCAATGTTACAGTTAACTACATCGTGGTATTGTCATTCATCTCGATCAAAACCTCTCCAAATCACTCTCCAGAGCTCCATTCATTCATTCCGAGCACCAATTCAAACTATTCAAAAACGACCCAAACTCACTGAAAAAGATAGAATCAAAAGCGTCATTTTAATAGATAAAGCTGGAAAAAATCGCAACTTCACTGGCATAATTCACATAGTAAGCGTCTGATCGGTTCTCGAAGAAATAGAAATAGGAAGCTACATATAGAAATTGTATTCATAATTTATTGAAGGGAGGTAATATATTTCGCAAATTATGTTCATCCTGAACAAAATTTGGGATATTGGATTACCTCCGATTAAATTCACTCAGAACTCGCTCCACACACTGATTCAATTTCATTCAAAAATCAATCCCAAATCATTCATCTTGATATTTTTACGATGTCGTTACATGTATAGTACTGGTCAGTTTAACAGCAAAACATCCTTAACATCTGCTTGTAGAGCTGGCTCATTATACCTCCTAAGCAGCAGAAAAAAAATAGCTCATCGTGGATTTTCTTCCGAAACCTAGTTACTAAAGCTTTATACAAGTTGAAGTTACGAGCCCATTTTTATTTTTTAGAAAACCGACGATAAACATACAGTTAACAACATCAAGAAATTAACTTTCATTTCGATGAAAAGCATTTCAAATTTCTCGCTCAGCGCTCCATTCATTCATTCCAAACAGTCACTCAAACAATGCAAAAACGCTCCAAATTCATAGAAAAAGATAGAACGAATCAATAACGCCATTGTAAATAAATAAAGCTAGAAAAAAAACGCATTTTCACTGACAGAATTCAAATTGTAAGCGTCTTAAAGATTCTTGAAGAAAAATAAAGTTATTTATTGAACTTGTTAACACTTGGTATTAATGGGAGGTAATAAATATCGCTAATTTTGTTCATCCTGAACAAAATTTAAGATATTGGATTACCTTCCATTAAATTCACTCAAAACTCGCTCCACAAAATCATTCAATTTAATTCCAAAATCTTTCATCTTGTCAATTTCACGATTATATTAACTGTATATGCATATCCCGTTTATTTTGTTTTTGCACCACATTCTAGCTCAAGAGCCAGCTCATTGAGCTCAAGAGCCAGCTGAACGACAAAACTGACAACATGACTACCTGATGCGATGACTGCCATTTCCAAGGACCCGAAATACTGTAACATTTTTGCTCTAAGTTATATCACTGGTCAGTAATGAGAATTAGTGTGATAAAAGGATACTTTCAAATTTTTAGATGATATCTAATAACCGTGTTACTTCCTTTATTTGCTATGACAAAGCACCTACAATTTAACCCAGAACCATTAATGATTTCTTAAAGGAAACGTGATATTGCAGGAAATAAATATGGTTTATGTGTAAAGAAATGGTATCATTACAACAGCTTGGGCCATAGAATACGGTTTCTAATGTTTCTTAGATAACCCGGAAGAAACAGAGAAATATAAATTGCGATCGTACTTTTGTCTTTTCGATAAAAAGCAATTCGTCTGTGAACGACTATATGTCGTTTTGCAAATAAAGATATTTAGTCGCACAATACCTTCATGTTTTAACAGATAAATTCTCGTAAATATGCCCGAACATTTAGTGGCAAGGAAAAACTTTTTACACAATATACGAGGGATGATCCAGAAGTTCGTATTATTGGCCCATAACTTTGGCATTTCTAGCTTATTCAGTGTAATATTTTTAGAGTGTGAACAACAGTAGGCCTATCTACCAAGAGCACAAATGTTATTATTTTTGCAAAAAATTTTTAAGCGGTCTTAAATTTCGTTACCATGGTAACATATGTATGCTTGGGCGGGGGAGCGGAATTTTCTGGATCAACACTCGTATGTGAAGAGGGACTGTATATGAACATCCAGTGGATGTTGTTATATGTTGTGTAACCAGAACTCGTCAATTCGATTGTACCGTAATCAATGCTCACGAAGGCAAATTATGCCTTCCGTTCAGGATGACAAAACGGCGCGAACTGTTTGCAAATAATTCCCCGCTTTTCACGTAAACGCACGTGCAAAGCGAGGTATAATTTGCAAACATCTTCCACCGTTTTGTCGTCCTGAACTTGGGGCTGTTTATAAAAGCGCAAATCAACGAAAACGGTGGACAGTGGCTGAAAGTGACGAAGGGCAATATTTCACTTTCCCTAAAAAGAAATTATATGATTGGCCAATCGACTTTAGGATTCAAATCGCCTTCCGTTAAATGACCTTCCATGTGTTAAGTATGAAAATGATTTCGCGAACGTTTAAAAAATGTTATCCGCTTGCTTGCACGTGTGAAGGTAGGTAAAATCTGCGAATTCGCTATGAAAGTAGACCGTCAATTTGTGGCGCTAAGCCGTAAAGTCGTGAAGCCGTTACCTGCACTATAGTACAAAATAAAGTTTACGGAATAAGTTGTTGTTGCTGTTGTTGTTGTCTTCGTCGTCGTCGTCGCTAATGTTGTTGTTGTTGTTGTTGTTGTTGCGATGATTGATTATAACAGCAAAACAACAATGAGAATAGTAATAATGATGAGAAGAATAAGAACAACAAGAAGAACAAAAAGAAGAAGAACAAGAAGAACAAGAATTATCAACAACATCATTTTTCATCATTCATAAGATTCCTTAGTCGCCTGATAGATCACATTTATTCTTTTAACAACATCGTGAAATTGACAATGTGAATGATTTTGGAATGATTTTGGAACGAAATTGAATGAGTGTGTGGAGTGAGTTGTGAGAGAAATTAAAGGAAGGTAATCCAATACCGCTAATTTTGTTCAGGATGAACAAAATTAGCGATATCTATTACAATCCTTTTATGAAAAAAGGTATTCAAGTTCAAGCTTCCCATTTCTTCCAGAACCAATCAGACGCTAATAAATTTAATGATGTCAATGAAAACGCGATTTTTTACTATTCATATTTATTTTTGAATGTAGCTGTCGATAGTTTATATTTGAGTAATTTTGGAGCGTTTTTGTGCGGGTTGATTGAATGTTTTGAATGAGTGAATGAATGAATGAATGAATGAATGAATGAATGAATGAATGAATGAATGAATGAATGAATGAATGAATGAATGAATGAATGAATGAATGAATGAATGAAGCGTTTAGAGAGCGATTTAGAATGGTTTTGGTTGAGATGATTGTCAATTTCACGATGTTACTAACTGTACATGTTCATAAACACACGCACATAAATAGAATTTCTGTATAGCTGGAAACAATTTATACCCTATTCAAACTGCTCAGACTATAATGTCTTGGGCGATCCGAAACCTTTACATCTCCACATCGCCTCGTTTCGCTCGACGGATCGTTCATACAAATTATAGGTATATTTGAATTGATAACAGATTAATGATAATTATGTGAAATGTTGCAAAGTGTGACATTATCGTCTCAAGGTACACTTTTAATTTCATTTTTTACGTTTCAGTTTTATTTCACATCTCTTTACACCTTTTCTTACTTCGTATAAAAGATACAGCCTGGAGAAAGCAGTTCGTAGCGCGCCGGATCCCATGTCATCGGTAGCTGGGTTCGATCCCCGAATTTTCCCGACATTCTATTTATCTCTCACCCGAGGATAGGTATTCTTAAACCTATGTGGGATGCATTCCAAAACGATATCAAGGTAGTACAGTTAGTTACACCGTGAAATTGATATTGACTTCAAACAAAGCCGTGCAAATTCGCTCATTCAGCTCGCTCATTCCAAACATTCACTCAAACCTTAAATAACAGACTCTAAACTCACTGAAAAAGATAGAATCAACGACGTCATTAAAAAAGACCTTAAAAATCGCGATTTCACTTACATAATACAAATTGTAAGCGTCTGATAGGTTCTTGGATAAATAGGACGCTATTTGTAGAACTTGAATGCAAATTTTTTTAAAGAGAGGTAATAAATATCGCCAATTTTGTTCTAAACAAAATTTGCGATATTGGATTACCTCCCATTACATTAACTCATATCTCGCTCTACGTACTCATTCAATTTCATTCCAAAATCATTCCAAAAATCAAATATCTTGTCAATTTCACGGTGCTTGTTAACTGAACTGGTGAGAAAACTAAGATGAATCCATGGTTATGTGCTCCGGCCTTCAACATGTGCCTGAAAACCAGTCTTGTGTTCAGGATGTAAAAGCGTTTTGCGAGCGCTTTGACATACGTGCAAAGCGAGGTATCATTTCGAAAGCGCTTCGCTTTTTCATCCTGAACGCAGGGCAGTCAACCCCATCAATGAAGTCTGTGATGCTTTTCTCAAACTAGGATAAACTTTCCTATACATCTTCAGTTGTTTTTGTTGTTGTTGTTATTTTTGTTTCTGCTGCTGCTGCTGCTGCTGCTTCTGCTTCCATTTAAAAAAAGGCTATTTTGACCTCTACTATACCCGTTCCATTTTCCAATAGTTTGATTTTTGAAACCCGTCACTCGAAAAAGACCCATCTAGGTAGATCGTGAAGTATCGACCCTAGTGTAGACCCTAGTCAGTCTGCGCAGGCCTGCGCAGACTGACTAGAGTTGAAACTTTTCGCCCTTCACAAATTTTCTGAATCAAGAATGATCAATTGACGATTTACTTACATAGCGTATTCGCGGAGAACTTTTAAAAAATGACCTCTGGTTGACCTATGCTGGACCCAACCCTCTTTTTTCAGATATTAATTTGACAAAGTTCTCAGATGGTCCCTTTTCGCGTGACGGGTCACATTTTAGAAAACTTATGACTAAAGATAAGCTAAGTCAGGTAAAGATTGAGTAACATCGTAAGACAGCCCGAGGCGATTGACCTTTTGTCAACGGATGCAGGTGAAAGCAGTCAAATCCCCACTGCCGCTTTTGTTACATCGCGTGAAGCTGCTTAATGATTGGCTCGCGCCCGCGACTTGGGGCCAATTAAAAAAGTTTTCCTTGAGGCAGGCCATATTTCACGACAGAACAAGCCGGAGGTTTTTCTGAATACATTAAACTTTGATAACGAATTCAATTGAATTTGCAACTCTTCGTTAAGTCTTTTGTTTGTTGCATTATCATACGTTTATTAGTCAAAAAATAATTCAAACGCATTTACAGTTATGACGACCAAAGAAAAAAAACTTTCGAAACTTTGTGGACAATGGAGACATTGCTTATAGATCCATTTTCTTCATCTTCCACAACGTTTTATTTCAGAAATGGCAAAAAATGATTAAAATTTATTCAACAAAAACTTTCGGCTGCAAGTCCTTTGAAAATGGAAAGAAATATGGGCGGTTTATTTACCATTTAGTTGAGGGAAAATTTTTAATCAACATTATGTTGATAGGATCTTATACCTTGTAAGAAATATATTGGTTATTGCGACTATTAGCGCTTTTCATATTTTCATTTGGTTGCTTTACAATTCTATATCGATTATGCACCAGTTTTTCCATAAAATCAAAAAGTTAGAATGTTTCCCTCTCTATGGGATTATAATTAATCAAAAATAAACTTAAGAATTTTGGAGAAATCCGAAACTTATGATTGACTTTTAAAACCGAAGGCTTATCGAAATGTGGTCATATTCTTTAATGCTTTTCGAAAGATTATCGAGGAAAACGGTAGATTATCATTTTGATTAACTTGCTACCTAACCAGTGAAATTATCGAAATTCTATAATCCGCTTTCCATCATTTCACCTTATCTGACGTCATCTAACCGGAGCCAAAATAAGTGACGTCACTATGAACGTTGCGTAGTATTCACGTGAAAAATGATGCGCTCAAATAAAATTTATCTAAAACTATTCACATTTTGACTCATTTTTTTTTAATTACAAAAATAGAGCAATCGTTATTTTTTCGCGTAGGATCAATAAATATTTCATTTTGTGAACAACAAATGCTATATTTTCACTCAATAGTTTCGGTAGTATATCGAGAAATATTGGTAGATTATCGATTTGTAATTTCACCACAAGACCAGTGAAATTACCAAAACACTTTACCCTGCTTTCGTTCATTTTTCCATATGTGGCGTTATCTAAGTCGGGCCATTTTTTTCCATGACATCATAATTTTGCCTAAAATTATGTGCAAAATGAGGCGCTTTGAGAGAATTCGTCCTAAAACTTTTACTCTTCGTCTCATTTCTGCACTAAAGAAAAAAAAATAGTTGTCAATTTTTCCTTTTAGATCGAAAATTCTTCCATTCGTGATCAATAAAAGCTATATACAATCCCGGGTACAAATTGCAAAGCGCTCGGGAGTCTCCCATCCTGAAATAGGCACGAGACACACCAGATCGGGTAATGCAGGGTTCCTATTTTTAGACCTTCGCGGGCGATTAATTATCCCGAAGGTCGGGCTGAATTGCAGGACTGAGTGCATTGAATATATGTAATTATTAGAGAGAATTTTTCTCAAATTTGAAAATTGAGCCAGTGCGTGACATTTTCAACAATTTCACATGTGCGCATAGCAAAGCTTCTGGTCAGCCTGTATGTCCATACAGGCTGACCAGAGTTTTCATTACGCGCTATATAGAAAGATAAGGTCTTAAAACCCTCTTCTCACAGTCAGCATATATTATCATTGCATTGTGTCGTTGTTTACACTACTCAAAATTTGAACCTCGCACACATGTGAAATTGTTGAAAATGTCACGCACAGGCTCAATTGGAAACGCAATTACCGAATTCGCACCCAATCATGGAATAACCAAATTCATACTTGCCGACTTTGAATGCACTAAACAAAATTATAGGCAAGACAACATACTAACAATATTTTAGTCTTTGCGTGGCATTTTCAACAATTTCAAATGTGTGTCATGCGAAGACTATAGATGTTCAGCCTGTGCATCCGCACGGTCTAGCCAGAATCTTCACTTTGCGCTTATAGATAGATAAGATCTTAAAGTATCTTTAGACAGACAGACAATCTTCTAATGCACCATGTGACTGACTAGGGTGATCAATGCTTGCAACTCACAGTTATGTCAAATTGTTGGAAATGTCGCACGCAGGCTCATTTATCAATTGTAATGATTATGTTTTATTTTATATGTACATATTTTTTCGAATTATAAAATAAAATTAAATATTATCAAATAAAACTTTTACAGCTTTGGGAGCAAGCAGTTCTAATTCGAACACATTCGTTTTTGATATATACACGATTAAGCACTTCAGCCCCATCATTTGTTATATACGGGTCGTTAGATAGGGCCCTGCCAATTTTCGGGGTCTGTGGTTTTAATGACATAATGACAATAAAAATTAGGGGGAAAATTGTCATCGTAAAATAGATTCAAAACCAGCCGCGCCGAGTGATTTAAAGGAACGCGAATAATTGTTGAGTGAATAAATATTTTATATTGCACCCTTTTCTTTGAAACAATCTTAAGTTTTCTCTTATCTTGAAAGACCAAACAGTTCAAAAAGTAAAATCTGATCTCGATCTTCATTGGAAGTCATTTTGAAAAAAAAGCTTATAATTGAAAACTAGCAAAAACTTAGTATTTTAAGTGATTTTTCTCGGGTTTCTTGCCTGAAAGTAGGCGTTTTTTCCTTAAAGTGTGGGTGAATGATTTTAAAGATATAATGATAGGGAAGATAGTAATCGCTAAAATCTATTGACTATCTCCAATTCGAATCTTTATTGTATAAATATTATGGACGAGATAATTATCTGTGTTTATCTGTTTATGATGAGTCGGGTGGCGGTGCAACTGAAGTAGATGCCGAAGAAGCGGCTTACTGATAATGATAGATATATCGTGGTTTGGTCACCAAAAATACACGAAAATACAGCTTGAATAATAAAGGCCATCTAGAGTGATAGGACTTTTTCTGGCATTGCGCACGCTGACCAGAGACGAAACTGTCCATTTTCTGCAATTCTTTTTGTCTGTATCTTACAGCCATTCTATCTCACTTAAATTTTCTTTGTTTACATATTTGCTAACTAAATAACTTAATTTACAAAATCTATGTATTTTATTAGATAATTTAAATGAAACAATAAGTCTCCTTGATACAAGCTGAAGTTCCCTCTCATTTGGTGAACTTTTTTTGTATAGATCATGGACGAAATAATTATCTGTATTTATCTGTTTATGATGACTTGTGTGGCGGTGCAACTGATGTAGATGCCTTTGAAGCAGGTTAATGATAATGATATATATCGTCATATAGCGATCAAAATGTCGAAAATACAGCTTAGATAGTAATGATAAAAGCCTTCTGGAGTGATGAGACTTTTCTGGAATTTGCGAAAAGTTTTTACTCTGGTCTGACTGCGGGGATTGCGCAGGCTAGCCAGAGACGAAACTTCATTTTCCGCAATTCTTTTTGTTTGTGGAATGGTCATTCTATCTCACTTAATTTTCTGTTGTTTTTTTGTTGTTTTTTTTTTAAAAATAATATATTAGCTAAATAACTTAACTATTTTTCAAGTTTATGTATTGTTTGAGCAACTATAATTGGGACAATAAGTCTCTTTGGTGCTTGCTTAAGTTCCCTCTCATTGGTGAACGTTTTTGTATAAATTATGGACGAGATAATTATCTGTTTATGATGACTCGTGTGGCGGTGCAACTGAAGTAGATGCCGAGGAAGCGACTTATTGATCATGATAGATATATCGTAGTTTGGTCACCAAAATGTCGAAAATACAGCTTGAATAATAATGGTCGTCTGAAGTGATGGGACTTTTCTGGAATTTGCGAAAAGTTTCGAACCTGGTCTGACTGCACGGATTGCGTAGGCTGACCAGAGACGAAGATGTTCATTTTCTGCAATTCTTTTTGTTTGTAGAATAGTCATTCTGTAACACTTTTGTTGTTGTTGTTGTTATTGATGATGTTGTAGTTGTTTTCAAATGATAATTTGATAACTAAAAAAAATAACGAAATTTTAAATTAATGTATTGTATTAGCCACTACAAATGAGACAATAAGTCTCCTTGGTGCATACTGAAGTTCCCTGTCATTGGTGATCTTTTTTGTATAAATTATGGACAAGATAATTATCTGGTTTTATCTGTTTATGATGACTCGTGTGGCGTTGTAACTGAAGTAGATAGATTCCGAAGAAGCAGCTTAATGATTATGCTAGATATCGTAGTTTGGTCACCAAAATGTCGAAAATACAGCTTGTAAAGGCCGCCAAACGATGATTATAGGGTGTCCTTGGCAAAAGGACTATCTGGAATTCGCAATATGCAAAAAGGACCGACCTGGTTGCGCAATCTGACAAGGTCGAAATTTTTCAACTTTACATGTCCTTTTGTTTGTTTGTAGAAAGGCCATTCTATCACATGTAATATTTTTATTTGGAATTGCCTCTTTTGTGCATAACATAGTCATAACTTAGAAATTCATCTTTCAGATGAACCATATCTCTATCCCTAACCCCTATCATTAACCCTAACACCAATCTTAACGCTAACCGTTATATACCAACAACTCAGGTTGGCCTGTGATATATCTCATCTCTTTAACAAACTCTTTGTTTTTACGGAATACTTCTTTGAACCAATCGTTGGAGGTTTTGGTTCCATGATATAACTGAAATATTGTTGAAAGCGGTTTTAAACCAAATAAAAGATGCATCTTTCCTGGGTGAACAATTTTTTTT
This sequence comes from Fragum whitleyi, assembly GCA_948146395.1. Classification (NCBI taxonomy): domain Eukaryota; kingdom Metazoa; phylum Mollusca; class Bivalvia; order Cardiida; family Cardiidae; genus Fragum; species Fragum whitleyi. The sequence continues at coordinate 64,599,491 of OX411544.1, forward strand.
CTTCATGTGATATTTTTCAATGGGGTTTTACGCCGCTTTCAACAATCTTTCAGTTTTATCGCGGCGGGTTTTTTTTCTTGTGACGGGTCTAGCGTAACGGACCATCTCGAAAGTGCAGAATAACTTTACATGTGCAAACTCATAAGAATATGATGTTACAAGCCGCGGCAATGGTGCAGCTACTAAGACCCATGGGATCTCAAACGTTGGGTTTCGGGTTTCACTCAAGGTCGCTGCAAATCTTCTCTCTGGCATGAAGGGTGGGATGCAATGGTAGTACTGCCCTGCGTTCAGGATGGCAGAATGGTGCAAACTGTTTGCAAATTATAACCCGCTTTGCACGCAACTGCACGTACAAAGCGGGTAATTGTTTGGAAACAGTTTGCGCCATTTTGTCTACCTGAATGCAGGGCTGGTGTGATTTTACCAGGAATTCATTGGAAGATTTTTCAGCCACCAAGTATATTACTTAAATATTTTTAAAAGTGGTGTTAGACCTTATTCAAACAAATACAATGGGTAGATAATCGTAAAGCTTTGTGGAAAGAGCAGCTGGGGGTTCGAAAGTTTGTTTCGTTTAAACTCTTTTATTTTCAACAATTGGGAAACAAGTTCTTAAAATTTGACTAATCCCACTTGATTCTACTTTCTGGTTTTTATACCAGTACTCGCGCCAAATGTGTTGGTCTATGAAAAAAAAACAAGATCGAAAGCCACTCCAAATCGAACACAGGACCTCTTGGTCTCAAAGCCGACGCTCTTCCTCTGGACCACGGACACCACACAAATGGATGTAGTGATTGTACTTGTGTAAGAAAAACCAGGAATTTAAGGTACAGTCGCTGTTATATTACTGAATTATTGTTTAATATGGTGTTAAACCCCATTCACAAAATAAAAAAAAAATCACATGATATCATGTTTATCTATTTCATGTTATTCGTGTTTCCCCATGTTTTTTCGAATACCATGAAGTCTTTTGAATCTATCAAATACTCTGAAATGTATATCATTTAATTGGAAACCCTCCCCATTTTTTTCGAATACACACTATTTCAAACAAACATGTTCATATCATTTCCAATAATAACTTTTTGAATAGCTTATCAATTTAAGGCATACTGATTGGCGGATAAAAATATGAAAAGACGATATTTTCATGGACACATGAATCGGAAAACCTAATCTCATTTACGTGTGTATCCGCTTTACGTATTGATACATCGAGACAGTCTTCCTCCGTTGTCCGTTCGTCCGCTCACCAACAATTTCTTTTACCACCTTCTCCTCCTAAGCTACTTTGGCCAATCCATCTGAAACTCGATGTTCTTTGGGTGAAACTCCACTGAAATTGATAAAAGAATCTTATATTATCATAAGTTTGTTTTCCATGATAACAGAAATGTCGAAAATATCGGAAATCTTAAAAAAAATCTTCTCCTAAACAACTGGGCCAATCAAGCCGAACTGTGGAGGGATTTTTCTAAAGTGAAGCTCTACGAAAGATATACAAAGAAAATTATTTCATAAAAAAACACTGGTATCCGTGGTAACGGAAAGGCCGAAAAATTGCCGAAAATCTCAAAAAAAAAATCATCTCTTATACCGTTGGACTAATCAATACGAAACTTAGCAGGAATGTTCCTTGGGTGAAGCTCTACCAAGAGCCAAGTAAAAAATGCACAACGCAGTTTCAACCTTAACTATCAAAAAACCGACCAATTCAATCAACCGTGACAGCTGATTATTGTCACTTCTATGTGGAAATCTTGCTGCTCCTTGCATTTAATGCAAACAAAGTTAACCTTCTCATGCTGTTCATGGCTGTTCATGGCATATTCCTGCTTTATACAATGCTTGATTGTTTGAATTGTGGGTTTTTACGCCGCTTTCAACGGTCATGCTTGAACAGACCGTATAAAATAAGATCAGCCTACACAACGAGCTGTCTACATAAAACAAGAAAATGTTAGAGCTAAGCTGTTTTAAAAATGAAAGGAAAGTGGCAATATGTTTAAAAAAAAATCAAATTCAATGGGGCAAAATTAAAGTTTGTTTCCTTCAAAACCATGCTAAGTGTGCATCAAATCGATCTCTTGTATATGTAACCGGTTGACAAGCTGAGGTGATGTATCAAGGTGAGCGATTTAGGACCATCAGGGTTCTCTTATTTAGTGATTTTAGTGAGTATTGGAATGAATGAATGAATGAATGAATGAAATGAATGAATGAATGAATGAATGAATGAATGAATGAATGAATGAATGAATGAATGAATGAATGAATGAATGAATGAATGAATGAATGAATGAATGAATGAATGAATGAATGAATGAATGAATGGTTGACTTCGAGGTGAAAATCAATTTCACGATTTTACTAACAATATAATCGTTGGAAATCCTACGCAAAGGCTGCTGTAATCTCAAAATAATAAAGTCACGGATTCTGAGAGAGGATGAAATATCACGTCTGGGGCCTTAAAAGGTCTTTCTTGCTAAATGAGCGCCGTAACCCTCCATTTTCTTGTCATCATCAATTTGAATTATATCGTCTGCTCATTACTATATGTCAAATGAGGGCGGGGCGAGCGTCTCTAACGGAAGGACCTCAAGTGTCGTCTGGGTGGTTCCCGAATAATGGATTTCTTTGAAATTGTCTTTGAACGTTTCTCCTTGGAGGAAATGTTTTCACGGAAATCGTCATTGCAACATGTTGAGGTAATTTATGGAATAGGGTCTTTAATGGGACGAAACCCGAACGTAAGATTGGTCAACGTGAAAAAAGCTGTAGGCGACAAGTAAAATTTAGCTGGCTTTTTGCATATACAGGAAAAATTTTTTGTGAGAAGCATTTTCCTGTTTTGATACAAAGTTTATCCTAAAGCATTTTCTGTAACTCATCAAAATACAGTTATTTCGATTCAAAAAACCTTATCGCACTTTATGAATACCCGAAGAGAATTCATGCATGAGTATGATAATGTTTTTTTAGTTTCATACCTGCATGAATTAAACAAATATTCTCTTCATATCTAATGATATGGTAATTAGAGTCAAAATAGTAAAACAGAATCCATAAATTGATACAATTATTATTTATTTATCTTTTTTTTTTGGGGGGGGGGGGGGACTACTTCCTGCGTACTTACAAAATAGCTGCCTTCTCAAGATTGTTTTCCTCGAATTATGAAACCGTATTTTCACTGAATCAGAATTAATTAGAATCAACTAGAATTCAATTATTTCCTGATATACATATAGGCACTTACGACATTTAAGCGCTTCAAGCGTAATCAATGATGAAATTTCTACATCATTTTCTTCCGCTTGCACTCTAAAAGGAAAAACCCATCATCCCAAAAAGCACGAGTCATATCGATTTCAACATGTATTCATTTCGGAGAGACTACCTTTAAAAGCAAAACGAGCGATGGAAAAGAAAATGCATATTTTTTATGGTAGTCTTTTGATGTAAAGATAGGTCATTAAATTCGATCTCTCGACAATCATTAATACGGGGGAGAAAACTATTAAAATATCATCTAATCCTCGGGAGGTCCTAGCAAATTTGATCAAAATTTCGCCGGGAAATGCTCTTTGAATTTATCTTCAAGATCAATTTAGATGCTAACGCCCCCTGGGGAATGATTTGTAAGTATGATGAGCAAATGTTGTCACGTGACCTTTAGGAAAAATGATTTCTTTTATTATTACGATTATGGGTTTGTTTAATCTATTTAAGTTTGAAGATTCGGCAGCAGCAAGAAAAAAAGATTCTCCTCCAAAAAATCATGCTGTTGTGAACTATTCAACTATTTTGAACTGGAATTTTCTTCTAGTTATAATCATTATTTGTATCATTTTCATAAATATTATCATTTGAATAATCATTATTATTTCAATTGCGCTATTATCATTATTATTATCATTATTATCATTATTATTATTATTATTATTATTATTATTATTGTTATTATTATTATTATTATTATTATTATTATTATTATTATTATTATTATTATTATTATTATTATTATTATTATTATTATTATTGTTGTTGTTGTTGTTGTTGTTATTATTATTATTATTATTATCATTATTATTTTCGCCATAATCTTTATTACCACTTTCATTTTATTTATCATCATCATTATCATTATGATTTTTTATACTGGTACCACTTTTTTTAAAGTTCATTTTGAAAGTTAAAGACTAGATATCGTTGAGTCTGTGCGTGATACTTTCAACAATTTGACATTGTTCGAGTAGCAATCAGCAGCCGAGGCAGCTGCAACGTGTAACAAGAGGGTTTCCTTTTACTATCTATAAATACTTTAAGACCTTATTTTTCTCTAAAAAATGCAAAGTGAAGACTCTGATCAGGCTGTGAGTACGCACAGGCTGACCAGCGTCTTTGCCTAATGGGTATTTGAATTTGGAAATGTCACGCACTGGCTCAAATGGTAATGGACAATTGCAGTTTTTTGAAATAATTGAAGCTGCAAAGTCTTCCTAAAACTCTAGAAAATATTCAAAGAAGCGCAGAAGTTGTTTCAGTTTATCCGAATATTCTAATGACCAAAGGTAAAATAATGCTCCATAGGAACGGAAAAACTATCTTCGTTATAAGAGAAATATCGAAATATCGTGTTAACATAAGTTTTTTGTAAACAGCTATTTTAACGATATTCTGCACAGTCCCTTCTTCTGCAATCACTTTCAATTTGGACCAGTCTAAAATTTCAGAATTGTTCCCCGCGTTTAGAATGAAAATGTACGCGAAAAGTTTTGGAAATGGTTCCCCGCTTTGCACGTTTGCCTACTTGCAAAGCGGGGCGTCATTTCGAAACGTTCGCAAACATTTTTTCAAGCTGAACGCAAAGCTTGAAAGTTTGAAAGACGACAATATTTGGAAATGGTTATCCGTTTTGCAGGTTTACATACGTACAAAGCGGGGTATCATTTCAAAACGTTCGCAAACGTTTTTGCAAGCTGAACGCAGAGAAGGAAAGCGTTAAAGACAACAAACCGTAGATGCAAAAAACAACCTTTTATGATGGAGAAGGCCAAATGAGTGACAGACAGGTGACCAATAAATTGAAATATGACAGTAAGGGGACGCGAAGGAAAAAAAGATGAGAAAAAAAGTCAAAAGAAATTTGATCCTTTGTAAAAAATAACTAGCGTGAAATTGAAATCACTGGGCCAGAGTTTTTTTTTATACCCGTGAACTTGTATAAAAATGCATTTTGATATAGTGCTGAGAATTGTAGTTGCCATGTTCATCGAATTTGCGATACCAACATTTTTGCTCTGCATCTAAAATGTAAAGATATTAATTTTGACTCTTTTCAATGTGTTTCGCGTAAGATGTTCCCTTTTTATAGCATATTACCAAAAAATCGTTATTGAAATTAATAGAAAATTCAAGTTAAATTTAAATTGCGTTCAAAATGAAAACGTTTGCGAAATGTTTAAGAAATTTTTCACCCTCTTATTGATGTGTACTTGCATGTAAAGATGAGAACTATTTCTCAATGTTCGCAAATGTTTTAAGATCTTAAATCTTGTTTAACTGCAAATACTAGTCGGAAGCATGTCCTACTAGGGAAAATATTCGTCAAGGCTTCTTTAACCCTTTGCTGTTTAATCCCTGCTTTTTACGGGTCTGTGAATTTATGATTGAGAAAAACAATGTGAAAAAAAGAAGAAATTGCTTCTGAAAAGCAATTTCTTCTTTTTCCACACTATTTTCTACCCGAAAATAGTGTTATTTTTCAAATTAAATCCACTTCAAATTTTCGTCTGCAAAACATTTGAATTTGGACAGGTCCAAGATTTTGTAAAACAGGAAAGGGTTAAGTAAGATAGCTGGGATGTTGCTGTCTGTGTCTTTACATGAAGGGTAGACCTTCTTCCGTAAGAAAATATCCCGGAAAGAAAGTTACAAAATACTTATACCTGACGAAAAACTAAACGGAATTTAAGAAGGAACTTTAGAATGTAAGAAAAATATATTGATACTAGGTATTTATTTACAAATGACAAAATTTAATATTTTATCACAGGAAAACTCTGTGCGTGATAAACCCATATGTCATTACTTTTATGTAAATGAGAATCGGAAACATTTCCGAAAACTTATCCGCCTTCATGGATCATGGTTAAGATACCTTGGAGTAATGTAGAGGTCACCAGTGCAAGGCCATCCTCCAATCTACCAAGATGTGATACGGTTTTAATCGATTTTCACACAGTTTCATTGTTTGCATCTAAGCTAGCCAAGAGTAATGCCCACTACAACACGTAGTGGGCATTACCCTTGGCTAGCGAAGATGCATTTTTGAGGCCCGTGAAGAAAAAAAATCAGAAAATATTGTAATAAATGATAAAAGTTTGATGCAACTGTTATAATTTCTTCATTGTCAGCAACGTTTTTTAACCGAAAGATGGATTTTTTGTAATTATATCAACTTAAATTTGTTGTCTGCGACTTCCGTGAGATTGGGCCGGTCTAAAATTGTGCAATCTGGGAATGGTTTAAAGCTACCTACCTTGCTTGAATAGCTTGGAATATCAATCAGACGTATAAGCGATAAAATCATAAAATCGAACTAATATTCGTCAATACCAGACACTCTTGATAAATCAAAGGGTAAAAGTCGCAGGCAATATTGTAAATATTTGAAAACAGTGGACAGTGATTTTATTCCTTGCACAAATAAAAGAGAAATATAAATGAAAAACTGAGAAATCAATTGCATAATGCGAATTCACCGTTCCATTCTTATGTTTTCTAGATTGTCTATCATTGGAATAGTAAAAAAAGTTGAAACAAATGGGTTTAAATGACGCCTGTTAACCTCTGTCGTGCCGAAAAAAGATCGGCTCAAACTTGCATGAAATTCAAAGTGCTGGAAAAACTGAGTGCGCTAATTTTGAGTTCGTATATACATTTATTTTGACAAAAAAAAACTTTTTCAAACTGTCTTGGTTTAAAAGGGAAAATCAAGAGATACAACTTTCAAAAAAATATATTTAGAAATTGTAAGTCTGTTTTTTTACTTAAACCTATCATTTGAAAAAGAAATTGATTGCAGAAGGGGCCAATCGGAAGTCGAGTTTCATAAATTCTTTCGAAGAAAGATAGAATAAGAAAGGTCGTTCGAGAATCAGAAAATTTATCAGAAAATTTACAAAGTATGAAAGGTTTCTACCATAGTTTACCTACAAAGACGGTGCAGCCTGACTAATGTCGACATTGTACGCGGTTTGCACTTTATTTCAGCAAGCTGCGACCCCGACAGAGACCAGAGTGAAGGCCCTGATCAATCTGCGAGGATGTCCATGCTGAACAGAAGACTTCTTTTATCGTTGAAATATCAGGCACGGGCTCGTATAAAACCAGAACAAGTTGGATCCATGATATGAATACATTGCCGTCACCGTCAAGAAATAGTGGCCTCTTGAATATTCGGGACCCGTCATGCAAAAGGAGATTAACTGGAATCTCCGAAAATATAATATTTGGAAAAGCTATTGCTTCTAGACGAGGTCAAACGGTGGCCGAATTCCAAAAAATCATATTACAGGGGAATAGAATGACTCTTCTAGAATCAGAAAAACAGCCAAGTGAAAAAAGTATCAACCCAATTCAGACTGCGCTGACAACGCAGTCTGACTAGGGTCGGCACTTTACGTGAATGAACTTAATTCGGAAAGACATGTCCCTGGGAGAGCAAAGAGTGAAAGTCCAGTAAGTCTGTGCAAACTCCCTTGCAGGTTTGAGTCCCTGCTAAGCAGGCCCTAGTTACATGTGAAGTTCAGCCCTGCGTTCAGGATCACCAAAGTTGGTAGCGTGCCGGACTTCTAATCAGGGGTCTATATTCGCACGGGTTCGATCCTCGGCCGCGGCACTTATCCTTTCCGACATTTGTCTTCCACCAATGGGTAGATAATCGTAAACCTATGTGGAATAGCAACTGGAGGCTAGGAAAGGGATGTGGTGGTAATACTGGTGTGAGAAATACCAGGAATCCATCGTTAGGTGCTCCAGTCGTCACGATATAACTGAGAGATTGTTGAAAGCGACGTAAAACCCCAATTCAAATCAAATCAGGATCACCAAACGGTCCAAACAGTTTTCCACTTGTACCCCGCTTTGCACCCAAGTGCACGTGCAAAGCGGGGTATAATTGGATAACTGTTTGCGCTGTTTTGACATCCTGAACGCAGGGCAGGTTTATATAAAATCAGAACAAGTTGAAATCCTTGCCATAAAGACATTGTCGTCACCGTAAAGAAATAATGGCCACCGTTATATTTTCATTGCATGATAGTGAGCGATATTTCATATTTCACCAACATCTGTTTTTCTCCGTACTAGGGAACTCTAATTACCTTAAAAATCTGCTTTGTGACGGCTTTTTTACTCTAATTTTCCATCTTTGTGCTGCGAGATTCGATTTGACTCATTGATCGTTGGATACTGGGTTTTTAATGACCCTCTTTGTGCGCTGAAAGAAACAGTCTTATTATGAAAATTAAACACTTTCATTATGTTGTTATCATGCGGTTTTTAGTTAAGGTAACTCGAGAAAATTACTGGACTTCATTTCATGATTAAACCTTTATCATTTAATCTCCGGCTTTTAACTCGTATAAAAAGCGAAAAGGAAAGCGAATTTCTCCTCATTTTTTCGGTTTCTTTTTTCAATTTGAATGAAAGACACAACATAGAAATATCAAACACGCTACTTCACCAAGGATGAGATAATCTTAGACACACTCTTTATCATTTTCTATTGAATTACTTAAAAAAAATATCAAGGACAAAACAATTCAAGGAGAAAGTTAGATCATTTTTCATCCTACGAACCTCATTTAATATCACACAATATTAACCTGCAACCTTCCCTTAATACGTTGACCTCCACAAATCACTATGATTTTTGATACCAAAAGAAAAGTTAAGAAAAACTGGGAAAAGCCATATGACGAAACATGAAGCCCTTGCAACTCCCTGATAACAGCATCCGGAACATCGCTCGGACTTTTCCGTAAACTGGAAAGTACCTCGGACGTAAGTGTAGTAATTTTGGGTAATTTTTCAGATGATTCGGCTTCTGGTGGTACTTTGGCAAATGCGCTTGAAAAATAATAATAAAAAAAATAACATTCTTCTTTGATGCTCTCTGATCATCTACGAACCCCTTTTGGGCACTTTTAAATATATTCCAGAGATCTATTACGTAGAATCGTTGAAAGTTTACGATTGTATTAACAGGTGACACAAGACGAGGTTCCGAGTGATGGTGCTGTCACAATCGGCAACCTTCGGTGATTCTAAAAAATATGAACATCGTGAATAAAACGGGCTCACTCATGAAAGCGCCATTTTGCACGTGACTTTATATTACGTCACAACCCATTCGGAACACCACTCGGCCAATCTCACGATCAACCTCGGATGTACATAGACATTTTTTAAAAAAATACGGGAAAACCTTGGAAAAACTCGATGACGTCAGTCAAAATGGTGTTAGCCCTCGAAACTTTGAGTGAAAACATTCGACGTCGTTCACGCTACTCGTTTAAGGTAACTGCGGACACATAGAGGGCCATTGTAGGTCCAAATTTTAAATTGTCTGTAAATTATGCCGAATGCGATAAAACTGAACTTTGAAGTACCCGCTTTCATAATTCGGTCATAAAAAGGAATTTCATAACGTAGAGTTGACGTCATGACGTCATTAAGGGGCCGACCCCTTTTTTAGGGACCAAAATCAGTAATTGTCCATTTTTTCGGAAATAATAAACCAATTTTCATCCCGAAAACGCCATTTGCTTCGTTTAAAGACGCATGATGTTATGTTTTATTGATATGAAGATATAAGTGTAAGAAATACAATTAAGTGTAACGTTTTAAATGTTAATGCCTTCTGCATTGCTGTTTTCGAGTACAGTCACTGGAAATATTTCCTTTTTTCTCGAAAATTTGTCCGGTGACCTATGCTGAAATTTATATATTTTTCTGCCAAACCATTCCGCTGAAGAAATTTGAAATAAAAACCATGTGTCTTCGGGTTAGATTTTTTGTACAATTCGATTCCGCGAAGATATCGCAAATCAAAGGATATTTCAACGTCGCGTCAAATGTTCACAAATGCCGTCTTATAAAATGGATAAAAATTAAATGAATTTTTTGTATTTCTTAAAATCACATTCAGATTTAATACTTTTGAAACCTATATTTTACAATAAATATTGATTTCAAATATGTTAGAATACGTTATTGCACGGAGATTGGCTCCAAATTAACATAGTACCGATGGTTTTGATGCGACATCGAATTCGACGAAAAATGTTGCAACAACTTCACAAAGTCGAATTTAATACAAAATCTAACCCGAAAACATATCATTTTTATTTGATTAATGCAAAGCATACTATTTTCGCTACAAAATAACAAAAAATCAGCATAGGTCACCGGACGAAATTTGGAGAAATTTCTATTTATTTACAAAAAAAGAAATGAAAAAAGGAACGTCAAATCTTAGAATTCGCGAAAAAGTTAGCGTTTCGGGCTTATTTCTGTATTTGAATGTGCACAGAAATTAAACGATTAGCTCGGGCGTTCTTGGACTTTCAAAATGAAACTTTTTTCGTGAAAATCGGCCGATTAATTCAGAAAATATTTGCAAATAATAATTTTGGCTGGTCGAAAAGGGGTTGGCCCCTTAATGACGTCATGACGTCAAATGAACGAGCTTCAGACCCTTTTCATTGCGTGTTCGATGGTGTAGCGTCTAGTGTTTTATAGTCGTTTTTTTTTTTTTTTTTTGTCGGAAAAAAGTTTACGTAATTATTATATTGCTCACTCTCTCTATGTAGCAATAGCAATGTCCGAATATATAGTCATCTTTAAAAAATTAAAACTCGCCTCTTTTCCCTTGCAAATTTTCGCGAAAAATGTATTAAATATTCATTTTTGATATCAAATTATCATGAGCGATTTCGGGCTATATTGACCCTATTATTTATATCTTTGTTCTTCCCTACTCGCATCTCTACTTCCAAACAATTTATTCTCAGATGTTTTTTCGCTTTCTTTTTATTTTCTTATTTTCTTTGACATTGTGGGTTTTTATCAACGTCTGAAGGCGCGTCGGTTTTATAATTCAACGAATCAAACTTAGCGTCGCTTTAAGAAAATGCGCGTTTTTTTAGAAATCGTTCCACACACACTAATATCAACATCTCATTTATTTGTAAATATTTTTCCTTGAAATTTTGATATGATTATCAAGAGAAAAATAATATTTCTTGGCTGAATTTGAATTACCGTATGAATAAAGGAATTGCTATTTTTAGCATATTTAAAATTGAAAAAAAAATATTTTTAACGCCCTGAAAAGATTTCGTTCCACAAGAATTTCAGCTTATTAATTTTCCGTTTAAAACTCAAATTGATATTTATTTACATTTTTAAGAATAACAGAAAAATTTTTAATTTCAGGTCTGGTTGCAATTAATCAATTTTTAATGAAAATATAAAAGAAAATAGTTATATTTTCGGCGTCTTAAAGCTTGATGTTACGCTGCACTTTTTCTTAAACAGAAAAACGGTATTTTTCTTATTTGTTGTTAAAATTCGATCTCCGTTGGTAAAATTGTTGGATGTCATGCCAGTTCAAATTTAATACATTTTCAAGCAGTTGAAACATTATTAAACTATCTAAAATATAACATGTGTATCTTTCAGTGATAATTTCGTGTTACATGTTACACGTGTTTTTTCGCTTAAATTACAAATTGAAACTCCTTTTTACGAACTTGTACCAAAATAGTTTGCAATTAAAGTATGACGTATAAATTGACCTTGGTTTAAGCGTTATTTTGATATAAGATATAACGATGGTGCGTGTAAGGAGTCTGGTAATGATAAGTTTTAAAACCTAGAGGGTGACGTTTTTTAAAAAGTGCCGCATTACCGTGCGCGACGTCTGACGTGAAACCATCGTATCCTTATATAAATATCTTTAGATTCTTAAATAACGGCTGAAAAACTTAATTCCGAAGAATGATGAATCATTCTCAAAAATTAAGATTTTTCAGCCGTTATTTACTGTAAGAAAATATCAATCTAAAGTTAGCGCCGGTTGTTTCCGCGCCAGTTTGTCTTACACTGTTTCCGCCTAACAAAATGCACAATTTTGTTACATTCCAATCCGCCCTATATACATCCGAGGTCTGTTGCAGTTTACAGACATGGTCTGATGTTCCGAATGGTCACAACATCAAGATTGCGTTCAGTAAAACAAATCTACGACAGATTAAAACTGCGTATATAATGACTCGATTACAAAACGCACTAATCAAATATAAAAAAAAGCAAAAAAAAAGGTATCCACAGACGGTCTAAAAGCACAAAAGAAGTTTTATTTTCTTCAACCGCGAACTTGACCAAAATATCACCAGAAGCCTTATTGAGCATGACAAAAAAATTACGTTAGAGAAACAGACGAGGCTAATGCGTCTATAATACAAATTGCATGTTTTACAAACCATCTTGGACATTGAATTGAATGAGTGATCATTGAATACCGAGTTATTTAAAAAGTCATGTATAAACAGATAAAAACTCAAATAAAAAAAGAGGGTGCGCCGAGTTTTTATCTATTTAGATGACGTTATCAGAAATATACAGATTCTAGTTTTTCCTCGAAAAATATAACGCCGTTTACGAATTAACGTCAGCAAGTGCAAGTATGACGTATCTTTCACTACGAAAATATAACTTTGCTATACGTTCTCATTTGCATAGCAATAACACCCGTGTAATATCAAAAACATTCATCGGGGTTATTTCACTCTCGCGACATAGGTCAAATTAAAAACAAAATTTCGAATTGAAGACAACAAGTTCGACGAGTCCAATATTTCACAAAAAAGGGTTGATTTAATTTGAGTGTGTCTAAATACCGAGACCGACCTCTCAAAGTCTGTTTGCTTTTTTCGCTAAATTACATTCTTAATTGGCGTGACAGTCCTTCAACAAAAGAAAGGGAATTTGAACATGGTTAGACTAAATGGGCGCGTGCTTCTTAAAACTTTTACGCTGGGCCCTTTTTTTCAGTTGATTGGTAACATTACACGGGTTTTCAAAATATTTGCTCAAGTTTAAATCACGAACACAAGTCTTCGATTTTAAATAGCATTGAGAAGATACGACTAAGAAAAATAATTCCATACTACTTTCAATCACTGATACATACTCAGTAATGTGAACAATGACTAAGACTGGTCTCCTAAATAGAGGTACATTATTGAAAATATGAAGAATAAAGTCAATGTCCAGTTTCTGAAAGCCTGTTTCTTTACAGAGAACTTTACTCATTTTAAGGTCTGAAGGGTTCAACTTTGTTATCTTCCTTGTTACCACCTTCAAAAAAAACAAACAAAAAAAAATAGGGCCTTAATCCCAGAATAACTATGACTTTGTACCGACTCAAGCATTTTATTGACTCTTAATTTGTTTGACACATGTATGTTCCATTCAAATTTTGAAACTTTAAGGCAGTCCCGTTATGAGAGGACGGTACTGAAGAATCGCCGTAATGAAGAAAAAATGGCCGATCTAAAAAAAAATCAGCCAGTATCTGCAATATTTCCAAGGGCGTAACTCCCATTACGCAATTTACGCAAGTGCGTAAAAGAAATAATCATCTGTTGAAAAACATCGTTGATGAATGATCATAACATTGGAACTACAGCTTATTCAAGCTGTAGTTACGATGTTTTGATAATTCACCAACGCTCAAATCCTAAAAGGGAGCGGATGAAAGGCATTCATCTTTTGTCGAAGTCCAAATATTGCCCTTATCCTATATATTTTTTGGTTGTCGCCTTCTGAGTGCGTAATAATCTCAAAGTCCTAGATACCCGTATGATTTTAAATAACAAATTTGCGGATAGTTAAACACTAATTTTACGCTAAAAAGCACTATCAACTAGCTTGCTGTCTGGGCGACTCTCAGATTTATGGGTGGCTGCTAACTTCAGTTTTTTTATTTCATAATAATACTGGTGATAATGATAATAGTAAATATAATAATGAAAATAATGTTAATGGTAATATTTAATTCTTTATTTAGAGAAGATAGCTCCTTAGCTTTATATCATACACAAATAAATGAATGAAAACAATTTTTTACAACAAGGCCTTCCGTAAAAAGGAAAGTAATATGACCATGTTAATGAAATTGTATAGGTAGATTTTGAGCGGTGAGCGGTGACTATATTCATATTTAGTCTTTGTCCTACATTATCATCCAATCAGAAGGCTGGATTTTCAAATTTTTTGAAGGTTTATTTTCCATAAACTTTCCAGCCCAGGTTTATTTTGATCAATTATAATTTAAACGTCGAGGTTTATTTGTAATACCACGCATGCGTACAGACTAGAAACTACCCCTTCATAAATATACAATGGCCACGTGATAAGTACACTTGAAAATCCTAAAACTCGTGCTTATGTTGTATAACGAATATCCTTTGTGGATTTTGATCTGGCATGTCATGAATTACCATGTCGAATCTCTTATGGAACGATGACTTTTCTACTTGTCTGTACATTTATTCAAGAAAAGTAACGCTAACGAATGAGATCTAATTGAACAGTGCAATATATCCTATACTTCTTTCTTAACGTTTATTCGAACAAACTTCTCGTTTTATTACTTTTGTTCCCTTTCTAAATTTGGCCAAATCACGTTTCATGATCGGCTATAAATGAGGCGTATTATAGTCCTCCAAAATCAACAAACACCATTAATTCAGTTGATGACACAAGAAAACGTCCACGAAGAGGGGTCATTGCATGTGCATATGTCCAAGGTGTGGTGGACTGTATAACATTTTTTTCTCAACAGAATAATATAATCTGCTAAGTTATTTATGTCTTTAGAATGCTCTTCATACATAGGTTTGTAAATAATTACTGGCACATTTATTCAATAAAGAGACTTTTCAGTATTACAAACGATAATACGATTCCGTAAAGTATTTTATTCTTTCGAAGAAACGTGCTAAACAGAGTGAAAAAGTATTAGATTTTCGTTCTTCTATACTGTCGGGTAAATAAAACCAAATTATACTTCATATTTATCTTCTGTAAAGACTCAATATTTGCGTGCATATTTCAACAACTCCATACTTGGAAAGAGAGGGGCGTTTACTTGTAATAAATGTATCCGGCCTATTCCGTTTAAATCGTGCAATATGATGCCAATAAAATAAAAGGCGGGAAAAAGACTAAGTCAGTTAAACGCTAATAATTGAAAATTAAACGATTTAAACAGCCTCAGTCGGTCGCTTCGCTCCCTCCTTTCGGCTGTTTAAATCGTTTAATTTTCAATTATTAGCGTTTAACTATTACATAGTTTTCCGAACTCAGTTTTGAAAGTACACATATAATTGGTTTGGTGCTTTAAGAAAACAATGAAATGAAAGGAATATATGACATCAGATTTTAAAACAAATTGCTGCTTGACCATAAGAAGTGTATGCAAGAAAAGCGCCGTCTGTATAAATGCTTTGAGGAGGATGTATATAGATCCACAAGTTTAAATGAGTAATCAAGGATCAATTTTGTCTATACCTGTATAGACAAAATAGACCTTCGATCACTCACTCTAAATTGCGGGACTATAGCTTGGTCCAATAAAGAGGATTTAACAATTAAGTGACACTACACGGAAAATTGTAATTTTGTATTCAGTAGGTGCATTTAAATACCTATGGCCATCATTTATCAAGACAGGACCAGCTGTACAGATATCGCACGCACTTGACAAACGTTGACAAACTAGATTATTTTTACTTGTTACGCTTCGGAGCATGGCACGCGACCGCAGTAAATGGATGTTACCTTACAAACGAACCTTGTCTTTATGTGTTGAGTATGGAACGCCTCGAATTACTTGTCCACCTCCTGATATAAGACAAGGTAGTTTGCCGCATACATAAGTGAAAAGGAACAAACTGTGAAGTACGAAAAATGTCGATTCTTGATAGACTGTGCGGAAATGCACGGCATGACAAAGGTCGAAACCATTTGAGTCTGTGCGCGAGATATCCAACAATTTCAAATATGCGCAAAGCAAAGAATCTGACCCGCCTGTGCAGCCGCAGTCTGACATGAGTCTTCACTATGCGTTAAGTAGATAAATAAGGTCTCAAAGTAACTGTAGACCATCGCGTAATATTTATATTTACGATATGCGGCTGTCTACGCTAGTCAATGACTGCGCCTCACGAATTTATCAAATAGTTGGAAATATCACGCACAGGCTCATTCGACTTTTACGCAGTTTTCTGAATCTAGAAGGACCACTGTACCGTGCATCCGCACATCCTGACCAGACATTCGGAACACCACTCGGCCAATTTCACGATCAACCTCGAATGTCATTCGGAACACCACTCGGCCAATCTCACGATCAACCTCGGATGTACATAGACGGACTATTTTTAAAAAGTACGGGAAAACTTCGGAAAAAAACTCGAAGACGTCAGTTAAATGGCATTAGCCCCCGAAACTGTGAGTGAAAACATTCGACGTCGCCAATGCTACTCGTTCAAGTCACTGACGTGAAACAATCGTATCCTAATAAAAAAAT
The DNA here is from genome assembly GCA_948146395.1 of Fragum whitleyi. Lineage (NCBI taxonomy): Eukaryota > Metazoa > Mollusca > Bivalvia > Cardiida > Cardiidae > Fragum > Fragum whitleyi. The sequence goes on from OX411544.1 coordinate 64,616,175, forward strand.
AGATTCTTAAATAACGGCTGAAAAAACCTTAATTTTTGAGAATGATTCGTCATTCTCAAAATATAAGATTTTTCAGCCGTTATTTACTGTAAAAGATATAGATCTACAGTGCTAATTTTTCATACACCGTTTCCGCCTAACAAGATGCCTTACATACATCTGAGGTTTGTTGCAGTTTACGGAAATGGACGAGCGATATTCCGAATGCCTGACCAGAGTCTCCACTTTGTGCCCTGTAGATAGATAAGTTCTTTACTCTGCATCAGGTGGTCAGTGATCACTCCTGTCGTTTTATGTGGCTGTAAATGCTGCCAATTATTTGCACATCATGTAAATTTAAAATTCCTGAAATTGCCATGCACATGCTAAAAATTTTATCTGGGCCCGAGGTTCAAAAAAATAATTCGTGCTCAACTGAGAATTTTCTTTAATTTAGAATTTGAATAAATGCTTGAAGATAACAATTTATCAATATTAGTTTGTATATTCATACATTTATATTTGTATTACAACAGAATCATAGCTTAAATCTAACGTTGAAATTTGAGGGAAAAATGAGTTGAGAATGAGAAAAGTGCCCTGGTAGACCTCTTCTTGAAACAATCTCTTTTTCAGATTATTGTTTATGTGGACTTCTCGAAAGGTTGGGGACAGGTACACGCGCAAAGCGGGATATAATTGGCAAACAGTTTGCGTCGTTTGGACATCCTGAACGCAAGGCAGGGATGCGTTCAGGATAGTAAAACATGCAAAGTGGGCTAGAACTTCGTTTAAGTTTCGTTAACTTTTTTTCATTTTGAAGACACGAAAGTGTCTTGGCGCAGCACTGTATACGTGCGAAACTTTGGCATGATTTTATATCGACAGAAACTATTTACTTTAGCGACTGCAAACCACAAATTCATTTTATAATCAGGTTCAAATTGCTGCCAAATGATGTGATGATCTTAAACAGGTATTGCTTGTGTTGCACAATTGGTCGATTTCCCCGAACGGTACACTTGTATGTCGCCGGTGTTCTGCTAAAATCTCGCAACTACAGCTTGTTTAAAGCTGTAGTTACGAGGTTTTGGTAGAAAATCGACGATGTTCTACATATATGATACCCAAAGATTAAACCTCGCACACTATTTACGGATATTTGATGCGTGGAATGATTCATCGAAAAGTCGACTGATTTTATGTTTCTAATTTATCAATAAACCATGTTCTATCTAAAGGGTTATAGAATCATTATTTCCCCATGAAATGATTAGTACCTCATTGGGTACGATTTAAATGGTTCAACAACATAAGATTTAATAACAAACATTTTTTCGTTAAAAAATGTCAACTTTTTCAATGAGTTTACTAACATCGAATGCATTTTCTATGATGAGCGCTTAATAGAAAATGGACGCTTAATAAAAGTGGTCGCTCTGGCAATTTCGCATATGCTGGACATTCCAACAGTGCCATATGTGCAGCTTGCACAAATGTTGAGCAATATGCATAGTGATTTGTATAAGAATAAGAATTTTTGACATTCATGTAAGGACTTAATTAGCACAAAGTAATGCCACGCAATTAGCACAAATATTTGCCAAACGCATACTCAACATTTGAGCACCAGTTTTGTCAAACTTAGGACAGTTTGTGCATAAATAATTGCAGTGCGCAGAAAAAATCTTCCAGCACATACTTTGAGCCCAAAATTTTGGAAAGAGAGCAAAGAAACTTTAAAGACCAAGTTTTGCCAAAAGTGTTACGAAAATTCGAGCACAAAGTAATGCTAAACTTAAAAAGAAACTTTTAGCACAAACTAAAGATTCAGCACTAAAGAATGGGTATTCTGACTTTTAGATCAGAGTAAATCAATAATTATAGCACAAACCCTATGTTTTAGATACACACTGGAATTGTCTCGTCAAGACGATTCCCATGAGTATCCACAACATAGGGTTTCATTGAGAAATAAAGATTTGAGACTGACTTTAGTCCCTCTGTACCTTTGGATTCTAACAAGACACTCTGGGTGCAAATTCTGATCTTGTCACACCGTGTGAGATTGTTGAAAATATCTAACATATCATTTGTTTTAAACTAAACCATATGTTTTACGTATTCGATGGAATCGTCTCGTAAAGACGATTGCAATGAGTACCCACAACGCAGGGATTCGATGAGAAATAAAGATTTAAGACTAACTTTAGCCCCTCTGTACCTCTGGAATCTCATCAGTCTGTCTGTGTGCAATTGCTGATCTTGTCACACGTGTAAGATTGTTGAAAGTTTATCGTGTAATGAAGCCTGTATTGACCTGATATAACCTGTCTGATAACATAACATGATATCAGGCAGTCTATTTTTAGAAATAATTTGCGTACATTATTACCTGAATTTCTATTATTTGTAAGTGTTTGTTGTAATTAAGCGTTTAAAATATTTGCATGGTAAATAGAATAATATGTAAGTGTCAAAACATATCAATTTTATCTGGTCTCTGCTGCGAGAAAGTTTCATGACTCGGCAAAATCTCGTCATGATAAATTCTCCCAACCTCGACCAGAAAACATCGATATTTTAAGACACCAACAGGTTATTCTCTCTATCTCACACAACATCATTTGTTTAACCCATATCCGATCGTCACGTGTTTTTTTGACCCAATATAAAAAGAATGGCAAGCTTTTGTAACAATATTTTATAACGACACCATAAAACATTGAACCCCGTGATTGCAGATATCTGATATGTGTAAGATCTCCTGGCTTCGAGGTTTTCAACGAGTTTCATTGATTTCAGATCAACAACTGTGAACAGCGAAAAAGTAAGACTTCCGTCTGAAATGCAATTGAGACACGTTTTGTTCCAGAAACATGACTTTTGATTTCATAAGTCGAGGGTCAGCGCAACATTGTTGTAAGTGCCTATAAACATATAGGCACTTACAATATTGTTGCGCTGACCCCTCGAAGTTGCTTTTGTTGATTTATTGATGTATAATATAAACTAATGACTGCAAAATTGTAAAAAAAAACGGCATAAACCCAATCTACCAAATATTTCTCAGATATTTATCTCACGGAGTTTCAAGGTGGATGCTTTTCGCTTGACGGGTAACGGATATTAAATTTCCATGTGCATAAACATCTTTTCAATGTAAGTTACACTGTTCCTTTCGTTGTGATGGGTCGTATTTTCGTTAAAGATAGTAGACCTATAATTGTTCCACAACATATCAGTGCATACTTATAAGTATGCCATTAAGAATATATTAAAGCACTATTTCATGTGTTATCAAGACCATTTCTACTTTCATGAAAGCAACCCGCTCGCGATTATTGAATACCTCTGATGAAATACCAGCCAAGTGGATGAGAAAAGGTTTGCAAACGCCTAATAATAATCCTCTGCGCTACAAGCGGGTGCCGGTGCTAAGCCGGGTTTCATTTCCTACATGTTTTAAGTACGATTTTATTTAGAACACAGGGTAGTTTGTTTTTTTTCTACATTCCTATGAACTGCACTACAAAAGGCGAACAATGCCTCACGTCTCAAGCTTGAATGGGCTGTAGGTACGATGTTTTGATCACCCAATAACTTGATGAAATCGTAGATTATTACCATAGGTAGATTATTATTACCTGAAATTAATCGTAGAAAGCACGTAAACTACGCGTTAAAAGTACGTAAAAGTTGACAAATCGTAATAATTCGCCAACTTTTACGGAATATACAGATCAGTTAGGACTCGTGAGAAATTTCCGTAGGTGTGAACCTACCTTAAGTTGCCACTTTGTTTGAAATAAAAATTTTATTCGACTGGAAACAGACACGGGCCAAAATTTCTTTGTCATATACGCTGGAACGAGGCAGTGGAATCTGCAAAGCCTTCCAAATATCAGAATCAAAAGCTGATCCTGCTGACGAGCTCGAACCTATGACCTTCAAACAATTATTTGAATACCGGCTACATTCCCCAAACATCATTGCATGCGTAAAAAATACAACCCTTAATCGATGGCTCAGTGCGAAACAGTTGTAACTGCCTATAAACATATAGGCAGTTACAACTGTTTCACGATTAGCCACTGAAATGTTTGAAAGATTGGAGGCTGTGATGCTAAAAAAGGGCCAACAATGCCAATTGAACATCAACCATCTTGTTTATTCCAATTTCAATGCGTTTATCCCGGATTTTCCCCGTCCCCATTAATAGTTTTCCCTATTTTAACAATACGTTTTCCCTATTTAACGGCATGACGGGGCGATGTTACACATATTTCCACAGTTAACAATACCTGGGTCTTTTCGCCTGTTTTGACAACCCCTAATTATACAGCTCAGGTGCAACATCTATCAGGGGATACCTGAGGCGGGGTTCAGATCACGTGATCATCTACGTGTCAGCAGGTAGGAGGAAATCTTCGCCGTTACTAAGCAGCTGCTCCGCCATCTTGTCTTCAACAAACTGATGCAGACGACAATTTATATTGAATTAAAATTCTTATTCACTTATCTTATACCGTATGAACCTACATGTAATCCGCCGTCATAGCGCAGTGGACTATCATTCAAAAGGACCAGGGTTCAATTCCTGACGGTGGCACTAATCCGTTCCGACTATTTGTCTTTCACCGATGGGTTGATAATCGTAGACCTATTTTTGTGGGATAGCAAATTGGAGTCTAAGAAAGGATGTAATAATAATAATAATAATAATAATAATTATAATAATAATAATAATAATAATAATAATAATAATAATAATAATAATAATAATAATAATAATAATAATAATAATAATAATAATAATAATAATAACAACAATAATAATAATAATAATAAAAATAATAATAATAATAATAATAATAATAATAATAATATCTTTATTTTAATGAAGGTGAAACATTAAGGCAAAACTTTCAAAATTAACAAATTGAAATTTCTCTTTTTTACAATGTTGCCTTCAGTGAAAGAAAAATTAATGAAAAGTGATGATCTGATTAATTAATGATATCATGATAAAAATATGGGTGTGAGAAATGCCAGAAATCCATTGTTAGGGGTTCCAGCCGCCGCAATATAACCGAAAGATTGTTGAAAGCTGCGTAAAATCCCATTCAAATATGATTTGTTGACGAAATATTTGCTAGGACATATTCATGTACAAGTTATATGGAGGATAATCGTTTATTTCAGAGTAAGATCGATTTACTTTCATCAAGGGAACAACAAAAGCTGTATTTTTAATATATAAGCTTTGTTGTTCACGCAATGAAAACTTAATCGATTTTACTTAAAAACAAACGATTATTCTTTTTCTTTAATGCAACAATGACAAAATATCACATTTAAGAACAAACCTCCTTAACGTGCATCATTTTTCACGTGGTTTTTGCTATGCAACGTTAATGATAATATCATTTATTTTCGCTCCGCTTAGATAACGTCAGATAGGATGAAATAAACGAAAATTGGGTAAAGTTTATAATTCAATTTCACTGGTAAGGCGGTGAGTTTATCAATTGATAATCTACCGATATTTCCCGATAATCCACCGAAAAGAACTAAAGAAGGATTGGTAAATGACAAAGGACGCTATCCATTAAATTCGAACACCACTTTTAAAGAGTAAACCAAAATAATGACTAAAATCAGCAGATCCTGTTAAGCTTTAAGTCTCGTGACATAATCATTATAGGTGTATTTTCAATACTGAGCTCTGACCTAGGCGTTGAGTCCATTACCATAGGTCTATGAGTAAACCTTAATATCTAAGACAAGTAATAAGTTTCATTTGAAAGGTAATTTGTATCTTTGTTATGTCTGTTTTATCTATTTTGAAAGAACAGCATGGAAATTTAACCGTTAAAAGTAGATTTCACGGCTCACCGCTCAAAATCTTCCTATACGTGAATTTGTTGTGAAACTTTCTGAGAGACACGCGAGGGGTGATTCATGTTGATGAGAACAAAATGAACAAAACAACAACAACAACAAGAAATGACAGGTTTTTTGTTGTTGTTGTTGTTGTTCATTTTGTTCTTTAGATCAGCAGTCATCACCTTCCCTTCTTTATACTAATTTTAGAAATTGCTTATACAACTTTAGACTCCATTGGCAGTTCCCGGTATAAGAAAAAAACTTAATTAAGGATAGTTCTGCGTGACTTGATTCGGATAGCTTCAACGGTTGTTTGAAAAAAATTGACTCTCAAGCATAATTACAAATTACCGGACCCTCCCTGCATTAATGCAAACAATGCATGGCTGAAACTAGAGGACCATAATGGTCCTATATCGCTCATCTGAGAATGTGATGTTATTTTAAAGTCGGCTCACTAATTTGACGCTTTTCTGCGGAATTGTTTAAGTATTTTGGCTCATTCAAAATATCAGAGTTTAAAGCTAAGTTTTGTCGGGAGTTTAAGATTTTTTATGATTTTTTTTTATTTATTTCTATGTAAAATATGAAATCCCACCACACAGGGCAAATATTCAAAATGGTGCAATAATTCAATTTTTTTGGTTAAGGATCTTAAGCACATTAGTCATGCCTAATATAACTGATTTCAGCACATAGGTTTTTTTGAGTAGACGATTTGTTTTTAAAAATCATGTTTTATTTCTATGTAAAAATCAAGGCCCCTACAATGAAGTGTTTATTTCCAAGATATAGCAACAATTTGGAATATTTCGGTAGGGAAGTACTAGCAATGCTGCATGCCAAATATGAAAACACATAGATCTTGAGGTTTGAAAGGGTAAGATTTTAATTCATTCACTCCGTTGACATGGCGACCGGAGTTCTGCACGAATTCAAATTCTGTGTATCATTTTGAAAGTCTTTGGCCTCAGATTTTTTCTGTGAAGTTTGGTTTATCTGATGTACAGTTTGGAAGGAGAAGATATTTTTTTAAAAAAAGTGGACGGACGGATGGACAGACACCGGAAATTAACCGAAAACAGTAACCCACCATTAGCCTTTCGTTCTCAGGTAAACTAAAAAATGAGAAAACTAGATACTTAAATAATCAATCCCTGAAACATTCATAGATGTTGTATAGCTATTTAATCGTTTGAGTAAAGGGCTTAAAAATGGGGGCGTATCCAATAATAATTTTGAAAAGTGAGAAGAGGGGGCGTCCGCACGCGTCGCTACTTAAGACAAGGTGATTGTATAAAAAAGGTTTTGCACCTGCCTATTTAAAATATTTACATGGTCAAATAGCCCAATAACTGGCATAAGCCCCCTTGACCCTTTGTCCCGGGGCTATTGTGTCAGAAATGGGCTCCTTTTTTACAAAAATTAATCTTGCGCGCCAGATCTTTTGTATCTATTCATTTACCATTTCCCCTCACGCTGGCACTTTTGACCCTACCTATTAGAATCTTAATATGTGACCCGCCATTTGGATAAGAACCAACAGGGAACTCCATTTAACAAGTATTTGTAAGTATTTGAAAAATAGATAGCATCAAGCAGAGGTTATATAGAGATGGTATTTTGAAAATAAAACAATAGATAGGTAGAGAAATTATTATATTTAAAAATTCTTATACGATCGAACAGCTTCGATCCTTGTCAGCCTGCGCAATCCGCGCAGTCTGACAAGGATCGATACCTTACGCTCTGTCCCCGATGCCTCTCCTTGCCACATGGGATGCATACTAGTAAACATTACCTTAAACACACTGGTATGCTTCACGAGACAACGGAGAACTACAGAAAAAGAACACCTTTATTTTTCTTCAAAAAAAAAACATGTCTAGATCTGACGGACAAAAGGTCGGTAATAACTAACTCGAGATAAGTATAAATGTTGTTGTTGTTGTTGTTGCATTTTAACTGTAATGCGCACCAAACAGAGAATTAGAGTTAATGTTTGAGTTAACCTTTAATTAAGTGGTGTCGTGAATTCATATTCTCTATAAGCCCCTACCGACTAACACATTCCTTAGGTTTACAAGCTAAAGATTATAACGTACATGTTTATAAATCCTGTGAAGGAAAACATATTTAAATGCAAAATATTGTATTCTGTAAGATTTGATAACATTACCAAGTTGCGTCCTTATGCGTCTTTAAGAGTACTTGACAAAATTGCGGGTTTTCTTCGCTGGCGCCCGTAATCGATTTGCTAGCAACAATAGAGGTCCCATTAAAACGATAATACCCATTGAAGATGCCCGAAAAACCATCTTGTGGACCTTTTCACCATTTGTCATTTAAAGAGTTTAAGAACAGCTTCGAACAAATATTTGAAGAGCCAATTGAAACATTAATCGACAGAGTAAATAGCGGCATATGACAAAGGGGTCTTGCATGTGTCCATCTTGCGGTTTATAAGATGAAAAATTCGGGTCAGATTATGAAAATCGTTTTGGTACGTAAGTCTTCAATTCAATTTGAAAGCTATTTTTCTCTCTGTCTTTTTTTTAAATGCAGAATACATGCTCAGGTTCAATATTCTACCGAGGAGAGCGGAATAAGCCATTCCTTAAAACATCGTGGAAATCTTGTATATATTCAAAGATCTTTTTTCCAATGATCGATTCGTTCGTACGGTCTTTGGGCTCAAATCACGTACGTGAACATTTCCAGTATGAGTAAATAAACAAAAATGTATGTTTTTTGCTATGATTAAGCCTACTATGAATGTGGTTTTAACTATTTTAAACTCATATATAAGGCCGCTTCAAGATAATTTGAAATGCGAGCATGATATAATTAGTTTGATAAGCATTTCAGTTTTCATAACTTCGTAGAAAGATAAACCAATATTTTCTTTTTATCTTATAACTTTACCAATATCTGTATGATAACATCCCGTATGATATTTTTTATGATATCACATAGTTATTTTTAGAACAAAGATATAATGCGGTTATTTTTAGAAACTTGCATTCGAGGAAGAAACATCGTCAAAAACAAGACAAATAGAGGTTATAAGATAAATATAATACGTACTTAGTGTACTATATGAAAAAAATATCTAACTCGGTTGTGAGAATTGATAATTGTCTCGGCAGAGCCTCGACAATTTTCAATTCTCCCAAACTCGTTAGATATTTTTTTTCATATAATACACTAAGTATGTATTATATATCTACCAGACGGTTTTACGCCTCCTGTTAACACAATATGACATGACAATATGTCAACTGGCAAAGGTACAGTTAGTTACACCGTGAAATTAACATTCATCTTAATCAAAACCATTCTAAATCGCTCACTCATCGCTCCATTCATTCATTCATTCATTCATTCATTCATTCCAAACACTCACTCAAACCATTCAAAAATGCTCAAACTCATTGAAAATATATAATCAACAACGGCCTTGAAAATAAATTTCGATAGAGAAAATCGCGATTTCACTGACATCAAATCAAATTTTCTTTCCAAGATGGAGTAAAAAGTTATTTTAAGAATTTTCCCAATGGAATTGATGATGAATGTTTGCGGCTGATATCAGTTACTCACAAATCTAAGAACTAAGACCATTTTTCTTTATCTACATTTAAAAATATCCCACCATAATTTCTTTACTGCATTTAAAACCATCTTATAACTTATCAAATATCCGTGTGATAACATCCCATTTGATATTTTTTATGATTTCACATGGATAATTTTAGAACAATGACAAAATGTGGATACTTTAAGAAACTTGTATTTCTGTTAGAAATCGACGAAAACAAGGCAAATAGAGGTTATACGATTAATACAATGCGTACTTAGTGCAATGTATGAAAAAATATCTAACTCGGTTGTTGGAATTGGTAATTGTCTCGGCAGAGCCTCGACAATTATCAATGCCCCCCGACTTCGTTAGATATTTTTTTATGCAAAAAAACTAAGTACGTATGAGCCTGTGCGTAACATTTCCAACAATTTCAAATGTGCACAAAGAAAAGCTTCAAGCTAGCCTGTGCAGCCGCACAGTCTGACCAGAATCTTCACTTTTGGCTATATTGATATACAATGTCTTGATCCATCTGCTTGCAGTCAGCACATATTATTATTGCATTGTGTCGTTGTCAACGCTACCGAACATTCGTACCTCACGCAGGTGTGAAATTGTTGGAAATGACACGCATAGGCTCATATATCCTACAACAGTTCCTTGTCTACAAAACATACCGCCACAATTCCCCTTTCAAAATACCCCACAACAATTCCTTCATCTACATTTCTTCAAAAAGACCCACTGTAATTCCTTATAGACATTTAAAAATAACCATCGACAAATTTTTATTTACATTTTTAAACACTTCCCAACATGCATCTGCTTTTAGCAGTAAATGGATGATGAGGCGCAAACATGGACGTCTTAAACATACAGGTGCCGAACCAAGGGATCAAATTGAACTTTGACGAAACTAATTTGAAAAAAAAAATATCAAGATCGCCTTCACCATATCTTTCAGATTTGTCAAAAGTGTCATGTAATGAAAGAAACAAATATATATGGCATCCAGGGTTTAAGATGTAAAGATAAAGCAAGTGTGGAAGCCGCAATTCATATTCAATTTCGCAGCGGTCTTAATTTCCGTGAAATTCAAAGGAACTCGGAAAGCGCGCACTTTTTCCCAGAACCGCTTTACGACGTCTCTATTGTCGTTATTTGTGGCTTTTTCGATTTAATTTGCGACAACCGGAAAGAAGCTGACCTAGACAAAAGACGGCAAAGATCTTCGGTTTTAAGAAGATTAAACTGTAATCAAGGTCTACGGAGCGCTTCTTTGATTGAATGGCTAATCCTTAAATGAGACTAAGTGACTTGGCCGCAGGATGGTTTTCCAAGCACGGTGAGCACGGTGTTTCTATTACTTCAACTATTTACCTCTTAACAAACTATTTATTTCTAATTAAAATGGCAATCTTAGAACGATTCTTGGTACTTGTTTCTTTTCATCTTGGTTCATCATGAATAGCCAAAGGTAAATAGCCAAAAACAAGTATATAGTCGACTATCAATTTGGTTATCAATTTGACTTACTTCAAAATCATTTTCCTTTGAAACTTTAGATTTCATGTATAATGTACGTATAACTACGATATTGTAGTTGTTAGAACAGACCTCAATTTCGAATTCATTGATGCACAAGTAAAAGTGAGTGACCAAATGTCAATTTTGTCTATACATGTATAGACAAAATTGACCTTTGACCACTCACTCAAACTTTTTGCATCTAAAGATAGCCAAAATAGTGTATGTTTATCCTAACCAAGGTGAATTAGCGATTTGTGCTAAATACCAAAGCAGGCAATGTTTATTAGCTGTCCTCGTCTACCGACGCATTCATGTTTGCGTAAAACGTTTAGCGTCGTTTTGCAAAAAAAAGAGAGAGAGAGATTGGTATATATGTTCCACAAAGCATCTTGAGATGTCGATACATTCTACAGGTTTAGACGTATAAGGGTTTCTTTAATGATTAGGAAATTGAATACAGATTTCTTTGAAGGCGATTAATTTGCCATTTAAGTGGAAGGAACGAATCTTGTTTGCAATCGACGGTCAGGAAGTTCTTTTAGATCAACAAGAAAGCGCTTCTTAGATAGCAGACGACAACCGTCATAAGAGAAATGTACCAGGTGACATTTTAATTCCAAATTAAAGTAGAAAATACTGTTTCTTACAGATTACACTGAGAACGTTATTTCTAAATAGATAGTTGTGTAAAATTCAAAGCACTGAAAGTACCAGCGAAACAGTTCAAAACCTAATGAATAAATGATTGAAGTGAATTTTCATGTTATTAAAAAAGAAGGATTTTGAGAAAACTTAATTTTGCATTGATTTTCGTGACTGTTTTAAATCGAACATGCATTTTTATGTTCCAAAAGAACTGTTTGCATTTGTAAATAGAGAGTTTCATTACCTTGCCGCTAGTTGTAGCCTTGGCGGATCTGTGTCGTAATAGTTTCGTAGAGTTAAACGTTTCTCCCAATAAACTATGTTAAACTCTAGGAAATTCACTATCAATTTTTTCTAGCGATTTTGGAAGTTGTTGTCGTAGGATATAATTGATTCGGTTTTTTTTTCAGAACGACTTTTTTCCCGACATCATATCTCAGCATACAATTTATCTTCAGTCGTTTTTCACTTTTGAGCGAAAATTCTTCGCAATTCCGAGAGACTTATCAAACTATTTAGTCTAAATTTTTCTGGGCTCGAATTGTTACTACATGTATATACATTTTAGCCGTATGAAATATTTTATTTCAAAGGATCAAATAAAGTTCGAATAATTATCGTTTTCGTTCGTTTGCTGATCCATGAAGACATCTGTCCAAGTTTTGAGCATATAAATGAGTCTGTGCGTGACATTTCCAACAAGTACAAATATGCCCAAAGCAAAGACTCTAGCCAGTCTGGGCATCTACACAGTCTGTCCAGGGTCTTCACTTAGTTCTCTTTGGATTGAAAAAGTCTCAATTCTGCTCAAAGAGTGTAGCTCAGACACATGTTAAATTGTTGGAAATGTCACGCACAGGCTCAAATGTCTTTAAGAATAAAGATACTGACAATGCTATGCAGGTATTTAGTTCGGCATCAACAAAATCGGGTCCCCGGGACGCAAACATTTGTAATCATAGGGGTCCTCGCGAAAGGTTTTAGAATTCCACCTTCAAATGAAGACTACTTCTTTAGAAATTAACAACAATGTAGTTTTATTATGTATATTTTAAACGACAGTTAGTAGCATCGTGAAACTGACATTCATCTCGATCAAGACCATTCTAAATCGCTCATTTAGGACTCCGTTCATTCATGTTTTCATTCATTCCAAACACTCACTCCAATCACTCAAAAACGCTCCGAAATCGTTAAAAGCAAATCGAAGTCGTTCAAAGCGATAATAATTTCATTCGTTCGGATTTCATAATTGCGCTATTTTATTACCTAGTGTTGATTTAAAAGCATCTGATTGGTTCGAGGGGAGACACATACAGAACAGTACGTATGTTTTATTAATGGATGGTAAAACATAACGCTAGTTTCGTCAATCTGTGACAAAATTAGCGATGTTGTATTACCTCCCCCGAATTTCACTCAAAACTCACTCATCACACTCATTCAAAAAACGTTCCAAAACCAATCACCTTGTCAATTTCACGATGTTTTTAACTGTATTTTCTCGTTAAACATGAACAAAGCACGGGACAGATATGAACCTATTGGGCTCAACTTCAGGAAAGAAATGAAGACTGTTCAAAATAGTCTTCAATTCTTTCCTGAAAATTAGCCCCAGACTGGGTCCATGGGACTCGTTCCAAATAGTTTTTGGGAGTATTGGCTACTTATTTTGAGTCTTAGACTCGCAAAACCTGCATCTCTTAAATCACTGGTCATGGAAGTTTGGTTGTTTTGTTTGAACGGGGTTTTACGCCTCTTTCAAAAATCTTTCAGCTATATCGTGGCGGCTGAAGCACCTAACAACGTATTTCAGGTATTTCTCACATCAGTATTACCATTACATCTTTTCCTAGCATCCAGCTGCTATTCCTCATAGGTATACGAATATCAGCCCATTGGTGAAAGACAAATAGTAGGAAAGAAAGAGCGCCGCCGTCGGGAGTCGAGCTCGAGGCCTTTGAATGATAGTCCGACACGTTATGGACATGGATTTACTTAGATACAAACTCTAGAAATTTTTTTCCCCTATCACAAGAGCAAATCACTCTGTCAAAAAAGACAAATTTCCATACATTTTACATGTAGAATGATTGTGCCTTTTTTTCGAATTTGTTTTTTCACCAATCATTTCATTAGGAAACCTCGGTTACCACTTCGAAAGATCACGAGTTCTGGATTATTGCGGAACTATTAAGAGTCCACTACCTTTAGGGACAAAATGCAAAAGTTGCAAACCAATTTAAAACAGAAAAATAAAACAGATCAGATTTTGATTATATATAACGCTTTTATTTTTTAGATAAATGTCACAAAGTGGTATTTTTTACATCAACATTTTTCTGAAACATATTAAAATATTTAAAAGAGATGTTCTCGTGAAAATGACATGAAAAAAAAAAACAAAATGGAATAGATATGGTTATTAAAAGGTCAAACAAATGATATAAATATGTACAGCTTGGTCAATATTTTGTGTGGGGAAATGTGATTCTGCATTTGTACCAATTACAAATGGGCGCTTTCAAGATAATTTCATACATATTTCATAATCACATAATGCAGTGCTTTGATGCAAAGAAATAGAGGATAATCGTTTGTTTCAGTGTAAGATCGATTTATACACGCATTTCATTGAGTGAACAACAAAAGCTATATTTTCATCGAGTGGTGGAGCCATGAGTGAAAATATAGCTTTTGTTGTTCACGAAATGAAATATTAATCGATCTTACTCGAAAAACAAACGATTATTCTCTTTCTTTATTGCAAAAATGGGACAAAATGTGAAAATTCTAAGAGATATTTACGTAAAGCGCGTCATTTTGCACGTGATTGCTATGCAACGTTCATTGTGACGTCACTTATTTCGCCCCACATAGATGACGTCAGATAGGATGAAATGCACAAAAGCAGGGTATAAGTTTTTGATAATTTCACTGCTTTTGCTATGAGATTATCAAGTGACAATCTACCATTATTTCTCGATAAACCACCGAAAAGCACTAATGAAAGATATTTTTTGATACATCATAGAGGGGAAGAGAAATGGTTGACTTGTACAATACTGCGTTCTCTCTAAAAAATTTTCAGGTAAAAACTGCATTTATTTATTTTTACGAATCTACGCCCAATTCCAATTCGCCTGAATTTGTTTGTTTTTGTTTTGTTTTTAAGTTTGCTGTTCTTGTTTAAATTCAGAACATTGAAACATTTTGCCATGAGTATAACTATTATACTGGGTTGATTAAAAACAGATACAATGAATTTCAAATGAATTTCACTGAAATTTACGCAAAAGTTTGTACTTATATAATGAAGTAATGAACATGACATTAACAATGAAATTAACAACATGACGTATTATTGAGACCATTAAAATACTAGACTCAAAATTTTATTGCACAAAAATATATACGCTGTTGATGTATCAACATTAACACAAGGGTAGCATGTTAAACTGAAAGGGGCAGTGTAGCAAGGGCTAAGTTAGCAAGTTCACAATTATACAGACGGTGTTTTGGTCAGACAAATTTACAGTCAGCAACATAGTGAAATTGACAAGGGGAATGATTTTGATATTGGGACGATATTGAATGAGTGTGAGGAGCGAATTTTGAATGAAATTAAGGGTAAGTAATTCATTATCGATAATTTCGTCCGTTTGGACGAAATTAACGATAATTTATTACCTCCCTTTAAACAGATTAACGTATTTTCCTATTTGTACATCTTTTCGGGCCAAACAGATGCTTTGAAAAATCCACATCCAAATAAAAATGAATATTGCAACGATTTGATCGATTTAGATGAAATGCTGTTCATTTTGAACGGTTTTGAAGCATTTTTTAACAATTTCGGAGCGTTTTTGAGTGGTTTGAGCGAGTGCTTGGAATGAATGAATGGAGCGCTGAGCGAGCGATAAAGAATTGTTCGCTCTGTATGAATGAGATGTTCCTTGCACTACTTCAATCGCCACTTTCAGTGTAACATGCTACAAAATCTAACATTAACAAACATTCGAACAAAAAAATAAATCTAGTCGAACGACAAATGACAGATAAAGAATATGTATAAGTCCGTTTTCCGGTTTATCGAAAGTAAAACGAAAAATTCTCCTTAAATCCTCTTCAAAATATCTCTTTCCTTTGAATCAGTTTCAAAAGACATTTTTATGGCTTTTAAACTAAAAAAAAAACACGTGAAATATGTCTTAAAATAGTGACATTGAAATGATTTATGTCAGTGCGAATTTTGTGGACATTAGATTAAATAATATATGAATTATTGAATATGAGAAAAATGAACACTGGCTTATATAAAGAAATCAACAAAAAATCGAAGCAAAAATAAAATTAACAAAAATAATCTCGTTATGTTACTTTCAAAAATCAAGTGGAGTGTTATTGATATCAATTGCTGTAAAATATTGCGAATAAAAAGGTGTAAAATTTTGATATTATGACTAGACGCAGTATGTGAACACGGCGATTGATGATTGAGCTTACTATTTGGAAAAAAAATGTTTGCAAATGAAAAAAAAAAACAGTTAGGTTTTTGCCTGGCCAGAGTATTTCTGGGTCCGAGGTTAGAAAAACTATTCTCATGCTCAACTGATAATTTTCTCCAATTTCAATTTGAGATTAAAGCTTTAATTCTGTTGTAATACTATAATAATAGCATTGAAATAAAAAATAATACTAATAACTTGTTATACGTAATAACTTCTAAATATTTTCTTTTATTTGGATACATTTATTCAACCTATAAGCTTTACTTCTACGTTTAAGAAAATTCACAGTTGAGAATGAGAAAAGTTTTATAATCTCGAGCCCAGGAAATTTTCAAAACACAGACCACGCAATCTGACTCCGACAATTGGATTTCTTCGACATTTCAAACGAGGATAGTTTGTAAAGGATACACCTGCGGGCATGAGACGAAATGAAACTCGTTGGTGTACTAAATGTCATAAATACAGGGTGAATAAGATGTAGTTATGAAATTCAAGTCGCCCAAAAACGAAAACGGAATGTTTTGATATATTTGTCGGAGGTCAAAAGTTCATATGCGGTCTCCATCAACGATCTGATTGGCCAAACTGTTTTGATTTTTTGTTGTTTTTTTTTCAACAAGGCGGGCCTACATACAGCCAAATTTGGGCCTATGAATGAAAATGACTTAATGTTTATAATGGCTATGTCTAAATGGAATAAATATACGGGATTTCACATTGTCTGGATTTGATTATTTGGAATTAATATAAAATTAAGGAATGCTTTGAAAATAGGTTATATGAATTTTCTTTGTAGGTAAATAAACATGAAAACGTGAAAGTAATGACAACGAAAAAACTGTTTATATTGACTGCATGGTTTTCGGTCGCTTCCGATACAATTTCAATTTTGTTTACCACAAAAAAGTCTTCGTCTATTACTCTTTCAATTCACACATCCCAGGAAATCATGTCATTACCGGGATTGTCAATCTACATAGAAATTGAAAAATTAGTTGAACCATTGAAAAAGAAATAAACTTTATCTTCAAAAAATTGTATCAGATCATATGAAAGCAAAGAGACTGGTAATAAGAAATATGAACATTTTATAATATCACCTACGTCGCGGGAGTGAAATAACCCCGTTGAATATTTTTGATATTACACGGGTGTTATTACACTAGTGGAATAACTATGCAAATGAGCTCAAAGCGAATAGCAACGCTATTTTGTAACCGCGAAAATGACGTCATAATGTATATATTGTGACGTCAGTTTTAAGCGGCGTAATACGTTTCGCGGAAAATTGAAATGATGAATTTCTAAAATTCTGGCGATTTTTCGCAAAAATTTGGGTCATATTATAAATAGAATATAAAATTTGTGCTCATCAAATACCGAATTTATTAAACTCGTCATCTATGAACAGATAAAAACTCGGCACAGCCTCGTTTTTATCTGTTTATAGATGACTCGTTTAATAAATTCGGTATTCCATGACCACTCATTCAATATCCTCTATATATTACACAATAGACTCCTTTTGTATGTAAATTGACGCCATATGCATTCATTTCTATAAGAAGTGTGAAAATCATTGACGGAATTGTATTGAACTTGTTTCTCAGACAATGGGTTGTCATGGTAACAAATATATATAATAATAAATACACCACAACAAAAACATTAAGGTAGCACAAATAATTGCAATTTCAACATTTCCGTGAACTGTTCAACAATAATACTCGATAATAACTGTTGATACTCTGGCTTAATATTTCATTCTGTAATGAATAACCTTAGCCATGTTTCGAAACAGCTATTTCCTTTTTCCATTCGTTTCTTACATTGCTTTTACCAACATGTCAATTTCTTTAAACAAAAACCGTTGATGTTATATTTTCCTTTAACTCATCTCGGGTTTTTCAATTGAAAACGTGGTTATAGTTCTCTGTCAATCAATAGAAATTTTGATTGACACCAAATTTAAACACTTGTGTAAAGCCCTATTCTAAACAGTTTCTGGATTGTCTCTAAGCTTTGCAGTTACATCCCATTCTAAATCGATGTGTAAGTTCAGAATTATTGTGTCTTTACGACCTATTACGACCGACTTCTCGAGGCCTAATATTAGCGTTGTTGGTAGCACGTCCCTTCTCTGCACCAAGCTTTAAGCCTCTCCTAGTTGATCCATCCAGTTAGGTGACTTGAAGTATTCGGGAATGGCGTCATCCAGCCGAGCAATCACCTTGTAGATCGGCTTCTTCCAGGACGGCTCGCTGTCTTTAGTCGACATGATGGCGTTGAAGAACTCTCGGAGCGTGGCCTGGACCGTCAGTCGGAAATTTTCTGGAACCTGAAAATAAACAATAAAGTTTAACATGCGGTGTCGGTGGACTGAGACGGACTAACATCCACAACAAATGATGCCACCTTGTTACCCACCCTGAAAATTTTGATCAGGCTTGTTGTTGTTTTTGTTTTGTTTTTGTTTTGTTTGTTTTGTTTTGTTTGATTGTTTGTTTGCTTGTTTGTTTTTCCCAAAAAATGCTTCCTTGTAAAGCGTAATTATATTTTGCTCACTTTGTTGGAAATAACTTTAAATTTGAGAAGTAAAATAAAAAGTGACATCTTTTGGCTCGCTTTGAAAAATTGTGAAATTATCTGGAGACTTCTATACGGACCATGATGTAGTCTTCAACGACGTGTCAAACATGACAGGGCGCAAAATTCAGGTCAAGAGGTACCCGCCGTAATATACATAGGCTTGATGTCGCAATTAGGAAAGGTTTTAATATCCCTGGCACTCTTTCTTTCATTCCAAAAAAGGCTGACTAATATGTAATAGGAGAAAAATAGTACAAAGCCATCAAAACTCTGGGACGTTTCCTTGGGGCACTGGAATATCATATTATTTCGAAGATTCTCCGATTCTTATTTCATAATGGCCGCCTTCAATTCAACTTTCACGTTACCAATATTCGTCTATCAAATTAACTCGAGATTCCGATTCAATTTACTTGATCAGGTTCTTTTTAATATTCTTTATAGTCTATATGGCGATCCATAAGATAACGTGATATCCTCGTGTTTCCCCCGAAAACAACCACAATGGCTTTATGGCCCGCCTTCAGAACTAATAAAAGCCATCTTGAATCTTTGAGTTTCGGCAGCAGATGAGATCTTTGCGAGTTCTCATAAGCTCTCTGATTTCCTCGGGGAGACCCCGCTGAAAGCATTGTGATTCTTTTCAGAAGAATAAAGATAAGGCAGACCCGATAAGGCGGCCACAACTAGATTAAACCCATCGCTAGACAGAAATATTTTTCTTGCCAATTTTACTTTCAACGGGTAAAATTTGTAAGAAAAGAACGTAGCCTTAGCTTTGTTCCACATTTGCTCTCAAAATAACTCTCCGACCTTTGCCAAACATCCCATCTTCATTGTTATCATCGTCCGGTCTTTGAAATTGAACGAGTCTTACCTTCTTACGAGTGGTGAAGGATGAACACAGGGAAAGGAGAAGTAGATTAGCGGAAAATTAAAGAATGCATTAAGACTAATGATTGCGATATTCGACTCACTGTTATGACATAGCCACGTCATTATTTTCTGAGATGCATTTTACGGGTCCCCTGGCGCCCATTTTGCCCGGGTTCCATAGCTTAGCTTTTCTCTCTATAGAAACTCTCAGCGGGACTCAGATATTTTGAGAAAAGAGCACACCGGTACCAAAATATTTTTTCTGTCAATGATATCTGCCTTGTTCGACTACTCTTTCATAAAGGACTTTATTCTGAACCTCGAATTGGGCTAAGCCGTTTCGTTTGCTTTTTTCCTCTATAATGTTTAAAATAATATTTGGATACAATTTATTCTTAATTTTCTCTTATATTTCTTTTAATTTCAATATTTCTAAATTTTAAAACTATTTATATTGACAATTGCTATATTGACGTATAAAAAGACGTGCATTTCAATGTAAACAAATCCTTATTAGCTCGATGGGACAGAACATAATAATGCCTGTTAATTGAGTCTTTAAACCGCGCAATTGTCAGAGAAAAAGAAATTTCCATAAACATAATCAAGGACTTTCTGTGCAAGTTCCTGTACTGGTAGGTGGCAGTTCCCGTAAAATTCTTAGACACCAAGAGACAAGCGTCGAACACAGGAGAAATACCAGAAACCACTCAGCGCCATCTTGATTCTTCAGGTCGCTTAAAGAATATTATTTGTTTTTATATTCCTAGATGTTATCTACTGTCTGGAAAAAGCAATTTTATCCCGAGAATTACAGCTTTTATTTCTCACCTCTTACCATTTAAAGCATCTCGTTCACAACGAGACTATTTCACGACATGCCTAGAGATTGGGACTGTCTTATCCCGGTACGAAGCGGAACGCTGGCTCCTGGTTATCTTTTATGGACTTGTTTTACTTTTTCACGTAATTCCTCCCATATTTTTTCTACTCAATCCTGCTTTGCACAAAGGTTAAGTAGAAAGTTTAACTAAGATCAACCTGCACATTTGTGCAGGTTGATCTTCGTCTATACTGCCTACTTTCTGATTGATTAGAGAGGAAAACTTGAATCAAATAATTTCACGCCATTCCTAGAGATTGGACTGTCTTATCCTTGTACGATGCTTTTATTGTCACTATTGAATTATTGAATTTCACTTTGAAAAACAATTATCTAAGCCTTTTGGTGTTCAAGATCAGAAAACAGAATGGAAAAGTGATCCCTACCTTTATTGAATTTATAACTTAAGCTGACCTAAACTGACTTGCGGCTTATTTCTTTATAAAAATAATTTTAGATAATGAATATCTCCTACTGTCTTTCTGGGTGACAATTAAATATGGGCCAATTTTAATGTGCCACGGAGAAAGCAATCTTTTACAAGGGAAGAAAGTCGGCAACAGAATAATGGATACTCAACAGTCCTCCCATGGGACGCGAAAACACAAGAAAAATACATTTTTTCTCGGGAAAACGAGGTAGGGCATCCCATCTAAACCTTTTCTAATGACATTTTTCATTCTTCATCGCAATTGAAATTCTATTCCCCAACGTCTGTAAAGTGATATTAATATTGTAAAAGTAAATGTGCATTAGTTAATTGTATCTTCGTCCCCCAATATCTTCGTCCATTTTAGTGCTGATCAAAGGAGTGATAGCGCTTCATTTCTTCTCCTTTCCTTAACGACCCTTAGGTAGATAGGGAGCTAATATCAATCCGTTTGACAATTTAAAAACCCACGACACACGTTTCTTAAAGTCCTCGATCTTTCATATAAGTAAGAATTTTTGATTTACGAAAGTTTCACGTTTCAAGGCTTTTTGGTTTATCATAAAAAAATATATTTTCAAGTATAAAAGAATAGTATTGTTGGCATGTTTTCGTTTTCAATGTAAGAACAAAAAATGAAATTTCAACTTTTTCCAAATCATATTCTTATCGCTCGAGAAACACGTGTAGTGTTAAATTTGCACAAGAGCACTGCAAAACTAAAGAAATTTAACGATTGAAGAAACGTTCTTGAAATAACACTTCTTGTTTAGATATAAATTTTGAAGAAATTGGACACAATTGCTATCCAACTTTGATTTTTATTCTGACAGATTTAAGTTATAATGCTATGTTTGTCGCGCTTTCTTTAAATCCAAACTTTTGGGTTGTTGCCGTGTGGCCATGGGTTTTAAAAATATCCATTCGAGCAAAGGATTAATAGGCATGGTGCGAATCCGACTTCATGAATATTTTATTCAAACAGCAGTGACTTAAATGAAGATGTTTGACAGTTATGAAGAGTTTTATGATGGACGGGTCTCCCGCTCTAAAAGGACCCGTCAGTCGTCAAATAACAATAAAAAACCCAATGTTCAGACCAAATGTATATTTCATGCAGTTGGTTTCTACCGTCACGCCGGTATTTGAGCATGTGCGTGACATTTTTAACGATTCAGTGTGTGCGTGATAAATATGGATCGGCTTCAGGACAGGTACGCAGTGCATTCAAAATGTTCATCGATTAATTGCTGGCATTTTGAGTTAGGAACTATCTAACAATCGCACAGTAAAGACTCTGATCAGACTGTCAGGATGCAAAGTCTAACATGAGTCTTAACTTCGCGCGCATGAGGAATTGTTAGAAATGTCGTACATATACTCAAATGTATATTCCATGCAGGATGCTTCAATTGCCCCCTTTTTTCAGTAATTACTATATAGTTCCGCAAGAAAGAGTGAGGTCCGAGAAACCGTTATCCCCTATCATTTTCAATGTAAAATTGATCTTTGATCACTCACTTGAAATTGCAGTTTTATACCTTATGCAAAGAGGAAAACTTTCTATCTGATGGCCATGCACTACGGATTTCTATAAACTTCTAATCGATAACAAATTCTATTAAGAAAAATCCGTAAATAATCTCAATTCAAAAGAAATTGTCATCAAAGAATTTCTCAGCATTCGCTCTTTTACTTCTGAATTCCCGTTTCTATTAATTGTCATCAAATATTATCGGTATATGATACGGAGAAAACATGTGGCAAGTGACAGAGATACGGAGAAATAATAATGGTGAATCACTTTCCTATCAAATCCTTAACATGTCTTCGTCTATTTTCTGAGATTTTGTGGAAACCCGTGATCAGACGACACTCTTTCAAAACCGACAGGGATAAAAAGACGGCATTTTGTTTACTGTAGGCTTCTTGAATTAACTAAAACAAAGTTCCTTTGGTGATGAGAAGGTTTGGTTGGTGAAAAGAAGAAATTGCTTGGCACAAGAGTGCCAAGCAATTTCTTCTTTGTCCAACAAACTTATTATACTGGTACTCAATCCTACGGAAATTATTTGGATTTTCATAAAACGTAGCGGGGAAAATCTTGAAAGAAGTTAAAGTCAATTAATGCCTTTAAAGTTTACAGAAGTTAAAATTGCTGTAACAAATTTATATAGAATTATTGCATTTTTAATGAGTAATATACTTAATTCGAGGAAATGTATAAGATGCAAAAAGTCTTGTTATCCTTGTTACACATGCGTTATGATTGCAATTTATTATTAATTATTAATTTCATTCGATTTGTAAAAATATAAAGAAAAACAAAGGATTTGTCTTCATCTATTTTCTCAAAATTGTAAATATCTCGATAAAAATATAAATGAAATTCAAAGATAAGGCTCTATCTTTGCGTTGATGAATAATTATACACTGATTATTATATTGTGTTTGATGTAATTTGATCAAAAACTTCATGTGAGATTATGTCATTGAAAGAATAAATAATATGTACATCATGTCTATATTTTAATGTCATAATGTGTGAACAAAAACTTCATTTGAGTTTGTGTCATTGAAAGAGCAAAGAATTTGTAAATGTATATATTTTGATGTCACAATGTGTGAACAAGTTATATAATTTGATACATCACAATCGGAGAATATTCAAAGAATTTGAGATACTGCTAAGACAGATACTTATCAAGAATTCCGAGTTCATTATTTACATAATTCCCATGATTTTCTAGGTTATTTACAATACTTTTGACATACCATTTATAGAGGCAACAAGGAAAGTTCAAAAGATTGGTTATTGTGATAAACTTTCGCACTACATTGTCGGGTCTTAGTCCCGGTTAATGCATAGACTTAACGACCGAATCACACCGCGTTAGGATCTAAACTACGCGCAATAATGGGCATTAATTGACATAATTGGCGCAGATATCGTGATATCTCATTTTAGCGATATATTCACGTCTCCGAGAAACAGTCACTTTTCGTAATTGCATTTTACCAAAGCCCCTTTAACTTTTCGTCCTAATGCGGCTAAAATTGCTATGTTGTTGTTGCAATGGATTTGACCTGATTGTAAAAGTAGTCACCTTTCAAAAACATTAGTTGGTGATTTGTTAGAATTACAAAATAGTCTAGAAGATATTCCACATATACTTATAAACACCGAAGACAAGGGCCTTTTTCGACTGGGACTAACGTTCTTATGTGACGTCATACAATTTGTGCGCCCTACTATGATTGGTCACTTTGTTGCTACTTTAGGTAATCGGCTGGTACTTCAGTTACCTCACATGCGTAAGGATTCCAATTTTGCACA
Source organism: Fragum whitleyi (assembly GCA_948146395.1). Taxonomy (NCBI): domain Eukaryota; kingdom Metazoa; phylum Mollusca; class Bivalvia; order Cardiida; family Cardiidae; genus Fragum; species Fragum whitleyi. The sequence continues at coordinate 64,640,433 of OX411544.1, forward strand.
TTTGACTGAAGTATATCGTTGTGTTACTTTCGGTAATTACTGAATATTATAAAACAAAATCAAAACAGAAGACTTTCTGCACATTTGCCCAAAACATTCAGTTTGAATAAAGGTCAAATTTGTCTGTATATAGATACGAATATAGACAAAAATGACCTTCAATCAACTACTGTATTTCTTTGGACCCTGTTCAAAAATACCAGCAATACTTTCTGTTTGTAAACACCAGTCTATATGGAAACAAAGACATATCGCACGAATTCTGGGTCACTGACATTATTAGAACAGTTTGTTATGGGAACATATCTGAATTTACTTTTATGCTAGAGATGTTATCAGTTCTCATGAACTAGTTTGTCTTTTAAAATAATCTCTATATGGAATGTCGCCGAAAATAAGGTACGCAATCTCATATTTGCTTTTTGAAAAAAAAACAAAAACAACTGAATACTAGTCATTTTTTCATATGTGTTTTTTATCAAATATATCTCAATTGCTACCAAATTATTGATAGCCAGCAGCAATTTTGGTACTTTGTTACCACTGCACGTTGCAAAAAGTGACCGACGTCTTTCGATTTTGACTAGGCTTGAATTTTATTATGCGGGAGTGAACGAAATATGTTTAGTCGAGGCTCTGGATTCTCGGGCGGTATGCCTTATTTAAGATGTCATACTCTTGCTAGTTTTGCTGTGCATTGTGTTCATAGAAATAGTCATTAAGGTAGTAACAACCGTAAAAGATCCGCATTATTTCACGATTTTTCACAATGTTAACCGATGTTCCCAAATCAAATCATTAGAAACCTCGGTAAACACTGTTATAAAGTTTATGACTTCCGAAACGTTGCGGAATTGTAACGGGTCGACTACCTTAAAAGACAGCTTTGGTGATTGTTGTTGGTATGTGACACGTTGTTAGAATACATCGATTTTATGTGTGTGATATTTCCAAAATGTTCACATGTGCGCGGAGAGTGGAAATTTGCAGCCTGAACTGCCAAACAATGTATATGAAATATTCTCCGATCATCAGAAGAAACTTTCGATCAGTATTGTTTACATAGCACAAAGTAATGACTCTGGCCAGCCTGTGCGATAGCAATGCCAGGCCAGAGACTTTACTCGGCGCATATTATTATAATTTGTTGTAAATATCACGCACAGTTTCATATTTAAAAGAAATTAAATAAGCAGTTTAACTTACATCTATTTGATTGTTTCTATTATAATGTAAGTTGAGGACCCGGTACAGCTCGGAGTCGGTCGTGACTACAAGTTCTTCGGCGTGTTTGCAACCTTCGGCTATAGCTTGTCGTGCGTACTTTTCCATCTGGATGTAGTAAAACTCCCTGAAAGTAGTAAATCGTGTTCATATTATGACATACGTACGAGTAAATAACCCCGTTGAATGTTTTTCATATTGCACTGGTGTCATTTCGTGACTGGAATAACTATGCTAATGTGCTCAGAGCGTCAAGTAACGTTATTTTGTTGGCGTGAAAATGACGGCATAAAGAATGTGATGATGTTGTTTTTTACCTGGCGTTATATGTTGAGCGTATTTTTTTTCATCGACAAATTCAAAGAATTTTGTCGATTTATCACAAAAATTTGGGTCATATTATAAATAAAAAGAAATTATGTCCATATAAAACCGAATTTATTAAACTCGCCATCTAAATAGATAAAAACTCGACATAGCCTCGTTTTTATCTGTTTATAGATGACTCTTTTGATAAATGGTATTCCATGAACAGGAATTCAATATCCTCTATGTTTATAAATTGATGTTATTATAATTGATTATAGTTGAAGTAAATTATTGTCTGGTATTGCTTGCGTTCAAGACCTAGAGTCATAGCATAAATAGCTGAAGCAAGCAACGTAGCAACTAATTCTAGTTATATAACATATAATTTGTGACTGAGAAGGGAAAGCTGGTTTTGAATCTGCGTTAATACCTTGGATATCTTAAAGATTAGATAATTTGAAAAGCATATCGTAGGTAAAGATGCAGCAGTTTTGGTGAATGATCAAAGTTCAATTTTGTCTATTTATAGACTAAATCGAATTTTGACCACTCACTAAAACACGTCCATCTAGATCTATCAGTCAATATTAAACTTTTTTCCGTAATTGCACGACTATTTCCGATCAACAAAAAATTATAAGAGCGTCTGATGTCTCATCGTTCCTACTTTCCATAATGCTCCTGGCTAAATATCGAAAGATAAACTGTCGTCGAACGAGATCGGGGCCGACAAAGACAAACGTGAAAATATTTGTTTTTCATTCGCAATATTTTTGATCCAATATCTCGTGGCAATCTGGCGTTTTGATTTGTTGACACAAGATTGGTCTTATTAAACACGCTAACCGCTTCTCTAGATCAACAACTCTTTGACTTTAAACCAACCATTTTCAGACGACAACTTTTGTAAATAAGTTTAAATTGCTGCAAACTGCATTTTAAATTTGCAGAGTTATTTCTTATTTACTTGGAGGGGAAATTCTAGAAGATTGTTACGTAAAAATAACGCTCAAAAAGAAAATGAAATCCTTCTTCTACAAACAAAACTTCTTAAACTGTTTACAAGCTTGCCCACATCAAGCTAATTATCTATAAAGAAAGTCCACATACACAAACTGTTGTTATTTGCCTAAGCTTTAAGAATGTTTATCGTGAATCCACATTATTTAATATTTCAGAAAACGAAATAATTTTAGTGGCTCAGAAATAAAGTACGGCTATATCTAATAGAGTGTAGGACGAGCAGGTGTGGTATGATTTTGTAAGTATTTTCACCTAAAAAAAACCTAGAGATTCAAAATGAAAGAAATTTCTAGGGTAATGAAAGGTAAACGGATAAAGATAATGACGGGTTATAATTTAGTTTACTTGAAGGTTTCAAGTCATACGGCGCGTGCCCGCTAATTCTAATATCAAACTTAGGGCGATAAAGATTTAATTTTCCTTTCTCCTTATTTCCTGGTTCTAATGCTATGCGATATGACAATCTGTGGAAACAGGTGAGGGTCGACTAAACTGTTCTTGGCTTATTAGAAAGATACGAGTTTGAAGACAATTCATGATCGCTGTTACGGTTTCGGTTTATTGTATTCAATCTATATGATTTTTTTTTTCAGTCTACAACTTTTAAACCGCTTTTATACCGTTTCTGTGTTTAACCCTTTGCTGTTTAATCCCTGATTTTTACGTGTCTGTGATTTTATGATTTAAAAAACATTGTGAAAAAAGAAGAAATTGCTTCCGACAAGCAATTTCTTTTTTTCCACACTATTTTCTACCCTACTAAATGGTTATTTTTAAATTCAAATCCACTTTTAATTTACGTCTGCAAAACCTTTGAATTTGGACGGGTCCAAAATTTGGTAAAACGGGAAAGGGTTAAGGGGGTTAAGGTTTTCTATTCAGAAATGGTAGGTTGGATGTTCGGGTCCGGAACGAAAGCGGCTGGCAAGAAATGACCTGATGGTTTGTTTAGTCGCCAGATAGTTACACGATTTGTTACCGTAAGACAATCTCTACCAGGTGTAAGACAAAGAAGATTGAATCTGGAAAGAGGTGAGTTTTGAAGGACAAAATTCAACACTAGGGAAAAAACTCAAGTCCCTTTTAATACGGTTGACGCTGCATATAAATCAAACGGCTTAACCAGTTTTGTACTTTTTTAAATAAAATGTTCAAACTCAAAGGGTAAGTTGTCTGAATATGAACTTTTCAATGGATTTTTTTTTTTTTTTTGAGTATTTTCTCAACTCTTTGTTACAAATAACAGTGTATTGAATAGATAAAGGTTTGGGTTTTTTAGAATTCGTAAAGATTTGGTCGCCCTTTTTTGTAATGTCTAGCCAACAAAAATAGTTCTATTCAATACAATAAGCAATCTTAAAATATATTTAGTAGATTGTTAGTTTTTGAACGCCCCTTACCAGGTATGCGGACGGTTCGTTTTCTTCATCTGATAAATTGAGATTCTTCGATCGGCGTCGTCAATTTGATAAAGTAACAAATAACAAATTACACTTGATCTCGTTACACCAATACGGCAGAATCCGTCTAATTAAATTCGCGTCTTTAACACTGAGCCGCCATATGTAATCCGGGGACTTAGTGACGTCATGTCAGGAATCAAAATGGATGATTTACACCTTTAATGTAATCAAGATCCCGGCATTAGATTTGTTTAGATTACATAAACCTTTCTAAACACAATATTTGTCGTTCCAGCCCTTTTGACACTTCTTATTGCGTTTGTAACAAAGGGTATATTAGCCGGTATTATAACAGTAACTGTGATTGCGATTTTGGCAAGAGAAAGACTTTAATTCCAGATTCAAAAATATCGGGTGGTCTAACCTCAATTTGTTATAGGTGCCAATTTTTATTGTTGCGTGCAGACGATCCAAGCAATACCAACGTGGATGAGGGAAAAGTTTCAGTTCTTTGTTATTCAATGCCTATGAACAGAAAAATATGGACCCGTCACGCGAAGGGGGGCCATCTGGAAACTCCTTAAAGTAAATATATCGAAACAGGATTAGACCCATCATAGGTCACCCAGTAGTCGGATTTCGGAAATAATTATCTAGGAAGGTAGAAAAATCATTCTAATTCTGAAAATTTAAGACTTCCGAAAAGTTTCGACCATTGCCAGACTGCGCGGATCGCGCAGTCTGACTAGGGTCGAGTCTTTTCCGCACTTCCCAGGTTGTCTTTTTCGCGTGACGGGTCACATATGTATGTTTCTGTGCCACAAATAACATTTTTTTGTCTATTGATAGCAATTCGAAATTTCATATGGCAATTAGAATTATGCTATTGTACTATTTCTATTTGTAAACAATTTGATATTCCTTGGATATTTATTACACAATCTCTAAATTACGAAAGATTAAAATCGCCAAAATGCTAGTTTTGGTACAAATGTGTACAATTTAGGTCCGTGGTCCAAACCTACTATTAGTTGTCGGATCAGTCCAAAGTTTCGCTATGAAGTTTACCGAAAACAAAGTGGTAACTTTTTTTTTTCAAAAGTAAATGTTTGGGGTTTTTTTTAGTTTTTTTTTTTTAGTTTTTTTTTTCTTTCTTTCTTTTTTTTTAGTTTGTCTTAACAAAACAAAAGGTCCTTTTCAAAATAAATGCTATAAGTATCTCACGTACGAAAAAGCGACAATTTTGAACCAGAATTCTCTTGTTTTATCAAATGACACTCGGTTGTATTTTGTTTATTTTCTCACAGCCTAAAGATCAGAGGTCTGCATCGACTATGACAGTATCTATATAAACACTCGTGGTTTTTAAGTTCTGTTTATCTTCTAACTATCTTTTGAATGTGTGTTTAACGTATGGGAAAGGTTGATTCTGCGGACCTTTAAAGATCAGTATTACCAAAAGTTGCACGATAGAAAAAGTCAACTTAAAACATTACCAAAAGCTAATTCAAAGTCTTTGAATTAGCTTTTGGTGATGATTGAAGTCGATTTTTCTATCATACAATTTAAGCAATTCTGTTTCCCCTTGTACTAGTTTATCTTATTTATCGTGCAGCTTTATTGTTGTTGTTGTTGTTGTTATAGTTGTTGTTGCTGTTGTTGTTGTTTTGCTGAAATTCTAAATTATATATAGAAAATAGCATTTGATCCAACAATAGCTGCAATTTCATTGGTCTCGTACCTTAACAATAGACTTTAACTTCTGTAAAGGCCTTGCATAACCATAAAATTGAATTATTTCTATTTCTTTCTCTCTCTTTTTTGTTGTTGTTGCTTGAGTGTCTTTAAAAATCATCTGAATACGAATACGTTAGCTGAGAACACAAAGTAAGTTTTAGACAAGAAAAGAAAAAACACAATTTTTTCGATGAGTGACAAAATTACAGTATAGAATTTCTTTGCCGTTCCTGATAAAATATCGTTTAACCCTTTGCTGTTTAATCCCTGCTTTTTACGTGCCTGTGATTTTATGATTGAGAAAACATTGTGAAAAAAGCAGAAATTGCTTCTGACTAGCAATTTCTTCTTTTTCCACACTATTTTCTACCCTATTGAATGGTTATTTTTCAAATTAAATCCACTTTTAATTTTCGTCTGCAAAACCTTTGAATTTGGACAGGTCCAAAGTTTTGTAAAACAGGAAAGGGTTAAACGAGGCGAGGCTAAAAAACAAAAACAGAAACTTGGCAATTGAATCTGGATTAACAATCAATATCTGAGAGTATGAAAGAACTATGGTACTACTTGTTAAAATGTCACATCATTGCGATATCAACACGCTTTCAACACACAAAACTTTATCACCTCTTTTAAAATGGCAAATTTTGAACGAAGCAGTCTTTTTTAACTTTCTTTTTAAAAGTCAGAGATGATATAGCTTGCCAAGTTGAACACTCCCATATTCATTGAAAGAAATAGGTGCCGAAGTACATTTAAATCTAGTACAATTGACTTCGAGCTTAAGGAATGAGATTTTTTACGAATTTTGTACAGTCAGCACCATTGTGAAATTGACATTCATCTTAATCAAAGCCATTCTAAATCGCTTTCTCAGCGCTCCATTCATTCATTCCAAACACTCACTCAAATTGATCAAAAACGCTCCAAAATTACTAAAAAAAGATAAAAAAAAAAGACCCAACTACATCCAAAATTAAAAAAGATGTAAAAAACGCGATTTCACTGACATTATTGAAATTTTAAGCGTCTGGTTGGTTCTTGAAAAAATAGTAAGCTATTTATAGAACGTGTATAGCATTTTTAGTAAATTGGGGTAATGAATATCGCGAATTGAGTTCAATATGAAAAAAATAGCGGTATTGGATTACCTCCCTTTTATTTAATTCAAAACTCACTCATCGCATTCATTCATTTTCATTCCAAAATCATTACAAAACCATTCATCAAACCTTGTCAATTTCCAGATGTTGTTGACTGTATTTATTGAAGAGTGACTGGCAGTTGAAGGAATACCATTGGATCCCGTTTTAAACGTTAATATATATTTTTATTTTTCATTAGAACTTATGTCAAAATTTAAATTGAACGACCACTCAAGGGACAGCCACAAAGATGGTGGTCGCTTCGCGAAATGATCATTAAAAAAAGATTTATTTATACCTAAAAATAATGATGGTTTCCGATATTTTGACAGTTACGTGATTATCAAGCTTTGGTATATTTGATAAAATCTCTGCAACTTAATACAACCAAGACCGGACTATCTGCCTTGGATTGATCTTTGATAATGAATTGCAAGGCCATTTTAAACGCGTTGCCACATTTTGTCGCTTTAGAAAAAAGTTTCATTGTTCTTCAAAGCTCCTGTGTTTTCTGACAATATTGCTAGTGTTTAAGAGTTTTGATATGCATAGAAACTGCCTTTGGTTTATATGCGTTCACTTACAAGAATTGGTCGATCATTTTCATGACCACAATCTCGTTTTACCAGGAAGCGGAGAAAGGAACCGTTTAATCGCCGAGATCTACGAAAATCCCATAAAAACAGGCTTCCATAATTGCCTCTAATTATCAGTTGTTTCAAAGAAATACGTCTATTTACTGGGGCTGTGATTCTTGCCTTCAGTTTATCCAACTAACGGTCCTCGATAATTGCTCAGCACTTTAGCAATTGTGATCTTTGAGGATAATTGCATTAGTTAATGCATACTTTCGTATCATTTTATAACATTATCACAAAATAATTATGTATAAATGATTTATTCCCAAACAACAGTTCCATTTTTTGTAATTTAGTCTCGCCCATAAAACGATCAATCAGCGTCTCGTGGATTCTCGAACCGACGATATTTCTAAAATCTTTTAGGAAAGTGGCAGACGAGAGAAATATGAGAGAGATTGTCATATACGATTCTCCAACTTAAGTAAATTCCAACATTCTTCTGGCGATTTATCTGTCAAAATTCATCATATTCAAGCAACGTCTGTCGCGAGGCCCCGCCAAAATGGCGCGAGAACGAGTATCGGATGACCTTTGGCATTAACGCTGCCTTATCATTCACGAAACAGCGCCTCGGAGCAGAGCTCGTCAAGATATAATTGTGTATATTTCAGACAAACGCCATTATCCCCAATCATAAGAATCGGATTTCATACCAATTTGTTAATATTCCTCCGATAAAAGAAAAGGTTTCATTAATTTTTCATGTCACCGAAATGTAACGGGAGCCATTCCCGGTGTTAGGTACACTCGATTCCGTGATGCTATGCCATGCGAGAATTGTCTTCCATTGTTCAGTTAATCGAACAACCTTCGGGTTATGAAAATGTCAATAGAAGATATTTGCGATAATGATATATTAATACGCGAAATAGATATTATACAGTACATTATGACTACATTGTCTTATCAATATTATCTAGCCATAGACGTTTCTATGCGAGTCATTTGAAATGGCAATTCGTTAAAATTTGCAAGCTAAGCGTCCGCAAATAGTGTTACAGTTATACGAAATCATATTCAGGTCGAATAATTAAAGATAAATCGAGGGGTCAAAGTAAAGTTATTGTAAGTGCCAATATATTGATTGGCACTTACAAGAATTTCATCGATAGAAAGGTGTGTTTATATACATACTAAGCAAGACTTTGATCTGTCTTTCAATTACATAAAAAAAGACTTTATCATTAAAGATCGTTTATAATTTGAAAATCTGATAATTCGAAGTAACGATACTTCGAAGTATACCAGGGACCCATGTCCAATTCAGTATCACGAGACAATCTCTTCATAAACACAATAACCTCTCAGGCATTGCCTAGCACACGAACAATTTTGTTATTCCTTTGTTTCAAGTTGTCAAATAAAACTAAAATTACATTCATTGACGTAAGTCTCGTGAAGAAATCAACATGTATGTATAAATAAGTACATCGCACCTTAAAAAGGATTGGCTCTGATTAATCAACTTGTAATCATTCTGCAAATGATATCATCCGCCAAAAATAGCGCAACAAAATTATGTACACACGTCAAAGACATGCCAAATAAATAAACTCGTTTATGACATGGCGGTTACTGGCGACCAACGCCTCATAGCTGCAGTTTGAATATGATGCGAGCTACAGGGGTTTGTTCGTATAATAAGATATTTAGGATTCTGCATTCATTCATTTTCTTTGTCAACATCAGGGCCAAAGCTTATAAAACTTTTGTCGTCCTTCATTGAGAATTTTCTTAAATTTCAACTTGAGATCAAAGCACTAACTCTTCTCTGTTGTAATACTTATATAAATGTATGAACATTAAAGATAATATTAATGAGTTGTTATAATCAACAACTTATTAATATTATCTTTGTATATTCATTCATTTATTTAAATTCTAAATTTGAAAAAATCTTACTTGAGCATGAAAAAAGTTTAATAACCTCGGGACCAGATTGCTACGTTTAAGAAAATGATTAAAAGTTAGTACGTCAGTGTAAAGGACAGAAATGTTAAATATTGTATTGACTCGGGAAAGCAGAAGATCTCTGATCAGCTACAAATGTTTCAAACACTATCCATACGGTTAGTTGCATCGTGAAATCGAAATTCATCTCAATCAAAAAACATTCTAAATCACTCACTCTCCGTTCCATTCATTTAGTCCAAACACTCACTCAAACTGATCAAAACGCTCCAAAAGGACTAAAAAAGATAGTATCAACACATACATTCAGAATGAACAGAAATGGAAAAGAAAATCGCGATTTCACTGACGTAATTGAAAATTGTAAGCATCTGATTAGTTCTTGAAGAATGGGAAGCTATTCATAGATCTCGTATGCATATTTTATAAAAGAGAGGTAATACATATCGCTAATTCTGTTCATACCGAACAATATTAGCGATATTGGATTACTTACTTTTAATTTCACTCAAAACCCACTCATCGCATTTATTCAATTTCTTTCCAAATTCATTCCAAAATCAATAACCTTGTCAATTTCATGATGTTGTTAACTAAAATGTGTTTATTACAAGGTTCAGCGAATAAGTAAAACTTGTAGTAAGAGGGAGAAGAATAGTACATGTATAGAACAAAATGGCGACAATTTTCGCCTTAGCGCGTGACATTCATTGCATTGAAAAAGTTCGTCCCAACATCTTAAGTTTCAGAAACTCGTTCCTGTCTTATCCTTTTTTTGCAGTATCACAATCTTATTGAAACGAAAATACACAACGACTTATAGCTGTTGAGCAACGGTATTATAAATTCTATGTTCTTATTTGCACTCATTGAGATTCGTTGATATTCGATCAATTTAGAAGCGACGATGTTGATGTTAACATTTGCATACTTAATCTTCATCTTTTAAGAAACTTAGACATATCATATTCATTGCATTTGCACAAGAAAGTCAAAATGGCAATTGAAGCGTCATTCAATATAAATGATCGATGATTAAATTAAACAGAATTCAATTTCACTATGATTAAAATCAATGAGTAAACATCCGTGAGCCTCTAGAAGTATGATTTCAGATACACGTGCTATTTTCTCATTTAAACCGGCTGACTTTGTTTAATCGCAGTTTTCTTACTCAAGTACAAACCAAGCTGATCAATATTTCGAATTATTGCAATTGATTGATGAACTACCCAAAGAAATCCATTAAGAAAGAGCCGCCAGAATACAGCAAAATAACTCGTACATGTAGGTCTGTTTGACTTTATCATTCAACTTACTCCATCTTAGAAAAGGAACAAAGTATGAAAATATTTCTTAATACTATACCTAAATTTGACGCACGGATATTGCAAATTGGCGACGAAATCATCACAAAGGTAGCTTGAAATAAATCGGAATATATGTAGCCTAAAAACATAAGTATGACATACGGGTAGTGTTGTATCATAATAACCTAAAGGTTAAAAAAAATACACCAAACATCAACAAAAACACAAATATTTCCTGCCTCCATGATGCGAAAACATTTGCGAATACTTGCAATGATACTCTGTTATTTTCGTAAGTACAAATGCCAAGCGGGGTACCTTTTTTGTAAAACGTTTCGCCAACGTTTTCCTCTTGGACACAGGAAAGACATAATTATAGAGTTAGTTACATCGTGAAATTGACATTCATTTCAATAAAAACGTTCCAAATCGCTCCAAAATCACTAAACAGATAAGACCAACAACTTCATTCAAAATGAATATAGTTTGGAAAATCGCGATTTAACTGAAATAGTTGAAATTGTATGCGTCGTCTGAATGGTTCTTTGAAAAATATGAAGCTATTATAGAACTTGTATGCGTATTTTCATTCAAAGGAGGTAATAAATATCGCTTATTTTGTTCATCACTCAAAATTCACTCATTCAATTTCATTCTAAAATCATTCCAACATCATTCGCCTTGTCAATTTCACGATGTTGTTAACTGTACCAACAATATACCAACCTGAAGTTGCTGAACCATTTCACGAGTTGTGCAGTGTTGTTTTTGTTGAACTGAACATCCGGAAAATAAACTTTCAAAATGGCGGAACTGGGATACCGGACGTAGAAAAACATCAGCTTGGCTTTCCGGAGATGCATCGGGGTCAGAGTATCGGTGTTGAAAAGGTTAAGGTGAACAATGACAGAATAATACAATATAAGATTAAAATTTGAAAAAAATAGTCTCAAACCAAAAGGAAATAAGTTGCTGTCGTTGTTATATTGCATGACAAACGTGACATGAAAGACAACAAGTTTAAAACGTGTTTTTTGTAATTATATCACTTTTACCACATCTCTCACAAGGAGATATCTTTGGAAGTAACAAAGTGGACTTTGAATCAATGGCTTGCAAAGATGATATAACTAAGGCAATAAGTCACAATTATCAATGAGAAACACATGTTTCATTTTATTTTTATTTTTTCTTTTCTTTAATCTACGTTTTAAGTCGTACTATCTTATTGCAAGTTTTCGAGGAAATCTTATTTCGAAACCTAAAGAATAAATTCTTAGATACAAAAATGTCAGAAAAACGTTTTCTCTCCGTATTTATCAGATTATAATTGGTCGTAAAAGTAGGTGAAAGTTGGCCATAAACGAGAAAATTGATACTTTCTTGTGGTGACGTTATAAACAAACTGAGAGAACCCATAAAATAAATCTTGTATTCAGGTTTCTACTTAAGAATGTATAGATTTTCTGTATCAAATTCTTGGCTACGATGCCTTAGGAGTGCATTGAGCGGTATTGTCATTGGTGGTGTTGCATATATGCTAATTGTTTGCTATAGCGTAAGATATGAAATCTTTCATTGAGTCAAGAATAAATGTTACATTTTTCTGAGTGGCGGAGCCATGAGGGACAGTATAGCATTTGTTGTTCGTCAAAATGATTGATTTATCTATCCTACCCGATAAACAAAATATTCTATTTCTTTCTATAAGACAAAACTGAGAAGAAAAGCTATGTTAGGATGAATTCAAACACAGCGTAATTTAGCAAGCGATTGCTTGGCATCGAAATGGCATAGTGGATGTAATTGATCCCGCTTAGATGACTAAAATGGCGCAACGAGCGTAAGCAGGGTTTAATCTTTTGGATTTGCGGTGACATTAAAAAGTGATAATCTTCCGAGAAATTGAGAGAAAGAATTGGAGAAGCTGTTTATATTATTACGGTAGTAAAATAATTGATAATCTAAGAAACAGCGAAATTTGGGAACATAGGGAACAGTTTAAGTAGACGAAGAACTTTCAACATCTTACCAAACTATATAATGAAGCTTTAATGGTTTATTTGTCAAGAAACAATAAAGAACCTACTCGAGGACAATCAATTCTTGGCGTGCCATCTTTTTACCATGAGCAAGTCTTCTCTACTCCTACATTTTCTGTTAATCAAAGAAGCTACATTGATTTGGTAAACATTTCAATGGCTTTAAGAGATAATCGATCAAGCGAAAACAAAATACATGTGTTTCGTTTCTCCTGTTATAATTGGAATGTTTAAGGTTTTTTTTCGTTTATCGGGTTTCTTCGATTTTTCTATACTATTTGCAGTAATAGAGGATATTGAATGAGCGGTCATTGAATACCGAATTTATTTAATAGTCATCTTTGAACAGATAAAAACGAAGCTTCGCCGAGTTTTTATCTGTTTTTAGATGACGAGTTTGATAAATTTGGTATTTAATGAGCACAAATTTGATATTCTGTTTACAATATGAATATTTATTGTGTAAAGCTACGAAATTACGATTTTATCGATTCAAGTGATTCCGCGAAACATTTAACGCCGTTTGCGAAATGACGTCAGCAAATCCGTTATGACATCATTTTCCTAACAAAAATAAAACGCTGTTCTTCGTTCTAAGCTTATTTGCATAGTTATTCCACTAGTGTTATAACATCAGTGTATATTGAACGTATATATATTCAACGTTTTTTTCCCACTCCGGCGACGTAGGTCATATTATACATGTAATTTTAATTTATTACACTGTTGATTAGCTTTATATTGTTTTTCAAAATGGTATCCTTCTCCTGTCGTCAGTAACATATTTACGGAGAAGAGTTTGTGATAAGAAGAGACCATGATCGTGCTTCAAAGAACTTAAGGAAAATGCTAACAATCTCAAGTTTCATATTTGCAAACACCCTCAAGAGCATCTTCGATCCGTAATCATTCAGTCCACAGTCACGACGCCATTCAAACTGGTCCCCTGTCTTGCAACGACGAAAAACCCACTCTCTCAGGTTTGAGAACCATCAATCGGGAGACCAGTATTTGTCTTCGGAACTCCTCAAGTCTCATCGTGGTACTTAAGCGGTAATAAAACAATTTTCTTAATAGCCTATTCTCGCCCCAAAAGGGTGTTTAGACAGTTATAATGAAACGGAACCCTAATGAGCTCACGATTCCTTGTCGAGAAAATTGACAAGGGAAAGCGGGGTGTTAAATATTGGCCGCGGTCTCTCCATTAAAAGGAAATCATTTATGCACTCGTTATTGCCCATTATGAAGACTTTTCATAACAAGTGCCAGAGACAATATTTTCATGTTCTGTCACTCTGTCTTTAATATCAGGTTTTATGGGAATCTTTTTCTTTTGTTCTCCCGGAATTTTAAGAGATTGTAGTCAAGGTGGTGTTTTGGATCCTATTGTGATTTATGACTTACTAAATAGATGAACCGCTACTCAACGAAAACATTTGACGAATTATTCTTAATATTCCTTTCATTATTAATATAGAATCATAATCTTTTAAAGATCTTAAAAATTGGGTAGTTTGGTGTACATGCATCGGTTGCTTTTTGAAACATTTCATAAATTTCATTATTTAAAACCACCGATACAACTGGAGCATTGGTGGCGAATCTAGCTAGTTAAGGGTAAATAAAATCTCTTGGGCGTTCTTTGTTTTAGAAAGAAAGCGTGTGATGATAAAGAATTAATTCACTGAAAATCGTTGAAGAATCGATCTCTTTGAGTGGCGTTTCTTAAGTAGCAAAAGTCATCTAGCGTGCAGCCAAACATAGCATTAGAAATCATTACTTATTCATTCCAAGTTTAATGTCGCGTTTTGTTTCGCTTTTACCATTAACCCTAAGGGATTGGTAGGAATATCAGAAGAAGATACCCTTTTTAAAGAATTAACACAAAAAATATACTATTATACATGCGATCGCGTGATGTATGAAGAAAGAGCCTAGCTGTTTTTCTAAAGAAATCAAATAGATGTACCTTAAGATACCATCTTTTTTGTTTCTAAAAAACATTGTCAAGTAATACTAAATCGTCTCTTTTTAAGTAATTTTCATTCCATGTATGAAACGTTGAAAAATTTGTATTTTTAATGAATCTTTCGAGATCAGCAGCAGTATGCAATTTAAACTTCTTATCCTACTGAATTTAAATTCTGGATCCAATAGATGGCCAATTTTGCTGACATTTCAAGAAATCTTGCTAAAGAAGTTTCAACAAAGATAAGTATAAGGCAATGAGTGTGGGCTAAGAACAGGCTGCAGTGCTGTTCTTAGTCTGTACTATTTGCCAAAGTTTTGTATGCGGTTGGAATATGGGGGTTAATAATATTCCTTAAATGTCTCTAAGTATATCATTAATTGAACGTTGCAAGCACGTTGAATACATTTTCTTCTTATTTTCAATCGTTAATTTGGTATCAAAGCTCGGTCGTAAATATTTTATGTGGGGTAGAGGGTGAACGTTTCTGTAGAAAGCTGATATTGTCGCTCCCTAGTGGCGACAACATATTGGACGCGAGCGACAACAAGAAAAATATCCAATCATCTTAATCAAGGTGAAAAATCTAGAAGTGGAGAAATTAACCTTGTCATCTTTCAAGGCATAGAGCTTCGGATATGGCTCGTAATTTTTCCCTCTAAAAAATTTAATACAGCTTCTCAAAACAAGTTATTCATCTAAAAACTTTGAAGTTGTTGTCGATGGTCATGTGATTTATTCTTATTTTTCTGCTGTTACGTAAAGCTTGGTTTTTTTTTTTTTTTTTTTTTTTTTTTTTTTTTTTTTTTTTTTTTGGGGGGGGGGGTATGTTGTTGTTGTTGATTTGATTGTTTGTTTTCTATATCACTTTTCTGTTTTACTATTTTTTCTTAGATATTTCTAGGACCTTTATCTAAGGTCCTAGTAGGAGATGATAGTGCGAAAAGGAGATGACGTTTGCGATTTTTTTTTTTTTTTTTTTTTTTTTAACTTTCTTCTCTTTACAATAATTTAGTTGCGTTGATTAAAAGTTCCTTGAATTCGTTTCGGTTAATTTTAAAGCATTCAAAAACGAAAGCATACACTGAAGAACATTTAAATTGCAAACTTGTGAAACATATCAGTTATACTTGTATGCTAAAAGAAATAATCACAGATATTAAGAAACCAATACAAAGGTATCGCCTCATGACATCCGCATTAACTAATGATCTATATTGTCCGTAAAGTGCTTGGAATCGATCTCGCTTTCTTAGAATATAGCAAGACATATGACTAAACAAGATGCTTCCCCATTTACAAATTTGTCTTATTGATGGCATTAGGTCACTAGCTTGGACTTTTTAAAACACCCGAATATCCTGTACAGAACAAAATAGATTACTTTACCCCAAATGGGTAGACAAAAAGTGAGATTTCGGAACAATTATGAATAAAGAGGATTGCATTGCTTAAACTCTTGCTTCAGCTACATATAATTCATCATGAGTACAAGGATAGTTCAAGGACATAATTCCGACTGTCAATCAAGATACACTTACATACAACCTTGGGACGGAATGGCCAGAATTATGATGGTTATTATCTTACAATTTCTATTCTTATAGACCAGACCCTAATGGAAAACCCTTGTTTCTAATGTAATTGGGGCGATACTTAAGAGGTGAAGACACTTAAATCCTGAACTTATTCTAAACGTACTATGGCTATTTGCAAAAGGTTTGATCAAGCCATGCTTTTATTATAATTATTGAAGAAACGCCTGTTGATTTTAAAATTGATTATCCATTGAATATTCGAGAAGCTCCTATGCCGCAAAGACAGAATGCAGTCATTTACATTTTGGTATTCTTGGCCATTTAGATCAAATATATTTTACAGTATAAAGGAAAAAGAGTCAAATTGCTGAGGCCAGACACTTCGGACAATTGTCTGAAACTTGATCGGGCGTGGTAACGATTATTTTGTTATTCTTGAAGTCAGACGCTACAAGAAACAACTATCAAATTAGCACCATAGAAAAAAAGTCGCCGGTTGGCTTCTAATCCGTCGTAACTCCAGCTTACGAAAGCTGGAGTTATGAGGTCTTAGAAGCATACCGTCTAAACATTACATCGAAAGATTGTGACCGAAAAAGGATATTATCTGCTTGCCTTGAGAGTCGAAGCTGTCTGAATCATTGAAGAACTCGTTCTTTAGGTAACTCCCGTATCCGACATCGGAAGGAGAGTTCGACGAACAAGGCGTGTTCCGTCCATTATCTGTCGGAGATCCGCACAAAGCCTGGTCACGATAAAAACTCATAATGTCCGAATGTTGCAGGCTGGGGTTTGGTATTGCCACACTTGTCGGTAAACAATGATTCAGGTGACCGAGTCCGGCCGCGGACAGCGGTCTTTCGTGGTCGAACATTGAACTTAAAGTTCCATTGTCATTTAATAGGGCACGTGCAGCACGTGGAGACAGTCTCGTGTCCGTGACTTTTGTTCTCTTCTTCTTTGGTGTGCTGACGACGAGTGAGAGAGCCTCGGTCTGCTCTGGAGGTACGATCGGGCCTGAATACAAAGATGGCGGATGCAAGTTGGAGGGGAGGTAGAAAGATAATGGCGGATACGCTAAAGGTGGATGGTGAGGAAATGGCGGTCTTGGAATCTCTGGAATTCCGCCACCAAGCTTTGGTAGCTCGAATGCACTTTGTCGTTCTGGTACACGGAAACCATTATGATTACTTGTTTTCTCTGGTAGTTGCAATATGTGGTCCAGTGAATGATTTGTCGGTTTCTTCTCCGGTTCGCTTTTTCTGATTTCGTGGTTTTCGATTCTTTCATCTTTTAAATGTCTGTCTATTTGTTGTTCCGTTTCCTTTTGTTTACGTTTTTGGAAAAATTTAGCTAGTTCTTTATCTACAGTAACACTAACAGCTTCTTCTATTTTTGATTTTAAATTTGCTATAAGTTCATTTAGTTCTCTATCATCAAGATCACCTACTTTATTTGCATTGACTGATTCTCTCACGTGTTCCGCAATATTGAAATGATCTCCGGTAATTTTTGAGTCTTTAAATGAAAAGATTGGAGGTTTAGGGGGAGGTGGACTCGGAACTCTTTCCGTGTGTCTGGCTGATAGGTTGGCGAAATATGCCTGATGTAGCCGTTGTATGTTCTCCATTGCCGGAAACCCATTCATCTGTTTGTGTAGATTTAAATTTTCTTCTTGTTGTTGTTTGAAATAGTTCTGAACTGCAAACAGTTGATTTCTGAGATTCCACAGGTGTTCTTCACTTGGATTAGTGTCTAGTTTTCTAATTTTTGGTATAGATTCGTGCTGTTGTGGAATATTCTGCTTTCTCTTTTGACGCCTAACCTCGTTATTGTAGAGAGACTCGGCATCCAGGAATTGGACAGGATGTTGCATCGAGGATATGATATTGTCAACACGCGCTCTTTTTGCTTCATTTATTTCTGAGGTAGAATTCAAATCATTCGAACAATTTTCCTCTCCGTCCGATTTCAGATCATCCACTTCTGCTTCGTCCACGCGACCTTGTTCCATGAAACTAGATTCTTCGTCACTTCCGCCCACCGATTCTTGATCGGATCTGCCCGGATGTTCGACGTCACGGTTGACGTCATTAGGGGAAATGATTTTCTCGTTTTCCATAATGTGAGTTACCTGCTCTTTTTCAAGTTCTTGAAATCTGATATCTTTGGTTTGTAGAATATCTCTCAACATATGAGAAGTATCAGCCAGCACTGGTTGGTCTATATTTACCATTTTAGTATCCGTTCTGCTCTTTCTCACGCAGCAGTTGGTTGTTTCCCAACTCTTTACCAGTCTTTATTCTTTAACTATATCTTCTTTGTTTGTTTGTTTTTTCCTATCGTCATATGTCAACCTGCAAAAGAGATATACAGGATATGTCATGAGATTTTATTCAAGCCAAGCTAATCTTACCCTAGTTTATAATAGAAATGTTATTAAGCGAGCATTGGTGACCTTAATAACGTTTCTATTCTAGACGACGTTAAGACAAGCTTGTCTAAAACAAAATCAACTAAAAGATTCTTTTCTCGCATGAACACCAGTGTTGTGGGTCAAAACTAATGATCCGAGTCTTTTCTTAGCGGTCAGAATAAACGGAAATGTCAAGCGTAAGGTACCAATCGCTATTCCATATCGTTTGTTTGCTTACCAAGTTTTCAAAGCGGATTAAAATGGTTTTCATTTATACCAAGTGTAATACGTTTTTAACAACGCGTAGTATGCAGAATCATTCTAGACTTTGAACAACGGCTTTGGAACATTTTTATGTGACGCAAGTCGTATTTATTTATAGGGCTTACTTATGCTACATGGTGTTGATCCGGACCTTGTCTTGAGATAATTTCTCGGTGTCACATTTTATCATAAGAATGTGTAACCTTAGATTACTTTAAACAATTAAACAATTTTCGTCAAAGTCCATAGATATACCCTATCATATAATGACTCGAGCTTCTTTGAAAGATACCGTATCTATCTATCGTAACTTGGGTTTTCCGTAAAACTCTATTTACTTCCTTATTTAAATGGGTGTTGTTATTTTTGATGAATTTTTGAGATCACGAAGCAGTTCCTTGCTGTATAATAAAAAAAAACCGCAACCATTTAATCGCAATAAATGAAGCGATGATCGTCTTGAACGATTTTGAATTGTTTTTTAACGACTATGGAGAGTTTTTGGGTGATTTGAATGAGTATTTAGTATAAATGAATGGATAGCTGATGGAGCAATTTAAAAAGGTTTTGATCGAGTCGAATGTAAATTTAAGGAAGTTACTTACTGTTTGCTACACTTGATAATGCATTGTATAAATTCTCGGGTGCTCGCTTTTGCATGTTTTCTACAGTGGTACTGATCCGAATTATTCTATTGAAAGCTATGTTTCGTGTTTTACGTGCTTACTTTTTTAATCAGGCATGCCAATTGTAACGTCCATTTTATTGGTTCGTTTTTCAACGAATGGACAAAACAACACTACAAGGACGAGTGTCATTTTGATTGCGTTTTTTAAAGTATACCTTGGTTAATTTGACCCGAACTCGACCTCTATGAAAACTCACTTAAATATCAATTAATTTTTGAAATATATCTTACATTCAACAACGTTTGTAATTTTATCATATGAAAGCACGTGCAAAGCCGAATATAAATTAAAAGGCTTTATTAATCTAGAGAACGGGGGTCAAGTTCATGTCAATAAAATCGCGGTATATAACCTGCAATTGCCTTAGAACATGGCAAATAACGCCCGCAATTAATGTGGGGAGTTGGTGATATATAAACACACAAGTCGAACTCATCACCCACTATAGGACCGCAATTTAGAGTGAGTGATCAAAGGTCAATTTTGTCTATACAGGTTCAGACAAAATTTACCTTTGATCACTCACTTAAACTTGTTGATCTATAGTGATGTCGTCGTATTGTCAATCACTCAGGAAGGAAAAAGTGAAAAACAAAATGTTTATCAAATAGGTCTGATAAGATATTAGATTTTAAGAATGTGCATTTCAAAAGTTAAAATGACTAAAATATCCCTTAATTCCTTTTTATGTGTTGAAAAATGAAACTGAAATCATAAGTGACCCGTCACGCAAAAAGGGACCATCTCGGAACAGTGTAAAATGAATATATGTATTTGAAAAATGACATTGGGTCCAGCGCAGAACAACCATTTTTTTTTTTTTTTGAATGGGTTTAACGCCGCTTTCGACAATCTTGCAGTTATATCGCGGCGACCGGAGCACCTAACAATGGATTCCTGGTATTTCTTTCACCTGTACTACCATTACACCCTTTCCTAGCCTCCGACTGCTATCTCACATAGGTTTACGATTATCTACCCATTGGTGAGAGATAAACGTCGGAAAGGATATTTGTCGCCACCGGGGATCGAACCCACGACTTCCAGATTGGAAGTCTAATGCCTAACCAACTGCGCTATGGTGGCGGCTCACAGAACAACCAGAGGTCGCATTTAAAAAATCTTTCACTGGAAGGTAGATTGAACATTCTAGATTCAGAAAATAAGCGCATTGTGAAAAGTTTCGAGCCTAGTCAGTCTGCGCAAACCGCGCAGTCTGACTAGGGTCGATACTTTACGCACTACCCAGATGGTCACTTTTCGCGTGACGGGTCACATATCCATAGACTTGGGTCATAAGAGAAAATGAAAATTTTAAACCATAATTAGATTTCAGCTCTGCCGCACTTTATCGCCAAATGCTGGTCAAATCTCAAAATTTGCTTTAGAATTTCAAAAAAAAAAGGTTCAATTACCGTGAAAATACGGAAAATTCCGATCATGTTCGTGCCTTGTTTCCGTCACCACAGATTATCTGAATTATCGATCGGCTGTGTTCGACTTTCACGGTCTAAACCGACTTAAAAGCCCATCATTGAAACCGTTCAATGAAATTAATGGGTTCGCGCTTGTGTAATTTTCTGTTACATGGGATAACATTAGCGCCGTGGTATAACTTAAAGGGTATAGTGCACCGATGAAAGAAATTACGTCCGTGTATAATAGAGAAAAGAAGAGAATACTTATTTTCGTTTTCATAATTTTGTGACACAAAAATTCCAATCAAAATGGTGTTCAATTGTATAAAACTACAAATACAATTGCACTAGTTTCCTACACTTAAATAAAAAAAAACACACAAATTAAGTTTTTGGTTCCATACCATCACGATATATTTAATTTTAATAATTTCTATCAACATTCCTATATTCTGATTGGCTAAAAAATGGTTTTATTCCTAATTGAAAACTGTTTTAGGTATGCGTGTTTTTTTTATGCTTGTGCACAAAGAAGTCTCGTAAATATTCTGTCGTCTTATGAATAAATATTTTTATTTGCGCTTCATGATATAAAATTATGAGATATGAAGCAAGAACTTGTTGATTTCATGGAGGTATGACAGTGAAAACCTAATAAAACTCATGTATGAATCCACTTCGCGTATTCATAAAGTATGATTAGGCTTTTAGTTTCTTACCTCAAAGAAATCGACAAGTACCCTCTTCAACTCATGATCTAAACGAAAATCTCTACGTTTCTTATTATTTATCCTCACCAAAGAAAACTAAAAGATTTTGGCCATTAGAGACAGTTGTATCATACTTTGTGCGCAAGCATATACAGTGTAGGCTCGTGCTCAAAATAGTGTCCATGGAGGCATGAATAAATCACAACTTGTACATGGTTTCCCTAAATAATTTCGGTTTTAGTATGATCCATTTAAATCAGCGTTCTGAATGGTCGGTTGTTTTTTTTTAATACTTCCATGAATGAAATTTCAGACCGCAGCTCTTTTGTTTGCTTTCAAACTAATTCCGTATGAAAACTGTTTAAGACATTAAAAATTGTTTACTTTTTACTTGATAATATTAACTTCTGAGGAATGAAAAAAAACTCCTTTAATCTAATTTGATAGACATAACCGTGCTATTTTATCGGTTGATAATTCATACATTGTGATTAAAAGGGAAATAACTGGATTTTTTTGTTTCATTTTTTTTTCACATCACTATAGACTTACTTTTAAGAAAATATCAATTTCAAATATATAACGTTTGAACTTCTCCTCCGAAAAAACGGTCATTAAAACGTCTAAAAGTCGTGCAATTCATTTGTCAAAAACAGGAAGAAGTCATTGTTGTTTGCTTTCGAGAATTTCAAACACAAGTTTTCATGCTTGCTCATCATACAAACATAATCTAACCCGAGAATACTTTTATACTTCCATGAAATCAATTTTGACTACGTAGCTATTTTGAAAGCTTTCGCAATTTCTCGTATATGCCATATGACAATAAATATTAAGTCGTAAAGATGATATCCTTTTTTTATTCGTCGAGGTGTGAAAGTAAAACCCTCATCTCAACTGTGAATTTAAGTTTCATATCTTCGAGTATTAAAAAGTCTCTTTTCAAATCTAATTTTAAAAAAAACACATCAAATTCACATGCTAAGAGTAAAGACCGCAGCATCATAATTGATCAACTTCAATTTCATCGATTAAATAATTACTTTTGTTACAGCGCATATTGTACGCTTTAGGTCCTTAATGAGCTTTTGATTTTTCTTTTTCAAACACCAAGACGCACGATTTTGACAAATCGATTCTCAATACTGATCCAGGGACCCTTTTTATTAAAGAATATTTCTAGGGGTTAGCCCAAAACTATTGTAAATGCCTATAAACATATAGGCACTTACAATAGTTTTTCGCTGACCCCTGGATATTCTATCCTTTTTAACTTGTCTTTTTATACGAAATAGTTTATTTTGAGAATTATAATCACAATTGAATCAGTTTTGATGCTAACGAAGTTACGAAAAAAAAAAGTGTAATTTATTCTTACTTTATTTCTCACGGTGTCGTATTTCAAAGCACGGAAGGTGAATACCCTAGAAAAACCTTTGTGGTAAAAGAAGAAATTGCTTGAATATCCTTTTCCCGTTTACGCCTCTCAGCCTGAACCTTAGATAAGTCTGGAATATTGCTGTATAAAATGAATAATATCCTTTCCGACGTTTGTCTCTCACCAATGGGTAGATAATCGTAAACCTATGTGAGTGGCAGTCGGAGGCTAGGAAAGGATGTAATGGTAGTACAGGTGAAAAGAAATACCAGGAATCCATTGTTAGGTGCTCCGGCCGCCGCGATATGACTGCGAAATTGTTGAAAGCGGCGTAAAACCCATTCAAACCAACAAATAAAATGAATATGGCCGACTCAAGTCAATAAACTCGCCGATGGGTGACCAAATAACGTAAATACAGCTTAAATGAAATTGTATTTACCACTTTTTGGTGAAGAAGAAGCGATGGTTTAAAATAAGCATGATTCGCAAAACTAACCGTTGAAACGCATGAACTAGAAATTGAATGAACCGAGTCCGTTCAGACAAACTTTTGGGTTCCGACGCAACATTAAGTGCGTGCACTCACTTTCATTCATGTTTTTGAAATGTTGACGCAAATCAAAACTGCTGCCATATTGGGATTATTTGTATATTTTCGTTTTCAGTCTTTTGTTTGACAAATAAATAAAACAAATTGATTCAAGGAGTAGTTTGACACAAAAATACTTTCACTTATCGCAGAAGGTCATTTTTAAACAAATGGTTGCGAAAATTAAACTATACTGTCGATTTTGAGCGACCACCTCTCTTTGGCGACCAAATTTATTAACCGACCATCTTAAAAAGTCCCTTTTTTGTAAGCAAACTAAGTGAAAAGTGGCATTCCGAAAAAAAAAGATAATTAAATCTTATGATGCTGGGTTCAAACATCATAGGATTCTGTAAGACTTATGCGACAATTCATATATCGTCCACATCATTCTAAAACTCGTGACAACAGCTTTAATTAAGCCGTAGTTACGATGTTTAAGAATGACGTCGACGATATGCTATCAAAATGGTCGGACTTACATTAAATATTGTATTTACGCGACCATTCAAATAAGCGACCAATTTTTGATGGTCGCCTCATTGATCGCTTTACACAAGCCTTGCTGTACATGCACTTCTGGTTGAGTTTTATTTTAGAAATGAAGAAAATATTTTTTATTCTCTGGAGGTATGAAACTAAAAACCTTATCACGCTGTATGAAAGTCGTATTCATACAGTGTGATTATATTTCAGTTCCATACTACCATGAAATAAAAAAATCTCTTCATATCCTATTATTTAATGTCACCGAGCTAAAAGTAAATTTTTACCATTTTTAGACAAATTTGGGGGACTTTTTTGCGCGCAAACATACATATTACTTGCGTACTCAGATTTGCTGTAATCGAGGCATGCAAATAACTTTTCAGACAATCAGAGTGTACGAAAACAAGTATAATTTAATATATCATAAATACTCATTACTAAGTTTGATAAAACAATACGTTGATGACAATAATTACATTTTGTTCACTTTGAGCTGATGCTATAAACCAAAATCAGTTGCTTGCAATTCCTAAATATAAATTTTCACTGTCTTTCTTTTTTTGAATATTATTACTATTGCTATGAAGGTATAGACAAAGTTGTTATCAGTCCTGCGATTTTTAAGAAATTTGAAACAAATGGCTTGCCTCTATAGTTTCGCTGTCTTTTGTTAGCGACAAAAAATTATAGAAGTAAAATTTCTTACTAGAGTACACCTTTGCGCTGCATATTTTTTTTTTTTTTTTTTTTTTTTTTTTATCTAAAAAGGGACAAAAATGTTTTTTTCTTGCTTTTTCCAATCGCGAAAGGGATTTCTACCCTTGAATTTTATTGCTCTTTTCGAATTTCTTGCTATACATTTAGTCATTGTCTTTGTGAGTAATTATTTAAAAGTGATATCTATAACATTTTTAATGGACCCTAAGAAGGTGTATTGAAAAATATTCAATTTAAGATATACACAATTCATAAATCAGAAAAAAGATGGGCACAAATCAAGTTAAAAATAGTGAATTAATTCAAATTTATATAGTCAAAATTCGACAAAAAAGTGTCTATATCTAATTTATATTTCATTTAAAATCTATGCGGCAGGTGAAACCTATTGAGTTACTAACGTTAAGCTAGAATATAAGATTTGTCGGCGTTTTATTTACTTAACCCTTTGCTGTTTAATCCCTGCTTTTTACGTGCCTGTGATTTTATGATTGAGAAAACACTGTGAAAAAAAAAAGAAATTGCTTCTGACAAGCAATTTCTTCTTTTTCCACACTATTTTCTACCCTACAGAATGGTTATTTTTCAAATTAAATCCACTTTAAATTTTCGTCTGCAAAACCTTTGAATTTGGACAGGTCTAAAATTTTGTAAAACAGGAAAGGGTTAAATGGCCGTTTATCATCGCTTCACTCGGGTTGAAAAATTGAAAGTAAGTCATGTAGAAAGGGTAGGGTTTTATCATATTTTATATTATTTTTTTGGTTATTTTTTATCTTTAGCAATAAAGATATGAAGAGATTATTTATTGATTTCAATAAGGTATGAAACTAAAAACTTATCACACTGTATGAATACGCGAAGCGGATTCATACATAAGTGAGATAAGTTTTTAGTTTCATAACTCTATGAAATCCTGATACTCTCTTCATATCTAATAATTCAATTATATGGAGCAAAAGAGTAAAGATTTATCAATAACAACACATATTTCGTATGCCACTACTTTGTGCGGAAGCTTTCAAAATTGCTGATTACTCCAAATTGTTTTTATTAAGTAATGAAACCAGTTTTTCAGCTAGCCAGAATGCACGAATTCTGATGGACTCAACTAGCATTAAATTATTCTGTGTTGTTGATAACTAACTTTAGTGTTCCGTTTGGATAATGAAATATCGCTTTGGGAAATACCATCAGTATTATTGTCCCTTATATGATTTGATACGCCATCTTGGTGGTAAATATTTTTCACATGATACCCCTTTTCAAACGAAATTTACATTGTATGACAATTTCAGCTTTTCTTTCAATAATCAGATATGTGAAGATGATAAAAAAATGTAATCCACCTACGAAAAAAGCAACTTATACTGTTTAAGGAATTACGATTCTTACATTATATCTTTCAGAATCCCTTGTTGTTTTTTTTTTTTTTTTTTGGTTTTTTTTTCCAACTTTAATTGGAACATATTTCTAACAGTCTCATTCAAAAGATTCAAAATATACCCCCACTATGAGTCGGGTTATTTGATTTCAGTTTACGCTCCCCTATTTTATCAGTAATGATAAACTCATCCTACTACAGTCGACGATAAAATAATACTAATCGAAATGCGAGGCATAAGAAATAATCATCTTTTTCCGATTATTTATGAAGAATCTATAATTTATTGTAGAAAAAGAGGAAATGTTAACTTTTCTTTGCGTGATTCTATTTTTTTCTTTCTAATTCGTTAAAATGATTTTAGGATCGTGCATATGTTTTAAAGACCACGTATTCAAAGTTTGAAACAAAAGGATAAAATCCAAATATGAACTATATATTACCCTTTTTGTAACTAATAATGTTTTGTAACAATACTTTATCGACGAGTATTCCATCTTCTCTCTAGATTTAGTTGAATTAATACGAGTCTATTTCAAGGCAATACTTTGACCGCCGAAAACGAAAAAATAAACATGTCCAACGCTTTATTCAACAAGCCCCCACCCCCACCCCAAAACAACTTGCGACTCACAAAATAGCATTAGGTTCGTTTCAATATTGTCTTTGTGTGGTAGCGTATATAATGAAATTTTCAAATTCAAAGTTAAAATGTGAATTGTTTATCAAAATGTTCGCTGGATGAATCGAACTATAATCGAAATATAGATACAAATCATATTTTTTCCAAAGACCAACATCTCGTAACTACAGCTTATAACAAGCTGTAGTTTCGAGGTTTTTGTCGCATAGAGTACCAACGATCTTAGTCGTTATTCTTGGATAAAATTTAATAGTCATTATAATTTACAATGCTATATTGCTACTTTTACTTTCACTTTCAAATATTTTTGCATCTTTGTTTTAAGCATAATGTTATAGTTATTATTAAAATTATTATTTTTATTATTGTTAGAATTAATTTCTACTTACCATTGCTAGGCTAAGATGAATCAATAGATTTCTGTATATAAAGCAGCATTGTAGGAGTTGAAAGAAAAATAAAACACTGAAGTCTCTTGAAGAAGTATTCCGGGCACACTCAATATCGGAATAAGTACATATATGGTCATACAAGCATTTAAAACAGTGTTTTTCTCATGAATTACCTCCTTCTAACAATGTTCTCACTTTGCACTTTGATTTGAAGACGAAGATTAAAAGTCAGTGTCTAAAAAGGCGTGACAAAGATTATTCAAGTCGTGTGCCATTAACTCCGCCTCCTTAGGATTGTCGCGTGGCCTTCGGGTGTTTTCGTAAATCGTAGCTCCTCCCCCTTTTGTAATCGGCACGCGCCTCTCGGCTGTTATCTGAGATCGATAAAGTGAACAACTGCAAAGACAGGGTTGATATTGGATGAAACGATAGAGAAGCGAACTAACAGATAAAAGATTGACGGATAAAACTTTTCCAGATTTGGTTACAGCTGGTAGAGGTCGCAGTTTGTTTTTATTGTGGCGTATTGAAGAGACGGTGTCGCGCGGAGTAATTTCGCCGTTGCTAAAAGGCACAGCGGTAGATCTGTTGCACCTATGAGGTTACGTAACCTTGGCTACAGGTGTCTTTGAAAGGTAAAACTAACGAAACACATTGCGAGGGCAGGGCATACATAAAACATTGTAAGAGCTAGGTTTTAAAAAGTAATTGACCGAAATTAATTAATGGGTCGGCTTTTCATTGTTCGAAATATCTACAATAATGAAAGGGAGAGTACTCTAGTAACGAAGGTCCAGAATCAACCTGTACAACTTAGATTTCACAACCCCTAAATAATTTGGGCACCCGGCCTCGAACCTCGAGATCGCAGGTTCGATTCCCAGGACGACCAATCTAACAAATTTCGGATACATCGTCAAACCAAAGCTTTGACTGTAACTGTGCTAAGAGCAACTTGAAGTTCTCATAAGTTTCGTCTTGTATCCTTTACCAATCATTGTAAAAATGACCTTTTTTCTGAGGGTGTCAAACTAATATGGACAATGCTACAACAGCATCGATAAATAAACGTACATACATTTGGAATATCGAGGGTTCGGGGTAAGACTGTACTAAGAGTCTTTGCATTGCATTGACACTTAGTACAGTTTTGCGCTGAACCCTCGATATATGAGTCTATAACAATCTTGGTTGAAAACACGACGGTAACACCCTCCTTTCTCGTAACGAAATATGAGGTATTAGTAATGGTATTGCGTCCATATTAACACCTTAACCGTGGAAAACGCGTGAACTCTAAACAGGAAAGGCAAATTGAATTACCATCTCTACACGTTATTTGACAAACTTATTTCTGGCCCGGTGGGTCCCGTTGTTGTTGTTTTTGAAACCATGCCTGCGTTCAGGATGAAAAAACGGTTCAAGTTATACCCCGCTTTGCACGTGCACTTGCGTGCGAAGCGGAATATAATTTGAAAACGGTTTTCAACATCTTTTCAATCTAAACGCAGGGCTCGTTTCCGGCTGAAAAAACAACATCAACGGGACCCTCCCGGACCTTTAAATAAGTTGGCCCTCAGATACTATACTGCGATGTTTTGTAAAATACCGGAGGAAAACACGGTCCTTCACCGGAATGTTGCTATCGTCATTTCCACCGTAACGACAATTATGAATTTATGATGATATTGATCACACTAGTAGGTCCATATAAACCCGAAATCTGACGCAAGAATTTCAGACTACTCAAAATTTGGGTAATCCTCTCTACAAGTTGTTTGATGGATAATCAAAACATCGTAAATACAGCTTGAGTAAGCTGTATTTTCGATGTTTTGTTTGTCCACCGGCGAACGATTGAATACACGATCGTACCTCCAGATGTTGCCATCGTGGTGTCCAACCTAACGACAGTTATGATGATATTAATTACCTTTTTGCCTCCATATTAATATATCTTGTAGATCAGCGTGTTGTGTACGACCCGCTAGGGGTGTTATCGGCTAATTGTCATGTTTAACGTTTGTATTTGTAGATATGAAATATTACATCAAGATAGTGTAATATACTTGATAATGATCAACAATAACTTCAGCAGCAGCAAATAAAACACCTGCCGCGGGAGCCCCGGGGAGCTGAGAGAAGAAGGTGGACTTCGTCAGCGGGTTTCAAGTTTGATTCCGAACCAAGAATTAAATAGGATGTGGTCTATGTTAAGAAACTAATAAATAGAAGAGCATTATCCAAATAGTTTAACTTTGGAAGTAACGCCATATTGCTTAATGCAGCTTAAATTTCTTTCGGAATTACAGTTATATGCTCGAGCACCTACCCTTCGTTCAAGATGACAAAACGGTGCAAACTGTTTGTAAATTAGACCCCGCTTTGCGTGCAAAGCGGGGTATAATTTACAAACTATTTTGTCATTCTAAACGTAGTGCTGGTCAGTCACTAGTTTTGCTGTTGTTGTTTTCCCGTTCATCCGGCTTCGATTCCGAATTGTTAATACTACATTAGATTTGAAATGCACTCTCGCTTTCCCTTTTGTTCTCTTTTTTAAATGACAACTACGAATACGACAATATTGAAATAGTATTTCTTACGTGGAAAGACATACACGAACCAACGATTTTTCAAACCATATATTCGATGCTTCGGCAGTGCAAGAATCTTTATTTGAAAAACATTCTAGAACATGAAAGTGCTTTGGTGAGTACTTGATTCACTTTGATTATGAAGTAAAATGAAAGTACCCAGAGTGTCACTTTACAGTGCCCCTCGTCCGTCGCTAATATTTATCGTATCGAGTTATTGTCTTCGCATTTTCCCAGGCTCCGCGCTCTCACCTTAGTGCCATATCATAAATTCTCATTACATTCTCATATCAAAACTCAACGATATATTATTTATATATTGTCAGGGTTGCTTTTTGTGTATACAATGTCTCGATGCTTGAAATGCGTGTCAAAACCATTCAGCGATGTGAATAGTTTGGGGCCACAAGAAAATGCTCCGAGCTAAAAGACCACCAAATTAGTTTTGAAGACTTAGACCTCTGGCTTTAGATGGAAACTGCCTGAAATTTGTCAGGCTTAAATTGTCCCCTGTTGACAATTTAAATCATTTTTTCCAGGTTGTGAAGTCTACATTTTGTATTTTCATTGAAAAAATATTTTCATTGCTGCGATTAACATGGATAAACACAACATAGATATTTGAAATAAATTTTGTCTCGATTCGACCCTCCTTCTTTAAGCGATTTTCACCAATTTGTAAGAAATAGATTAAAATTGCATGTGTAACACGTCGTGGTTTTGAAATACAACCCCCGGGTAACCTGTACTGGAACCAATCTCTTTTTCAAATATGTGACCCGTCACGCGAAAAGGGACCATCTGGGAACTCTGTAAAATGAATTATTGAAAAGAAGATTTGATCCAGCATAGGGCGACCAGAAATCTAATTTCAAAAATTATTTCACTGAAAGGTAGATTGATCATTCTAGATTCAGAAAAAAGGCACGGTGCAAAAAGTTTCGACCCTAGTCAGTCTGTGGAGTCTGCGCTGTCTGGCTTGGGTCGACACTTTACGCACTACCAGATGGTCCATTTCCGCGTGACGGGTCACATATTTATTTGACAGAATTCCCGGTTTGTCCTTTGATAGTGTGACGGGTCACGTATACTAAATGTCGTTAAGGTAGTGGACCCGTAATATTTCCGCAACATTTCAGAACTCGTGATCTTTCACAATGTTAACCGAGGTTGCCTAATGAAATCATTAAGAAACCTCGGTTAACACTGTTAAAGTTCATTACTGCCGAAACGTTGAGGAAATACGACGGGTGCACTACCTTAAATAAGGGGTCGAACGCAAAACACTACGTTTTTGGAGTCTACGTGAAAGACGTTGCATTCTTTGACATTCTACGTCTAAAAGTTACTTTCTTTAGTGCTTTCCACTGGATTGACATGAATTAACGGTAAATTTATTACATGTACCTGGAAAATTTACCGCTAGACCAGTGGAATTGCCAAAAGATTATACCCTGCTTTCTCTGGCTGACCTCTGCTATGTCCCAATTCTTTTCTTGAGATGGTCTATGGGGTTTAGTTCCGGCTCGACCATTTTCGCGTGAAAGGTCACGTTTCGATTCATTCACAATAAAACAAGTTACCATTCACTCTTTCAATGCTGATAAGGTTTTCTAGCATCTGGGGGTAACCTTCGTTACCTGTCATTACCGTGACCAAAAGCAATCATTAATGACAATTTATTCCAATCGACGAACATATATTTCCCACAGTATAAGACAACTTCATGCCCTGTTGATCGCACTTGACCGCGGTAGCATCAACACTTTTTGGTGAACGAAATTTTCGTTCACCAGTGTTACTATACTATACTATGTATGGAAAACCCTGTAGGATCTTAATAGCTTCGAAATGAAGTAGCACCCCTTTAGATTCAATTTAGAATATCTCAAGATTCTCTCCGCAAAATTACTGTTTAATTCGTTAATGGCGTGATACTAGAATTCTTCATCAAGTGAAGATTATGAAAATTACGAAATTGGATTGTGGATCAATCACCTTTGGACTGGAGCACCTAAACATGGAATCTGGTATTGTCGCACCAGAATTATTAGCATACACCCTTACATAACTGCAATCTTCTACCCTATTAGGTTTACGATTACCAACCGATTTGTAGTCCTGAGCAATAGAATCTAAACTACGACTATTTGGACAATCCATTAGCTGTACAAAATATTTGCCTACTTAAATCCTATTGAAAAGAATGATTAGTATAGACACTATAGTTGTCCGTTTTCTTTTCTCTAATGCCCTCTGTCTCTATGTCTATCTCTGTCTATCTGTCTGTCGCTCTCTCTATCTTTCTTTTTCTCTCTTTCTCTTCCTTTGAATTTACAATTAAATTGCAGAATTGCCGAAATTTTGTCGAGACACTTCCCCTTAATTATAATTTACATTTATGATTTCTCTTTTCTCAACGAATTCAATATATCACTCTAGCATGGCATCAGATTCGTTCACCATCAGTACTTTCAGTGCTTTGATTAATTCTTAAACGGAAAATTTTCTTTTCCCGAAGAAACATCTAGAATCGCCGTTCTTCCTTACTGTATTTTTTTCTTTAAGAACAATGTCTAGTTGATAATATTCTTTTTATTTTGGAAATGGTCCGCATCATGCGAAAAGAGAATATCTAGGAACATCGTACATTAATCGTTTGAAAAATAGATCGAGGGCATTGGAGGTTAATTAGTCAAAGCATTTCGAAGATGCATATATACTATATATATGTTTTAAAATCATTATACTAGATCAAGTGATTTGCTGAAACGAAAAGTTTCGACACTAGTCACTTTGCGCAGCACGCACAGTCTGACCAGCGTCGATACTTTTTGCACAGCCGAAACAGTTTCTTTTGCCATACGGGACACCGATGCTTGTCGGAGTTCCCGATTACTCCCCTACAGGCAGTTGTTTCATACTGTGTGTGTCCGTGGTCTACAGGTAGAGCGTCGCTTTCTTTACACAAAGGTCCTGAGTTCGAATCGCGGAAGCGGCTATCGATCTTTCTTCCTTAATTAGCCCACACATTCGGTGCGATTACTGGTGAATTTTACAGGAAGCAGAATCGATAGGGATTAATCTGATTTGTAAGAACCTGTTTCCCAATCGATGTAAAATAAATAGGTTCAAACCAAGTTGCTTCACAATTATTTTTCCCATATTTACCATTCATATAATAACCTTCATAACTATTATAGCTTATTAAACAATTGCTGGTGATTTCCTTTTCGTGTGGCGGTTTAAAACTAAATAACATTACAAAACTTATCTTTTATTACGCCAAAGTCTACAATATGATACGATATGGGCAAATGACAAAAATAATCAACCTTTTCTTTTCTACGATAATTAGTATTCTAAAGGTAACATTCGTTACCTGTCATTACCGTGACCAAAAGCAATCAGAAGTGAGAATTAATTCCAATCGACGAACCTATATTTCCCACAGTAAAAGACAAACTTCATACTCTGTTGATCACACTTGACAATGATCGCATCAACACGTTGTTATGATGTGATTATTTCGTATCAAGTTCGAGTGGGTCGGGACTGGTATCTTGTTCTTTTATTTTTTTTCATTTAACAATGATTTAGCCATCATTCAACAGTTGATATACAAGCCTTGCTTTAATTTTCTTTTCTTGAACAAACCCTTTTGGGTAAATGGACAAGATAGACTGATTCAAATTCATTTGAGTTTCTTTGAACTTACGTTATCAATAATGGTTCCACTGAGTCCAGTAACTCTAAAAGCCGAGAATTTATCCCAATATAGTAACATCAATACACGCGATAATTTACAGTCAATCTTGCTCGAGCGGTCACGCCTATTAAGCGAGCGTTTTTTATTTAGCAACTATTTTCCAAATCCCCTTCTTTAAATCAAAATATCTTAAAAAGAAAGTACAGCTGGCCAAAATTATTTAAAACGAATTTCATTTTGTTACAACTTTGTTATAGTAATTGAGAATTTCGGAATAATATGCATATTAAATCAAAAAGAATGTTTCTTATTTGTAAACAAAACGTGTTTTAAGCGACCATTTTCTTTCGTTTTTTGTGGTCCCGTTGGTGGTAGCTTAAAACAAATTTTACTTTACAAATATACTTATTGATAATTATTTATTGAAACGGAAGCACATACAGTAAAACTTGTTTTAAGCGACCACTTAAGCGACCATAAAAAGCGGTCGCTTGTGGAAATGGTCGCTTAATACATTAATTTTTCATAAATAAGATAGGTAATTTTTATTGCATATATACATTGTCGCCTTATGTAACTGATTCCAATAATTTTCTATTCCAATAGAATCTTTGCGTTGAAAGGATTCTAATGGGTTCCAACATCATAAGATTAAAAAAAATGAACAATTTCCTGTAGAATAATATCCACTTTTCAGAGATTCTGCTTACGATGAGGGGGCTTTTCATGTTAGCCACTTTATAAAAGTGGTCGCTTAATAGACGTGGTCGCTTGAGCAATATCGACTGAAAAAACTTTTTTATGTTTGCATATTTTGTCCACGCTGAACACTTAATCTGTGTCCGGACATTAAAACAGATATATTCTGTCCATTTCTGAAAGATTTATCCTTTTTTATTTTCGTACATATCGCTTGAATTAATAGTGCAAAGACAAAAACTAAAAAAAATCTTAGAATAAGCTTCTTTTGTCAAATCATAAGGTTCATTTACATGTGAATGCCGGAACTATTCGTTTTCATATGGTAAAAATAATAAGATAACACTTATTTTCAAAGTCGCTCAATTGTGATATAAATGGTTTTAAGGCAAAATTTAATTGTGTGGGCAAATTTCAGATCAAAATCTAAAATTGTCTTTTACTGAACGTTGTGTAAATGTACCGGTATTTGCATTGGTCATTACGTAATGATTGTCTTTGAGGGGACCTCTCTTAGATACCGGAGAAGATCTTACAAAAATCGATCGGCTTGAGCCCAAAAAAAGAGTCTATGCGTGACTTTTTCAAAAAGTTCACGTGTTCATAAAACAAAGCCTCTGGTCAGTCTGTGCATCTGAACAGCCTAGCCAGAGTCTTTACTATGCATTATGGTAACAGACAAGGTCTTAAACCCTTTTCAGACAGTCAGCAAATATTGTCATGATATTTTGTGCTTATCTTGTCTATGTTTCTGGTTCGCACTGATGTATTTTATTTTATCTTATTTCATTTTTTGAAATGCCATGCGCAGTCTAATTTACTTAAAATCGACTGTGAAACATCTTCTTACAATCCCCTCCTATAATTCCTGCTTCCTGGAAGATGCACTAGCACTTGCGCCGTATGTGTGGCCCATCAAAAGAATCAAAATCGATAACTTCTCCAGGCAATCTAACTTGGGACCTCTTTATCGAGAGACAGACGCTCTTCCCCTCAACCATACGTGTACATTAAGAAACATCGTGAAATTGGCATTCATCCCAATGAAAACATTCTAAATCGGTTACTCAGCGCTCCATTCATTTTTTCCAAACCCTCATTCAAACCACCCAAAAACACATCAAAATGACTAAAAAAGATGAAATAAACAACTACATTCAAAATAAATATATAGAACAAACGCAATTTCACCGACATTAAATGAAATTATAAGCGTCTGATTGGTTCTTGGAGAAATAGGAATATATCCATAGAACTTGTATGCATAGTTTATTAAAGGGAGGTAATTCATTCTGAACAAAATTAGCGGCATTGAATTACCCCTCTTTAATACAACTCATAAGTCTCATCGCACTCATTCATTTTCATTCCAAATTCATTCACCTTATCAATTTGACGATGGTGTTTACTGTACCATTTCGGAAAATAGCACGTCTTTTGTGGACGGAGTTCATCTGTATTGTAGTAGAAAAAAAAATATTTGAAATATCACTTCTCGAAATAATCCTTTGTATAAGTATGATTGGTTGTAGTAATATTCATTTATTGGATCGCAGTCAGATCCGTGTAGATTTTTTTTATCTGCTAACAAAATTCTCTTCGTTCAGGATGACAAAAAAACCACGCAATCTGATTGCAAATTATACCCCGCTTTGCACATGTAAAGCTGGATATAATTTGCAAACAGTTTGCACAATTTGGCAACCTGATGGTAGGGCTTAGCTCTCGTGTGTGAACATATCAGAAAACAAAATTCGTCGAACGAATTTGACACTAGAACTAGTTTGCCCATTGGTGGCAAAATACAATAGCATGAGAATTTTCTGATATTAACGAGTAATAAATTCTTGAGGACCACTTCAAAACGAACCAGACTTTCCATATTTACATGTTGGGTTACTATCAAATGGCTACTCGGGGTTAAAAAGAATTCAATACCTATTGAACCTAAGTTTGTTAGCAAACTGGTTTTTGATATTGACGATATTTGACCTCATGACCTAGTTTTTTACCACTAGATGACCAAATTTCGACAGATTTTTCCAAGACAGTCCTTCTGGTCAAATTTTAGATTGATTGGTTGAATGAGGTGTTTTTATATTGACGTCAGTATACATACATATTACCTAGTTGCATTGTCTCAACAAGCATTTTCAAGTCACACAACCGCATTGTTTTATTGCGTGATACGTAATACAATGCATCAAATTAAAAGTTCTCATGAATCTTTGATAATTCACAATTTACGTTATAAAAGTGTCATTCCTTTCATTTCACTCTTGACTAAAGAGACTAGTCCCAAAGGACATCGGGTTTATTAGAACTATAAAAATTAGAAAGTGTGAATATACATTTTTTTATAGTTTAATTACAAAGCCAACTCGGTATAAAGTAAGCCCATAATAGAATATAAACATGTCCGCACGAATTTAATAATTCTTGAGGAGCCCATGCGTCGATCACAGGTAAAGACCACACGGGGGCCATAGGATGATGCTATAAATATTTTAAAGCAAACCGTCGCATGGTGACCTTGCGATATCCGTATGGCAACATCACAATGCCTTTACGACAAGACTAAAGGCTGCGGTGTCCTTGTGGGCAATCGGATTTATAAAAAATCTTTGTAAAACTTTTATACAAAATAGCAATCTCTAACGCACCCGTAAAATCGTGCAATATTCGCATGGACAACGTGTACCGTCGCACGCACACCAAACTGATTTTAAGATTACGACAAGTATACGGGCTCTGTTAGCCCAATGTAAACTAGGCTAAATGCCAAGAGGTTAGAAATCTTTTGCAAGTACATTCTATCGAAATGATTAAAAACTTGTAAATGTCATATTAATGGCCCATGGTTTTATACTGAGGCCAAAACGATGAGACAAATAAGGTTTGGCTTGTGCCTACGTTTTTCTTTTCTTTTTTTTTCTTCTGGTTATCTTACAGTGATAAACCCTAGGGTATTTTGAGAAATTTTATATGGCATACCTAAATCTACTATAAAGAAAATATCAATGCAGTGCCCATTGCTTTCTATTTAGGCTCCACCCAGTTGATCTTTGAAATATGCAAAGAAATGAAATCCGCGTAAGCGATTTAGGAACTTCGTGGTCCTTAAGGCTAAATCGCATCCAAAGATGATTTTTTTCAGGAGAATTTCTACTTTTAAGCAATTTAGTTTTATTGCGAAATAAATAATTGTAGTTTTCCAGGCATAAACATAGAAATATCTTTAATGAAAAAATGCTCATTCCAAAATCTTTATATTTGGACAATTTAACCGTTTAAAAGTTGTACTAATTCATTTCATAACCTGAACTGGTTCCAATTTGTCTGTCGCGTACAAAGAATTAATCGACGAAAGCAAAGAACTCTCAAGTAAACACGCACCTGACGTTAATCACCGCGTAGGAATATCTAAGAGATGGATCGGTAATAATAAAATATCCATCGAGTTCCTCTGGGACAAGAAAGTGAAACAGCTTCTAATTGTTGCTTTTAGTCAAGATTAAAATTGATGCTGTTACCTGGTCTGGGGTTTCAACAAAAGGGCCATTAATACAAATGACAAAAAATATCAAATAGAAATATTCATTTCCTGCGTTTGTAAATACTTTTTTCCTGTCTTCCTTTTAGATTTTCTTCTCCGATTCGTAATTGCATTTGCTTGGCGCTAGTAGACGCAATTTTCTGTTAAGTAGAAATGGTGTCTTCTGAGAATTGATGTCGACTCGCAACACGGGAAAACGGTGTTTATCATTTATTCCATATTAAATGGTCGTTTTTATCTCGCACCTGATTATTTATAAACTTTGAGTGGTTTTGAAGCTGGTTTTATCTTCTAATGGATAATAGTTATTTAGTAGCAAGACTTTTTTTTAATTTCTGTTAATGGTTCTGCAATTACTGCGAAATACTTTCTTACCTTTTCTGGGTTATTTGTCAAACTCTACGAGGGATGATCGTAAAGTTCGTACCAAGGGGTGATTCATTTCGTATTTCTATCTTGTTGAGTATTATATATATGTGTGTGTTTTGGTAATATCAAATTTCTTTGGGTGTATTAAATAGGGGATATTGAATTGATGGTCATGGAATACCGAATTTATTAAACGAGTAATCTATAAACAGATAAAAACGAGGCTGCGCCGAGTTTTTATCTGTTTATAGATGACGAGTTTAGTAAATTCTGTACTTTATATTCTATTTATAATATGACCCGAATTTTTGCGAAAAATCGTCAAAAATCTTGAAATTCAGAGTTTCAATTATCCGCGAAACATATAACGCCGTTTAAAACTGGCGTCACAATATATACATTATGACATCATTTTCGCGGTTACAAAAAAAAGCGTTGCTTTTCGCTCTGAACTCATTTGCATAATTATTCCACTAGTGTTATAACATCCGTGTAATATCAAAAATATTCAACGGGTTTATTTCACTCCCGCGACGTAAGTCATATATTAAAAAATAGTAAAAACTTGTTCGATAAATCAGGGTTCTTTACTTTTTTGTTGAAATTTGCTCGACGAAACAAGTAAATACGACGCTAATAGGAAATCAATGAGTAGTTTTCATGAGTTAAGCTTGGTTATCATTTGCCACGGACACCGTAAGATGTCACAGCCTGCGATGTTTGGTATATACATGCAACTTGAATTTCTACGGCGTATATGTTCATGAAATCGTGCGATGGACGTACGGTTTCAGAATTATCCGTCACAAAAATCCTAAAGCTGTAATCAACCGCATTGATATCGCAGGGCAACCGCGGAATCCTTGGACACCGTATGATCAGACAACTAAATACAGTGTAGCCCATACGGACGCCTTACGGTGAATCGCATTGAGACGTAGGATGATGCGCTAAAGATTTGCCAGTAAAACCACGCACGATGACCGTGCGCTGTCCGTGTGGCGATGTATTTACGACGTGTGGAATGGCCATTTTCTACATGCTGTCCTGCGATTTTCAAAAACTTGAATAATTATATTTATACAAAATCTACGGCGCTCGTTAAACCGTGCGATGATCACACGGACAACGTGAAATATGGGATGCTGGATGTTGCGTTTTATTGTGCTCAGTTTTTAGCCTGATTGTCGACCCAATAAGGTACCATTTATTTTTTTTTCTGTTGAGTCGATTTGCTATGGTAGAATTTCCAGCTTGTTCAACAGTGAATGGTTTATGCATTTTTCTATTCTTCTTTTGTTGAACAAGGTGTTGAACTCAAATGTCGAATCAACACAACAAGGAACTCATTTGAGCATCTGCGTGACATTTCCAACAAATGTGCGCCAATCAATAAATCTTTAGAATAAATCTTTACTCATATCCCTCCCAAATAAGGCCACAATCATTGATTATTTCGGAGGTTTTCCATGAAAAGTTACGAAATAGACTTTCTGCTCTCATATTTTGCCTATCTCCGAATAAATGCTATTTTAACTTGTACACAGCTAAAGTCTAATCATACACCGATATTTCTTCCAAATTTGAAGCCACAATTAAAAAAATAAAATAAACACACAGCGGGTCCCCAAAGACGAAATGTTGTAAAAAAAATGTTGCCTCTGCTGACAGTCGGAATTTCACGGAGTTGACGTAGATGACAGAACTGAATTATTTGTGTTAGCCGATGTCGACAGACCCATATTCAGATACTTGCATAAAACTATGTTTTCCAATAGAATTTGCTGTTTTGACTCGCCAATTGTATACTAAGTCACTGGATTTACAAGTAAAAAACGTAAACGAGATATTCAGTCTGATCACAACTGTTTTTTCTTGGTTTGTGAGTATTTGAAATCCTACATTAATTCCCTTGAAATGTTTTTCGATATAACACATCATTTGAAAAATAGTGGACATGAATATCAGCATGTATGTCGATCTAAATTGTTTTGATGTGTTATTGAAAAATAAGACACATAAAATGATCATTTTATAAATATATTAAGTAAAGGGTCATCCATGAAACATCCGTGCCAAGTTACATTGAAATCAGTCCACAAGTTTGGGAGGAGAATATTTTAAAAGAATTTGTCATTTAAAAAATACCCGCCCTGCCATGCCCACATTTGGGGGGGAGGGGTCATCATATTTTTTAACAATTTAAGTAAAGGGTCACCCATGGAACATCCATGCCAAGTTTCATTGAAATCTGCTCAATGGTTTGGGAGAAGAAATTTTTTAAAGATTTTAAG
This sequence comes from Fragum whitleyi, assembly GCA_948146395.1. Classification (NCBI taxonomy): domain Eukaryota; kingdom Metazoa; phylum Mollusca; class Bivalvia; order Cardiida; family Cardiidae; genus Fragum; species Fragum whitleyi. The sequence goes on from OX411544.1 coordinate 64,680,998, forward strand.
TGAAAAAATGCCCCCAATCTGCGACACCCTTTTTTTGGAGTCAATCAAAATTTCGTTAGCAATGCGCTTCTACGTTACTTTTACTGCCCTGATGGAGATGCTAAGCGCTCTCGTATCGAGTCAACTGCATTCTCGTGGCGGCTATACTGCGATGCTCGGCTACTTGAAACTTTTTAATCATAAATATTCCGACTTGCCAGTTTCTTGTTGGTTTTTGAAGTACAAATAAGCCTGCTAGAGGAAGAAAAGAAAAAAAACTTGAGAGAAAAGATCAAAAGAAGAATCGGAATTATATCAAATATTCAAAATCATTCTGTAATTTGATATACGTGCTCAACAATCATGCCTTTCACCGCGCATTCACCATTAAACAAGCAAACTCGTTGAATTGATATCCCCCGCCGAACATATTTTCATTGTCAATAGAGTTAATATCAAACTTAGGTATAGGTTATCTTTTATCTACATCAATCTATAATTTCAAGAAATAGCGCGGAAACGAATATCACTGTGTATGTATATGGCTTAAACAGTCAAGGGGGCAGTAACTCTAAATTCGGCAGTCGAACCGGGTAACCTTGACGATATGCGCATATCCTCTTTGTAGTGAAGCTGTGTGCCAAGTTTCATTAAAATCCGGTCTACAGTTTTCAAGAAATAGCGCGGAAACGAATATCCCTCTGTATGTATATGGCTTAAACAGTCAGGGGCAGTAACTCTAAATTTGACAATCGAACCGGGTTACCCCGATGATATGCGCATGTCCTCTTTGAAGTGAAGCCGTGTGCCAAGTTTCATTAAAATCCGGTCTAAAGTTTTCAAGAAATAGCGCGGAAACGAGTATCACTGTGTATGTATATGGCTTAAACAGTCCGGGGCGGTAACTCTAAATTTGACATTCGAACCGGGTAACCCCGATGATATGCGCATGTCCTTATTGTAGTCAAGCTGTGTGCCAAGTTTCATTGAAATCCGGTCTATAGTTTTCAAGAAATAGCGCGGAAACGCATATCACTGTGTATGTATATTGCTTAAACAGTCAAAGGCAGTAACTTAAATTCGGCGGTCGAACCGGGTAACCCTGACGATATGCGCATGTCCTCATTGTAGTGAAGTTGTGTGCCAAGTTTCATTGAAATCCGGTCTATAGTTTTCAAGAAAAAGCGCGGAAAGGAATATCACTATGTATGTATATGGCTTAAACAGTCAGGGACAGTAACACTAAATTCGACGGTCGAACCGGGTAACCCCGACGATATGCGCATGTCCTCATTGTAGTGAAGCTGTGTGCCAAGTTTCATTGAAATCCGGTCTATAGTCTTCAAAAAATAGCGCGGCAACGAATATCACTCTGTATGTATGTGGCTTAAACAGTCAGGGGCAGTAACTCTAAATTCGACGGTCGAACCAGGTAACCCCGACGATATGCGCATGTCCTCATTGTAGTGAAGCTGTGTGCCAAGTTTCATTGAAATCCGGTCTATAGTTTTCAAGAAATAGCGCGGAAACGAATGGCGGATGGACGGACGGACGGAAGGACGGACGGACATGGCAGAAACAATATCCCCCCCCCCCCCGAAAATTTTTTCGGCGGGGGATAATAAACGGTTATTCACAATTGAGATATATTATAACACCTTGTGTATGAACTTACATTTCTGTACATTTTGGTAGTAGATCCGTAAGAGCGCAGTAGGGACGTAGTGAGGTAGTGTAGATTCCAGTATAATAAGCCGTACAAGAGCCACTGTCTTTTTATTCCGTTTTTAAGCTCTCTCATAAAGACAGTACCGATACTCATTTAATTCTCATTTCCATTTTTTTCATCGACGATAAATTACTTTTTATTCTTTCTATTTAAACAAATGATTAAGTTATACAGGTGGTAACACCGTACAATAGACATTCATCTCAATCAAAACCATTCTAAATCGTTCACTCGGCGCCCCATTCATTCATTCCAAACACTCACTCAACCCATTTAAGAACTATCCAAAATGACATAAATATATATAAAGAGAAAATTCGCAATTTTCACTGACATAATTGAATTATAAGAGTCGGATTGGTTTTATAGAAAAAGGAAGCTATTCAAAGAACTTGTTAGCATATTCCATTAAAAGGGAGGTAAAATGATGCTAAATTTGTTCTCCCTTGACAAAATTAGCGATTTTGGATTACCTCGCTTTAGTTTCACTCAAAACTCGCTTCTCACCCTCATTCATTTTCAATCCCTATTCACTAAAAAAATATTCATATTGTTATTTTCACGATATTGATAACTGTGATAATGAAAAGAAACAAAAACAGAAAAGTCATTGACTTCGGGTGTGTTTGATACAAGCAGGAGTAGGACACTTTGTCTTACAAAATAGTCCAAAGAATTAGTAAGTGAAACAATTGACCGCGAAGCGTGAATGATCTTGGAATGAATTTTGAATTAAAATGAATGAGTTCGATGAGTGGGTTTTGAGTGAAATTAAAGGGTAATCCAATATCGCTTTTTTTGTTCAGGATGAAGAAAATAAGCGGTATTTATTACCTCCCTGTAATAAAATATGCATAAAAGTTTTATGAATAGCTTCAAATCTCGTTTAAAACCAATCAGACTCATATGCTTTCAATTATGTCAGCGAAATCGCGTTTTTTTTCCTAGATATATTTATTTTGAATGGATTCGTTGATCTTATCTTTTAAGTGATTTTCGAGCGTTTCGACTGGTATGAGTGAGTGTAACTACATTTGTAACTGTTATTTCTTCAATACGTAGGCTTACCTCATGCCGCGGACCCAGTTTTACAAGATACCATCGCACATCTTTTCAAAGAAATTAATTGAAAATAGTTCGAATGTGTATCCGTATACAAGGAAGATAGCTTTCTTATTAATATTTGATGGACTGTCTTTCTACAGGGCTCAATGCCAGGCGATTGTTTTCAAGGAATATATGATTAATTACTTTGATTAATGACAAAAATCCCCAGTGGAGAGAGGACGCCGTTTGAAGCTTCTTCTTCCTAACGACTTTCACGGAGCAGACGACCTTTTTCCAGTATCAGGGATTGCTGTCAATGTTTTTGGTGTACTTTAATATTCGTCAATATCCTACATTCTCTTTATTTGCACAGTATACATGCGATGGACATCGGCCTCCGGACTCTAAAAGGCGAATAATTGTTTATTTTAGGGCTTTTTTTGTGCGAGACGCTGTTTGAATAGACCGGTTTTTATAAAATTCCTTTTAAGCAAATAACGTGGAATAATGAAAGTTAAATATCATAACCTAGCTACTTATCAGCAGGAGATATCAATTAAATGACTTCATGATTGAATATTACTTTACAACTACGTTAAAAATGCCATTCAATTCGAAGGGGTGATTATAAAATAACCAAAAATTTCTTATTTATAGAGAAAAGGTATGCTGATCTTTTTAGCCAAAAAGGGGGAAAGGGCTGAATAAACATATCGGAAAATAAGAAATAATCATTCGGCAATATATTTTAAAAGATAGGTTTTTATGACATTTCCTCTTTAGAATAATTAGAATTGGTGCACACGTCTCTCGTGATCATTTAAAATCGGTTAGTACACGTTTAAAACGTGGAACTGCTTCTTCTGTCATGTTTCAAGAACGTTCACAATTTGCGAGCAGGACCGGTTCTGTATTTTTCCCGTAATTTGAGCATGTGATTGCTCAAGACATAAAAAAGATTATCAAACCCCAAACAAATGGAATTGGTTCTTTTTAGCTTAAAATATTTATATAACCGCGTTTATACCCTTTTTAATACTATATTTCGACAACAAACTAGGATTGCTACTATAATCCATATTACGATTTTAGACCAAGATTGCAATTACAGGTAAAGGGTCATTGAAGAATCCTCAATGGAATCTGAAGCCATCAGTGTCAACCAAACGTTTTCCTCGAGTGCGCCATCAACGATCGCCCAATGCCCAAGCGTTTAGTGAATTGGAGACTCCATTACTTTCCAACTGAATAATTATTCAACCCTTTGCTGTTTAATCCCTGCTTTTTACGTGTCTCTGATTTTATGATTGAGAAAACATTGTGAAAAAAGATGAAATTGCTTCTGACAAGCAATTTCTTCTTTTTCCACACTATTTTCTACCCTACTGAATGGTTATTTTTCAAATGAAATCCACTTTAACTTTTCGTCTGCAAAACCTTTGAATTTGGACAGGTCCAAAATTTTGAAAAACAGGAAAGGGTAAAATGAAATATTAAAGAGATGGTGGCATATTTCTTCAATTATAGTGGAACGGGCTATTATTTCTTTCATAAGAGGGTGATCGATCTTTTACACTTTATTGGTAATGGAAAAGACACGCCTTCGAGCTCAATAAAATGGAGACACTCTTTTAATCGGCCATGAAAAATGGACATTATGAAATATCAAGCGCATTTATCTCCTTTACCCAATATCTGACGTATCATGCATGGGTATAGGTATAATTTATTCGAAGGATCAAAACATTCGTACATTGGTCTGGAGTTGATCATAATTCAATCCCCATTCATTCAGAACAGTAAAGATAAAGTTAATTATAACATTCATTTTTTTAAACATTTTTTGTAGTTAGCTAACTGTGAGCTAGACACGAACAACAAAAACCGGGTCATCGGCTTTTGCAAATATAAATGTGACCCATCACGCAAAAAGGACCACCTGGAAACTTTGTAAAATGAATATTTGAAAAAGAGATTAGGTCCAGCATAGGTCAACCAGATCTTGCATTTCAAAAATTCTTTCATTGGAAGGAAGATTGATTATTTTGGATTTAGAAAATCAGTAAAGTGGGAAAAGTTTCGACCCTAGTCAGTCTGCGCAGCCCGCGCAGTCTGACAAGGGTCTACATTTCACGCACTTCCCAGGTGGTACCTTTTTGCATGACTGGTCACATTCTAATATAAATGAAATCTTTTCAAGTGCATCATATTTACATACCAGTAAGGGTGAAAAAACGCTTTTGAAACCATGTGTGTGGGGAATCTTGAAATTTTCTCTTTTGTGCTTTTTTTGTGCATAGACAGCTTAGTAGATTTTTTTACCCAAATTGGAGAAAAAAATCGCCACCATTATGTGAAGCCAGGTTCTTAATTGTACTTAGTCATTGCTCGTTATTCCTAGAACTTGTTTGGATGATCGAAGATGCTGTGCTTTAAGAAAGACCGCTGGTTTTGCTTCAATTTTATTGTCTCCAAGTATTTGTTTTGCATCTTGAAATGTTATCAATTTTCCTCGAGACAGACGACAAATTCCCCGAGAAAAACTACCTGCTGCTCGCGAGATCCGAGATGAGGCACGTGCAGTCGCAGCCGTCGTCATGGTGATGAATGTAGCCGCAGGTTCGGAGAAATATCGTCGCAACAGGTAATCTCGGGAAGAAATATTTAATATGTCATTTCAACTGAAGATATTAATTATCTGACAGACTAACCCAAATTAAATTGATTAACCTCTTACCACTTAAAACTGGGCAACAAATGCATTCCATCAAACCGACGTTTGTTTATTTGTTTCTATTTTTGTGTTGGACTTCTTAGACATTTAAAAAAGATAAGCAGCACCGAATTTTATTCCGAATATTTTGTATATAAATTTTAAATAAAAGAAAAGATTATTTGCCCCGATATTGGTTTAAGGCATAGTTTCTTTTTATTGCAACGAATTAAAAAGTTACTTACTGAAAACTTACATATATTTAAGATTTTCATAATTGACTCAAGTCTCTGCCATAGCGTTAATGAAATTAAATGACGTCACAAAATCATTCCCAAAAGAAGTAAAGTGCTATATATATAGTACGTACTTAGTGTTTAGTATAAAAAAAATATCTAACGCGGTTGGGGAGTGATAATTGTCGAGGCTCTGCAATACAGTGAGAACGTGTTATATTTATCTTATAACCTCTTTTTGCATTGTTTTCGTCGATGTTTCGAATAGAAATGCAAGTTTCTAAAAATAACCGCATTATGTCATTGTTATAAAAATATCCATATCAAAAAATATATCATATGGGGATGTTATCGCACGGATATTTGTATAGTTATAAGATAAATTCAATTAAAGTAAAACTACTTAATTATTAGTAAATCAAGATGAAGAGAATGAGCCTTGCGTTTACCTATCAGTTAATGTCATTCGATGACCGTCAAATACTATATAAATTACATTTAAGGTTCACGTAACGAATTTTAAGGGTACTTCATTTGCCAAGAAAAAGCAGTATGTCCGGGTATATTATTTATCAAAATGAAGCTATTTATGAGCGCAAGCAGTTAAGCAACATAAGAATGTCATGGCTATAGCGGTATAGCCAAAACACTGCGAAAGTAACTGCATAACTGTTGGATAAACTTGGCTCATATTTTAACAAAGTACAGTCTAAAGTACTACCCAGGTATTACTACAACCGTTGATATAAAACTCGGGCTTAAACCGTTATTATGCAAGCAATTTATTTTGACTTTTTTTATAAACACATATGTCATATATGTCATTCTAATTTTGTAAACGTGTAAATCTATGTAAGGTATGGTGTGTTATCACAACATTAATGGACATAAATAGTTAATATGCTTGTAAGGTTGTTAACAATATATCAATTTCCATTTCACAAAATGATATAAAGTGATTTATTATAGATCATTGAATTTTTAAAAAAAACTATTATTTGAAATAAATCGCAGAAGATATTTCGCAGTATTATGGAGTGATGTTGCACCATACCTAACATCTATTTTAAAACAGACTAATGTCCAGTTGGACATGCATGATGACAAATTAAATGGAAATTGATTGCTTCAAAAGAGCCTTTTTTTTTTTTTTTTTTTTTTTTTATTTAAGATTGCAGTAGTACATAGAAGAAACATTTGTCTACATTCTGATCAAATTTAGGCAAAATCTATCCAGCCGTAATGAAGTTTTTTGTTTTGCACAAAATATGCCCTTTCCATATTGGTTTGTCTATTAGGTTATGAGATCGGGCCTCTGTGTTGTGCAACTGCTTGTATACGTCAGAAGCTTCAATTTGATAAATTGTTTAGCTGTGTAAAATGTCTTTTTTGTCAATAGAGGCAGCACTAAATTTGGTTTAAAAACTCTTTACATGAACTTTAAACCAACTTCTAATCGGCCACTCGAATAAAGCGCGAAAAATATTGCTTGATAATGTCAAAGATGCAAGTGTTTGTTGAGTTCTGATAGCCCGTTCACTTGGAAGATAGCGAAGCCAAAATTCATCAAAAATTCTTCAAGGAAAACAATTTACTTGCAAAAGAACATCGGTACCCCCAATTTCAAAATTTACATTGGTGGGTGGGATAAATCGGTACCAACAATTTCAAAATTAACATTGGTGGGTGGGTAAATTTAACAATTTTACCTTGTTCACATAAATGAACGCCTTTGATAATGTTTTTCTGTACTTATTTCTAATCAGCTACCTTTCGGGCATCGAAAGGATAGAGATTTCGCACTATCATAGCGGTAACAAAAATGACCTACGTCGCGAGAATGAAATAACGCCGTTGATTATTTTTGATATTACATGGGTGTTATTACACTAGTGGAATAACTATGCAAATAGTTACTCAGAGCGAATAGCAACGCTATCTTGTAACCGAGAAAATGACGCCATTATGTATATATTGTGACGTCAGTTTTAAGGTAACTGCGGACAGATAACATAGTCGAATTTTCGACTTTCTTAAAATCTCACAAAAATTTCTGAGATTTGTATTTGAAGTGAGAGAATTAGCGAACGCGCAATGAAAAGGGTCTGAAGCTCGTTCATTTGACGTCGTGACGTCATTTAGGGGCCAACCCCTTTTCGACCCGCCAAAATCTATATTTGCAAATATTTTCTGAATTAATCTGCCGATTTTCACGAAAAAAGTTTCATTTTGAAAGTCCAAGAACGCCCGAGCTATACGTTTAATTTCTGTGCACATTCAAATAGAAAAATAGGCCCGAACTGCTAACTTTTTCGCGAATTTAAAGATTTGACGTTCCTTTTTTCATTTCAATTTTTGTAAATAAGTAGAAATTTCTCAAAAATTCGTCCGGTGACCTATGCTGATCTTTTGTTATTTTGTAGCGATAAGAATATGCTTTGCATTAATCAAATAAAAATTATATGTCTTCGGGTTAGATTTTTTTTCAAATTCGATTTTGTAAAGTTGTTGGAACGATTTTCGTCGGACTCGACGTCGCACTAAAACCATCTGCACTATGCTTATTTGGCGCCAATCTCCGTGCAATAACTTATTCTAAAATATTTGAAATTTAGGTTTATCGTAAAATATAGGGTTCAAAAGTATTAAATCTGAATGCAATTTTAAGAAATAAAAAAATCACTTAAGTTTTTTCCATTTAAAAAGACAGCTTTTGACAACATTTGACGCGACGTTGAAATATCTTCTGATTTGCGCTATCTTCGCGGAATCGAATTTTACAAAAAATCTAACCCGAAGACACATGTTTTTTATTTAAAAAATCTTCAGCTGAATGGTTTGTCAGCAACATATCTTAATTTCAGCATAGGTCACCGGACAAATTTTCGAGAAAAAAGGCAATATTTCCAGTGACTGTACTCGAAAATAGCAACGCAGAAGGCATTAACATTTAATACGTTACACTTAATTGTATTTCTTACACTTATATCCTCATATCAATAGAACATAAGATCCGGCGTCTTTAAACGAAGCAAATGGCGTTTTCGGGATGAAAATCGGTTTATTAGTTCCGAAAAAATGGACAATTACTGATTTTGGCCCCTAAAAAAGGGGTCGGCCCCTTGATGACGTCATGACGTCAACTCTACGCTATGAAATTCCTTTTTATGACCGAAATATGAAAGCGTGTTCTTCAAAGTATAGTTTTATCGCATTAGGCATGATTTGCAGACAATTTTAAATTTGGACCTAAAATGGCCCTCTATGTGTCCGCAGTTACCTTAAACAATAATAATAATAATAATAATAATAATAATATCTTTATTTATAGAAGGTAAAACATTAAGACATCATTTTCGAACAACAATAGCTAAAAAATGTCTTTTTACAATGTTGCCTTCTCTCCCGCAAACACACACGGCGTTATAAGTTTCCCGGAAAATTGAATTGTTGAATATCAAGAATTTCGACGATTTTTCGCAAAAATTTAGGTCATATCATAAATAGAATATAAAACTTGTTCTCATAAAATACAGAATTTATCAAACTCGTCACCTATAAACAGCCTCGTTTTTATCTGTTTATGGATGACTCGTTTAATAAATTCGGTATTCCATGAACATTCATTCAATATCCTCTACTTCCTAAACTGAAATTTTAAAATTTCCCTGCACTTTGCGAGTTTTGTGACTTTTTCAAAGTAGGGTTGCTGTCTTCTTTTGTCTTGTACAATCGTTCTGTCAGTCCTTTTTACAAAAATCTTTTACCAAAGTCATCGAGATTGATCTGGCTTTGAATGAAAGAAATGTTTTACTCAATTGCTTTCTTGAAAATAGAGAAACATGCAGTGACCGATCAGTTGGTTCAGCTTATCTGCAGGAATATTCAAGAAATACTTCAATTTAAATTAGATCTACCTTGAGTAAATTGGCACACACTTGATCAATATTATTGTCAATAAATTTGAATTAAATATCAACCCATTCGGAACATCGCTCGGACTTTTCCGTAAACTGGAAAGCACCTAGGACGTAAGTGTAGTATTTTTGGCCATTTTTCGGTCATTCGGCTCCAGGTGGTACTTTTGTTAATACGCTTGAAGAATAGTATATTACTTAAATATTTTCTGATCGTCTGTGGAGATCATTTTGGCACGTTATAATTTGAAAGCAAAACGCAGTAAAACACTGCGTTTTGTTTTCAACATATAAATGCCAAATTCTCACCTAACGTTGATTTTATTTTTCGCAACGTCATCCGTAGTAATGTTTGTGACGTCATATAAACCCACGTGCGTTATGACGCGCTTTCATAGCTGCTCCCTTTTTTTCCCGAGGTCTATTCCGTAGAATCGCCGAGGGTTCCCGATTGATATCAACCAGACGTCAATTTTGGCCATACACGGTCAAAAATATTGTCAACCTACTAGATTCACAAAATCATTGACCGTGTTAGGGCGATATCAAAGACCTACCAATATCATGTCAATTTTATTGTCAAAAATATTATACCACACGAGTATGGGTCCGGCCTTTCAAGGCATATAATACTATTATTTTTTTCCTGGACATTTGTATCTAGTAAAGCGTTCTAACTCATTGACAGATCTTGTTTCATTAAGTAATTATTAAAGTCATAATGGAGTTCCCGAGAGCTTACAGGCAATATAAACAAAATGGCAGAGAGCCGTAACGGCGTAATTTATGACAGCGGAGAATCTTTAACGGTGCATTTGGTATGCAAATTGGAAAATGAAAAAATGATCACAAAGAAATTAGATGTGAATCACCCGAGGCGTGGAACCGTTTCCTTACATGAACTAGTAATGGTTTGATTATAGTTGTGGCCATTTTGGTGCATTTTGATTGGCTAAAAAAAAGTTTCATTACTCTTTGAAAACATTTTAGAACGCTGCTATTTTGTAAGTTTGCGCATAAAGTAGTTCCATATAAAACTATCATTATTATTGAGAAATGTTTACATTTTTGCTTCATAATATCAAGTAATAAGAAATGAAATCTTCCTTTAATTAATGAAGATATGAAACTAAAAACTGTTCACACTTATTCTAACAATGTGATTGTGTTTTAAGTTTAGTTTAAACTTTATTTTATTTCCCATAATTTACAGTTCGTTCAATTTATAACAAATTTGACATTTACCGGGATCGGAAAAAACCAGCTTATTGGTTATATTATTTCCTTTCCCGAGGAAATATTCAATAATTACACATTATACAAAAGTTTAACCCTTTGCTATTTGATCCCTGCTTTTTACGTGACCGTGATTTTATCATTGAGAAAGCATTGTGAAAAAAGAAGAAATTGCCTATGACAAGCAATTTCTTCTTTTTCCACTCTATTTTCTACCCTACTGAATGGTTATTTTTCAAATTAAATCCACTTTAAATTTTCGTCTGCTAAACCTTTGAATTTTGACAGGTCCAAAATTTTATGAAACAGGAAAGTGTTTTAAAAGATGTCATGCGGAGATAAGTTATTGTTTGAGTTTTCAATAAACCAAAATATCTTATTTTGACTGTGGTCCATGTGCTGGCGATCAATTGCCCCGGAGGCTAAAATGAAAATACCATACTGTTAAGAAGTTTAAGTTTCATACCCCATGAAATCAAAAAAAGGTCATTTCATTCAAGCCCTTTATGCGGACTAGTATTGGGAAGATAAATGACCCTCTGCGTTGACTTTCCACCAATTCCATGCGTGCGTAAGACAGACATTAAGGTAGTGACCCTATAAAAGTTCCACAACATTTCGAAACTCATGATCTTTTACAATGTTGACCGAGGTTTCCTAGTGAAACCTCGGTTAACACTGTTAAAGTTCATGTCTTCCGAAACGTTGCGGAACTATTACGGGTCCACTACTTTAATGTCCGTCTTACGCACGCATGGAATTCTCACAGACAACTCATATAAAACTCCACAGACAGTCGAAATTAATTAACAAAATGCTTTTTTCTTCTAGCGCACTTTCAACGTCAGAGGTACTTTTAAGTTTACGGAAATGTCCGAGTGATGTTCCGAATGCATTGGAGGACTCTGTGTCCGACATCGCCTGACGTTGCATCTCTTGTATTACCACATGCTTTCAATGGAAACTTGAATTATAAATCCAATACCAAATAATGAACATGAACGTGTATGATCCATTCTTTAATATATAGAGGATATTGAATGAGTGATCATTGAATACGAAATTTATCAAACGAGTCATCTATAAACAGATGACGAATTTAATTAATTCTGCATCTTATGAGCACAAATTTTATATGCTATTAATTAACATGACCCGATTTTATGCGAAAAAATCGTCAAAATTCTTGAAATTCAACATGTCAATTTTTCCGCGAAAGTAATAACGCTTTTAAAACTGACGTCACAATATATAAATTATGACGTCATTTTCGGGGTTACAAAATAGCGTTGCTATTCGCACTGAGCTCATTTGTATAGTTATGGCACTAGTGTAGATCTAATAACACCCGTGTAATATCAAAAATAATCAACGGCATTATATCACTCCAGCGGCGTAGGTCATATTATAAATTTCTTTAATATAATTCTTTAAGTTATTTTGTGATAGTATTGTTCCTCTTTCTATTTCATTCTTCTACCACCATTAAACTCTTTATTCCCGAGCGTAGGAACCCACGAACAATGACGTCGTGGTCGGCGAACTCATCGTCACTGTCTTCTTTGCTGTTGATTCTCGATGATGATGATGATGATGATGATGATGATGATGATGATGATGATGATGATGATGATGATGATGATGATGATGATGATGATGAAGATGGTGGTCTTTTTTATGTCATTCTTCGCATTTGATGAAAAAAGTTGGTTGTTTAATAATCATTTCTAATTATGTGAGAACAAAAACGCCGTAGACTAAGAGATATCTAGTACTCCGAACTTGAAATTGGCTGCCTTTGAACAAACTCGATATAATAGTTTTAACACTACATTACCTCGCTTACATGGAGAAAACCTGCTGGACTTCATGAGGTCGACATTGAAGCTAAACGGATAGCTCTACACCAAACACAGTGACTCGTGTTTACACCATTGCTCTTCTAGTCAGCCCGACATTTAGCTCATATTCGAGCTCAATGCAATTCTGTTGTTAGTCCCTGTACATGTATATTGCATCATTGTTTACGTTACTGCTGAAATAGATTTGAATAAGGTTAGAGCACATTATGATAAGCCAATTGATAAAATGTTCCTAAGATATTACTTTATCATTCATTACACATCATCGAAATTATCATAACTTTGAATGTTCAGATTACTAACAGGAGAGATGAATTTGAAAGATAAATGACCATCGAAAGAAAATATGTGAACAATCGATTCAAAATCGTTTCGTTATCATTCACGAAAAACATTATATATAATATTAATTGATGGGGGTATTTGGTGCTGTTCCGTCTATTTCTCAGTTTTTCTTCGGAATCGCACAGTTTCATAATCACGTCGCTCCTCTGAAGAAAGAAAGTGTTATTATTCATTTATCAGTGAACTTACCCAATGTAATATATCGAGGATATTGAATAAGTGGTCATGGAATACCGAATTTATTTAAGGAGTCATCCATAAAGAGATAAAAACGAGGCTGTGCCGAATTCTTATCTGTTTAAAGATAACGAGTTTAATAAATTCGGTATTTTATGAGCACAAATGTTATATTCTATTTATAAAATAACACGAATCTTTGCGAAAAATTGTCAAAATTCCTGAAATTCAACATCTAAATTTTCTGCGAAACTTATGACGCCGTTTGAAACTGACGTCACAATATATACATTATGACGTCATTTTGCGGTTGAAAATACCGTTGCTATTCGCTCCGGGCTCATTTGCATAGTAATTCCACTATTTTTATAACACCCGTGTAATATCAAAAATATTCCACGGGGTTATTTCACTCCCGCGACGTAGGTCATATTATAATTTTGTTTATTATGATGACAAATACACAAGCAAAATAAAGGCAATAAATTCCTTGTCCAAGGTGCTAACTTTGGATAATTTTAAATCAAAGAATCTAAGGCATTTTACTTTACGGCGTATAAGTGACCCGCTCTGGTCGACTGATGATATTTTACGCCAGTTTTTAATTTTGTTGAAATATTTAACCGAACTTACCTTTAATTACTGAAAATAGTTTTGATAAATACTGAAAATAGTGTTATTATCAGCACTATTTTCGAAACTAATTGGACAGCCCTCGTGTCTTTTATGGTCCAAGAACGGTACTTTAATATATGAGCCTGTGCGTGATATTTCCAACGATTTGAAATGTTAGTGAAGTGCAAACATTTGGTAGCGTAGACAGCCACATACTGCAAATTTAAAGTTACCTGATAGTCTATAGATACTTTTAGACCTTAGCGGATGCACAGGCTGTTCAGAGTCTTTGCTTTGTGCATATTTGAAATTGTTGGAAATCTCTCGCACAGACTCATATCATATATAATAAATATAGAATAATTTGGGTTAGAAACAAAAGAGTTTTGCAGCAACAATCAAGATTACAACTATTCAGCCAAAAATGGTAATATTCCCATAATTCAGCAGCGTACGGTGCACATAATTACGTGTGAAAGTATGTAAGATTAATCAAGAAGAAAAAAAAATAGTTCGCGAATTACAAAGAAATCTGACAATTTGTGTCAAATTGGTATCCCATTTGACATTCCAGTCTAATGAAAATACTTGGCGAAAAAAAATGGAAAACCCTTCAATGCAGAACCCTGCAACTGAGACTTAATCTATTTTTGGGGAACATTGTAAATTTACCATATGTGTGTGTGTTTCATACCTGCATGAAACAATAAAAAAATGAAAAGGGAACTTTTTCTCAGTCGAACATTCAGGTTCCAATGGATAATTGTCTCGAACTTTGATTGACGATAATTGATTTATTTTCATTATTATTTAAAATGCATGGAGACGTACAAATTTGTATAATTGCAATCCAATAAAATGAAGAATTCTGATTGGTTTAAATCGCATCACGTGGGGAAATCCATTGCACTTTATTTCTGTATAAAATGCAATAGATCTTTCGGGAAACCCCCGAACTTCGATCGGCAAGACCTGTGTTGTAGGAATTAACCTAGTTCCCGATCACCAACGCAACATTTCTAGTCAATCTATTATAGATTAAGCTATTTTCGAAAGAATTTACGATTACAAGCATGCAGTTCTGATTCTGAGACGACGTAAACTTAGAAAACAGCGAGTCGACGAAGACCTCCAAGCAACCCTCTCAACTAAGACCGACCACGCCGTTTTCGTTGAAAAATACAGATTAACATGGCAGAAACAAGCTTTTTTGTCATAAATACCTCTACAAATTTTATGTTGTCGTTTATTTGTGTATCATTTGTTTTACTTTATGACATTTCACTTCGATAGTGAGATAAACACTACACGATCTAAAAATAGATTGAGTAATTTTTTACGCGGAGAAAGTAGACTTGAAGCTTTAATGTTTGACCGAGTATTTTAATAGTTTCTTCGATCTATATGATTGCAATTATAAGGGACGAGTGTCTTTTTCACTGCGTTTATTGGGGTATAAAGTGCAATTGCCTTAGCACATGGCTTAAACATAACGCCCTACGGGCGTTATTTGCCATGTGCTAAGGCAATTGCACTTTATACCCCAATAAACGCAGTGAAAAAGACACTCATCCCTATAATAATTGGTGCATACTTCAAGTAAGTTAAGAAGTACATTTAATTATCTTAACTCGCCAATAAAAAAAATGCCCAACATTGAATTCAAAGTTAACGTAACTTTTTCTATTATTTCTGGCCTAGAAAATATGTTTACCAACCTTATAATAATACAAGTAAAAATAAAAAGGGAAGTCCACAAGTTAGAATAACTAAAAAATATCCTTCGCGGGTTTGATTTGAACCAACGTTTTTGAATTCGATACTTGAAGATTCTGATTTTCGAAGACATTTTGTCTCATCCAATGAAGTGCCTTGTTGCAATCTTTGAATTTTATAACAGGGTTTCCGATTGGCCGTTGCCAGATCACTTATCACCCAATTTTCAAAATTAGATTTATAATCATTTCTATTTGATGAAAAAGCACACAAAATACATCATCGGAGGCAAATTGAAATACATGTAATGAGATAGAATAAGATCCAGAAAATCGCGATCGACACAAGTATGTCGAGCGTTAGTAAAGGACTTTATGTTCTCCCAGGAGAAGGATCCACGTTGGAATAATTCTCATCTTGACATTTAAACGTAGACTTTCCGGCTCCAAATAGGGTTTCTGAAGTGTCGACAGGGTAAAAATATTTGGTACGCTTACTGAACTTAATTTCGTCAACTAGAGTGATAATCTGCTCGTAAGTACCTTTGACATTTAGAAATCGGGGAGGCGGTCCAGAAGATGATGTCGATCATAATGAAACGTCGTCACGAAACTTGCCCATTATCCGAAAGTGTCTTACCTACATAACTAACATAAAGACAACAGCCTTAAGGTAGTGGAACTATAATAGTTCCTCAACATTTCGGAACTCGTTATCTTTAAGAATGTTGACCTAGGTTTCCTAATGAAAATCATTAGGAAACCTTGTTTAACACAGTTAAAGTCCGATGCTTCCGAAACGTTGCGAAACTATTACGGGTCCACTAACTTAATATCTTTTCTTAATACTAATCATAATAAAAATATCAAAGACATTATTTTACGAAGCAACTAAGTTTGGATAGCCTAGTCCTCGGAGTTGGCCTCTATTTTGTGCATAGGACAGGTAATCGCCAGACCTTGGGCTGGAACAACACATCGTTTCTAATAAGGATTAATCGCCACTGTCATCATAATGACAGTTGTGTTTTTTTCACGCTGGCCGGTGCAACTTACCATAGTTCCCCGTCTTTTCTCACCCAATCGCAATCCCAACATTCTACCATAGCCAACAGCTGCTCAGTCCACAAAGGAATTATTAATAACATACACCTATTGATAGGAGACAAACGACTCCCGTCATAATGACTTTTATCAAATGTCGGATATAAGTCGGTCGAGACGGAGTCGAACCCCAATCGGGAAGCTTCGGCGATTCTACGGAATAGACCTCGAAAAGAATACGGGAGCGGCCATTAAAGTGCGTCATTTCGCACGAGGGTTTATAAGACGTCAGAAACATCAACGATTCCGCTAGGATGGCGTTGCATAAAACAAAATCAACGAAGGAATAAACGTGGGCATATTATAATATGATAACAAAACGCAGTAAAACACTGCGTTTTGTTTCCAAATTATGATATACTCAGAAGTTTTCAACAGACGATCGGAAAGAGTTTTAAAAAATCAGAAGCCGAATTACTCAAAAATTGACCCGAAAGTATCTCACTTACGTCCGAGGTACTTTCCAGTTTACGGAAAAATCCGAGTGATGTTCGGAATGAGTCGAACTTGTTATACTAACTTACCCGGTTCGGCTCTCTTTGTAACATAATATTGATCCCAGTCGGAACATTGCTCGGACTTTTCAGTAAACTGGTAAATATCTCAGACGTAAGTGTAGTAATTTTGGGGCATCGTGTCATTCGACTTTTGGTGGTGCTTTTGTCAATGCGATTGAAACAAAAAAAAAACGTGCTCAAAGTGAATTTTTGTGATCAACTTTTTGCCAGTCGTGGGTCGTCCGTCGGTCGTCTTCCGTGGGAAGTAGCCAATAATTCTTTAAACAACTTCTCTTAAGTAACCAATTGGCCGATTTCAACCAAATTAACTGTTTCTTAAAGGATTGCAATTATAAGGACCGAGTGTTTTTTTCACTGCGTTTACAAGAGTATGAAGTTCAATTGCCTTAGCACATGACTTAAACATAACGCCTTATAGCGTTATTTACTATGTGCTAATGCAATTGCACTTTATACTCCTATAAACGCAGTGAAAAATCATCCCACTTTAATGGTTTTCTGAATCTAGAATGACTAATCTCCCTTTTAATGAAAGACTTTTCGAAATGCGAACTTGAGTGTACCTATACTAGAAACAGTCCCTTTTTTCAGAAAGTTATTTTCACAGATGGTCCATTTTCGCGTGACGGCTCACAAATTTTCCGGATATCTTTTGTATCTTCTGAATTATTTCTTAAGGTAGTGGACCCGTCATAGTTCCGCAACATCTCGGTACTCATGATCTTTCACAATGATGACTGAGGTTTCCTAATGAAAATCATTAGGACCTCGGTCAACACTGTGTATGTTCATTACTTCAGAAATGTTGCAGAACTATAACGGGCCCACTACCTTAAGTCCAAGGGTGACACTATGGACAAAGGTTCAAATCTGAGTTCTAATCAGCAATTAAGACTAGAAGGATTGCTTCTTTAGATGGCAAGTTCCGCCCTAGTTCAGGACCACCGAACGGTGCAAACAGTTTTCCAATTATACCCCGCTTTGCACGTGCGCTTGCGTGCAAAGCGGGGTTTAATTTTAAAACTGTTTGTACCATTCGGTGATCCTGAACCAGGGCTGAACTGGCAATCTATACCACATATTACTGATTAAAGTTAACCATTTCAAAATGACGAGATATCGTTATGATGAAGGGACTGTCTTCTTCAATTATTAAAACGTAATTCCATCCCCATTACGGTCTATTATTCTAAATTAACCCTCCGCTATTCTGGGATGGTCTTTGCATATCCTTAACTGTAAATGCTCCAGCGAAAATCTATCGTTCGACCAAATTATGTCACACCTTTGAAAATTCAATTTATGTTTATCGTGTCGGAAAAAAAGTGTGCAGCTCGTGAATTCAACGGTATTTCATTGAAGTATGAAAGATGTTACGCGATCAAATCAAAAGAATACGAATTTAATCCAATTTCATATCTTACATGTATTCGCCATAAAAAGCTACTGTGTGCTTATATGGAATGTTACACATTTACTTTACTTGATATATTACGTGCATTCGTACACCATAATTAATTTTTCGTATCATACTTGCATAAAAACAAAAATTATTTTCTACTCTCTCAACGCATTCCCATTCAATTCCGTTTTTTGAGGCAGTTGAAGAAAAAAAGTCGGAAAATGGTGGACGGTGAAGAAATGTGAGAAAAAAACCTGGACATGCAAATTGGCAAAAATCAGAGTTTAAGGTAGTGAACCCCTAATAGTTCCGTAACGTTTCGGAAGTAATGAACTTTAAGAGTGTCAACCGAGGTTTCATTATGAAACCTCGGTCAACATTGTTAAAAGACCATGAGTTCTGAAATGTTACTGAATATATTACGGGTTCACTCCCTTAGTAAGTTTAACGTTTAACGTAAGAATCTTCTTTTTCTATTCCTTTTAGATGAAATGAGACGAGACAAGACACAACACGAGAATCTAAACATATCTTTATAACTGTAGATAGGAAAATAACATAGAATTTTGACTAATAAAATAACATAGAATATTAACTTATAAAATAAACGAGACTGGTGCGGCGATTCTATGAGCAAGAAACGATATAATGTATGTTAGAATTTAGAGGGAAAACACGATGGTTCTTGATAAAGGAGAGTACGTGTTTGTGTGTATTTCCGTTAATTTATCGTCGCTACCGTAGCTCATGCCCATATGAGCGACGCCCCCCCAGAAGACGGCTATTTGTTATGGGGGATAGTGTAAGGATACATGACGAATCTACTGCTGAGATCCGCCATGGTTCTTTAACGTGCCCGGTGTAAAGCACCGTCTCACGAGGCCTCGGTTTAATGTCTCATCCGAAAGACAAATAAAGAAGAGTATAAAGTCTCTGAGGTTATATATACATTTAGAACAGAAACGTAACCAATCAAAAGCAAGCGTCTTATACCAGTATAACAGACACAGAAATACCGAAGTTTTATTGTTGACGGAGGATCCAGATTAAAAACCGTAATCTTTTCAGTTGTTCTGGAAAAGCTAGATGGTTGTTCTAGGATAGCTGCTGCCGAGCCCGCGAAAGATTGGCCATCGACTTCAACTTGGTCATAAATAAAATCTCAATTTCAACATTTGACCTTGACCTTTGAGCTTGACATTCTTGAAGAATCTCAAATTTATTTCACTTAGAACATCTACTCCTTGAAAAAAATTTTGGCGAAACTATTTTGAAATCCAATCATGAAACATCTATTGCCCAGATAAGTTAAATTTTGACCTTGACCTTGAGCTATCTAAAACTGAAAATTCACATCTATTCACGCTGGAGAGGAACCTTCCAGTTTTCGGAAAGGTCCGAGCGATTTTCCGAATGAGTGACAACTATGTCTCGCTCAACGCAAGTGAAAGTAATTACATATAAACTCTTCAAAAATGCAAACAAAAAAATCCATTTGTACATGATAAGTATATTTTTTTTCAAACCTAGCTTGAATGAATCACCATCAAAATCCTCAGTTATTTGTCATCAGGAATGTCAATTCATTGTCCATATTCAAGGATTCGCGAAATTAAATTCAATTAATTATTTTAAACTTAAATTCACAGAACCCATACCTAATTAAATAGTCAACGTTTTTCTTGCAGTACAAAGGGTAGAAAGAGAAAATGGCGAATAAATTGAAACTAAGATAAATCATAGAGTCGCTTCTTTTCCCTTGAGAAAGGCAACAACGTTCGTTGATGATATTTCAACTGCGTTGATAATTACGAAAATGGTAGAAGCGACCTTTAGACGGCGTTCTCTTATCTTTTATGGATAACTACGTTATTATTCCTTTTATATTTCCTTCTTTATTGGCGTAATCCTCACTGGACCACATTCTCTGGTTCCCGAGCTTTGCCGACTGTGCAACTCTTTACCTGATTGCGGGAAAGTTGGTTTACACGGGAACCAGACCTTTATGATTGAATGGAGTTTAACGCCGCTTTCAACATTATTTCAGTTATATCGCGGCGGCTGGAGCACCTAACAATGGATTCATGGTATTTCTATCACCAGTACAACCACCACATTCTTTCCTAGCCTCCAGCCGCTATCTCACACACAGGGCTTTTTTAGCGTTTTTTATCTCTTACATGTATATATAATAACAAGGGATGCAACTGTCAAATTCAGAAAAATCTACCCGTCCCCACAAAAACACACGTTACTTCGTTAATTCTAAAGATAATTACACGAGATCTTCTTTGACTAACTCCTTACATATTCATCTAGCGAAAAACAAAGTGTTTTTTCAACAAAGTGTTTGGGGATTCTCGCAAGAGAAGCCGGTTTCGCGACATTTGGGTCGAAATCGCTTGGTCCGACACGGATTCGTCCAGGGCGCTTATAAGACTAAATAAACTATTTGGTACCAGACACCGGCCAAAATACTTATTGATCTCATGAAATAAATTATTATCTTTCACCAACCTCCGCCTTTTAATGTTAACACCGAGTATACAGCTTCAAATCGTTCGAAATTTTGCCGATTCACTCGATTTTGAAGGGATTCAGCCATCAACATCGTCACGTGATCCATCGTTTAAACCCAGCGATTTCATTGGACCACAAAGCGCAGAGGGACGAGTTTTACCGAGCCGTTATTCAGGTGCTCTATATGGTCCAATGAAATCGCTGGGTTTAAACGAGTTATTTTGTGGATCACGTGACGATGTTGATGGTCGGATCCTTCAAAATTGAGTGAATCGGCAAAATTTCGAACGATTTTAAGCTGTATCCTCGGTCTTAACATTAAAAGACGGAGGTTAATGAATGATAATAATTTATAAGAAGAATGATACAACAGATGTATCCAATTACAGACCCGTTTCGATATTGAGTATAATTTCAAAAGTATTGGAAAGAATAGTTTATGATCAAATAGAAAGATATCTGAGTGAGAGAAAAATATTATATCAATTTCAATCTGGCTTCAGGAAGTCTTATTCTACTGATACATGCTTATTGCACTTAACAGACTTTATCAGGTTTAATCTAGACAAAGGAATGTATGTTGGGATGGCTTTGCTCGACCTACAGAAAGCGTTTGACACTGTTGATCATGCTATTCTATTATCTAAATTAGAGCTCTTAGGTTTTAGTTCCGACATTTTAAATTGGTTTAATTCTTATTTAACAGATCGTATTCAATATTCAGATATAAACCACGTATTCTCATTACCATCAACTGTCACGTGTGGTGTACCTCAGGGTTCAATTCTAGGACCGCTCCTATTTTTAATCTATATCAATGATATGGCAGGAACAGTTAAAAGTAAGCTTCTTCTGTATGCTGATGATTCAGCCATTCTAGTAACTGGTAAATCTAAACTTGAAATTGAATATCTTTTAACTCAAGACCTTCAAAATGTAAGTAACTGGTTAGTAGATAATAAGCTGTCTTTACACCTGGGGAAAACAGAAACTATTTTGTTTGGATCGAAGCCTAGACTGAAAAAATGCTCAAATCTTGACATTCTTTGTAATGGAATAAGGCTTAAATCAGTTGAGTCTGTGAAATATTTGGGTGTTTTGCTAGATCAGGCTTTGGATTTTTAATCTATGATTTCTGCCATTATAGGTAAAATTAATGCAAGACTTAAATTTTTATACAGGAAGCAGAAATTCTTGTCGTTACACTCTAAAAAACTCCTAGTTATGTCTCTTCTACAATGCCATCTTGATTATGCATGTTCTGTCTGGTATTTCAGCATCTCGAAGACACTAAAACAAAGGCTCCAAATAACTCAAAATAAAATGATCAGATTTGTTCTTAATTTGGATTGTCGGCATCATATTTCCAATGATCATTTTGTTGATCTAAATTGGTTACCAGTTGAAAGGCGTGTTAATCAAATTGTTCTATGTCATGTATATAAAATTTTCCATAAGTCTTCTCCCTCTTATTTACAAGAGCATTTTATCTTAGCGGATACCTTCCATGATCATTACACTAGATTTAGTTCCGAATCATGCTTCAGAATTCCCAAGGTCAAAGGTTTTGGTAAGAAATCATTTGCATACAACGGGTGCTCATTGTGGAATCAACTGCCATTTAACATAAAATCTTCCGATAACTTAGTTATATTTAAGGACTTGGTCAAAAAGTTTTACCTAAATTGATGTTTTTATATTTGATTTGTTGCTGTTATAATTTCTGTGATATTTGTTAAAAAACTGTGATCAAAATCTCATCAAACTTTTGCAACCTGAATGGAAGTAAACTTATTGTGTGCCCTGCTAGGACATGTCTTCGTTTATCTAAGGACCACAATGGAAACAAGGAAATCCCATTTCCTTTTTTGTGTTATCCTTGATAAATGAAAGCATGCCCTAGTACAAGATTAAATTAACTATTGTTTCATCTAAAAGTGCCAAATTTCTTATGCCATTTTAGTTTCATTCTTAATATGTAATTGTATTATGTCAGCTGTTTTACTTTAGATTCTTGTACTATGCATATGTTTTCATTTGTTGAATAAAATCTATCTATCTATCTATCGATAAGTATTTTGGCCGGTATCTGGTGCCAAATAGTATATTTAGTCTTAAAAGCGCCCTGGACGGACCCGTGTCGGACCAAGCGATTTCGACCCAAATGTCGCGAAACCGGCTTCTCTTGCGAGAATCCCCAAACACTTTGTTGAAAAACACTTTGTTTTTCGCTAGATGAATATGTAAGGAGTTAGTCAAAGAAGATCTCGTGTAATTATCTTTAGAATTAACGAAGTAACGTGTGTTTTTGTGGGGACGGGTAGATTTTTCTGAATTTGACAGTTGCATCCCTTGTTATTATATATACATGTAAGAGATAAAAAACGCTAAAAAAGCCCTGTGATCTCACATAGGTCTACGATTTTCAACCCATTGGTGAGAGACAAATAGTCGGAAAGAATGAGTGCCGTCGTCGGGGATCGAACCCGCGAACGGGAACCAGACGTACACTCTTCCGAACAGAAAGAACCGTTGGTCTTTTTTACGAAACATCTTTCGATCATTTTTGCATTAATCAACAAATTAGAATTAAGTATACGGGATTGATTACATATGGAACTCTGCCATGCACAATGTCATTGGAATCGTCTTCCAAAGACGATTCCAATGAGATATTGCAAGACAGACTCTTACAATCAATGAAAACACCAGGTACGATTTGTGAATTTGTCTTACAATTAATTTTTGCTTAAGAAGTTTAGTATCAGTGTTGAATTTAATCATGGCCAAATGCCAGTCTGGTCCAAACTCAATCAAATTTGATAACGATTTCATTTTGGTTATGGAATGATATGAACGGTTGTTTTCAAGGGAAGAAAACGTTGGAGATGATAAAAAAGCCATTTATTATGATTTCTTATTTTCTATGTTTGTTGTTGTTTAGTTGTTGTTGTTTTTATTGATGATGATGATGATGAGGAGGAGGAGGATGTTTTTTATTGTTGTTTTTAGGGCGTTGTTGTTGTTGGTTTTAAAGGACAGTGTAGTGTAGAATTACACGAGATTTTTTTGAAACTACATGGATTAATTGAAGTTTATGTAACATATTAAAAAGTGGAAAGGGACGGGGGAATTATTGCCAACACCAAGCATGCATTATCTACAGTCATCCAAACTTTATATTATTCAAATTGAAATGAGCATGTGCTTGGATTTTCAAATAATGTTGTGAATGTGCGCAAAGCAGATCCTCTGATCAGTCAGTACATCCGCACAGTCTGTTCCTTACTATGACCATTGTAGATAGGAGAAGTCTTAGCCTCTCTGTAAATGTTCAGCTAGGATTCTGTTAATATGTCTTTAATAAGTCAATATGTCTTTATGGAAAGAGGTGTTTGTTTATTTGACAACATTTTAGAGCAAAAACTCATGGTATGAAGAGGTGTCTTCTTTCCTCATCTGAGTCCGAGGTTATAAAACTTTTCTCACTCTCGACTGAGAATTTTCTCAAACTTCAGACTTTAATAACTATATGAGCATAAACGATTATATGAATAAGTTGTTATTGATAACAACTTATTAATATTACCTTTTTATATTCATGCACTTATTACCTTATTATTACAGAATAACAGCTTTAATCTGAATAAGAAATTTCAGTAAAATCTGATTTGAGAATGATAAAAGTTTTATAGCCTTCGACCCAGGAGGTAGTTTATAAAAAAAATCAGGACACTAGAATCATGTATAAAGTATAAGCCTTTTTTTAAGAATAAGCAAATATATTTTATTTCTGGTGGAGTCATTTAATGATTCATCAGAGAGTCGTTTAAAATTGGACATTGTGGATTTAAACAGGTAGTTAAACGCAATACTTAAAGAAGGTCGCCGTTTTTTCTGAAAACAACATCAAATTCGCTTCGGAAAAGGTTCCAAAACCAATTTGAAACCAATCTACTCAAACATGACAGATTCTAGGAACCTCTTCTAATCCAGACGCCATCTTAAGACCATTCGGAACGCCCCATCAAGTATCCAATATCGCCGTCTTGTGGCATCTTCCGTCGCTTGGTGTCAAAAGTCACGCCGGAAACCGTTAAAGAATGACAAATTACCAGGATCACATGACATATTAACCATAATCACGTGATTAAATCCTTTCTGCGAAACTCATGTTGTCTTATTTTGAAATGTTTAGGCAGAATATCTGCAAATTGTCAAAGAAATGAGCAGAGAAAATTTGCGGAAAAAAATGGTTATATTTTATTTTATTGTTTATCTATTTGCTTCGCTCTTAGTATACACAGTCTTCGTTTTTCCTCTGAAAATCACTTTAGACTCTTTTTAGTCCTGTAATTTGAACCTAAAATATCTTTCAATTCCACAAGATTTAAAGAACAAGATCAAATCGTATTTCCATGTAAAGGACAAGTTCGAAGGAATTAGAAATTTTGAAGATGTAAGTATGTAACAAAAAATAGAATTTGAAATGCAAAAATAATCATCTATTTGAATTGCACTTATAACACAGTCGAGAAAACCCTCGATACCACGGAAAAGGGTTGATGCCTGATTATAGCTACTCAAGGTTGTAAGACAGCATTGATTATGTCTTAGAAAACTAATTGGCATTATTAGACACTAGGAAACAATACGACTTGAACAGGTCAAGTTTCTTATTAGCACCAATTCATTTTTCTGTCACCAGGGGTCGCTACATACGTCTAGAAATAGACACGGAATAGGATTTCAGGGTTTTGTTTTTCTCAGGGCTTGTGTTTGACCCTTAAACCAGGGTTTTGACCCTCAAAAATCTTAAAATATCACATTTTGACCCCTAGAAATTTCTCCCAAGGGGGTCATATTGACCCCCTTGAGAGAAAAATTCTTAGGTCAAAACTGGGTTTTATTACTCAAATTTTCTTGTAAACTATTCAGAATTCTACTCATTATATTTTCCTTTTATATTATTACAAGAAATGGTGAATTCACACTGAATCCTATAAAAATTAACTCCAAACTTTCCCTTTCTGTTGATTTGACCCCTTTAGAATGAGTTTTGACCCCCAGAATTTTATGGTTTAGGAGTCAATGACTCCTCATTTTCAATTACTAGCACGAGCCCTGTTTCTTCGGTATTTTTCTGAATTTGATGCTTTTCTTTCTCGGATCTTGCCACAGTGTCCAACATATAGCGCATTTGTAGCTAATTTTCACAAACGAATCTACATTTTTAGATAACTGACTTGTCAGTTTACAAAATAGTAGCACTGTTTATTTTTAGTATTGAGAGGGAGCGCGGGAGATGACTTTTCATATCTACGTGTTTTACACCTTTTTTGACAAAACACTTTTTATAGACAACTTTTTTTTCTTTATCTGTGTGCATGGTTTATTTACCCTCTCTGTATGTACTTGCATGTGTATGACATGGGTGCAGCGACAAAAGCATAGTTGCGCATTCATTTACATTTAAGAAAGGACAAAATGAAGAGGGAAAGAAAGATATACATTGTCCAGAAAAATGGAAATATATATAATACGTACTTAGTGTTTTGTATGAGAAAAAATATCTAACGAGGTTGGGAGAATTGATAACTGTCGAGGCTCTGTCGAGACAATTATCGATTCCCACAACCGAGTTTGATATTTTTTCATACAATACACTAAGTACGTATTATATTTATCTTATAACCTCTATTTGCCTTGTTTTCGTAAATGTTTCTAACAGAAATTCAAGTTTCCAAAAATAACCGAATTATATCATTGTTCTATAAATAACTATGTGATATCATAAAAAAATATCATACGGCATGTTATCACACGGATATTTGTATAGTTATAAGATAAAATGTATTAACATACATCCAAAAACAAAAAAAAAATTTTTTTAACTGAAAGCGAAGGAATTTCCGAAATACGCACCTTATACCCTTTCACCGGAAAAGGTGTATCTATCATCTTTAGCGTACAGTTAGCAACAACGCGAAATTGCCATATATCTCACTCAAACCATTCTAAATCGCTCACTCAGTGCTCCAATCATTCATCAAACACTCACTCAAACGATTCATAAACACTCCCAAATCATAAAGATGAGATCAACAATTTAATTCAAAATAAATATACATGTTTATAGAAAAAAATCGCGATTTCACGGACATAAATGAAATTACGGGCGTCTGATTGGTTTTTGAAGAGATACGAAACTTTTTATAAAACTAGTTTGCAAATTTTATGAAAGGGAGGTAATGAATATTGTTTATTTTGTTCATCCTGAACAAAATAAGCGAAATAGGATTACCTCCCTTTCATTTCACCCGAACCAACTCATCGCACTCATTCAATTTCATACCAAAATCATTCACCTTGTCAATTTCATAATGTTCATAACTGTACCATCTTTAAAGTAGCCCTCAGCGCGGTCAGCCGATGGTTACCCCTCCGGCATCCCTATCCCCCGATCCCCCCCTCTTGGTGCTTTGCACCCCCATTGATACATTCGACATGTCTCTGAGTTAATTTACGCAAACTGCACCTAAGAATGAGTTAATAGTATTTGATAATTTCCGTCTTGTTTAACTAAGGGAAACTTTTGTTGTTGTTTTTTTTTTTGGGGGGGGGGGATGTTTGTTGTTGTTGTTTTATTTTTTTGTTGTTGTTTTTTTGCGACATGCATAAAGCAGAAATCTTAATTTTTTGATATGAGTATTGTGATACTTCGAATAATTTCAAAAGTTTATTTATAGAGCCATGACATCAAAATGCCGTTCATCGACTAATATAAGAGTATAGCAGGCGGAAGCTAATTTACGGCCTTTCGCTACTGAATAATTAGTAAAAGAAATTCATGTAGTCATAAACAGGACAAATGTGGTATCAAAACATTTATGGTTGCCCCCGTTGATGGATTAGGTTGCTCTTTCATCATTTTATTAAATTCTTTAAGATTCCTGAAAATGCCAAATGGAGGACTCATTTTCAGCAGTACACATTTGCCCTGAGCTTATACTCCCTTCGAAAGGTAAAAATGCCTCTAAAATCCTCCCCCCCCCCCCCCCCCCCCAAGATTTAATTTGATTAAAAAATGACATTTTGTGGTATAAGTCTCCTATTATTTCCTAAAGATAAAAAACTAAGTATTATTCGTTCTGATTAATGGGGCTGTCACACCACAGCGTATGTCACAGCGTATGGCGAACGTATGCTCATACGCTCACATACGCTGATGTACGCTAGGCGTTCGTTACTCATAAGTCGTGTACGTTACAAGTACGCTGGTATACGTTGCTATACGTTCTTATACGCAGAGGCCAAAAAATATTTTTTGACATGTTAAAAAAAGTTCAGCGTATGCCAGCGTATAGAATATACGCTATTCATACGGTATGCATACGGTCTATACGCTAGAGGTACGCTACTAATACGGTATACATAAGGTCAATACGCTAAACGAACGCTACTCATAGGTCAAGTACGCTTGTCATACGCTGGCAGAAAATTAAAATTCTATCAGACATTATATATATTTGGAACCCTTAGAACTTTATTTCGCTAATTTGACCAATGGTATGATCACAGCTCTATTGAAATTAATGGTCACAAAAGCGAATCGGGTTTAATATTACTTAATATAAGTCAGTTGTAGATTTAGATCAACACAGAGAAGATTGATGCAGCTCTTCTAAGTCACCATTTAACCTTGTATTATGTTGAAAAAAGAGAAGACATGGGAGACGAAGGAAGAGAAAAACAACAAGGCGCAAAATATGGATTAAACCTTGGGAGGCGGTGGCATTTCGGCCTTTATCACTAGTTCTTAGTTGAGTTAAGAAATGAGGATCAAGCGTCTTGTCCTCTTCCCCGTTGAGAGGCTACACGACCTCTTTTCGGCCCTTTTCTTCCTTTCCAGCGTAGAGGACCTGGTAGAATCGTCTTCCGAGGTCGGGGAAGTTTCTAGTGACTGATCTTCATCGACTGGCGATGGAGATCTAGATCTGTACTGTACAGCATTTTCGTCTTCTTTGTTGTTGAGTACAATCACTCTTTTCTTTGGCCGATGAAGAAACTCTTCTTTTACCTTCCCTTTCCCACGTTTTCCAGGTATCCTTACTGCTGCGTGTCTACTTCCAGACTGAAGTAACTGGCAAAGGTCATAAATGATGATAAACGCTGTATACGTTAGTCATACGCTTACATACGTTAGCCATACGCTACTCGCTCGCTAGCATACGCTACTCATACGGTGTTGTACATTACAAATACGCCCGTAAACGCACACGTACGTTTTGTATACGCTGATAATACGCTGGCTATACGCTACTTTGTCGCTGCTCATACGCTGGCCATACGTTTAAAATGATTTCTTGTCGATTGCGGGGGTTTACGCCGAAGAGTTGTGCGTTTAAACAAGATTTCGTCTTTATTCTATACGCTAGGCATACGTTACCCTCATACGCTGTGGTGTGACACCCCCTTAAGAGATGGATTCTTCAAACATAAGTAGATCTCAATGAGTAGATCTAAATTCCAATGTCAAACAGCATTGAAAAACTTGTATTACAAGTAATTTCAATATTTGTGACCCGTCACGCGATAAGGGACCATCCGGGAATACTGTAAAATGCAATAAAGAAAATGGGATTTTATCCAGCATAGGTCAACTAGAAGTCGCATTTCAAAAAATTTTTCATCGGAAGGTAGATTGATCATTCTAGATTTAGAAAATAATCAAGGTGCAAAAAGTTTCGACCCTTGTAAGTCTGCGCAATCCGCGCAGTCTGACTAGGGTCGACACTTTACGCACTTCCCAGATGGTCCCTTTTCGCGTGACGGGTCACATATTTTCTGATTGCAAGTACTGTTTATTAATGTCACGTTCCGCTCCGTTACTGATATAATGTTTGTCAACCATTGTTTATGGACATATTTTATTAAACTATGCCTTTTTAACGGAACTTCATAATTCCTGGAAGTGGTCACGTGCAATTACTTTGTTTGTTCATTATAAAACACCCTCCTGTAGCAAAGATTGTCCCGGGTACATATTGTTTGTTGTAATTGAGAGATGAAGAGAGTAATTTGTAATTACATTAAGGTATGAAGCTAAAAACCTAATCACACTGTAAGTGGATTCTCTCATGCATGTGATTAGGTTTTTAGTTTGAAATTAAAAATAATTTCTTCATATCTTATAATTCAATATCATGAAGCCACAATGGAAGAATCTGCTAATAAAAATTATCAAGATAGATTTCTTGCGAGACTACTTTTCGCTCAGGATTAAAAAAAAATAGCTGCGCATTCAAAATTGTTTTCATCGAGGAATAAAACCACTTTTAACCAATCAGAATGCACGAAAATTGATGAAAACCAATTGTATTATATTAATACGTAATGCGAAAAGGGAAAATCCGGGTTATGCGAAAAGTTTCGAACCTAGTCAGGATGCGCGGTCTGTGCAGGCTGAAAAAGATCGAAAGTTTTCGCATTATAATGATTTTTCGAATCAAGAATGACCATTCTACTTTTCTGTACATCTTTTCTCTATAAAGCTCTGGCTGACCTTTGCTTGATCTCGTAATTTTTTTCTAATGTTAAGAACACGGAGTTCACAGATACTTCCTTTTCGCGTGACGGTACATGTATAAAAAAATTCATTATTTTGTTGTCAACGGAATTTGTTGCATTGGCACGAAGCGTAGACGCAAATCGGCCCGGAATTGTACATACATGGCATCTTCTGAGTTCGGAATGACAAAATAGAGAAAACTTATTGCAGATTATACCCCGCTAACATGTACACATATGTGCAAAGCGGGGTATACTTTGCAAACAGTTTGCATCGTTTTTGTTTTGTTTTAATTATGTTTGTTTGTTTGATTTTGTTTTTTACGGGGGGGGGGGGGCATACTGAACGCAGGATACGCTTAAACCTAGATGATTGATACTCAAATGATAGGGATTTTAGCTTAGATTTTATTTGGACAATAGCAATTCATATCTCACTTATACCGTTTGGTGATACTTACTGTATAAGGCCATTGCTAAACTCATGGCTTCTCGGGCCCGTAAGTTTTCGTCCATCTCATTTCGTGGTGAGACCAACTTTAAAATTGAATCTCTGTTTAAGTATTTGAAAGATCACTTCAAAATTACCGCAATCTTTCTGGCAAGAAAAAAGTATGTGTCTTTCAGCGTCTGTCTAGACAGCAACATCCGATACGAACGCTTCTTATTCACTTATAAAATTTCAAACAACAAAAAAAGTGTATTCTAGATGACTACTTCAAAGTTATTGTTCAAATAAGTCTGATTTTCCTGTGAAACGTCACAAATTTGCTGCGGTCCTATTAATTAGCCTCGTTATGGTTGATTCTATTATA
This sequence comes from Fragum whitleyi, assembly GCA_948146395.1. Taxonomy (NCBI): domain Eukaryota; kingdom Metazoa; phylum Mollusca; class Bivalvia; order Cardiida; family Cardiidae; genus Fragum; species Fragum whitleyi. Next base: position 64,712,498 of record OX411544.1, read on the forward strand.
ATAATGGTTCCCGTCATGGAGGGTGAAGGAAGCAGGGACAAGACAATTGCATTAGAAACCACAGGTAAATCTTCGCAGAAATGGTTACTGTCCCATCTAAAGGGCCATAACTCATAACTGATAAGATGAATAATAATGGCGCCAGAAAAGGTACACAAATTGTTTAGCTTTGAATTCACCCTTTACAGTTAATTACGTCGTGAAATTGACATTCATCTCAACCAAAACCATTTTTAGTTTGGGCATTCGGCGCTCCATTCCTTCATTCCAAAAACCTACTCAATCCCCTCGAAAACGTTCCAAAATAACAAAAAAAAAATACACAATCAACACCTACATTCAAACTGAGTATAAGTAGAAAATATGCGATTTAACTGAAATAATTGAAATTGTAAGCACCTGATTGATTCTTGAAGAAATGGGAAGCTATTAATAGAACTCCTATACTTATTTTTTATCATCCTGAACAAAATTATCGATATTGGATTACTTCCTTTTAATTTCACTCAGAAATCGCTCATTGCACTCATTCTATTTCATTCAAAATTAATTCCAAAATCATTCACCTCGTAAATTTCGTGGTGTCCATATTGTCAATAATCGAATATTTTAAGCAATTTTAAGGGTTTTTTTTTCAACAATAATTACGAAGAAAGCAGGCAGTGTAGGCTTAAATCAGACTGCAAGTATATGCATGCTTATCTTAGTCTATAATGTCTGCCAAAGATGTATGTACAGAAGGGATATGCTTGATCAACGTAAGAAGGGTAAAGCTATAATTTTCATAATGAAATATGTTGTATTTAAATCACAACAATTCTCGTCAAAATGCGAACCTCGTTTGTTAGTTTGTTTAAATGTTGTGGTTTTGTTGTTGTGGTTTTGTTGTTGTTGCTTTTAATGTTTTGTTTGTTTGGTTTTTATCTGGTATGCAATTTGTTGTGGATGGGGATCTTTTTCACATTTGATCGGAGCACATTATTATTATTTTTTCGTAAAATTAATACAGATTGAGAATGTTTGCCAAAATTAAGGTCGCAATGGGCAGCGGCCTCCCGACTCTATAAACCGGAAGAGGAGTTTCTTTTAGCGCGTTGTTTAAAAAGACCGATTTGCATAAGATGGAAATAACGTTAAATAATGATGGTAAAATTTTTAACATAACTTCTTTTCAACATTTGATATCAATTGAATGACTAGATCATTGAATTTAACAATAAAATGCGTTATAAGTGACATTCAATCAGGAGGAGTTACTATAAAATAACGAAAAACTTTATTATTTGCACGTAAAGTTATGCTGAATCTTTTACCGAATAAAGGAAAACTATGTTTTTTAAACATATCGGAAAATAAGTAAACTTCATTGGGTAATTTCATTAAAAATAAATAGTTTTTTGTGGCATTTCCCCACCTTAAAATTACAAAATAATCTGCATTGTCAACTTTTGCAGGCACATTTTGCAACTTCAATTGATCAAAGAGAAATTTCCTTAGCAACAGCCATCGTATACATGTATTAGGTCTATCAATGCTATGTGTTTAATAGCTATCAGCTGGTAACGAGTTTATTCTAGTACAAAAACGAATATACTGAAACGTTTTACTGAAAAAAATGGCCTCTACCACTCAAGTGCCGATAACTCTAGCATGAAAACGAGCATGGAAAGGTACCTTCAAATTTATCGATAATGACTGTGTAATGTTAATCTACGATAAATGTGAACAAGAAAAAAATCATTTGGCAGGAAAAAAAATGACGTCATGTGTCCATTGCTATCTTAAGGCTTTATACAACTAGTACATGCATGTCGATGCATTTATTTTAATGATTATGATCATAAAATGAATTTTAAGCCATAGATTGGCAATATGTGTTATATCATTTTTGCTTGTAAAATAAAATAGAGTGTCCTCATCTTATGCTTGAATTTTCATCTGCAATAGAATTTCATAGGAAAAAATATATGATAATTGACTATTCTTGTCTTATCAAATGGTGATGTCGCTGTAAATAATTGAATAATTACAAATTTCTAGTCTTATGAACTTTTCGGTAATGCTGAACAATTTTAGGGACAGTTTTTACCTAATTCAAAAGGTACAGACCTTTTTTCATGTGAAAACAGATGAAGCAATTAATGTGATTTATGTAGATTTTGAGTCTGCGCGTGACATTTCCAACCATTTTTAATGTATGCTTTAGCGCAACTTTTTTTTACTACACTCTATGTGATTGAACTAGCTGCTCAATGTCTGTCCATCACGCATACATGGAATTGATGGAAATGTCACGCACAAAGTTATTTTCTAGTGACACAGATAATTTTGCATTGTGAATCTCAAAATGTGATAACTATTTCCGTTTGAAATGCGATTCTTCGGACTGTCCGTTGTATGCGATTGTTATTAAAGAGAGAGAAATCATGTATGATGCTTTATAAAGGATATACGCAGTTGTTCCCCTTTCATGTGAATTTTGCCACTTTCTTTGGTTTGGGTGACAGTCTTACAAAATAACTGCCTTTCGGGTGAGACGTTTAAAGCTCTGTTTTAAGGTAGCAATGGACATCGTTTCCCGTACTCTGCCAACAGAAGCCGGTATTTGTTTATTTAACGGCTTTTTTTTTACGTTATTCATAAGATTCTGTTCTAGGAAATAACGTGGAATAATGATAGTTTAATTTCATAACCTAGATACCTATCAACGGTAGATGTCAATTAAATGATGACTTACTTTTTTTAATTTAGCAATATAGCTACGTTAAAATACTATTCAATTAGGAGGGATCACAATAAAATAACCAAAATCTTTCTTATTTGAATGGAAAGGTATGCTAAATATTTTACCAAATAAAGGAAAATAAGTTTCAAACATATCGGAAAATAAGAAAATTAGGCAATTTCTTTAATTTTGTGGCATTTTTCCCATTTCAATCACCAAAATAAGTGCATGTTTAACTTTTGATAACATATAATTTAAAAGCAATTGATCAAGAAAATTATCATTCGCAACTGTTATTATGTACATTTATATGTATAAGGTAAGTCTGTTTAGTTAATTCTAATTTTGATATTAAGTCGACCATGCCTGGATCAGTTTGCGTGCAACTTCGGGTTTTTTGCGGGCCGCCGTCATAGCGCAGTTGGTAGCGCGTCGGACTGTCAAACTAGAGGTCACGGGTTCGATCCCCGACGGCGGCACTCATTCTTTCCGACTATTTGTCTCTCACCAATGGGTCGATAATCGTAGATCTATGTGAGATAGTAGCTGGAGGCTAGGAAAGGATGTAATGGTAGTACTGGCGTGAGAAATACCAGGAATCCATAGTTAGGTGCTCCAGCCGCCGCGATATAACTAAATTAATGTTGAAAGCGGCGTAAAACCCCATTCAATCAATCAATCAATCGGGTTTTTGCCTGGGGTGGACATAAATAATCGGCAAAGCAGTGTATAGTTTGCAAGCACTTTGTACGGTTTTGTCATCCTGAAAGTAGGGCAGCGTCGCATCTTTTCGCTATAGGTTGTTTTAATATTGGACTATACCATTTCGGTTAACTAAAATCAGTCTGGAAATGCGATCCTTGGTTAACAGCTGTTGTATCCAATCTCTATTTAAAAAAAATATAAGTGTCTTCGTCTGTAAAAATAATTGTAACGAACACAGCTAGGTTGTAGGCCTGCAGGGTGACAGAACTGGAAAGTGGTTCCGCATTTGTACTTGAATCAAACTAACAAAAATTGCCCAGTCTCACAAAGCTATTATTGAAGAATGGGAGATAACTCGTCTAGGCTTGTCTCATCGATGCTTGGATAAAAATGAATTACCGCCCCTAAAAATGCAGGCTAACCTCAGTGATATGTGTGGACTGTCATCATAATGGAATCATGACCCATAACGCAAAAAGGAATAATCTTGGAACACGGTTAGATAAATATTTGGATAAGGTTAAGATCCAGCATAGGTCCAGCGGATTTCGGAAATAACAAGTAATTACACACAGGAATGTAGAAAAATCATTCTAGATTCTGAAAATTGTTATTTTCGAAAAAGTTTCGATCCCGGTCAGTCTGCACAGGTGGCGCTTTCTGACCAGGTTCGAAACTTTCCACACTTCCCAGATGGTCCCGTTTCGCGTGACGGGTCACCATTTTATATACAGCCTATAGTATGCAAACTTCCTACCCGAACGTGCGAAAAGCGATCATCCTGAAAAGACATAATTGGACCTGAGCGTTGGATTTCCAACAATTTCTAATAACTGCAACGCAATGGCTCTGACCAACCTCTGCACCCACACAGTCTGACCAGAGTCTTCTCTATGCGTTTATGGTAGATATTATCTCAAGGTATTTGTAGACCATCAGGTAATTGCAGTATGTGACTGTCTAGGCTGCTCAATGTTTGCCCCTCACGAATATTTCATATTATTGGAAATGCTACGCACATACAATCTTAACTTGATCTGTCCGTCACTCGCCAAGTTTTATTCGATTCCCTTTCACATAGTTGAGGATACATTCTGGAAACTCCATAAACTAAATATTAAGTGTGTGTGTGTGGTGGGGGGGTTCAGTAAAGGTCGACCCGAGATGCAGTTTAAAAAGCCATGTACACGTGCAGCGTACATAGTCAGGAAGAAAGGTTATTCTACATTAAAGCCTCTCACCAGGTTTGTGTCCCTGCTTGGAATACATGTGTCCCTCCTCTGTCTACATCAGAGGCCTTTTTAACATAACTTCTTACGAAAAAATTAATCGTAAGTCAAAATCACAAATCGTACCTAGTGTTTTCATTCTTTGTTAGATTCTGGCCTACAATATCTCATTGGAATCGTCTTAAGAAGACGATTCCAATGACATAGCGTATGGTAGAATTCCGTGTTTAGTAACTACTGTAGAAGCAACTTTAATTTTTGACTTACGCAAAGAATTGTCTTAAGATGTTTAGTGAAACAGGCCCCTGATTTTTACTGCTAATTCAACGTTCTAAGGGCAATTTAACATTCATGCGTCATGGCCTTTTTTAGACATCGTCGTTGACTAAGGAGAGAGAAAACGAAGACAGGTGTTAGAATTGAATAAAAAGGTTGAGAAAGACTAAAAGAAAATGGATAGACAGGCAAAGATAAGGAATTCAATGTATGAAACAGAGAAAAAACGTGATTCGAGATGACGGCACGCGGTTAACCATTAACTGCCCGAAGTGAAAAATTTAGGAAGGCAGATACTGTTTGAAAAGAAGAAAAAATGTTGGGTTTTTTTGTTTTGTAATTGTTTTTTGTTTTCTTTTGGTTATTTTTTGTCTGTTTGGTTTTTATTATTTTATTTCTGTTGTTTGTTTGTTTGTTTGTTTGCTTGTTTATTTTGCCTTGTTTTGTTTTCTTCGGTTTTTAAAGAGTTTTACCCCTCAAAACAAAGCTCAGAATTGTGGTGGAAATGCAAAGCATCTATCAGACAATTTTCAACGATTTAACATGATTCAAATATGAATAGCAAGTTTGTTTACGTAACGTGCAATATATTAAGCCACTAGCAATTCTGTGACTTTTTTCTCAATTGCTTGTTTTATGCGACCGTTTCTCTTGAGAATTTATTGAGTTTGTGATTTGAAAAAAAGAGGACCAGGAGATTCTATATCGCTTACCTGAGTTTAATTAAAGTTATTTTTGAGATTATTTGTACCTTATAGCAAAGCCTTAGACTGTTTTCGAGCATATAATCCGAAAGATGCTTCCGAGCGAAGCCAAAATATACGATTCTAGAAATATTTTATAAAATAACTTCTTTTTCTATGTAAAATGGGACAAGCTCGAGCGGAAAGCAAATATGATCCCTGTGAATCAAATTTGATATGTTGGTTACAGAGAAGATTTTTAAAGATTTTTCTCTTTGCGTCTATGTAAATATATAATACATACTTAGTGTATTATATGAAAAAAATATCTAACAAGGTTGGGAGAATTGAAAATTGTCGAGGCTCTGCCGAGACAATTATCAATTCTCACAACCGAGTTTTATATTTTTTTCATACAATACACTAAGAATGTATTATATTTATCTTATAACCTATATTTGTCTTGTTTTTGTCAGTGTTTCTAACTGAAATGCAAGTTTCTTAAAATAACTGCATTATATTGTTCTAAAAATAACTACGTGATATCATAAAAAATATCATACGGGATGTTATCATACGGATATGTAAATAATTATAAGATAAAATGAGAAACGCCCAGGCGGATCTCGCATGAATATGAACCTAGGACATGGTATTACATACGAAATGTGAAAGCAGTCTGTCATCTTGTTTCATTGAAGATTTTTGAAAACCTTCTCATTTGTCTCTATGTAAATGTGATACGACCGGAAGGAGCCCAAATATAACAAACTTGATATAGGTTCACTAGATAGTGTCACATACCAAATTTGAAATATAAAAAGCTGTTTGGCACCTGGCTTCGGAAAAGAAGATTTTTCAGGTTTTGTTCTTAATTTCTATATTATATAGGGTACGCTCAGGACAAGCCCACATTTGACCCTAGGGTCATGAGATGAACAAAATTGATAGAGGTTCACCAGATGATGATACGTTCCAAATATGAAAGCTGTCCTCTGGTTTCAGTGAAGAAGACTTTACTGTTTTCCCCCTTTTTGCTGCCAAGACAACAAGAGTTAAAGGTTGATTTCAATTATCCGAACAACCTTGGTTAAGTTTGACTCCCAAGGAACATTCCTGTCAAGTTTCATCTGGATTGGCGTACTGGTTTAAGGGGTGAAGATATTTAAAGAAATTGTTGACGACAGACAACGGATATTGGACGATCACAATAGCTCACATTGAGCACTTTGTGCCAAGGGAAGATAAAATAAAAACAATGTCGAAAGCCGTGGTGCTTAGAAAATTGGGGAAATAAAATCGGAAAAAATCAACCAACTATTTTCTTTTTATAAGAAACTAGACTTTATTTATCCCAGCCATGCATTATTCATATAAATATATTCTTTTTTTTTCAACAATAACAATGTTAGTCTAGTAATGGGATAGCATCAACAGAGCTACTGATAGAAGGGGTATTTTGGATTGCAATTTAAGATATTTGAACAATACTTTCACAAATCCTATTTTGTGGGTACTCATTGGAATCGTCTTGCCAAGACGATTCAAATGAGTACCCACAACATAGGGTTTCATTGAGCAACAAAGATTTAAGACTGGCATTACCCTCCGAATCAGTACCTCTGCATCAAAATAGACATATTTATATGTACAGTTGATATCTTACAATATAATGTAATATATAAATGTAAGTTTCCTGAGAAATATATATTCTTCGAAACAAAATTTTCGTTTCTTGAACAATGTATCCTATTTTCTTTTTTTGAACATGTTCTATATTCTGAAAGCACCTTTCCATTTTGTAACACAAAGTATTTGTGAATTGTAATGATATTTAGGTGTGAAAGAATCCGACATCTAGCTTACTTACGATTTGCACTTGCACGTTTATTAAGTTGTTCACTTGATAGCCCGTATGCATCTTAAGCTATTGGTGAAATGAAATATGCACTTGTACTTGAGTCGGGTGTAAAAATAAGAAGATGGAGCGCAAATCTAAAATCCATATTTCTAAATGAACTCCTATGTTGTGGGTACTCATTAGGATCGCCACGATGAGACGATTCCAATGAGTACCCAAGACATAGAGTTTGTGCGAATACAATTCAAATATGATAACCTTAAATAAAAAAAAAACTTTTCCCTTTTTCCCTTGTACCCCTGATTTGAGCAAAGATTTAAAATATGTGTATGTATCTAAAGCGGAGCATAGACTGAGGTAGGAGGGTTCTGTAGACTGGTACCCGGCCACGAGGTCTGCGGTGGTGGGAAATATGGATTACTGAATGAGGAGATGAGCAATGGCTGATAAGGATCTTCACTGTAATGTGCTGCTGGATAATGAGGTGACGGTCTGTAGAGGTGGTCTGGCTGACGTAGTGATGACATAAACATGGGTTGTTCCGCCAAAAATGGATATGGAAAAATTCCATTCAGCGGTCGACCTGAGTTGAACGTATTCATGCCATGGAATGGTTTATCTGGTCGGGAAGTAGTTCCTGTAGATCGAGGCGGGAGTGACGATGTCACGTGCGCCGGATGTGACGTCGATACTGGAGTTTTCTTCCTGTCCATTGGAGATCTCAAAGAAAGTAAGTCCGATAAAACAGGAATTTCACACCCTGTTACACCTGTTTGTGATGAAAAGGTTGTTGGTGGCGGAAATATTGGGTTATGGCCATGATGGGGAAGAAACGGATATGCACTAGTCTGATTAAAATGAGGAACACCGACTTTGTTTCCAGCAGTAATGTCACGAATATTTGTTTCTGGAGATTCCGAGGTCGTAGATACACTACTGATTTGTGTTGGCTTTGCTTCTCTTGGGTTTGCGAAGGCAGAAGATCCTTTAGAATGGCTGAAACCTGTTTTCACTTTGTCAAAGAAAGCATTTGGCACTATTTGATTTGGTGGAGAAATCATATCGTAACTTCCGGCTAATAATGTAGTAGCAATTCCTTTCTTGAGTTTTGCCGCCTTTTCTTTTTCTCTCTGTTTAGCCCTCGATTTCTTTTTATTCTTTCTTCCCTTTAAAGGATCGTTCACAAATTTAAGAAGTTCACCAATAATACTTTTCATCACTAATGGCGGCACGACAGAATCTTCTGGATCTTTCGACGGTTCCGGTGAATCTCTTTTGGACATGCTGTCGTCTGACGTGTTACTGTCGTCTGCAATAGGACTAGGTTGACGGTCCGAATCTTGGCTCCCTGAACTACTGGTACTCGTGTTGCTCTTTCCGCCTGAGCTTCCAACGACATCTTTTCTTCTTCGATTTTGAAACCATATCTGTTATACAGGAAAAAAGAATGTTTAATTAAAAGATACGATTTTATTTTCCTTTGAGGTATTAAATAGATGATACAGTCAAAATGTATGAATACGCGAAAATTCGTTTCAAATTTTGAGAAAAAAAAACTTTAAGTGACTTAAAATTGTAGGATACGTATATTGCAAAAAAGTAAATGTGTCAATGAGAAAGTCTTTTGATTTGTTTTGGGCGCAATTTTTGACGGCTCCATTCCAAATAAATTGCAGACGATAGATTTTAGTTGATTATTTGTTGTTGTTGATGATGTTCATTATAAAATTGTTGTTATTACTATTGTTGTTTTTGTTTTTAAGGCTTTGAGCCAGATATATTGTGGATAAATCAGAAATCCTTTCCTACAGGGCAATTTCCTAGTTTTCCACAATGTTTTCAAAAGTTTTTTTTCTAGAGGAGTATCAATAAGCGTGATTGTTTAGGTTCGGGGTAAAGAAATACATATTACTTTTAAATCGCAGTGAGGTATAGTCCGTTTGACTTCTATATGGACCAACATTTCGCCGAAAATCTCAGAAATTAATTGATGAAACGCATATTTTTCTTGTCATATCATTTTTTACAGCTAATACCATGACGAATTTTGTTTTTCAGAATTTTTGAATGTAAAATAATGATTTTGTCCGTCCGTCTACATGTTCACTTTCAGCATTCCATACCTACTTGTTACTGTATTAAACGGAACAGCGACTTGTATAACCAAAAATAGTACTGATTTGCATAGGGGCCGAGTCAAAAGAGTAAGATTTTAAGTGAATTGTATTACTATAAAATCGAGTTTTTCAATATAATTAAGTTTGTCTAAGATGTTGGCTACCGTTGGATATCAAATCTGTGTATATTCTCTCTTTCTTAAAAAACTGTTTGACCAGATAATTGATTATTGATTTTATTCATTCTGAGATGAACCCTATATTTACATGTTAAGACCAATCAAAAAGCATCATTAAATGAAGTAGTTGGGAATTTCACGAGGAAAACTTGATGAAAAGGCGAGTACTAACGGTAAAAATCACGTGCTATTTAAGTTTAAGATGACATAACCGTCGATATGCTAATTAGCATGTCCAAATAAGGAATAATGGACATTTCATCCGTCAAAAGTTTAGTATACAACCACGTGTTTTTACTATATATGTTGACATTTTCTTACTATTGAACAGCTTTCTTCACCCCTCGTGTTTAAGAACGGATAATGCGAAAATATTAACATTAACTAGATAGAAAAAATCATTATTTTGAAATCATTTTATTTTCAAAAAATATTTTTTGGAATGGTATTAAGCTGAAATTAAGATTTTACTACATACAAATTCTTTATTCAAACACAATTCTATGTAATTGATGAAAAGGTTGGTCCATACAGAAGTCAAACGGACTATATAACATTATGAAATAAACAGATTATATTCGTCTTGCAACTTTTGACAACTGGCTTCAACTCATATCGTGATAAAACGATAAATAATATCTTCTAAGCCGGATTTTCAACACCTCTATCTAAATGTTGCTTTTTACCTTTTTTTTGTAGAATGTTGCAAAATATTTCTTTGTTAGTCGTAACACTGCGACTAAAAACTGCTAGTATTTTCGAAAACTTTATATATATATATACTCCCAAAACAATACATGTACATTAAGTTAGAACATTTTTTTTCTTTTTTTTTAAATTTTGTATCCTTGCTTATATCTTTTTTTTATTTTTTTTTTGTTTGTTTTATTAGTTATTTCGCCAGAAAAGTCGTTGAAAAATGAAATTATTCTTTCACACGTTCTAAAATTTGATCTCAGGGGATGTTATATAAGTCTTAAAACCTAAAAGACAGAAACTCAAATTATGAAACAGTCGTCAGCTTAACCCATTTATGGTGTTCATTTTTGACGATGCACTTATTCAATATTTGCGAGCTTTTATAAGTGAACGCAAGTGCGACACACGCGACAAAGCTTCTAATTACATTTGTTTTCGAAAATTCATTAATATACGTGCACTTGGTCCATACCTCTTTATAACGTCTAACATTTACTGTGATTTAAGGTGGGTCATTGGTGAGAAATCTTCTAAAATAGATATTTGATGAAATACGTCACCAAATTACAAAATACCAAACATTCGTGCCAGGTTATCGACCCTGATAAAGGGTCCGGATAAGACCCCGTCTTTTATCAATTTAATCCCAGCCTGTTATTTTCCAATCTTTTACAACCTATATAACTTGGGTGCAAACAATTATTAACATTTTCTGATCTCCTTTTAATGCATAGATAGGTTGTTACTAGCTTAAGCCGCCCTTGATTCTTGGTCTATGCTTTAGTGATAAATTTGTTTATATAAAAAAGCACCTAGTGAGTGTGTGCTTGTAGTTTTATAAGGTCCCTCCGTGCTCGAAGCATATATGGGCGGACCCTAAATAGCCCCTTGTCAGACAATTAAAAATCATATCATTTAGACATTGCATATAGTTAACGAGTTATTGGTCTAAACCTTTTTATTTATCTTTTTTCTCCTCGATATAGCCATCCCTTCTGTTTCAAATTCTCTTTTTAAAGGTAGTGGACCCGTAATAGTTCCGCAACATTTCGGAATTCAGGATCTTTCACAATGTTGACCGAGGTTTCCCTAATGAAATCTTTAGGAAATCTCGGTTTACAGAAGAAGACGAAGAAATTTTACTGACTTAAACTACAAAAGTTTTTCGTCATACAAAATAGATAATACATTTAACATAATGATAAGTTTGTCACGTGTGCACACTCTCGCTGCATACAAGCTCTTACAATTTTGCAATCTCACGAACAGAATAGCAATATGAATCATTTGCTTGGTGGTCAGAACCGCGCAGCTACAGTCTATTTAAACTGTAGATACGATACTCTGACCGCCAGGCAATGATCTTCATTTCCATAAAACAAATTTAAAGGTTAGTTGAAATAAAGTTAGTTCGAGGAAGGAAGTTAGTATTTGAGAATTCCTTTTTTCTGGTAACATGCACCGAATTCCTATCTCACTGTTAGAGTTTCTATGTATACATTTTAATGGTATTAAAACATTTTAAAGTACAATATACTTATTTACCTAACTTTGGTAAGTATTTTTACTTAGTTAAATTGGTCTTGATGTTTTAAAGAAATTCTTCGTGCAAAAGCCTCGCGTAAGTAATAGGATAAATTCAGTATTATATTCTTATTCCCACTTTGAAGTAGATCAGTGAATTTTACCATATTGAGCCTAGAATAGTAGTACTTTTTTTACACTGTTGAAGTTTATTACTTCGAAACATTGCGAAACCATAACGGGTCTGCTACCTAAGAAGCTATGTTAACCTTGTTTATGTGACCCATGAAGCGAATAATAACCATTTGAGATTTCAAAAAAATGTTTTAGTAAAAAGAGACTTGATCCAGCAGAGGTCAATTAGGAATTGCATTAAAAGTAATTCTATGGGAAAGTAAATTGACTTTTACTAAATCTAAAATATTCCAATAGAGCAAATGTTCGATCCTAGTCAGCCTGCTCAGTCTGACTATGGTCGACACTTTACAAACTATCGGGAAAGTCATTTTTAGTCAAACGGAATTTTATTTTAAATAAAAAGGTGTGATAGAAATTCCCCGTAAAGTTTTATATTTTAAAATAATTCACAAATATAGTTGTTTTTTTTTTAATCAAAGTTAAAGTTACAAAATAGAATACATACATTTTCAAAATAGATAGTCAAGGGAGCTACAATTTATTCAAAATAATTCCTTTATCGCTCGTAATGAATTTGATATCAACCGACTAAAGGTAAAATCCGAGTGACGATCTCCCAGGTGACATAAAGCGATTTGGCTTATCGGGGTTGCTATAATATTTCCCCAATAATTTATTCAAATATGCAAGATTTAGGGTCAATCAAAATGCAGTTGTAAATTCCTGTTCTGTTGTGAAAGAATTTCGTCGAGTTTGACACATTAGTATCTTAAAACGTACACTATATAAATGCCAATACTTTCATAAGTTTGCATAAGTTCAAAAAGCCTCTAAGTATGAAAGAAATAATGCCCAGGATTGTTTGAAAAAGAAAAAAACCATCTTTATATCGGATAGTCATTTTTAAGGTATTGGTACCAAAAACATCTCACAGACGTCAACATTTTAGCTTGTCCCTTAACTGAAAAGATTGCAGGCGAGAACTCACCTAAGAGGTTAAATTTATGTAATCATTTAAATACTTTATAATCATTAGCATCATTATTATTTTAATTATCATTATTGTCATAAAAATTATTATTATCATAATTATTTTCACTAAGAAATATTTCCAAAAAGAAAAGAATATACTATGCAAAGGAAGGGTATGTTTGATTCAAGCAATTTCTACCGTCACCACTATAGTATCTTAAGTTGATCTTCAACGACGACAAACGCTGAGATAATTTGGCAAATTGAGATCCAGCGCAAAACTATTGTAAGTGCCTATATATCTCTAAGCACATTTAATAGTTTTGCAAAAATATTTTAAAACGGTTGATAAAATTTATTTCAATGAAGCGGACCTGTAATAGGTTCGCAACAGTTCGGAATGCATGATCTTTCAAAATGTTGACCGAGGTTTCCTAATGAGAATCATTAGGAAACCTCGGTTAACACCGTTAAAGTTCATTAATTTACTTCTTAGAAGTTGCAGAACGACTACGGGTCCACTACCTTAATCTGTAGTTGTAATATTGTAACTGGCCTACCTTAACCTGTTCTCTGGTAATTCCGACCCGTTTGGCTATCAGCTGCTTCTGAGTGGAGTTTGGGTATCGAACCTCGTTATAGATACCGTTCAGCAGTTCCAGCTGGTATCGTGTGTAGCTCAATCGCTCCCTGGGAGGAGGAGGGGTGAAAGGTCGGTCCTCTGAAACGAAAATGCATCTATGTAAGTATCAGAAGAATTTATTTCCCATCCAATCAAATAACTGAAAATGTGATCTATCTATCAAGATTTTTAAGTCTTGCAGAAAAATGTGTATTTCCGTATCTTCCAAATACTTCACATAAAACATATTTATTTCAACGATTTTGTCTCATTTAATTCGCTGTTTTTTTTTTGTTTTTTTTTTTTTTTTTTTTTTTTTTTTTTTTTTTTTGGTTTTTTTTTATTATTATTAATGGGTTTTTTTGTTTTTTTTCTAAATATGTGTTCTTGATAATAGAATCGCATGAAATTTTCATATGTCAAAAGCGAGCTTTGTGAACCTTTTGCTAGACGATCTTTTCAGGCTGGTCAAAAAAAAAATATCAAAGAAATATAAGAAGACAATTTTAGGTAAACATAAAAAATAAAAAAAAAATAAAAAAAAATGAAAATTGCGCTTTCTTAATACACATCAATATTCTCCAAAAAGTTTGTTCGTTTGTGACAAAAAAGAGGTTTCATAAGCAGTAAATGGGTTTAATCAACAAGAGATCGACTGTGGAATTAACCCTTTGCTGTTTAATCCCTGCTTTTTACGTGCCTGTGATTTTATGATCGAGAAAACATTGTGAAAAGAGAAGAAATTGCTTCTGACAAGCAATTTCTTCTTTTCCACACTATTTTCAACCCTACTGAATGGTTATTTTTCAAATTAAATCCACTTTAAATTTTCGTCTGCAAAACCTTTGAATTTGGACAGGTCCAAGATTTTGTAAAACAGGAAAGTGTTAAATAAGTAAACCTCTGCGTGAGATTTTCAACAATTTCATATATGCGCAAACCAAAGGCCCCGGCCAGCCTGTGCGTCCGCAGAGTCTGACCAGAGTCTTCGCTATGCGTTTAGTAGATAGGTGAGGTCTCAAAGTATCTGTAGGCCATCAGGTATTTTGACACTTGCAGTATGTGGCTGTCAACGCTACCCAATATTTACACCTCACGATAATTTCAAATTGTTGAAAAAGTCACGCTCAGGCTCAAGTATCCCACCAGTACTTACCATCATCGTAATCATCATCATCGACATCTGACCGTGACCCTGACATTGACTTGGCGTCCCCTTGTCCCTGCTGCCTCTGCGACTCTGTCTGGTTCCAGTGTATAAGGACTCTGTGGTTATCTGGTATAGGAGCTGGGCCCAGAGCTCCTGGGTACGGAGCTTGAGGCGTCATGCCATAGCTCGGATCAAAATGTCCTGAGGAAAAAAGAATTAATGAATTATTATTTTGATATATTTTTACGAGATCCAGTAAAAAGCTTTTTTAGCCCACATGGAATTTTTTAAGGTTAAACTGTTATAGGAAAATACCTTTCACGATTTCGATACTAGTTGTATTACAGTATTAGTTGCTAAAAATTTATTGATACTTTTTATTTTTATTATCAATTTTATATTTTCAAACAAGTTTTTACTTCTGCAATTTCTTTTTTTTTTTTATTTTTTAATCTATTAAGTTTTTTTTTATTCTAATTTTTGTTGTTTTTAATTCTTTCTTATAAGTTTTATTTTACTGTGCTCAGAATTAAATAGGTTCAAAAGATAAAAGTTGTCAATATACGTACCAAAGTTGTAGCCTCTACGTAAGCTGTCCACCTCAATCATATTTAGTTTAGTAATTCCTAAACAACGTATATCATAATATTTCTAAATCCAAACACTGTATATCCTCCTCTCAATTATCTTTCTTTGAAACTTTCTTAGATAACAGATAAGTTAAAACACAACTGATAACTTCTTCAAAATTTTTAAGTTTATATACATACTAAACTTTTAAAATCGACACTTTCAAGCAAATTGAGCAATCCTTTTCAAGTGACATGATTATCATTGTACACATATTAATCACCCCATAAAATTGTTTGTAAAGAGTAGAATTGTCATTAATGGCAATCATTTACTCTCCTTTAACAGGTAATTATTCCACAATTAGTCCTTTAATGACTTTATGATACCTGTAAGTTTATCACACGTCTAGTTCCGATACATGCAGGTCGGGAAATGACACGAGACGTCACCACGAGGGAACCCTGGGTAGAAAGTTTACACCGCCATCTTGGTGTTATCACGTCTTGTACAAACTGTTGAAACTTTCTTTAATAACGCAAACCATTCAAACTTTGAAAAGAGATGACATAAAAGACTTTAAAACTTTTGGGAAAATTTGACATTCCTACTAATTTAAAGAACAAAATTGATTTGAACTTCATTTTTTTCTTCTGTATAATACTGTAATTCTCCGATTTTTCCTCCATATCTTCCAATGGCTTTAACGAAGAATTTCAATATTTTTGTGAAATTCAGTTCTCTGTAAATAATTTCCACTCAAAAAAGGTTATTTATTTTTTTCTAGCACAATTTAATCTGACGTATTATTAATTGATTCTGAAAAAAAACCATCAACAGTATGATCGTAAGGTTAAAAACTCATAGATGATATTTTTGTTCATCATTGAGTTACGACAAAAAGTCTTATCTCACTTTATTTTGCGCAACTACTTGTAAGCCTGACGTTTCTGTAAAGTTCTAACTGAGGTGCGCATCAACCAAAACAACTAGATTTTTTGTATATTTTATGTATATTTAGTAGTTGTTGTAGCAGTAGTAGAAGAAGAAGTAGAAGTAGAAGAAGAAGTAGTAGTAGTAGTACAAGTAGTAGTAGGAATAGTAGTAGAAATAGTAGTAGTAGTAGTAGTAGTAGTAGTAGTAGTAGTAGTAGTAGTAGTAGTAGTAGTAGTAGCAGTAGCAGCAGTAGTAGCAGCAGTAGTAGTAGTAATAGTTGTAGGTGATATACCCAAGAACATAAGCGATAGTTGCTATTTACCGAAGATAAATGCAATGTATAGTTTTATATGTTTAGGAATTATATCATGAATTCAAAAAAATGTTACGAAATTCCGCGAAAACCAACGATATATTGTTGCGGTCACCTTTCGTTTCAATATCACCCTATTGACATAGTCCAAAGAAAATCTTGATCCGATTTAAGTGGACCAGAAGGGAAAGTTGGCCCGTTAAGTCGTTATCGACTTAACTTGAAACACTTTAAAACTAATCCCCATTCAAATTGGAAATTGTTAACAAAACACTCGTATCAATATTTTTACACAATTAGCAGCAAAGATTTTTGTAACACTGATATGGGTATAATACTTGGAAAATTTTATACTATGGTGTGAAGAAATTTAAAGCCAGTGGACGACCAAAACCCCGTAACTACAGCTTGAATAAGCTGTAATTACGAGGTTCTGGTCGCACACCGACGGTACGAAAATTCTTGTCACACCTGAGAATAATCTTTTTAAAGGACACAATTTATAGGACACAAATTTTAGCAAGAAATGGAACAAAAAACATGCGCATGTGCACCGTGCGATGTGCACCCAGAGATCATTTTAACATGTTAAGGTAATGGACCCGTAATTGTTCTGCAATGTTTCGAAAGTAATGAACTAAAAACATTGTTTACCGAGGTTTCCTAAAGAATTTCATTAGGAAACCTCGGTTAGTATTGTGAAAGAACATGTAGGCCGAAATGTTGCGGAACTATTACGGATCCACTGCCTTGATGTATTATATTGTAGACGAGGTTCTTCATTTCTTACTGACACACTGTTAGTAGGCGACCAAGACTTCGTAACCACAACTTGAAATGAGATTTAGGCACGAAGTTTTGTTCAACCGTCGATCATAATATGAGAATTGTCCAACTGCGATAAGTTAGTTTTGTTTGTTTGAATGGGTTTTACGCCGCTTTCAACAATTTCGCAGTTATATCGCGGCGATCGGAGCACCTAACAATGGATTCCTGGTATTTCTTTCACCTGTACTACCATTACACTCTTTCCTAGCCTCCGACTGCTATCTCACATAGGTTTACGATTATCTACCCATTGGTGAGAGACAAACGTCGGAAAGGATATTTGCCGCCACCGGGGATCGAACCCACGACTTCCAGATTGGAAGCGATAAGTTAGTATTACAGTACATCTTAAAGAATTTATACATCTATTCTTGTGGAGTTTTCGCCGCTTTTTACAATATTTTAGTCCTATCGCGGCGACTGGAGCACCTAACAATCGAGAATTTAAAGAGTGTGGATAAATGAAAATTGCTTCTGACAATATCTTATATTATCTCTTACCTACGATGTTTTCTTTTATAAATCATTAAAGGGCGTTTATCATCTGGAACGGACGAGAAACGTTTCCTTTTTTGTGTGTTGACGTTTAAGGTTCATGTACAGTGTTTGAGACCTAATATTTAGGGCACTTCATAAGCCAAGAAAAATCCGTTTGTCCAGGTATATCATATATCAAAATGAAGCTATTCGTGACCACAAGCAGTTAGGCAACATAAGACCGCCATAGCTATAGCGGTATAGCCAAAACATTGTAGAAAAGGGTAATTTTGTACAGAACAAGCAACTGCATGACGGTTGCATAAAATTGCCCCGTATTTTAACGAAGTACAGTCTGAAGTACCATCCAGGTAGTGCTACAACCTTAGATATAAAACTCAGTATAAAAAGGCTCTTTTGAAACAATCAATTTCCATTAATTTTGTCAATATACATGTCAAACCGGTTTGGTCTCTTTTCAAAATAGATGTAAGGTATGGTGCAACATCACACCATAATATTGTGAAATATTTTCGGCGATTTATTTCAAATAATAGATTTTTTTAATTCAATGATCTACAATATAACTATATATTTATCATTCTGTGAAATAAAAATTGATATATTGCTAAACAACCTTACAGGTATATAAACAATCAATGTCTATTTATGTTGTGATAACACACCATACCCTAAAAAGATCTACACGTTTACAAAATGAGAATGACATATATGACATATGTGTTTATAAAATAAGCCAAAATAAATTGCTTGCATAACAACGTTTTGGGGTTGAGTTTTATACCAATGGTTGTAGCACTACCTGGATGGTACTTTACGCTGTACTTTGTTAAAATATGAGCCAATTTTATCCAACAGTCATGCAGTTGCTTGTTCTGTACAAAATGACCCTTTTCCACAATGTTTTGGCTATACCGCTATAGTTATAACAGTCTTATGTTTTTCAACTGCTTGTGCTCATAAATAGCTTCATTTTGATAAACAATATTCCTGGACATACTGCTTTTTCTTGGCAAATGAATGCCCTTAAAATTGGGTCTCAAACACTTTACATGAACCTTAATTTGGTTACGTTATTAAAAAAAGTCGCATATCTATGATTCTAAAGGCAAAGGGTAAAGATTATTTTCAACAATTGTTAATTACAATTTAGCCCGGATTAGAGTTGTTGTGTGAAATATGCTATTTATACAAATCAGACCTACTTTAGGAAAACAGGACAAACTTGTTTATGTAGGGAGAAAATATTTAAAGGGATATTGAAGGAAAACTATTGATTGGTCATTATTTATTCACCACCCTAAAAGACTGTCCCTCTGGATTCAAAATGTCTTTCGTTTCTTTTTGATTTGAAATTTCCATATCTTTGTATAATACATAATTTTAATTCGGCTTTTTTTTAATTGTGACCCATCACGCGAAAAGGGACCATCTGGGAAGTGCATAAAGTGTCGACCCTTATCAGACTGCGCGGATTGCGCAGACTGACTAGGGTCGAAACTTTTCGCACTTTGCTAATTTTCTGAATCTAGAATAATTAATCTACCTTCCTGTGAAAGGATTTTTGAAATGAGACCTCTAGTTGCCTATGCTGGACCAAATCTCTTTTCAAATATTCATTTCAACGGGTCACAATTATAAACCAATATTGACTAACAGAATTAGGGACCAATACGTGCAGACCTGGCGATAACGGCGATACGTTCATCTATGCCGAGTTCCGAACATTATTATTATTATTATTATTATTATTATTATTATTATTATTATTATTATTATTATTATTATTATTATTATTATTATAGAGGTATTAGAGGTATGGCGACAATAAACGTAATCAAATCGAAGCAGTCGCCGGCGATGTGGTCTCTGAATGGATGCGTGAGTGTAAAGACAGGGTTTTTGGTAGTTTTGGGGGCTTTGTCGGAGAGGCATTGCACACAATGGTCGAACAACCAAATTTCTGTAAAAATTCGTGTGTTCCATTCTTTAGTTGCCAAAACGAGCTAATTGTGTCATTAAGGTACTGGACCCGTAATAGTTTCGCAACATTTCGGAACACACGATCTTTCACAGTGGTAACCAAGGTTTCCTAATGAAAATCATTAGGAAACCTCGGTTAACATCGTTAAAGTTTACTACTGACGAGTTGTTGTGGGTCTATAACGGGTCCTCTACCTTAAAAGGTTCTAATTCTGTTGTTTTCTAGCTGATTTAATTCCAATATCCGACCTATTCACAAAATACGGAACCTTTGAATATAGTACCGAAGCTATGCACGACCCACGTGAACGTCAAAGCAAAAATCTGACCAAATGCTTTTTTTCTTGAACACTGAGCCCAGTTGAGTTATTGTCACCAAAAAAAACCCCCACCAAATAAATCTTAATTTCACCTTTGTGTACAAGTCTAAATAATGCTAAATAATTTTGGTTCTGTGTGTTACAAAGACGCATGCTTGCACCAAGAGAGTATGAAACAAATATCTCGGCCAATAAGAACGCACAAATCATGATAAACAAAACTAAAATTGAATTGGAATAATGACAGTGAGAAACACAAGTCCGCAAATCAAAGAGCAATTTGTACATTTAACCGATAAGCCCCGGCACAACGTGATATGACTCGGTCGTTAGTCACTTGTTGAGAGCGGGGGAGTGTTAACTACACTTAGTTTTGTTGACAGAATGATTGTCCACGTTTGATCTTAATTTTCTGCGCTTAACTTTACAAAAACCGAACTTGACTTGAGCAAATTTTACACGTAATGTTATAAAATTCAATTTCAAACCAAAACCGGTCCTTCGTTCCTTCGGGCGTGGAAAGTTGCGTTTCCTATAGTGAGGCGTACCTAATGCATGTCATGAGATTGCTGAATTAGTCGGTTTGTATGTTTGAATGGGGTTTAACGCCACTTGCAACAAAAAAAAATTCCTGTTATATCGCGGCGGCTTGAGCACCTAACAATGGATTCCTGTTATATCTCACACCAGTACTACCATAACATCCTTTCCTAGACTCCAGCTGCTATCCTACATAGGTCTACGAATATCGACCAATTGGTGGAAGAAGGAAGGGGGAGGGATAACTCGAGAACTGGGAGATTTTTGTATAGAAAATCTGTAAATTTACTTAAATCGAAAATTAAAGAGTGTCATGGTGAAGTAAAAGCGCGTGGTGGCAAATGAAAATTGTTGCCGGGCATACTGTAGTAGACCAGTTTTCTTTTTTTATAGTACAATACAATACGATATAATACAATACAAATTCTTTATTTGCTATTAAAAGCGCCCAACATGAGCAGAAAATTTCACAACCAATCAACCTAAACAAAACATCAAACAAATGACATGTCCGCCCGGATAACACATACAAGTACACGTTGCCGTTGGCTCACAGATAGCTACACACAATGGGGCCATTTGGTAGAGAGAGGGAAAAAAACATACTAAAATTATTTTCTTTTTATCAACGAGTTTAATGAGTAAATTACTAATATTTCTTTTTTATAATAAAATTGTCTTCTAAGCTCATCAACCAGATAAAAAGTCTATATGTATTAAGGTTTGAGAGGTTTTTGTATATAAACCAAAAAATAAACCCTCACCATGGATCAGGGGCTTGTTTTACTAAACATCCTACGATCATTTTTTTTTTTTTTTTTTTTTGCGTAATTCAAAAATTAAAGTTGCTTCTACAGTAGTTGCTAATATGAAATTCTGCCATGCATAATCTTTTTGGAATCGTTTTCTACCAATGAGATATTGCAAAGCCGAATCTAACAATGAATGAAGCACCAGATGCCATTTGTGGTTTGTTATTTACTCACGATTTTTTTCGCAAGAAGTTAAGTCAAACGGCCCCAGACTCTAAAAATTGGATATTCTGAGGTGTGTGAAAACCCATGACCCTGGCCAGTCTGCAGAAAAATCAAGACGTTTAAAGGGTTCGTGTTATTGTTTGATATTGGGGAGTCATTGATTCCCCACCTAAGAAATTCTGGAGGTCAAATCTAAATTTGAAGGGGTCAAAGCGACAGAAAAAGAAGTCATTAGTAGAATTGTGCACATTTAAGGGTCACTCCAACTGTTTCTTGTAATGTTATGAAACAAGTAATTAATTTGTAGAACTTTAGATAGTAATTTGTGAAATCCGCAGGCATAAAATATCTTTTGACCCTAAGTAATTCCTCTAAAGGGGGATAAATTTCTAGGGGCCAAATCAAAATATTTTCAGGGTTTTTTTTATTTTATTATTATGAGGGGGGGGGGGGAGGGTCGGTAAAAACCCTGGTTTCAGGGTCAAACACGAGCCCTGTTAAATGGTAGCGCGACTACGAAACCAATCTATTTTTTAAAAGTTTACTTTTGAATGTACAGCCCAACGCCAAGTATGGAGAAACCTATCGATAATCCCAGAGCAAATCTAGTTGTGATCATACTTAAGCTTAAAGTGTCATGTATTATCTATTTAAGATTTAGTCTGAACGACGATTTATATACTTTTGGATCAGAGTGGATTAAAATCTATCAATTATTTGATCCCATAATTTGTCCTGGCTCAAACTTACAAATCCCCGGTACAAGTCATTGATAAAACTTTTTACCTCTCAAAAAAGATTGGACAGCAGTCAAAGGGCCAACTTATTTCTGGCCCGAATCCTACACGGGTGTAGACTGGTCCCACTTTCGACTATCAGAATAGCCTGTTCTAGGCTATTCTAATAGTCGATGTCGGTACTAGTCTAAAGCTGGTAGTCCGCTGTTAGAGAGATACTCTGATTAGCGTGCAACAATACCCGCCCGGGATTGGAAATAAGTTTGCCCATAATCACAATTATAGGTCCGGTCCATCTTGCATCTTTCTTTCATCAAGATTCGGATCACGGTCCGGTTTTGATCCCTGGTGACGGCAAAAGCTACAGGAAAGAACCTAATGGTAGT
This sequence comes from Fragum whitleyi, assembly GCA_948146395.1. NCBI lineage: Eukaryota > Metazoa > Mollusca > Bivalvia > Cardiida > Cardiidae > Fragum > Fragum whitleyi. Next base: position 64,735,466 of record OX411544.1, read on the forward strand.
TCTGGTGCAAGAAATTTCATAAAACCTTTCCTTAAATCTCCGGTTGCCGCGATATGAATGAAAATTGTTAGAAGCGGTGATATAGCGGCGATTAACATCTTTAAAAGCCAATTCAACATACCTTAGTTTCGCAACTTGGTCTTTAGTCAGTGAAGTTGAAATTGAATAACTCGCGATTGTTTTATAAGTCCACTATTCGTCTTAATAGAATAACCTATAATAGGCTATAAATAGGCTATAAAATAATAACCTTTTATGAAAAAAAATCCATGAAATAACAGTCTTCATTTATATCAAATAAAAATTTACGCAGTTCCGTCAACGATGATCAAATTTCATATTTGATACTACATTATTTACTAACACCCTAAAGGAATATTTCGGCGGTACTAATACCATATTATTTTGTTTGTAAATTGATGAAGATCTGTAAATATAAAATCTGTTGAATAAAGCATCTTGAATCTTCGTGGAGGATCCAGGATATCTGAAAAGGGAGTTCGAACATTCGAATTTCGATAGGGTTTAAAGGATCGTATGCTCGGTGAGCCCACGACTCACAAATAAGTAGCCAAGACTCTAAAAAATGGGATGTAAGTCTGTACCTGATACTCTAGAAATCGTCTTCAGAGAAGGACTGTGAAAGTTGATCCCTAAAGGTACATATCTATCCAACACCTTTTCTAGCTAATTCAGAGAAAATTTCAATATTTGGAAAGAAAAAAACCAACAACAACATGCTGATACCTTCACGTTGTTGACGCCGTACAAAAACGCGGGAGTTCGATTTCCTAATATAACCAAATTTTTATGAATTTTGCTATGACAATGAAATGACTAGGCCTGATCTGCCGCCGAGTTTGTGAATTAAATGTGCTTTGCACCTTATCACACTGTTTTGAGAAACCTTTCGGGACAGGGTTTTAAAAGTGTAAATTCTTTATCAATAAAGAGACGACAATCCATTTCCTCTCCACCAGTCCACTTTTTGATTTGTTGGCCTATCTTAATTCTTGACTGCTCATCTATTATTGCTGGTCCTCTAGCCCATGTAATTAATCTATCTTTGATTCAAGGTATTGTCCCACCTGACCTAAAGTCAGCTAGAGTTGTTCCTTTGTTTAAAAAGAATGATAAGACTGATGTGGGAAATTATCGACCTGTATCAATTCTTAGTGTTGTTTCTAAAATATTTGAGCGAGTTGTTTTTGATCAAATAGAATCATATTTAAGTGATAAAAATTTATTATATGAGCTTCAGTCTGGCTTCAGGAAGGGGTTTTCAACAGACACCTGTCTTATTCATCTTTCAGATTTCATTAGACAGCAGATGGATAAAGGTCATTTTGTGGGAATGGTCTTACTAGACCTACAAAAGGCTTTTGATACAGTTGACCACTCAATTCTTATCATGAAACTAGAAGAAATTGGATTTGGTAATGATATTGTTAAATGGTTTATGTCTTATCTTACTGACAGGAAGCAGTGTGTTGATATTAACAAAACTCAGTCTTCATTCGAAAATATATCTTGTGGTGTACCACAAGGGTCTATCCTTGGTCCTCTCTTATTTTTGATATATGTGAATGATATGTCTGCAGTTGTGAAAAACAAACTTCTTCTTTATGCAGATGACTCAGCTATCTTAGTTTCAGATAAAGACAGGTCCTGTGTTGAAAGGGCGTTGTCTGATGACCTTAATAAAGTAAGATCCTGGCTCATCGATAACAAATTGTCTTTACACTTAGGAAAAACTGAATCCATTCTTTTTGGTTCAAAGCAAAAGTTGAAATCAAATAGTAAAATAAATGTTGTTTGTGATGGGAGTACTATCAATTCTACCTCTTTTGTGAAATACCTTGGTGCAATTCTTGACCAAAGTTTATCTGGTGAAAATATGGCAAGTTCTTTATTGCAGAAGGCAAATGCTAGGCTGAAGTTTCTTTATCGAAAGAACAAATTTCTCACACTTCATACTAGAAAATCATTAGTTTCTTCCTTAATTCAGTGTTATTTTGACTATACTTGTGTCTTTTGGTATTTCAGTTTAAACAAAAAATGGACTGACAAACTTCAGGTACTACAAAACAAACTTATAAGATTTGTTTTAGATTTAAACCACCGTTCACGTATCCTAGATACACATTATAAAACTTTAAATTGGCTTCCAGTTAGTAAAAGAGTAGAAGAAATTGCTCTACTGCATAATTTCAAGATAAAAAACGGAACAGCTCCTAAATATTTGTCGGAACAGTTTATAGAAGCAGCCACGTCCCATTCATATGGCACTAGATTTAGCAGGAACGGTTGCTTTGCCGTTCCAAGGGCTGGGACCCATGGAAGGAAATCATTTTCTTACTTGGGCTGCTGCCTTTGGAACCGCTTACCAACGACAATTAAAAATGCAAATTCTATTGCTATGTTTAAAAAAAGTGTCCACAAACATCTTCTTGAGTCCTTGTGATAACAATTTGTACAACCTGTGATATATTGCAATTTTTAAGTAACGCTCAGTTAAACTGTGATAATTTTGTCATATTCAGCATTATGCCTCTCTATGTCAGCCACATCCAAGCAGGGGTCCGCAATGGAAATAAGAGATCAATATCTCTTTTTTGCGTTAACCCAGGTTTGGTGGTGGCAGACATGATTTATGTAACATACTGTGATATATATTTTTTATCGATATGTATTATTACATTTTATCATGTATTGTCAACATCTTTTACCGAATAAAATCTATCTATCTATCTAATTAAAGTGATACTAGGCCAATACTTTCTCATAACCATTCATAAACAATATGACTCACAGCGGCGTCCTTAGATTTTTAAATACGAGAAATATGTAACATCCCTTTAGCCTGTCTAATATGGTGAGTCCTTTTGGGTCAAAAGCTTACAAAGTGTCGTGCACGCTTAAAGTAGAAGTAAATCAGGGAAATGATAAAAGTGCACCCATAATATTAGAATGCACATCCATAATTGACGGGTACCTAACCTAGACTATCATTCTACAGGTGTAATTTCAATTAATATCGAACGTAATCCATGTAAGAAAACTGTTTACATGTAATTCTTGCAGATTTTTTTAGTACATCCCTTTGAGAGAATGAAACGCTCTTTTAAGCATCGAAAGATTAAACTGAATTCCCCGTCATTATTATTATTATTTTTTTTTTTTTTTTTTTTTTTCAAAATTTCATGAGTAAATTCAGTATTGAAGTGCGCTTCAAGGAAGTCGTATAGCAATATATAGCTTTTTCCGAAAATGCTTAAATTTATTAATTTTTCTTCTGTTACTCCTTTCTCTAAGGTTCATTTCAACTTGATCTCAAGTATGAAAAGGATAGATTGAATAACTTTGATAAGTGAATATTTAACAGACAATAATTCATACAATTGACTCGGCGTAACTGAATTCCGTTCGACCTCTTGAGACCCGAATCGAGTGGACCGACTGGGCTTTCTATAGACGGTGACGCACCGTTGCTCGGACACCACGAAGTTCGGATACTATTCAAAAACCACAAAATGTCTGCACCTGATTTAGTAGACAGATAAAGGTAGTTGGTGGTATTTTCGATTGATCGGACTTAACGAAATTTGACGATGCAAATCAAAAGTGGTATATACTATACATTGGTAATACATAACATTTGAAAAATATTTATACCAAATGTGTTATTATGTACATGTATTATGTTTCACTTTGATAAAACATATTACTACTATATTTCATTATACAAAATTTCTAAGCACATTCTGATACATGTACGGCGTCGCAAAACATAATTGAAGATGACGTTTCGGAAAATAAATCAAAGAAAGGTTAAAACTGGACATTTTATCTTTTTTTTTTTTGTTGTTGTTGTTTGTTTTCAAATTAATACGTGCCGAAAAGATCTACACAGACGACCAGAAAGCATTAAATGCAATTTTTCTTCGAGCGTATTAACCAAAGTACCACCAGAAGCCGAATAGCCAATTAAATGACCCAAAAATCAATGCAGAAGTAAGTTTACGCCCGTTGTTCTTTCTAGTTTACGGAAAAATCTGAGCGATGTTCCAAATCAATCGGGAACCCTCGACGATTCTACGGAATAGACCTCGGGAATAATACGGACGCAGCCATGAAAGCGCGTCATTTCGCGCGTAGGTTTATATGACGTCACAAACATCAACGATCCCGCTAAGGATGACGTTGCATAAAATAAAATCAACGAAAGAATAAAAATGGGCATATTATGATTTGATAACAAAACGCAGTGGTTTACTGCGTTTTGTCATCAAACTATAGTATGCCCAAAAGATCTCCAAAGATGATCGGAATGAATTAATAAAATGTTATTTTCTACAAGCGTAATAACCGAAGTATAACCAGGAGCCGAATTACCTAAAAATGACCCAAAATTACTACACTTACGTCCGAGGTACTTTTCAGTTTACGGAAAAGACCGAGCGATGTTCCGAATGGTTCCAAATGCGACATTTTTACACGAGAACGATCGGGAACCTTCGTCAACGAGAATAACAATTATCAGCTACCCCTCTATGGATGACGTTGCGTAAAAACAAAATCAACGAAAGAATTACTGCGTTTTGTCATCAAATTATTATATGCCCCAAAGAAAGCATCGAGAAAACATGTTTTACGTCAAGCGTATAAACCGAATTAACAAAAGAAACCGAATTACTTTAAATTGACAAAAAACTACTACACTTACGTCCGAGGTAGCCTACTACTTACCAGTTTACAGAAAAGCCCGAGCGATGTTCCGAATGTCATGAGACCTCTCTCCTGCCAAACGACGTATTCGTAAAAAATCTATATGGGATCCATTTTCGAATCACAAAGCCATATAAAGAGAGGTGGAAGGGTGAATTCAGGAATGCTTTGTTTTACGGGTAGCCGTATGAAGAAGGAAATGGACTGTGTTGATAGAGATAAGATGATATTCAAAATAACCACATATGAGGGAGGGTGCGGAAAATTAGCCATCCCGGGTATGGGAAAGTTGGTATGAGCATGTAGAAAAAAATGGAATATTATCAATAATAGTAAACCCGACTGCGAGCGTATAGAGCTAGAGCTTGCTGTCTAATAAGATGCTGTAAACACAACTAAATGCAAGCTGATTTTACGAACCGCGGCCCTGTGAAAGGATGAGATTTCAGGCTTAAATCTAGAGCGACGGATAACATTGTCCGAGGTACTTGATAGTAGTTTGGTGAAAATGTCCACTTTAAGAAAATCCAAAAACATTTTTTGTTTGTTTGTGCATAATTTTGTGAGCCTCCTGATTAAGTTTTTAATCTCATTTTTCACAAAATCATACATTTTGCTTCTCTCTATTTGTGGAATAAACATAATAAAACCCCATCTGCCGAATATGAAAATAAAGGCCGTTCTAGACCGGAAAAAAATTAAAGGCAGAATAGTTTCGGCTTGTTTGCCTTATTTATTAATTTCATAACAAGAAATACATGATACTTTGAACAAAATCTCTAAGCCGGTAACTGGCGGCTAGCCTTTGGAAGAGTCAAGTGGCTAAGTATATCCACAAACAAGTTAACCTGGCTCTAGTGAGTTATTAAATATAACTGTCATAACAGAATGTAACCCCTTCCTGTGTAATCTTTTATGGGTTACTTCATGAAAAAAAAGTGTTGATTTTTTTTCATTTTCAAAGAAAGATAGAAAAGAAGGAACGAAAAAATCAAAGTTGGACTTAAAGAAGTGGACTCGTTATAGTTTCCCCAACGTGTCGTTGGCAATGGACTTTAACAGTGTAAACCGAGGTTTCCAAATGATTTCATTTGGAAACCTTGGTCAACATTGTGAAAGATCTTGGGTTCCGAAATGTTGAGGAACTATTTTGGGTCCACTATCTTAAACAGCGACAGCGAATAGCTTTTGAAATTCATTCTCAAACGTGTGAGATCTCCTATAACTTTTTTTTCCATCTTTCTCCAAATTTCCGGCTCTGAAATCGAAGTTTAATAGAAAATACACATATTATTTTTCATGTATCCATATATTTTATTTTCTTTGCGTTTGTCCTTTTTTTCCACTGCCTAACAATCGTCGGGGGCAGAAGGTAAAGGTGGAGATTTGCCAACTTTACTTCTATATTTCTGATTCTTGTGGAATTTGTTTAAGCACAAGCATACAAAGTTCATGTAGATCTAGACTTATACTCGAACTTTTGTTCTTGTCTTCAAATGTGAGGGAAGAAATGCTAAAGGCATAAATATAAGTTAATTAAAACAAACTGATATAGAAAATTATAAACATACATTTGTACCAAGTGTTGAAATAATAAATTCATACGAGCATTTATCCTTTGAGAGACTTAGTCAATCAACAAATCTGTCAAACTTTGTCTGTGTACTTCTAATAGCAATTCCGTTTGTGTTGAAGTTTGTGATGCAGAATTGTCTATGAGTTATGGCCAATGATAAAGTTTTTATGGTTATTCAGTGACCTTGAACAAAATGACATTGACCTCGATTTTGATATCAACTGGAAAGGTTGCCATAAACAATATTCATGTGACCTATGAAGGCTAAGCCAGTTATCAGTCCGAAATTATTGCAAATGTTAAAGTTTCTATTTTACACAAATTTGGTCTTGAAAAATGACCATGACTTTGACGGACGACCTTGAAGTTGGTACGAAGAGAAGCCTATAGTACTCCACATGTAAGATATGAAAGCTCCATCACTTCCCATTCAAAAGTTGTAGCCGATGCCGTTTTTGTGTTAAATTAACACGGACCTCGATCAATGACCTTGACCTTGATGAATGACATTGACTTTGGTGTCTCCTGAATGACCTTGCCATAAGTGATACTCATGTGAACCAAAAAGGCTATATCACTGGCCAATTAAAAGTCATAGCCAACGTTAAAGTTTTTTTTATTTATCACAATCTTGACCTTGAAAAATGACTCTCAATGATGACTCGAAGTTGGTCCCAACAGAATCTGAATGTTTTCATCACAAGCATTCCAGATGTGAAATTTCAATGCTCTACCATTTACCATTCCAAAGTTATAACCAATGTTAAAGCTTTCTTGGTCGGACAAACGGACATGTCTAAAATTGTATCTATCTATCGATGCGGATGCATTAAAAGTGAAATACGAATAAACGGATTTCAGTTTCTCTACACCTGAATGAGCAAAGCAGACAATAGTTATTGGGGCAGAAGGTCAACTGATAGGCCAGGGATTTGTATGGAATACACACTGGTCAATGATAGATAGTGCTTAATTAAACCCTAGATTATGTAACCGTTACATATCGTAAATACTGGTTTTGTTTTCAGACAAAATAAAGAAAATGAATCATTTAACTTTATTCCAGAAATCCTATTTTAAATCATCACCAGATAGAAAATCTTTAAACAAGTCACAATTGAGGAAATGTCTAGGCAACAAGGGGCAATTACAGTTTTAATGAAATAATTTCATTTTTACAAAATAGAGATATCTTTAAATGATTGAAGTATCTTGTATCCAGTAATTTGTGTTTGTACTGTATTCTCATTAAAACTTTTGTACAGTTGTGAACCGTCACGCGAAAAGGGACCATCTTGGAACTTTGTAAAATGAAAATTTGAAAAAGAGATTGGGTCCAGCAAACAGAGGTCGCGTTTTAAAAATTCTTTCATTGGAAGGTAGATAGAACATTCCAAATTCAGAAAATAAGCCCATTACGGAAAGTTTCGACACTAGTCAGTCAGCGCAAACCACGTGGTCTGACTAGGGTCGACGCTTTACGCACTATCTAGATGGTCCCTTTTCGCGTGACGGGTCTCAGTTTCTTTTCTTTATATTTTTACCAACTGAATAATTCAAATTATGTTAGATAGTTCATCTGTTTATTTTGCTTCCTGTGCGCTTTCTTTCTTCTTTAATTGTTTTTCATCATAGTATCAATGAAACTTAATTTTTTGTTTGTTTTCACTTGAAGGTAGATTGAACATTCCAGATTCAGAAAATAAGCCCATTGCGAAAAGTTTCGACACTAGTCAGGCAGCGCAAACCGCGCAGTCTAACTAGAGGCTCGACGCTTTACGCACTAGCCACATGGTCTCTTTTCGCGTGACAGAAAATAAGCCCATTACAAAAAGTTTAATACGCTATTATAGTCTGCATATGCATGTTGCATTTATTAACTAAGAGATTGTTTCAATACATTTTGTAACCATCATGTCTTTTTTTAATTTCTTTTTTCACTTCAAACTAATAAGATTAAGTAGATTTCTCTGAAAATATCAGGACGTGCTTTAAAAAAGCCCTTACATCAACTTATCACTGAGCAATTTTGTTGGCGTATGTATCTTCAAGTTTTTAAACTTTTCGCATTGAGAAAAACAAGTGACCTTCTCAATACATGTATTTGTAAATTCTTTTTTTTTTCATTTTATTTCACTAAGTCCTATAAAGTGCGATTTAATAGCTATTGTCTTTCTCTGTCGGATTAGTTTCCAATAAAACAATTATCATTATAAACCAAACTTAGTATTTCATATGAGTTTTTTAATAGTTTTTTTTCCTTTGTTGAAACATTGCAATTATTCTTGATATCATTGGCTAAGTGCTTCATAGTAGAGTTTAAATAAAGAAAATCTGCATTTCAATTCCATTGTTAAAATCACTTGTTAGCAAAATGTTATGACCTACTCAGTACACACAGCTTAAACAAAATTCATATCTTCATGGTCCAATAGGTCCCATGCTTTGTGAAATGCCAGTTAAAACATACCAGAAACAGATCTGAATATTCATAGTAAAATAACAATAACCAAAAAACATACTGTCAAGAATGAACAAAAGCTACATTCCATGTAACTTTATGTTATTCTTCAATAATACAAGAAGTGAAATATATTCAGTCAAAACAATCACCTCAATATACAATTAAGTCTAATTCGTTTAAAGCAATAAGCTGTAATTTAGATTGGCTTATCATTTTAAATATAAAGAAAGGGAAGAAGTAGCCGATTCACTCCATGAGTTAATTATCAAGCTTTGGTGGTCATTTATTCTTTATTTATTCTTCGGGCGACAATCGTGAAAACCTTTGGATTTCAGTGGTCATTTTCCCAATTAATCAGACACATTCTTCAGCAATGTTTTAGTACTATTTCCTTTATTTCCTTTATTATTAGTAAGAATGATATACGACCAACGTACGTCTAAATTTGCTTAAAACCTAACAGCCATTTGTTTTTGTGTTTTTTTGGTGTCCATCCTAAATATTTCAAAAAATGTGTTGAAAAAATCTATCTTTAATCAAGGATACAATCCTTGGCATTCGTCAGATACTTAGAAAATAAGGCCTATTTTGCCTGTAAAGTTACTGTATAGTAGGCAGCCATGTCTATCATTTTGTGGCAGCCAATTTTAAATGATCGGAATTTGGGTAACCCGACTTTATATCAAATAACCAGAACAATATTTTTAGTTTGAATAGGGAATCATAGTCACCATTTTGCCAACTGACAGGAACTGATAACAGCTTCATGTTGTTTTAATAATTATAGTGTTACTTCGGAGAATTTGCTTTTGGCGGCCATGCTGAATCGTCAGATTCTGATTAAAATTGCTTCCTTGTCAAAAATGGATGTTAAAAGCCTTCAATCGGTACTTCTTTCACAATTCCTAGATTGTCATAAAGAGGGATAAGGTTGATTTACTTGAAACCTGGTTTAAAATTGGCGGCCATTTTAATATTTTAAGGCCGTCATCTTGATTAGTGCAACCTTAGGTGACAAACATTATCTTATATCGAAAAAAAATAATCACTTAATCTGGCACTACCTCAATGGTTCTTTTGTGACCAGAAAGTGAGATATGCTCGATTTACTTATTAATAAAACTTATTGAGATTTGGGTGGTCATTTTACTTTCATTGGCGACCACCTTTATACTTGCCAAGTGTCAGGTTCTGTACTTTGATCAAAGACACATCCTTAAACCTTCATCTGGTACTTATAAACGAATATATAACAACGTAAAACGTAAAAATAAGAATGCATTTAAAAAGATAGAAGGAAAACGTATATCCAACTTGGCAAAAAAGAACCCAAAAGAATTTTGGAAAAATGTTAGAACACAATATACAGAAAATAAAGAAGTTAACACTAATATCACAATTACAGAGATGTATGATCATTTTAATGAGTTATACGGCTCAATTTCTAACCAAAGAAACGAAAATATAAACCAACCAAACATATTACACATTAACAATGATGACGAATTAGATTGCCCTTTTACAGAAAATGAAGTAAAAAATGCCGTGTTTTCCCAAAACAATTCTAAAAGTCCAGGCACAGACAAATTGATAGCCGAGGTTTTCAAAAATTCATTCGATATTATTTCGAATTTTCTAATTCAATTTTTTAATTGCATATATGACCAAGGCAAATTTCCAGATAATTGGAATGAAGGCATGATTATACCAATATTTAAAGGAGGGTCTCACGAAACAAAAAACTATAGAGGTATAACTCTTAATAACATATTGGCAAAAATTTATTCAAAAATGTTGGTAACCAGATTAACCAACTGGGCTGAAAAACACGGAACTTTTCTAGATAACCAATACGGATTTCAAAAGAATAAGTCAACTGCAGATTGTATATTTATCTTGCATGCAATAATTACCAAAACTTTATCATGTAAAAAAAAGTTATACGCTGCTTTCTTAGACTGGGAGAAAATGTTTGATAAAATTGACCGATTATTGCTGTGGCAAAAACTTATGAATGAAAAAGTAAGCACTAAACTCATAAAATCGATTCAATCAATGTATTCCTCTATAAAATCTACAGTTTACTTTAAATCGATGAAATCTGATCCAATATTATCAAATATAGGAGTTAAGCAAGGAGATCCTCTAAGCAGCATATTATGTCTCTTTTTTCTGAATGATATAATAACACATATTGATTGTAATATTAATGGCATAATAAGTATAGAAAATCTTAACTTATTTCTTCTACTTTTTGCAGATGATGCAATAGTATTTGCAACAGATCCACAGTCATTGCAATCCATTTTAAACAACATAGAGAATTACTGTAACTTATATAATCTTAAAATAAATGTAAATAAAACAAAAATTATGATCTTTGAAAATGGACGATCTTCTGTTTACGATTTCTTTTTATACAATACAAAATTAGAAATAGTCAATTCTTTTAAGTACTTAGGATTAAACCTGTTTAAAAACGGGAAATGGAATCGCACACAAAAAATTATTTCGCAAAACGCTTCGTTTTCGCTCCACAAACTTTTTATTGTCTTTAACCAACTAGATCTCCCGATTAAACAACAACTTCAACTTTTTGATACCTTAGTATTACCTATACTTAACTACTCTTCGGAAATATTCGGTTATCATCCTTGTCCTGACATCGAAAATATCTTCTCTAAATTTTGTAGAAGGATACTTTCTACAAATAATTCAACAAATCTCGACGTACTCTATGGTGAACTTGGTCGAATACCGATGTACATTCATCGTAAACTTATTATGATAAAGTACTGGATTAAAATTTTACAACTAAATCAACAATCAATTCTATTTAAAACTTATAAAATGCTAAAAGAAGATGTAGATAATGGGAACCTTTATAATAACAATAATTGGGCTTATCAAATAAAGAAAATTCTAAATGAAACAGGCTTATCGAATATTTGGTTAAACCAGACAATATATAGGGTTGACTATAATGTAATTAAACAAAGAATACTAGATATCTACTATCAGTCATGGTACACAGCTATAAATAATTCATCACGTTTGGAAACATATAGTTTCTTTAAACATAATTTCTGTCTTGAAAAATACCTTGAAGTCATTGAACAATCTAAATACAGAACTGCCTTAACAAGACTTAGAACATCAACTCATTCATTGAACATCGAAATAGGAAGACGTAACAATAAACCAAGAAACGAAAGATTATGCACAAATTGTAATTTAGGATTAATTGAGAATGAATATCATTTCATTCTTATATGTCCAAAGTTCTCAGAACTAAGATCAAAATTTCTAAAAAAATATTATTTCACTTGGCCAACAAAACAAAAATTTATTAATCTTATGTCATCAAGTTCTACTTCAGTAACTCATAATTTATCTAAGTTTATATACTTTGCAAACATTGTCAGAAACTAACATTACGCGCCAATCTACCATGTACGCTTTTATTCTTATAATCAACGTATAAAATGATATCAAATACAGTAATTTACTGATTTAGATAGCGAGTGCCGATGCATTGCAACAGCATTTATTTTATTTTTGTTGTTGTTATGGTTCTAGAGTAATGCTCCTGGGAACCGGGCTGCTCTCAAGAGCGTAACGGGCCCTGTTTGCATTACTCACTTATTGTTTTACTCACTTTACGATATATTTGACAAAAAGAAAAAAATGCGTGAAAAACATCGCTCTATGTTTCGTTTTGATAGAGCTTTGTGGGTTTCATACCATGACCCTATGGACCTATCAAAATAATTAGAAATTGAAAAGTCGTTCGCCTCCAATGCTGTTTTCTTTCATTGAATCAAATCTTTTAACAGTCGAAAATTTTCTTGTCTAAATTATAAAATTATACACGCAAACATCATGTGCTCTTCTGATAAATGTTCTTTGTTACATTTATGGGTTTATTTATATTATATATATATATATAATTTGATATGCTATAACCATTTGTGTTTATGCAATAAAGAATAAAGTAAAGTAAAGTAATATTTCACTATGACATGTTGAACAGAGAGAGATACGGCCAATTAACTTATAAGCTTTCTTAATTATCGGTGGCTATTTTGACTTTCAGGCGGCCATATTGAGAACGGCCGACGTTTAAATGAAAAAGATATATCTTAAATTAAAGACAGATGTTTTACACGTCAAATGGTATTAAAGTAATGGTTTTACGATGTTCAAGATTTAAAATTTTTCCGATTAACTTTAAGATCTACTTCTTCATTGGTGGCCATTTTTTTTTGGAGCGGCCATCTTAAAAATGGCTAAATTTCAGGTGGCCAGACTTCGAATTTTGGTCTAGGAGGTTTGAAGAATATTTGGTGAAAATTTCATGATTGTATCACCAACTGAAGTATTTCCTCAAATGTGGCCACAAATCCGCTGCACTATAGCTAATTAATTCTTAAAAACATCACAAAGTACTTTATTCCAAATAAAGTCGAGCCTATGCGAGCCATCTACGATTTCACATGTAGCCTACCCGAGACACAAAGATTAATTAGAACTTACAGCCACACCACAACATATTTGCTTTGGACCAAGAGAGGTCTTTCTTATCTATCTGTTGAAGGCACTGTGCAGATTCTGGTCAGACTTTGTAGATATATAGGCTGGCCCGGGATTTTCACTTACTTTGCTTTGCTTTGCTTGCATGTGTTTTTTTCTTTAAAAAATATAACGACTTAAGTATGTACGAGCCTCATGTGAACGTCCTAGAATTCATGGGGGGAAAAGGTAAGCAAATGCCAATTTAGAATGCAGATTATTATTATAATTATTATTATCCTTATAGTATAGCTTTTGTTATATGAAAAACCCACGCAAAAAGTGGAAAAATTGACCATTGTTTAAAGTGCACGTCTTTCACAAAATTTTAATTCAACCAGGAAGTCTGTGAATAACTGTTGTATTTCAAGATTGGTCTGAGAAATACATAAGTTAAATATTCAGGAAAAAAAATGAACTTGCTTATTTCAACTGATACTACATATTACGTGTACCTATTAATTAAATCATTTTCTAACCTACAGGAAATATAAATGATCAATCCATTAGAAATATAGCAAACTAAGACTTTGAAAAAGAAAATGACATTTTCAATAGTTACGTTATGTATATTTGACAATCATGTAATACCTAAAAGCAGGGATTTCTGTAACAATTTTTTTTAAATAGACAACATTTATCATAAAATATCGCCAAAATTATGACATAATTATGTTTTGCTTAATTTGTTGCCCACAGTTTTTCAGTTTAATTGGTATTTTCATAGAGAAAGATGCTTTCTTTCAATTCAATTTCCATGTATTTACACAATTTGGCTATGTTGATTCTGACAGGTAATTCAACATCTTCAATGAGCTATAATAGGCTTAAAACTATCTTTCGAATGAAACTTTTTTCAAGCAACTGACTACCACAATAAGAGAGAGTAATTGGTGATTGATTTTCAACATTTTACTATAGGATAATGAGCAATTAGGTCATGTTTTGCTCCCTCCCCAACATACACTACTCAAAAGTTCTAAGCGGCCACCTCGCATTTTTCTGTTTTTTCAAATACTTTCCGCGAATATTATGAAATGTGAAATTTGCATAAGAAAGAATAGCCATTCAGTCATTAGTCTGTCTACTTCTTTTATAAAGCAATGCATCAGGAAGTCCTAAAGACGCAATCAAATGCCTTTACCATTAAACTCAAAAGTCACAAAATTGACAATTATCATAGAAATTAAGATTTTTCAAAACTTGAAAAGCGCAAATCCTATCAATGTTATGTACTAATATAAGTGGTAGAACGCCTGTGGACTCCAAAAAAATAAAAAAAAAGTGCCACAACTCTCTACACATTCCTTAACCTGACAAGAGATGTCAAAAATGCCCCACCCGACAATGCTAACTTCGAAATCGAGGGTACTCCTACTTTCATTTAATTTTAAAACATTTCTTGGTGTATTTCTTCCTTTTTCTTGATGACTAAATAAATGGCTTTTCTACATAACTCAAGGGAAAACGTGTTGAAACCGTGCGTCATTTATGATATATCTCAAAACAAGAGGACCAAGATGGTCCTAGATCGCTCACCTGAGTCTCTTTGACCCCTGGGACATCACATTAATTGGATAGGCAGATGTCAAAAAGAAGATAATTGCCTAAAATCAATACCATGGAATGTTTTCAGCGAAGAGCAAGACTTTGCTCTTTGATTCTATGTAAAAAGGGTTGTGCCCGGGTGGAGCCCAAATATGATCCTAGGGTGTTGATATGAACAAACTTGGTAGAAGTCCACTAGATGATGCTACATACCAACTAGAAAGCCATGAATGGCTTGTGTCGCTCCACAGGCTTGAATTTCTTGTAATAGCAAATCTAAGTTTTGACTAGATTTTTTAGATATTTTGGGTTTTACTGATGTTGAAATGATTTTCAAAGTCTCCAACATTATAAACTATAGAGAAATGACTTCCGCCAATAAAAGACATGTTTTTCATCCAATGACAATAATTTTTGGCTGCATGATAATGGATCACCCGAGGATCATACTTATGAAGTTTGAATGATATCCATCAGTTACATTTTAGAAAATGATTTTCAAAGTTTCCACTATATAACACATAGAGGAAATGACCTCAGCCTATAAAATACAAATTTTTCATCCGATCGCAATAATCTTTGGTAGACTGATTAAGGGTCACACAAGGATCATTCATGTAAAATTTGGTTGATATCCATCAATTGGATTCTGAGAAAATGATTTTCAAAGTTTCCACTATAAAACATATAGAGAAATGACCTCCGCCCATAAAATACATATTTTTCATCCAATTTCAATAATTTTTTGTAGACTGATAAAGGGTCACCCAAGGATCATTCATATTAAATTTGGTTGATATCTATCTGTTAGATTCTGAGAAAATGATTTTCAAAGTTTCCACTATATAACATATGGAGAAATGACCTCCGCCCATAAAATACATAATTTTCATCCGATTTCAATATTTTTTTGTAGACTGATAAAGGGGCACCCAAGGATCATTCATGTAAAATTTAATTGGTATCCATCAATTAGAACCTGAGAAAAGTCACTTTTTACCATATTTGGAAATTAGCCACGCCCATTAAATCCATGTTTTTCATTGGATCAAAATTTCTTGAACAACTTTGAAAGAGGGTCACCCAAGGATCATTCCTGTGAAGTTTGGTTGAAATCCATCCAGTACTTTCTGAGAAGAAGATTTTTAAAGAAAAAGTTTACGACCGCACGCACGGACGCAAAGACGCA
Organism: Fragum whitleyi; assembly: GCA_948146395.1. Lineage (NCBI taxonomy): Eukaryota > Metazoa > Mollusca > Bivalvia > Cardiida > Cardiidae > Fragum > Fragum whitleyi. The sequence continues at coordinate 64,751,543 of OX411544.1, forward strand.
CGGACGGACGCACGACGGACACAACGCCATGACAATAGCCCCAGTGGCTTTCAGCCAGTGGAGCTAAAAATGAAAGCTGTCTGCCTTCTAGTTTCATAGAAGAAGATTTTTGAAGATTTTCATTTTTTACCCTTCATGCTAATAAGAGATAAAGGGATGCACCCGTGCAAAGCCCGAATATGACCCAATGGTCTTGGTAGGGGCCCACTAGATGATGCTACATACCAAAAATGAAAGCAGTGTGCCCTCTGGTTTTGATTTAAGAAGATTTCAAAAGATTTTCGCTCTTTGATTCTATGTAAAAAGGGTTGTGCCCGGGTGGAGCCCAAATATGATCCTAGGGTGTTGATATGAACAAACTTGGTAGAAGTCCACTAGATGATGCTACATACCAACTAGAAAGCCATGAATGGCTTGTGTCGCTCCACAGGCTTGAATTTCTTGTAATAGCAAATCTAAGTTTTGACTAGATTTTTTAGATATTTTGGGTTTTACTGATGTTGAAATGATTTTCAAAGTCTCCAACATTATAAACTATAGAGAAATGACTTCCGCCAATAAAAGACATGTTTTTCATCCAATGACAATAATTTTTGGCTGCATGATAATGGATCACCCGAGGATCATACTTATGAAGTTTGAATGATATCCATCAGTTACATTTTAGAAAATGATTTTCAAAGTTTCCACTATATAACACATAGTGGAAATGACCTCAGCCTATAAAATACAAATTTTTCATCCGATCGCAATAATCTTTGGTAGACTGATTAAGGGTCACACAAGGATCATTCATGTAAAATTTGGTTGATATCCATCAATTGGATTCTGAGAAAATGATTTTCAAAGTTTCCACTATAAAACATATAGAGAAATGACCTCCGCCCATAAAATACATATTTTTCATCCAATTTCAATAATTTCTTGTAGACTGATAAAGGGTCACCCAAGGATCATTCATATTAAATTTGGTTGATATCTATCTGTTAGATTCTGAGAAAATGATTTTCAAAGTTTCCACTATATAACATATGGAGAAATGACCTCCGCCCATAAAATACATAATTTTCATCCGATTTCGATAATTTTTTGTAGACTGATTAAGGGGCACCCAAGGATCATTCATGTAAAATTTAATTGGTATCCATCAATTAGAACCTGAGAAAAGTCACTTTTTACCATATTTGGAAATTAGCCACGCCCATTAAATCCATGTTTTTCATTGGATCAAAATTTCTTGAACAACTTTGAAAGAGGGTCACCCAAGGATCATTCCTGTGAAGTTTGGTTGAAATCCATCCAGTACTTTCTGAGAAGAAGATTTTTAAAGAAAAAGTTTACGACCGCACGCACGGACGCAAAGACGCACGGACGGACGCACGACGGACACAACGCCATGACAATAGCCCCAGTGGCTTTCAGCCAGTGGAGCTAAAAATGAAAGCTGTCTGCCTTCTAGTTTCATAGAAGAAGATTTTTGAGGATTTTCATTTTTTTACCCTTCATGCTAATAAGAGATAAAGGGATGCACCCGTGCAAAGCCCGAATATGACCCAATGGTCTTGGTAGGGGCCCACTAGATGATGCTACATACCAAAAATGAAAGCAGTGTGCCCTCTGGTTTTGATTTAAGAAGATTTCAAAAGATTTTCGCTCTTTGATTCTATGTAAAAAGGGTTGTGCCCGGGTGGAGCCCAAATATGATCCTAGGGTGTTGATATGAACAAACTTGGTAGAAGTCCACTAGATGATGCTACATACCAACTAGAAAGCCATGAATGGCTTGTGTCGCTCCACAGGCTTGAATTTCTTGTAATAGCAAATCTAAGTTTTGACTAGATTTTTTAGATATTTTGGGTTTTACTGATGTTGAAATGATTTTCAAATTCTCCAACATTATAAACTATAGAGAAATGACTTCCGCCAATAAAAGACATGTTTTTCATCCAATGACAATAATTTTTGGCTGCATGATAATGGATCACCCGAGGATCATACTTATGAAGTTTGAATGATATCCATCTGTTACATTTTAGAAAATGATTTTCAAAGTTTCCACTATATAACACATAGTGGAAATGACCTCCGCCTATAAAATACAAATTTTTCATCCGATCGCAATAATCTTTGGTAGACTGATTAAGGGTCACACAAGGATCATTCATGTAAAATTTGGTTGATATCCATCAATTGGATTCTGAGAAAATGATTTTCAAAGTTTCCACTATAAAACATATAGAGAAATGACCTCCGCCCATAAAATACATATTTTTCATCCAATTTCAATAATTTTTTGTAGACTGATAAAGGGTCACCCAAGGATCATTCATATTAAATTTGGTTGATATCTATCTGTTAGATTCTGAGAAAATGATTTTCAAAGTTTCCACTATATAACATATGGAGAAATGACCTCCGCCCATAAAATACATAATTTTCATCCGATTTCAATATTTTTTTGTAGACTGATAAAGGGGCACCCAAGGATCATTCATGTAAAATTTAATTGGTATCCATCAATTAGAACCTGAGAAAAGTCACTTTTTACCATATTTGGAAATTAGCCACGCCCATTAAATCCATGTTTTTCATTGGATCAAAATTTCTTGAACAACTTTGAAAGAGGGTCACCCAAGGATCATTCCTGTGAAGTTTGGTTGAAATCCATCCAGTACTTTCTGAGAAGAAGATTTTTAAAGAAAAAGTTTACGACCGCACGCACGGACGCAAAGACGCACGGACGGACGCACGACGGACACAACGCCATGACAATAGCCCCAGTGGCTTTCAGCCAGTGGAGCTAAAAATGAAAGCTGTCTGCCTTCTAGTTTCATAGAAGAAGATTTTTGAAGATTTTCATTTTTTTACCCTTCATGCTAATAAGAGATAAAGGGATGCACCCGTGCAAAGCCCGAATATGACCCAAGGGTCTTGGCAGGGGCCCACTAGATGATGCTACATACCAAAAATGAAAGCAGTGTGCCCTCTGGTTTTGATTTAAGAAGATTTCAAAAGATTTTCGCTCTTTGATTCTATGTAAAAAGGGTTGTGCCCGGGTGGAGCCCAAATATGATCCTAGGGTGTTGATATGAACAAACTTAGTAGAGGTCCACTAGATGATGCTACATACCAAAAATGAAAGCTGTCTGCCTTCTGGTTTCATAGAAGAAGATTTTTGAAGATTTTCATTTTTTTACCCTTAGTGCTAATAAGAGATAAAGGGATGCACCCGTGCAAAGCCCAAATAAGACCCAAGGGTCTTGATATGAACAAACTTGGTAGAGGCCCACTAGGTGATGCTACATACCAAATATGAATGCTGTCTGCCATCTGGTTTCAGAGAAGATTTTTAAAGATTTTCACTCTTTGATTCTATGTAAAAAGGGTTGTGCCTGGGCAAAGCCCAAATATGACCCAAGGGTCTTGATATGAACAAACTTGGTAGAGGTCCACTAGATGATGCTACATACCAAATATGAAAGCTGTCTGCCTTCTGGTTTCAGAGAAGAAGATTTTTAAAGATTTTCATATTTTCACCCTTTTTGTTAAGGGTAAAGGGAAAGTTAAGGGTGGATTTCAATTATTTGAACAACTTTGGTAGAGCTTGACCCAAGGAACATCTCTGCCAAGTTTCATCAAGATTGGCCCACTGGTTTAGGAGGAGAAGATGTTTAAAGAAATTGTGGACGACGGACGACTGACGACGGACATTTTACGATCACAATAGCTCACCTTGAGCACTTCGTGCTCAGGTGAGCTAAAAAGCAAGAGGTATCTTAGGAGTTTTGAGGAGTGTATGTATTTTAAACGGATACCCATAGGCGTGGGCCTAACTAGAATTTTGTTATTATAGCCTACGCATTTAGAAGGCGATCAACATAGAATAAAGTAAAGTCGATATGTGGACTGCGATAAAAGATGAATGTCCTTCGTCCGCTACTGAGTCGCGGTTGGTGAATAAACCGTAAACATCGAAACTACATCTTGAAAAGGCTGTAGTTTCGATGTTATGATCATTCATCACGCCATTTTTTGAAAGGGGTATATTTCTTTAACGAACTTGCTTTATGTGCGTAATGTTAGTTACGCCCTTGATAGTGGTTGCTTTTTAAACCCCATCTGAATTCCGTCTATTATCGACAACCGATTTACCGCCAAATTTTAATCTATTTTAAATGATGTACACGTTCTAAATTTAGAAGTGTGATAAGAATACATTACTTAAACACAGTCATGCTGTATATGTTTAACTAAGCATTTCAAAGTATTTCAAGATGGAGCCGTTTGTGAAACTGTTTGGAAGGATGAAAGCTAATATTATAGGTATGATACATCTATCTGGTACCCCCGGGAGTCCACTGTACCGGGGGTCAGTGAAGCAGATCGTCGAGAAGGCGGAATTCGAAGCTACCCTGTATAGGGAGGCGGGTGTTGATAGTGTTTTGGTGGAAAACATGAACGATATCCCCTACCTGCATACCGGAAATGTGGGCCCGGAAGTTATATCCGCCATGACAGCCGCTTGTACAAGAGTTCGCGAAGTTTTTCAAACTGGGCCCGTCGGTGTTCAGATTCTTGCTGGCGCCAATGTTCAAGCTCTTGCAGTGGCTCTCGCTGCTGGATTGGATTATATACGTGCAGAGGGTTTTGTTTTCAGTCACGTAGCAGATGAAGGTTTAATGAACGCTTGTGCTGGACCTTTGCTGAGATATAGGAAACAGATTGGTGCAGATCATATCAAAATCTACACTGATATTAAAAAGAAACACAGTGCCCACAGTATTACAAGTGATGTGAGTATAACAGAAACAGCTAAGGCAGCGGAATTCTTTCTCAGTGACGGTTTAATAATTACAGGGGATGCAACTGGAAAGCCTGCTGATGGACAGGAAATACGCGATGTGTCACGTGCTGTGTCTCTTCCGGTGATTGTTGGTTCCGGTGTTACACAAGACAATTTTGATTCATATAAAGATGCTAACGGGCTGATTATTGGATCATATTTCAAGGCGGGAAATAACTGGAAGAACGAGATAGACAAAGACAAGTTAAAGGCATTTATGGATTTTGTGAAATCTCATAGAATGTGGTGAAATTAAAGTAGATCACTGGTAGTCTGTATTTAGCCTACGTTTTCTTTTTTTCATAACTTGTCCACACAAAAAAAATGAACAATCTAAATTCAAGTTTATATTCTATATTGATTTTCAAACTGAAGGACAAAATTTAAAGAAAGAAGAAATTTTATGTCATTGTGTTTGCAAAGAAGTTTTCTCTTTTTCTTATATGTTTCTTAAATATTTTAGTTCACAAAGGCGTATATCTGCTCGAGCTAGTGAGGTAAAGGGTAATCTAAAGGGGAACTAATTTCACTTGAAAGAAGACAATGGTTAAATATTTTACATGATAACAGAAGTACAGTTAAAAGGGTTGGCCTGTCTAAAATCTATAATTCTCATTGAAACCCTATGTTGTGGGTATTCATTTGAATTGTCTTGACAAGGCGATTACAATGAGTACTCACGACAAAAAATTTGTGCAAGTAATGATGAAAAATTTTATTTGAAATCCAAAACGTCCCCTCTATCTGTAGCTCTGTAATAATATGGTATTTTGGATTTCAAATTAAAAGTATTTCAATTATTCTTGCAAAACCCTCATCGAGACAATCCTAATGAGTACCCACGACATAGGGGTTTCTGATATATAAAGATGCAAGACTGACTTTTCCACCTCATATTTGTAACCCTGGTTACCCGTAACGCGAAAAAGGGAAACAGGATCAGCAGTGATCGACCATAAATGTTATTTCTGAAATATAAGATCTGTAGTGAGATTTTGTTCGAGACCAGCTGATCTATCTTGACCTATTCGAGAATAGATTTTTAGTTCACCTGAGCACGAAGTGCTCAAGGTGAGCTTTTGTGGTCAAGTGATGTCCGTCGTGCGTCGTGTGTTTGTAGACACTCTAGAGGCCACATTTTTTGCCCAATAAACCTGAAATTTGGTCAGAATGATTGTCTTGATGAAATCTCGGACAAGTTCGAAATTGGGTCATGTGGGGTCAAAAAAGAGGTCAAGGGATTGAATATTAGAAAAACCTTATAGACACCCTAGAAGCCATATTTTTGCCCGATCAACCTGATATTTGTAAGAATGGTTGTCTTGATAAAATCTCGGACAAGTTCGAAATTGGGTCAAGTTGGATCAAAAATGAGGTCACGGGGTCAAATCCTAGAAAAACCTTGTAGACACTCTAGAGGCCGTATTTTTTGCTCAATCAACCTGAAAATTGGTCAGAATGAGTGTCTTGATGAAATCCCGGACAAGTTTGAAATTGGGTCAAGTGGGGTCAAAAATGAGGTCATGGGGTCAAATCTTCAAACCTTGTAGATACTCTCAAACCCGTATTTTTTGCTCAATCAACCTGAAAATTGGTCAGAATGATATTCTTAATGAAAACTAGGTCCAGTTTGAAATTGGGTCAAGTGGGGTCAAAAATGAGGTCACTAGGTCAAATCATAGAAAAACCTTGTAGACACTCTGGAAGCCATATTTTTTGCTTAATTAATCTGAAAATTGGTCAGAATGATCATCTTGATGCCATCTAGACAAGTTTGAAATTGGGTCAGGTGGGGTCAAAAATTAGGTCATGGGATAAAATCTTAGAAAAACCTTGTAATGAAAACCCACCATTGATGTAAAAGTTATTCCCTGGACAAAGGTATGTTCTTATCCTTCCGTGTGACCCTGAAATTAAGATACGGGTAAAAACTCCTTTAATAGACTCATCTATCCATATTAATGGGACAATTTCAGTAAAAATGCTTTAAACTATTTCATTTAAAATTAATTTAATTTTAGTTGTGTTCATCAATATTCGTGCATTCTGCTGAAAAGTTGGTTTTATTCCCAGAATGAAAACAATTTTGAGTACACAGTTGTTTTGAAAGCTTCCGCAAGTAGTCCCATAAGAAATCTGATTCTCTACTGACAATTCTTTACATTTTTGCGTCATATTATATTATGGAGATGAAGAGAGTATTTGTTGATTTCATAAAGGTATGAAACTAAAAACCTTATCACACTCATTTATAATCCGTTTCGCGTATTCATACAATGTGATTAGGTTTTTAAATTCATACCACAATGAAATCAACAAATAATCTTTTCACTTCTTAATTTCTATAGGTGTAAATAGTCTTAATCTTAACGGACTTACCACCGCGTCATTGAAAGTATATCAAAGTCTCGTAAAACAAGTAAATGTGTGACTCGCCTAGCGGAAGCGAATACAATTAACAACATCGTGAAATTGACATTCATCTCGATCAAAACCGTTTCTTCACTTAGCGCTTCATTCATTCATGCCAAACACTCACCCAAACCATTCAAAAACGCTACAAACTCACTGAATCAACAACGCTATTCATAATAAAAATAGCTAGAAAAGAAATCGCGATATCAACGACATAATAATTATAGTAGTATCTTTATTTTTTTTGAAGGTGAAACATTAAGACAAATCTTTCAAAATTCAAATATACCACTCAAAGTTTGCTAAGCGCCAAAACTTTTTTTATACTTTAATTTCAGGAGAAAAAAAGAAATTGATGATAGGAATGTTGGAAAATGGTCGATTGTTATCAGTCTATCAAATTTTAAGAAGAAAATAAAGCTTTATTATGATAAGAAGACATTAAATGTAGACCAAAATGGGAGACCCTAGAAATAGGTCCATTTTCTTGAAAATTGAAAAAATCGAATTTGACCTAAAAAGGTGTTCTTCCAGTTGCATTTCGTTCAATGACTAGTATAAGAGCCAGCACTGTCAACAACAGCATGACAACGCCTCTGCATACTCCTGATTAGGTTAAGGATTACTCTTTGGGGAATAACAGGCCAATCTTCTCTAAGGATTTGACCGAGCTCCTAGAGTGTCCTTGGCTGGACCAGGCGAGCCGAAACTCGGACCTGTAGCTCATTCCACATATGCTCTATCGGATTTAAGTCCGGTGAGCGAGCCGGCCAGTCTAGACGTGGAATGCCCTCTTCTTGGCGATACTCTTGGACTATACGGGCCGTGTGTGGACGGGCATTATCATCCATTAAAATGAATCCATCCCCAATAGCACCAGCATAAAATCTTACCTGGGCTTTGAGGATTTTATCAATATACCTACGAGCTGTCAGAGTGCCTCTTTCTAGAATAACAAGATCAGTCCGCCCATCCCAGCTGATGCTACCCCAAACCATGATGGACCCACTCCCATAACGATCGTGCTCAGCAATGGTTGCTGCATGAAACCTTCCCCCCGACATTCTCCACACCCTAGCCCGCATACCAGTGTAGGGCAATACCTGGACTCATCTGTGAATAGCACGGGGCGCCATCGTCTTATTCCCGTGGTCCAATGCCCATGTTAACCGATGTCGACAATGAACTCGGGACAGCCGAATACATGGTCTTCTTGACCTCGGATTAAACATCACATTAGCTCAATAAGCAGATGTCAACAGAGATAATTTCTACATAAGATCAATACCATGGAATATTTTCAGCCAAGAGCAAGGAGGATGGGCCTTTTCGCTCTTTGATTCTATGTAAAAAGGGATGCACCCGAGTGGAGCTCAAATGTGACCCCAGGCTCTTGATATTAACAAACTTGGTAGAGGTCCACTAAATGATGCTACATACCAAATATGAAAGCTGTCTGACTTCTGGTTTCAGAGAAGAAGATTTTTGAAGACTATCCTATTTTCACCCATCTTGTTCAGATAAAAGGGATGCGCCCGGGTGGGGCCGAAATATGACCCCAGGGTCTTCAACCCAGGGTCCTATGAACCAACTCGGTAGAGATCCACTAGATGATGCTACAAACCAGTTATGAAAGCTCCCTGCCAAATATGAAAGCTGCCTGCCTTCTGGTTTCAGAGTAGAAACTTTTTGAAGATTTTCCCTTTTTAACTTTGAAATATGACCCCCAGGGTCTTCAACCCAGGGTCCTATGAACCAACTCGGTAGAGATCCACTAGATGATGCTACATACCAATTATGAAAGCTGCCTGCCTTCTGGTTTCAGAGTAGAAACTTTTGAAGATTTTCCTTTTTTAACTTCGTGCTCAGAAGAGCTAAAGGGGATGTACCCGGGCAAAGCCAAAAAATGACCCCAGGGTCTTGATATCAACAAACTTGGTAGAGGTCCACTAGATGATGCTACATACCAAATATGAAGCTGTCTGCCTTCTTGTTTCACAGAAGAAGATTTATAAATATTTTCGCTCTTTGATTCTATGTAAAAAGGGTTGCGCCCGGGTAGAGCCCAAATATGACCCTAGGGTCTTGAAATGAACAAACTTGGTAGAGGTTCACTAGAAGATACTACACTCCAAATATTAAAGCTGTCTGCCTTCTGGATTCAGAGAAGATTTTCCTATAATTTTTTTTCACCATTTTCGTTTAGGGTAAAGTTAAGGGTGGATTTCATTTATTTAAACAACTTTAGTAGAGCTTGACCTAAGAAACATCCCTGCCAAGTTTCATCAAAATTGGCCCTACGGTTTAGGAGGAGAAGATGTTTAAAGAAATTGTGGACGACGGACATTGTATGATCACAATAGCTCACCTTGCAGGTGAGCTAAAAAGTGCTTTTTCTTCAAGCGTATTAAATAACCGAAGTACCACCAGGGGCTGAATAACCTAACAAGAGGCCCAAGAGGGCCTGTATCGCTCCACTGGCTCAAATATCTCAAGATTTGAAAGAGAGATATTGAAAATAGAAGGTAATGAAAGCCACGAGCATTCAGAAGGAATTCTGATTTTTTCCAAATTAAAACTGAGCTATCAGAAGTGAACTCATATGACTAATATGTAAAGTAAAATTACACGGAAGAAAACTATTTAGATATCACTTTAAAACAAGAGGACCAGAATTCACCTGAATTTTATTGATCCAGTGGATCTCATGCAAGTAACTTTCTGGCAAAGTTTCGTTCATATTTGCCTAATTGTTGAAGAGGAGATGTTATTCCAAGAATTCAAATTGATGATAGACCCTGCCCTCCCATTCATAGCTGAGGAGACTCAAAATAAACCCTGCCAGTCCCATATTAATGTGCCTATCAAAATTTTGCAAAAACAAAAAATAAATAAAAAGATAAAAAGGGTCACACAAGGAACATTCTTGTCAAGTTTCATTGAAATCAGCCCTGTGTTTAAGGAGTAGATGATGTTCAAAATTTCGGGCTCAAATTAAGCCCCGCCCTGCAACGCCCACATTTATGGGTCAGTCAAAATTTCTTGGACAACTTTAGAAGAGGGTCACCTAAGGAGCATTCTGGAAAAGTTTCATTTAAATCGGCTAAATGGATGAGGAGACGTTGTTCAAAGATTTTAGGCTCAAAATAAGCCCCGCCCTACCACGCCCATATTTGGGGGTCAATCCAAATATTTTGAACAACTTTAGAAGAGGGTCACTCAAGGAACATTCTGGTAAAGTTTCATTGAAATCGTCTCGGTGTTTCAGGAGATGTAATTCTAAGATTTCTGGCTCAAAATAAGCCCCGCCCTGCCATACCCATATATCGGGGTCAATCCAAATTTCTTGAGTAACTTTAGAAGAGGGTCACCAAAGGAATATTCTGGTCAAGTTTCATTGAAATCGGCCCAATGGTTCAGGAGATGTTCAAACATTTCGGGCTAAAAATAAGCCCCGCCCTGCCACGCCCATATTTTGGGGTCAATCCAAATTTCTTGAACAACTTTAGAAGAGGGTCACCCAAGGAATATTCTGGCCAAGTTTCGTCAAAATCCACTCATTGGTTTAGGAGGTGATGTTTAAAGAAAAGTTTACGCACGCACGCACGGACGGACACTCTGCCATGACAATAGCTCGCTGGTTTTCGGCCAGTGGAGCTAAAAGTGACCAAAACTTACTACACTTACGTCCGAGATACTTTCTAGTTTACGGAAAAGTCCGAGCGATGTTCCGAATGACCCGGACTGTCACACAGTGCAGTTGGCTACTCCTTAATTATTGACAGAAATAGAGAGCCAGTAGATACAATGAACAATTAACATGAATTGAAAAAGTGAATGTTTTCGGAATGAAATTGAATGTTTATGATGGTCGAGTTTTGAATGAATTTAAAGGGGTGAAATAAAATACCGATTTCGTCGTAAGTGACATTTTTACATCTAAAAGAATCTGCATTTTTCCTCTTTGTCTGTCATCTCGGACAAATCAGACGCTTTAAACTTCACACCAGCCAATAAAATCTTGGGATTATTGGATCGTTTTGAATGAAAGGTAGAACAATTTCATAGTGTGTATTTTTGTGGAAACAATAGAGGCTTGAGCGATGGATTTGGAATGATTTCGATTAAGATGAGTGTCAATTTCAATGTGTTGAGACTCGGATTAGATTACACGGATACACAGTCTGATCCGAGTCTTAACTACACATATGTGACTCGTCTTGCGAAAAGGGGACGGAACACAGTTAAATGAACTCGCGAAAAAGACATTTGTTCCAATAGAGGTCAACAGAGTGTCGCATTTCGAAGAAATATTATACAGGAATGTGAACATTCTAGATTCAGAGCAGTGCGAAAAGTTTCGACCATAGTCAGCCTGCGCAGTCTTACTAGGATCGATACTTGACGCGCTATCGAGATGGTTCCTTTTCGCGTGACGGGTCACATATTCGTATGTTGAACAGTTGGAAATGTTACCACTGGGCTAAAAAATTAATATCGTAGAGCCCGATTGGCCTAGTCGGTAATAAGTCTGGCTCTCAGTCATGAAACCGCGAGTTCTAACCTCTGATCAGCCAACTTTCATCCAACTGTTGCAAATGTCATTGTGACCGCGACACCTCATTAGTTTCTCACCAATTGGAGAATGATACAACTACACATGTAAGCGGGATGTGTGGTTTTGATAAAACAGAGGAAACCATAGGAAGGCACACAAATCCTTGCGGCAAAACCAAATGCTGTTGAATGCGGCGTAAAATGAAATATAACATTACATCATTTTCGATTTCTCTTGGTGAAATCCGATTTCAAGTTGAACTTGTCAATAGGTTTTGCCGATATAAATTGCATTTAAACCTTCACTCATAATCCAAGTTAAAATGGGATTGACATTCTTAATATGGAACCGGACTTTTAATGACGAAACAAGATAGGAAATGCCACGCCCATAAAATCCGTGTTTTTCATTAGATCAAAATTCCTTGAACAACTTTGAAAGAAGGTAACCCAAAGAACATTCCTGTGAAGTTTGGTTGCAATTCATCCAGATGTTTCTGAGGAGAACATTCTTAAAGAAAAAGTTTACGACCGGACGCACGACGCACACGACGCCATGTGGTCTTCGGCCCATGGAGCTAAAACAGGCCCATGAAGCTGTACTTCTTTTTGTTCTTGAAACTTAATTCTAGTTCTTCAATTTAAGATTGCATGAAGATAACTTAAAAAAACAATGATGGTCCAATGTGCCTCATTCCTCAGCAAATCAAGTCGGAAATATTTATTGTGTCGCCCCATGGGCGACACTCATTGTAATATACTCATTCTAAATTTAGATAATTCGTCATGAGGGACAATTACTTTTTCCTGAGAATTGCAATTGTATTCTACACAACGATTGTTTACAAGATAAAATTTCAAAGCAGTCCTTTAAACCCTACAATAAATGCCATCTCATCTCGCAAAACAACGATTTTTATGAATACAAAGTATTAAATGTTTAATTTTGTCCAGATCACTTGATAGTCCCTTCTTCCGGTTTGCCCATAAAACGTTCGTCTAAACCCTAACCGATTAAACCGATATATTATTTGATGACTGGTTGACTCCGCCCATTTTCATCTCGGCCCTTCGACAACTCGGCCTAATGTATAATTCGACCCCATTTTCGATTATCTATTCAGTACTTTTATCACAAATACAAGAGTATTCAATCTTCATTCATTTACGAGGAAACATCGTTCGTCCAAAAATTGTACATACTTTGGGAAAATCTATATTACTATAAACTATATGTTGAGGCCGAGTTGATTGGGTCGAGTTATGATTTTTGATTACGAAATGAGAAAACTCGTTTTTATTCGTGTTTTCTCGGGTATCTTCGGAAGGTCACATTACCAGCCACGTGACCATAGAAATTATTACGCGATCTAAAAGGTAGACAAGTAGACCTGTCCCATCAACGCTACCCTCCGACACTGGGACAGAAAAAATCTATTTTTTACCATGCACGTTTCTGCATGGCAACAACTGCGCATGCGTAAGGATGGAAGGTAATTTAATGGAAGGAAATAACTTCATTGTATAAATATTATTCTAGCGCTGTTAGTTCACTTATAGACCTTTTTAATTTGATGATTAATGTCCTTTAATGCCTAGAAAGAAATTCAAAAATGAGTAGGTGACGTTACGAAAAACTGCTTTTCACGCCATTTCTTTATAATGTAACATAAGCAATCGTTTGCAACGGGCTTTGAGAACCACTGATTTAATATTTCTTGTTACACGAATCGGTTACATGAAAGAGTATTATTTTGTATTTTTTTCCGATCGAATTGTTTGTGGTTGATAAGCATCGGAATCTTGAAAAGAAATCCATTTTGCATGGAAAACATAAAATTGAATCTTTCGCGATTATTTTGTTACTTTGAATATAGAAATCGGTGGCTTTCACAGATGAATCGATCATAAAAGTCGAAGCTCTATTTTCTATAAGATCAAAATATTTAAGTGGTATTTTTGTAAATTTAATCTTTAACTCGTTACCAGACGTCAAATGTTTGAAATAACAACATATTACAGACACATCACGACATCAAAGATTTTTTTACTGACTGCCGATACATGAGAGTCGTATATAACAGGTGCTCGTGATGCGCACTATTCATGAACACCTATCGGATAGCGCAAAACGCACATGACTACGAGTCAACAAGTTCTTTTTTCATCATTCGTTTAAAGATACAATTAAAGTATGAATTCTGTAACCAGGTCCCGGTTTTTTTTCTTTTTTTTTTCCAAATGCATTTATCCTTTAATTGGATCTGTTAGATATGAAGGGAGCCCAGATGTTTTAAGCCTTAATTCTGTCTGCGCTATCATATCGTTTTGTAAACGGCATTTGTCCTTCAATAATCAAAACTTTGTCACGTTACTAAAGGTCAGATAAGACAGTGGAAAATGTAATCTTTTTAACATTCAATCATTTTGATTTTTCGCATTCTGAAATTGTAATTACATTTTATATTCAGAACAACACAAAAGAGTTGAACATGTTTTTTTTTTAGACAGAATAGACCAAGATCAGCCGAGATACAGATGAAGTGTGATCTTAGCCTTAGGCAACACATTTTGCTTTCTGCTTAATTTCTGTGGGGAAATCTTATGCCAGACTTTGCTATAAGATAATTCACAAGTTGGTGTAGTAGAGGATGTAAGATCCTTTCCCATCCTGTTAACTTGGCATTTTTCACATTTTTTTTTAAAATCAAATATCTATTTATATATCATTAAAAAAAAAAACAAAACAAAACAAAAAAAAACCCACTGATAGTGTCTATGTTTCATGATTTTTCTCCTAATTGGAAAACATTTAAGTTTGGAAGAAATCTAAGACAATTTTCTTACAAATGTAAAACTACGTGGTAAAGTTCTTGATTTTTAAACATGTTTTACCTAATACATCATAGATAATTTTGATATAGGTGATTTGAGTGAATCTGTATGGAAATATCAAATTATTTAGATGACAAGTTCCACTTTTTAGCTCATATAAGCACGAAGTGCTCATGGTGAGCTATTGTGGTCGAGCTGCGTCCGTCATCCGGTCGTCCGTCAACATCTTGTGTGCACTCTAGAGACCACTTTTTTGGCCCAAGTATCTTGAAGCTTGGACAGAATGTTTATCTTCATCAAATCTCGGTCACATTCTAAATTGGGTCAAGTGAGGGCAAATTTTTGGCCCAAAGGTCTTGAAACTTGGTCAGAATGTTAGTCTCCATCTAAGCTCGGTCAACTTCAAAATTGGGTCAAGTGAGGTCAATGATGGGGACAGGGAGTCAAATTTTAGTTCTACGGGAAAGTAACGCAAATTTCGGGCGCTTTTTCTGCTTCTAACTAACGTGTTTAGAATATTTAAATGACCAAAAACAGAGAGAAGAACATTTACCGTCAAAGTTATTTTTTTGTTTTCTCATTGGCAGCCTACATGGATAATGATAATCTCGCGATATTTCGCTTTTTTGTTTTATTGTTTATTTAAGTTTATCTATTTTTTTTCTTTGATTTTATTTCTGTCGATCTTTATCAAAATTTAAATTGAAGTTTACGTAAAATTAGGATAAGAATCAGCTTAACATTGAAAAAGTAGCACAATTTTGCTTAGAATCTCATCTGAATGACATTTTCTTTTTACCCTCTGCAAATGAGGTCTTTCTGCACTTTGGGGAAGTATGACGCTACTTATTCCCGCTAAAACAACATAATTGTTGTTGAGTTTTAACGTCGGGGTGAAAAGCGGGATAAGACTTGAAAGAGGTGAAATCTGTAGCAAAGCTCGCAGTTAAGACTTGAAAGAGAAGAAATCTATAGCAACATTCGCAGTTTGAAATGTACATGCAGCTATTTTAGCTAAAGCTATGTCGGCTAACATATAGTCTGAATCCCATCCTTTAGGTCTTTGACCTGAATACGGACCCATGTATATTGAGTGTTCCGACCTGATGCACTTGCTATAATACGTGCGCTCATATTGATAAAACCCCCTTGCATTTTTTTTTTTTTTCAAAAAATCTGTTTCAATTTCAGAGGGTATCTTTAATTCATATTAGGCTAATTTCTTCTGAACAATTATTAAAATTGCTGTAACTGAGGAAATCAATCTAGAAATATATGAGAAAAAAGCAAATAGCCATTGATTTTGATAGGTAGCCTATTTTGTCTGCTGAAAATAAGTTTAAACTTAAGTCAAATTACTTTTCCCGTCTATAGGTTGAACCTATTATTATTTTACCTTGTGTTTACTCTACAGGCCGCATTTTTCGCCCAATTGTCTTAAAACTTTGTCAGAATGTTTGTCCATCAAATCTTTGTGAAGTTCGAAATTGGGTCAATTAGGATAAAAAAAATCTTGTGTGCACTCTAGAGGCAACCTTCTAAATGAGTTCACCCATTTTTCCATTAGCCATTTTCCATTACTTGGCTACCATTTTTTAAAGGCGACACATTCACTTTGCTGTACATTACAGCAATTTTTTACTTGTGATCTCTAGTGTAAACAAGAAGATTGTCATTCAGGCCCATTTTCCCATATCACATGGATCCTTTACTATTTCAACAGGTTTATTACTCCTGAGTGGACAAACGTTCTAAGTTTCATGAAGATTGGGCCATATTAGTGGCCTCTGGAATGTTAACAAGAAAACTCATAAATGCCAAATACTGGTTCCCGATTAATGTCAAGGACCTTTCTCTATTTCGATTGGATTCATCCTTGTGACCAAGTCTCGTTAAGATTGAGTCATTTTTATGGCCTCCAGAGTGTAAAACGTAAATTGTTAACGTCGGACGGCGCACGACAGACATTCAATGATCACAAAAGCTTTTACAGGAACACGTTGTGCTCAGGTGAGCTTAAAAGTTACGTTCAAGCTGATCTGAGCACAGTGCTAAAAAGGGCTTTTCATTGTGATTCACTGTCACCTTTTTTCCGTCAAAATTTCTTGTAACGTCTCCTCCATTTGAACCAGTGGTACAATCTTGACGAAACATGACAGTCCTAAATGTTCATCGGGTGATGATTTCAGAAAAATGTTGATATCATTGAATTCCGCGCTAAACCCGGGTTGCCATGTCCGCGAGACAGTTTTGAAAATATTCCTATCCAAAACTGCAAGGATCATGACATTCGTCTTTGGTGCGCAACATTATAAGTGTCCTGCGTTCCGGGTGACAATACGGTATAAACGGTTTGCAAATGACAACCCCGCTTTGCACGTGCACTTGCGTACAAGACGAGGTATAAATTGAAAATTGTTTGCAACGTTTTGTACTCCAAAATGTTGGACAGATTGCTTTCTACCAAGTTTTTTTTCAAATATTACACCCAAGTTTTGGAGTGAAACGCACAAGACGCGTATTTTCAATAAATATTTTTCCTCCCAAAACCATTTGGACTATGACATTCATTTTTACGTAGTAGCACTAACAGATGATACACGCGCCGCTTAAGCTCTACTGACCGAAGGTCAGAAGAGCTTAAACGAATGCGTTATTAACGTCTGTCCGTTTACCAATTCATGTTTTCGTGATTAAAGTCCACGAATACAATCGGATTTATTGGAAAGTTTCATGGAATGAGTGTGGGGGTTCATTCGAAAAAGGGGCAAATCCGTTTGGAAACACGGCAAAAGAGGCCTTATGAATTTTTGCTCAAAGTATTATCGTTAACTTATGCGATGAAGCTTTCAATTACTACCGGATTTACCGTTTCATTATTGTCACTCGAGACATTCTCCTAAAAGCAAAAGAGTTTCTGAAATAACAGATTAAACTCCGGAAAAATTGGAGTGTCAGAAAAACGTCTCAGACTCTCGCGAGCCTCTTGTTGTTCAGACAAATTTACTTCTGAGAGTTGATCTAGTTGAGCGACCCGTGAATGGCGGTCCTATTGTGAGATGACAAGTTATATGTAAAAGAAAGGAAACTATCTTCATTTTGTAAAGAGAGCGCTGTTTTTGCAAATTCTTGACTCCCGTTTCTTGTTTGTACTATTTGAAAATCATAAACAGATACGATGCAATAGACATTTCAATTAACGTACATTGGTATTACCGGAAGTTAAAATCATCTTTATTTCACATTTGTAATTTTGTATTTGTCCTTATTGTACATTGTTGTACCTGGACGTAATAAAAGATATGTTCTGTTAAAAAAAAAAAAAAAAAAAAAATAACGTACATTGGTTTTGATTACGGTGCAGTCAAGGGCTCAAGTGTGCTGTGACCCATTTGTGGCCACTTCACACCGTTTAATACCTTAATGACCATTAGCGAAATCCCTGGATTATACGATAATCCGTTAATTACCGATATTTATTGAAGTAACACCGACCATTTAGGTGGGAAGTTACGGCCTCTAAATATCAAAATCTTGAATATCGTCGATTTTCTACCAAAACCTCGTAGCTACAGCTTTAAAAAAGCTGTAGTTACGATATTTTAGCAGAACACCGACGATATCTTATATAAAAACAAAGCTAAAATCGACTCGTTAAACGATTAGAGAGGGACTTCAATCGGTTGACCGAGCTGTGACGTACCCGACTTGGATATTTTGACATTGAATTGATTGAATGGAGTTTTACGCAGATTTCAACATTTTTTTGTTATATCTCGGTGGATTGAGCACTTAATATGGATTCCTGGTATTTCTCTCACCAGTACAACCATCACATCCTTTCCTAGCCTCCATCTGCTATCTCACATACGATCATAAACCCATTGATGAGATATCAAAACCATTCAAAATCGCTAACTCAGCGCTCCATTCATTTATTCCAAACACTCACTCAAAAAACGCTCCAAAATGACTAAAAAGATACAATCAACAGCTACATTCAAAATAAATGGGAAAAATTGCGATTTTACTGTTATAATTGATATCGTAAGCGTCTGACTGGTTCTTGAAACAAGAGGGCCGTTGGCCCTGGGTCGCTCACCTGAGAAAAAAGCTTCATTACCTAGGTATGTCCATGCAACCACAGAAAAAGAGAATTTCACTTGTTCAATCAGATAACATTTGAAATAATCCTCCCCCCCCCCTCTGCTCCTCCCCTGGTCATTATTTATTTAAGCTTTTTTCATAAAAGGTCTGTGATCAGCTAATCTATGCCAGATATACACTTCTCAAAACTCCTAAGCGGCCACTTGCTTTTTAGGACATATGCTATAAGTGTCGCATGGTTTCAACATGTTTTCCCTTGAATAATGTAGGGAAGCCATTTATTAAGTCATCAAGAAAAAAGGAGCAAAGAAATCAAACAAAAAATGTTTGAAAATTAAACGAATGTATGAGTACCCTCGATTTCAAAGTTAACATTGGTGGGTGGGGTATTTTTGACGTTTTTTGTTAGATTAAGGAACGTGTAGTGAGTTGCGGTATTTCTTTTATTTTTAGAGGTCCACAGGCGTACTACCACTGATTTCAGTACATAAAACTGACAGGATTTGCGTTTTTCAAGTTTCGAAAAATTCAAAATACTCTAAAAATTGTCATTTTTGTGACTTTTGATTTTGAGGGTACAGGCATTTGATTCCGTCTTTAGGATTTCTCGAAGCATGATTTCACTAAAGAATTGGACAGACTAATAACTGAATGGTGACACCTTTGATAGGAAAAGTTCACATTTCAAAATAATCGCGAGAAAGTTGTGAAAAATGGAGAAATGTGAGGTGGCCGCTTAGAACTTTTGAGTAGTGTACATGCTGAGTCTGAGACTTTTAAAGTTTTCTTCAATGAGTTGATCAATCCATGTCAAATATAAAGGCTGTAGGGATTCAAAATTCTCAACAAAGCACCCCCCCCTCCCCCAAGATGCTCTGCACCTGGTGAATCTACAGTCATGATTTTAGCTAATTCAATATATGTCCATATGCTGATCATCCATACCAATTTTCAAGTCTGTAGGACTCCTGGTTCCTTAGAAGAAGTTTAAAGATTTCAAAAATGATCCAAAGTACTACCCCCTCCCCAAGACTCTCAGCACCTGGTGACCCTACAGTCATGATTTTAGCTATTTTTATTAATGTCAATATATTGATCACCCATGACAATTTTCAAGTCTGAAGGGTCCCTGATCCAGGAGAAGAATAAGGTTAAAGATTTCAAATTTGATCCAAAGTACTACCCCCTGCCCCCTAATGCTCCGCATCTGGTGGCCCTACATTCATGATTTTAGCTATTTTATTTTAGATCCATTTGCTTATCATCCATGCCAATATTGAAGTCTGTAGGGCTCCTGGTTCATTAGAAGATGAAGATTAAAGTTACAAAATTTTCACAAAAGTACTACCCCCTCCCCCTTGATACTCTGCACCTGGTGGCCCTACAAATAAGATTTAAGCTATTTATATAAAGGTCTATGAGCTGATCCTCCATGCCAATTTTCAAGTCTGTAGGGCTTGTGGTTTAGAAGAAGAAGAAGGTTAAAGATTACAAAATTTTCACAAAAGTACTACCCTCTCCCCCCTGGTGCTATGCACCTGGTGAATCTACAGTCATGATTTTAGGTATTTTTTTAAAGGTCCATATGCTGATCATCCATGCCAATATTCAAATCTGTAGGTCTCCTGGTTCAGAAGAAGAAAAAGTTTAAAGATTATAAAATTTTCATCAAAGTACTACCCCCTCCCCCTGGTGCTCCGCACCTCGTGGCCCTACAAATAAGATTTTAGCTATTTTTATTAAGGTCTATGAGGTGATCATACATGCAAAATTTTAAGGCTGTAGGCCTTCATGATCAGAAGAAGAAGAAGGTTAAAGATTACAAAATTTACCCAAAGTACTACTCCCTCCCCCCTGGTGCTCCGCACCTGGTGGCCAAACAGATATGATTTTAGCTATTTTTATTAAGGTCTATGAGCTGATCATCCATGCCAAATTTCAAGGCTGTAGGGCTGCTGGTTCAGAAGAAGAAGAATTTAAAAGATTTTCTTAAATTTTTAACTTTTTTGGTTGCCATAGCAACCAGTTTTTCACCGATTTCAATTCTTTTAGCAATTCTTAAAGGGGACCACCTAAGGAACATTTCTGCCAAGTTTGGTTAAAATTAGCCAAGTAGTTTAGGAGATGTCGTTTAAAGAAATTGTTGACGGACGACGCACGGACGCCGGACAAAAGGTGATCACAATAGCTCACTTGAGCATGTTGTGCTCAGGTGAGCTAAAAACAGGAAGCTTTTTTACAAAACTTGTCACATGATGTATATATCTTATTGAAGGGAGGTAATGCATATCTCCAATTTTGTTCATTGTTATTGGATTACTTCCCTTCAATTTCACTTAATTCAATTTCAGTCATCCCAAAATCATTTACCTTGTCCATTTCCCGATGTTGGTAACTGTTACTCGATGTTAGAAAATGCAGCTACCCGAACTTATAGCATGGATAGATCATATGATAGTGAATACAGTTATCGTGTTTCAAGTAACTACCATCAATAAGAACAAAGCTGTCGTCATAACGCAGTTGGTAATACGTCGGATTATCAATCTAGAGGTCCCAGGTTCGATCCCCGACGGCGGCACCCATTCTTTCCAACCATTTGTCTACCACCAATGGGTCGATAATCGCAAACCTATGTGAGATAGCAGCTGGGGTCTAGGAAAGGATGTAATGGTAGTACAGGTGTGAGAAATACCAGGAATGCATTGTTAGGTGCTCCAGCCGCCGCGATATAACTGAAACAAGAGAACCATGATGGTCCTATATCGCTCGCCGGAGTGTGTTTGTCTTGATTAATAGTAATCAAATTTTCCAGCAAAAGTCATAATTGCAAATTCATGATTTGTTAGAGTGTGACCTCTGGAGTGTAAAACAAAAAAAATACATTCAGGCCCCTTTTCCCAAAATATGGCATGCATCCTTCCCATTTTCAATAGGGTTCATCCTTGTGACCTGACACACATTCTGCAAAGTTTCATGATGATAGGACCATTATTGTGACCTTAGAGTGTAAACAGGAAAACTGTCATTAAGGCCCCTTTTCCTGTGATATGGCACAGATCCTTCCACTTTTCAATAGGGTGCATTCTTGTGACCAGCCAACATTCTGACCATGTTTCATGATGATAAGACCATTTTTGTGGCCTCTAGAGAGTAAACAGGAAAATTGTCATTTAGGCCCCTTTTCACAAATATTGCACGGATCCTTAACATTTTCAATAGAGTGTAAACAAGAAAATTGTCATTAAGGCCCCTTTTCCCATGATATGGCATAGGTCATTCCAATTTTCAATAGGGTGCATCCTTGTGACCTTACAAACATTGACCAAGTTTCATGATAATTGGAAATATTTGTGGCCTCTAGAGAGTAAACAAGAAAACTGTCTTTAAGGCCCCTTTTCCTGTAATATGGCATGGATCCTTCCCATTTTCAAAAGGGTTCATCCTTGTGACCAGACAGACATTCTGTCAAAGTTTCATGAAGATTAGATCATATTTGTGGCCTTAAGAGTGTTCACAAGAAAAATGTCATTAAGGTCCCTTTTCCTGTGATACTGCATGGATCCTTCCCATTTACAATAGGGTTCATCCTTGCAACCTGACCAACATTCTGACCAAGTTTAATATTGATTGGACCATATTTGTTGCCTCTAGAGTGTAAAAAAGAAAGTTGTCATTAAGGCCCCTTTTCCTGTGATATGGCATATATCGTTCCCATTATGATAGGGTTAATCCTAGTGACCTGACGAACATTCTGAAAAAGTTTCATAATGATTGGTCCATATTTGTGGCCTCTCGAGTGTAAAAACTTAAATTGTTGACGTCTGGTGACGCACAATGGTTATTCAATGATCACAAAAGCTGACCTTGAGTATGATGTGCTCAGGTGAGCTAAAAAAAAGTTGAAAGAGGTGTAAAACCCCATTCAAACAAACATATTCAATAAGAACAGATATTTGACTAGTGTTTACCAATGATGCCAAGGTGATGACATTTATATGACTATTTATTTCAAAAAAGCCAGCCATCTGAGACCCGCAAAATAAACATTTGAAAAGATTGTTACAGTAGAGGTCAATCGGATGTAGCAAAAGAGATATTCTTATGCAGAATGATAGATTGATTATTCTAGATTCCAAAAACTATCCAGGTGCAAACGGTTTGGATTCTAGTCAGCCTGACCAGTCGTGACCAAAACTGGCAATTTATCGTGTGGTTATAAAATCTAAGTTGTTTTCTTCAAGATATGAGCATTACAATTGACTCAATGGTTAAATTAGTTTCATTGATGAATAAAAACAATTTTAAGCGCACAGTAGTCCCAAGAGAAATGTGTCTCATTTTGAAAAAATCTTCACATTTTGCTTCATAGTATAAAATTACAAGAAATAAAAAAAAATCGTATGAAACATCATTTATTTATACAGTGTGATTAGGATTTTAGTTTCATGTCTCCATGGATTAAAGATATTATCTCTATAGGTGGATTTCGCGCAGTGAGCCTAAATATCTACTTTTTACCGTTAGATTCTCGTGCCATTTTATCGATTTAGATAAAACAGGTTTAAGCAACCCTTTAAAACAGGTTATTATTTACCTTCAAATCAAAGTTTTTGATTGTCTTATATCGTAAGATTTACTCATAAATGTACTTTCATAATTGAAGACAAGGGATTAGGTTCAATTCTATCACATGCTTTTAATAGATACCCGATATACCTATGGTAATGGACTCGGCGCCTACGTCAGAGCTCAGTTTTGAAACAAGATGTGTTTGTGAAACACGAATGCCCCCGTACCAGCATTTTTTCAAAGTTTGACCTTGACAGATGACCTTGACCTTGTCACATGACCTTGACTTTGGTACCAGCGGATGCGGATCATTGAGATCTATCATCATGCCAAATATGAGCTTTGTATCTTGAATAGGCTTGAAGATATTGGCAATTTTAAGTTTTTTGGCAAACTTTTTGAGTTATTTAACCTTGAGAGATGACCTTGACCTTGTCAAATGACCTTGACTTTAGTACCAACAGATGCAGATCATTTAGATCTATCATCATGCCAAATATAAGCCTTTCATCTTGAATAGGCTTGAAGATATTGGCAATGTTAAGTTTTTTGGAGTAATTTGACCTTGAGAGCTGACCTTGACCTTGTCACATGACCTTGACTTTGGTATTGGCGAAGCAGATTATTTAGATCTATCATCATGAAAAATATTAGCCTTGTATCTTGAATAGGCTTGAAAATATTGACAATGTTAAGTTTTTTGAGATATTTGACCTTGAGAGCTGACCTTGACCTTGTCAAATGACCTTGACTTTGGTACCAACAGATGCGTATCGTTGAGATCTATCATCATGCCAAATATGAGCCTTGTATCTTGAATAGGCTTGAAGATATTGGCAATGTTAAGTTTTTTGGTTAACTTTTTGAGTTATTTGACCTTGAGAGATGACCTTGACCTTGTCACATGACCTTGACTCTGGTATCAGCAGATGCGGATCATTGAGATCTATCATCATGCCAAATATGAGCTTTGTATCTTGAATAGGCTTGAAGATATTGGCAATGTTAAGTTTTTTGGTTAACTTTTTGAGTTATTTGACCTTGAGAGATGACCTTGACCTTGTCACATGACCTTGACTTTGGTATCAGCAGATGAAGATCATTGAGATCTATCATCATGCCAAATATGAGCCCTGTATCTTGAATAGGCTTGAAGATATTGGCAATGTTAAGTTTTTTGGTTAACTTTTGCAGACAGACAGACAGACAGACGGAAAGACGGAAAGACGGACAGACGGACAACGGTAAAACAATATGCCCCCGATCTTTCGATACGGGGGCATAAAAACACCTATACATGTGGTATATGTGTGATTTAAACAAGAGGGTCATTATAAAGTAACCCTAAAATTCAGAGTGAACTGTCCATTACTCCTTTAAAGCAGGTTTTGAAAAGGGATGAATAGAATGATGACAAAGCTAAAACAATGCTGTTGATACTGTACAATACGACAATCCTTTGACCAATTTTCAGGTTGATTAGGCATAAAATGTGACAACTAGAAAGCAAACAAAGTTTTTCCAAGGAAAAAGTCCTGTTAGCTACTTTTTGACCAAAGATGACTCGAATTTGAATACATTTGAAATATTGTTGAGTTTGATTTGAATTGGGGTTTTACGTCGCTTTCAACAATCTTTCAGTTATATCGCGACGACTGGAGCATCTAACGATGGATTCCTGGTATTTCTCACTACAGTACTACCACCACATCCCTTTCCTAGCCTCCAGTTGCTATTCCACATAGGTTTACGATTATCTACCCATTGGTGGAAGACAAATGTCGGAAAGGATAAGTGCCGCGGCCGGGGATCGAACCCGTGCGAATATAGACCCCTGGATTAGAAGTCCGGCGCGCTACCAACTGCGCTATTGCCGCGGCAAATATTGTTGAGACAATCATCCTGACCTGGTTAACTCCAAAATATAACCACTACAGTGCATACATGTGACCTCTAGAGTGCATACAAAGTTTATCTATGATTTGTCCCTGTGACCTAGTTTTGGCTTAGTTTTTTACCTAATTGAACTCGTCCAAAATTTTTAACAAGACAACCATTCTGACAAAATTTCAGGTTCATAGGGCAAAAAAGTGACCTCATAGTGCATACAAGGTTTCCTAAGATTTGACCGCGTAACCTACTATTTGACCCCACTTCCAATTTGAAACTCGTCCAAGATTTTACCAAAACCAATATTTTGACCAAATTTCAGGTTGATCGAGCAAAAATTGTGGCCTCCAGAGTGCATACAAGGTAAATGTGGACACACATCCACCTAACCACAAAAGCTCACATTGAGCACTTCATGCTCAGGTGAGCTAATATAGGTTATTGGTCTTGAAAATATTGGCAATGTTAAGTTTTGCAGACAGACAGACGGATGGATGAAAAGAGGGACAAAAGTAAAGAAAGTAAAGCAATATGCCCGTGATCTTTAGATGTGGGGGCATTAAAGTTTCATGAAAATATATCCATAAATGAAGGAGTTGTGAAGGAAATTAACATTAAAGCCCCTTTTTCCTTGATGTGGCATAATACCCAACTGGCCATTTGGCCCTGGACAAATGATGAGAAATACCCTGTTAAGTTTTTATGAAAAATTCATGAATAAATGAAGGAGTTGTGTTAAAGAATATACATAAAGGCCCCTTTTGTTATGATGTGGCATGTAACTAAACAGCCACAAATGCACAGTCACTAGAAATACTGCTTATGACCAAAGGAAGTGCCCTATTGTTTTTGGTTCACATAGGTCAAAGGTCAAGGTCACAGGCAGCCTTTGTTCAATGCACAAAGCGCTGGTAAAATTCAGGACCCTACAACATTGGGCTAATTTTCTGGAACTGCTTTATTTCTATCAATGTAAAATTTAGGACCCCACAACATTGGGCTAATTTTTACTTGAACCAGATTTTTTTGAAAAAAATATACATATTTCCACTCACAACAAGAGCACTGCCTACGGGTGCCTGCATTTGGCAGTTGAGTGCTAGATAATGAAAAAAATCTAAGTTGATAAGTGGCATAATTTGCACAAGATTCATATAGTTATCCCCCTTGATAGTTTAGGTTCCTCTTTTGATGGTGAACATGTCTGCCAAGTTTCAAGTTAATGCATTCAGCAGAACAGAGATATCACAAAATGTCTTTTGCGTGATGTTGATGACAACAATTCTATAGCAATACCCTGGGTTTTCTCCAAACCTAGCCTGGTTTATAAGTGTATCCAGACCCAGTGCTTTAAGCACTTCAACTTAAGTTTGCCTTGCTTTGTTTGTTGCCTTGTTGGGTAACCAAAGCCTTGTAACTTCAGCTTGTCCAAGCTGAAGTGTCTAAGAGTTTGGTTACTAACCTACGACTTAAGGTTTCATGTCATTTATGCTGACTATCTGTGGAAGTAAGTTATCACATACTAGAACTGTCACAAAGCTGACATATAACCCCAACCAGCAAAATGTCAAAATGTAAGTGCTATTACTGCAAGATGTGTTTGTAACAAACATTGGGGTTAGCGTTTGTATGAACTTTCATGATTCTAAGTCACTAGGTTCTTGAATTAGAGTCCAGAAAGGAAAATTGAACAAAATTGACTGTGACCTTGACCTTTGTGACCCAAACTAGAAAGCCATGAACGGAATTTATTGTAATAGCAAATCAAAGTTTTGACTAGATTTTTCAATATTTTGGGTTTCTAGAGCAAACACAAATTTAAAAGCTGAGTTATGTGGTCAAAGTAAAAGAAAGCAAATTTATGATTGACTCACTCAGCCCAATTGATTCAACTAATTGATGGATATAGTTGTGATAATAACCATGATGGACATAATGGAGTAATAATAAACTCGAAAAATGCAATTTTGTCAAACTTAAGGGCACATAAAGCAAGAGGCCTTGATGGTCTTTAATTGCTCACCTTCACCTAGATAATCACACTGTTGTCAAATAAAGATGCGAGATTATTATCAATCTGAAAATTGCTCTCATGATCTTTTGAGTCTTTAATAATCAATATATGTGGCTGTAACAGTGATAAGGATGTTTAAGAAAACTGCAATTTTGTCAAAGTCAAGGGAACATAATTCAAACAAGTAAATAATTGTTTTTAAGTGTCACAATCTGAAATATTTCTGCAAACAAATATTCATGATTGATGAATAACATGTAGAAAATTGACCTCAGCCTGTTAAATACATATCTTTTATCCAATCACAGTAATGTTGTGCAACCTGATAATGGGTACACTAAAGAAACATTCCAGAGAAATTTGGTTGATATCCATCAGTAATATTCTGAGAAAATGATTTTCAAAGTTTCCACTATATATAACATATAGAGAAATGACCTCCGACTATAAAATACATATTTTTCATCTGATCACAATATTTTTTTGTAGACTGATAATGCATTATCCATACATTAGATTCTGAGAAAATGATTTTCAAAGTTTCAAGTATATAACATTATAGAGAAATGACCTCTGACCATGACTCTGACCTTTGACCTATGTGACCCAAAAACAAAAGGGCACTTCCTTAGGTCAAAAGCAGGATTTGTAAAAAGTTTCATGATTCTAGGTCACTTTGTTCTTGAGTTAGAGTTTGGAAATGAAAAGGTCTATGGACGGACAGATTGATGGACGGACGGATTGATGGACGGACGGATGGACAGACAGACAGACATACATTGTGAAACCAATATATCCACCCTCTACTTCGTAGGTGGGGGCCCAAAGTGCAACAACCCGTACATTAGACTCGGCCCTACCAGGGCAAATATCATGGATTTTAACATTCCCTGCAATTTTACATATGTAAAATAACAAGGGTAGTAAGCACAATGTTCTTAAATCATTAATTATGCATTATTTCCCTTTGACCATAAAATAAAGGAAATGTCTAAAACCAGGACACATCCTAGACTACTGAATTTCAACAACAAAAAGAGAAATCAACAGTCCGTTAAAATAGAATAAGGATATTATCTTAAAGACTCCTTTTCCCATTACATACCTCTGAAAGCAATCAAACTCAATAGGATTCTTTCTAATGACAAGAAAAACATCCCGAGTATGTTTGTGAAAGATAGCCAGGACCCTTCAGACTAGGGATCAACTTAAAAAGAATTAAAGACTGTTTGAAAAAAGTCTTAAAATCTTTCCTGATGTTAAACCAAGCTTTAATATGAATGACCCATCACGCTTAAAGGGACCATCTCGGAACTCTGTAAAATGAAATCGATTAAAAGTGACGTATTTCAGTAGATGTCAACAAGTGGATGCATTTCAAGAATTCTTATTCAAAATGTAGACTGATATTTTTGGATTCAGAAATCAGAAAAGGTTTGATCCTAGTCAGTTTAACTAGGGTCGACACTTTAAGAACTACGGAGATGTTCCCTTTTTGCATGACACGTCACATATATTTAACACTTTCCTTATTTTCAGCCAGGGAATAACTCTAAATTCATAATAAAGAAAAAGTATTTCTTAAAAGAGAACACTGCCTTATGGTGCTGGGTAATGCTTAAATTCTAAGTCGAAAAAGGGACTTAACTATTACAAAAGGGCAGGAATGGCCATGAACGGCTCACCTGAATTTTATTGGTCCAGTGAATCTCATCCAAGTATTTTTCAAGCATTTGCCTAATTGTTGAAGACAAGATGTTATTCCAAGAATTTAAGTGATGATAGACCCTATCCGTCCATTACTGTGGAGACTCAAAATAAGCCCTGCCCTGCCAAGACCCTACTTATGGGCCAATCAAAATTTTGAAAACAATTTTTGAAGAGGGTCATCAAAGAAACATTCTGGTAAAGTTTGATTAAAATCTGTCGAGTGATTTCACAAGTTATTTTTAAACAAGAGCCCCAAGAGGGCCTGTATCTCTTCACTGGATTAAATATATCAAAATTTTAAAGAGATATTGAAAATAGAAGGTAATGAAAAATTACAAGGAAGAAAACTATTTAGATATCACTTTAAAACAAGAGGACCAAAATGGCCCTAAACCGCACACCTGAATTTTATTGATCCAGTGGATCTCATCCAATCAAAATTTCACAAACATTTTTTGTAGAGGGTCACCCAAGGAACATTCTGGTATGGTTTCATTGAAATGGACCCAGAGGCTGAGGAGGAGATGTTGTTCATAGAATTCAGGCTGAAAATAAGCCCACCCTGCCATGCCCATAATTATGGGCCAATCAGAATTTTGCGCACAAATTTAAAAAAAAAAGGTCACCCAAGGAACATTCTGTTAAAGTTTCATTGAAATCGGCCAAAAGGTTCAGGAGGATATATCATTCAAAGATTTCAGGCTCAAAATAAGCTCCGCCCTACCACGCCCATATTTGGGGGTCAATCCAAATTTCTTGAACAACTTAAGAAGAGGGTCACCCAAAGAACATGTAAAGTTTCATTGAAATCAGCCCAATGGTTCAGGAGGAGATTTAGGAGTCAATCCAAATTTCTAGAACAACTTTAGAGGAGGGTCATGGAAAGAACATTCTGGTAAAATTCCATTGAAATCAGCTTAATTGTTAGGAGGATATGTCGTTCAAAGTTGTCGGGCTCAAAATAAGCCCTGCCCTGTCATGCCAATATTTGGGTTTCAATCCAAATTCTCTTGAACAACTTTAAGAAATCCACTCATTGGTTTAGGAGAAGATTTTTAAAGAAAAGTTTACGCAGAAACGCATGCACACACAGATGCGTGATGGACACCCCACCATGACAATAGCTTGCTGGCCTTTGGCCATTAGGGCTAAAAAGGGTCACCCAAGGAAGATTCTGGTAAAGTTTCAATGAAACTGCCTCAGTGGTTCAGGAAAAGATGTCAAAGATTTTGGGCTCAAATACCCCCCCTGCCCATATTTAAGGGCCAACAAAAATTTCACAAACAGAGTTCAAAAAGGGTCACCTAAGGAACATTCTGGTGATGTAACATTGAAATTGGCCAATGGTTCAGAAGATGTTATTCAAAGATTTTGGACTCAAAATAAGCCCTTCCCAGCATGCCCATTTTCAAGGGATCAAAATTTCACGAACAATTTTTGAAAAGGGTCATCAAAGGAACATTCATGTTAAGTTTCATTGAATAAGGATCAGGAGGTGTTGTTCAAGGATTTTGTGCTAAAAAAAGCCCAGCCCTGCCATGCCCATATGTATGGGCCAATCAAAATTTCATGAACAATTTTGAAAAGGGTCACTCAAGGAACATTCTGGAAAAGTTTCAATGATATTGGCCATGTGGTTGAGGAGATGTTGTTTAAAGATTTTGGGTTCAAAATAAGCCCCATCCTGCCAGGCCCCATATTTATGAACCAATCAAAATTTTGCAAACAATTTTTGATTAAAGTCATGAGGGACTCCCCCTTGATTACGAAGTGCCCTGGTCAGCTAAAAATGCTTTTAGTGTATCCCCCTTGATATTCTGGGTAGCTCTTGTGATAGTGCACACACATGCAAAGTTTAATGATATGCCTTTAATGACAACAGAGACATGACCATGGTTAAAGTTTATCCTGCCAACACCAACACAAACGATGCCAAGGTGATCATAATACACCGTACCTATGGTTTTCTCAGAAAGCAGCCAAGCTAAAAATCTAATATAGTGACTCCTGAACACTAAGAATGGATCCCTTAGATCTCAATTCAGGAGCCCAATGGACCCAATATTGTTGAAGTCAGATTAAAACCCTGTTCAATAACATGAGAATATGGTTAAAGTTTGTCAGTCGTAAACACATGCCCTTACACAAAAAGAAACAACAACAATGTGATGATAATAATTTGATGCATATTGTAAAACAGCCAAGCTAAAAATATAGGACAGGGCCTTCAACATGATGCTCACTATCAGTCCTCACTAAGATCAACAGGTCCTAGGACAAGTGTTGAATATTGGTCCATGAAAATCAATGATTAAATGCCAGGAGCTCTGCTACATACAAGCCCTATTCTAATAACTACCCACAACACAGAATTAAATCACTGATATAAATTTTCATTTTGAAAGGGAAATCTTTATATCCTCAGGTACCAATGCTCGGTTAGAAGTGCCAAATAATGTAAACAAGAGCACTGCTTACAGGTGCCTACCCCCGGCTGTTTAGAGCTGGATGGTGAAAAAAACAAAGTTGAACCAGAGGCATAATTAGCACAAAATGCTTCTTAAGTTACCCCCCCCCCCACCCTTGATAGTAATGGTTGCTCTTTTGATGGTGAACATGTGTGCCAAGTTTCAAGTGAATGCCTTCAGTAGAACCAGAGATATCACAACAATGACGACAACAACTAAGACAACAATGACAAAAGGCAATGGCAAAACCTTTTTTTCTGAAAACAGCATAGCTAAAAATGCTGCTTTATACCACTTTTCAACAGATTGATTTATTGGAGTTTTACACCGCTTTAAACATTTTTTCAGTTATATTGCAGCGGCTGGAACACCTAACTATGGTTTCCTGGTATTTCTCTCATCAGTACAACCACCACATTCTTTCCTAACCTCCAGCTGCCATCTCACATAGGTCTACATTTATCAACCCATTGGTGAGAGACAAATAGTCTGAATGACTACTTTTCAACAGTTTGTTTCTTTTCCAATCAAAAGTTTAAGGGAATTGTGAAGTTTTATATCATAAATGATTTTGTTTGAATGGGTTTTACGCTGCTTTCAACAATTTCGCGGTGGCCGGAGCACCTAACAATGGATTCCTGGTATTTCTTTCACCTGTACTACCATTACATCCCTTCCTAGCCTCCGACTGCTATCTCACATAGGTTTACGATTATATCAACCCATTGGTGAGAGACAAACGTCGGAAAGGATATTTGCTGCCACCGGGGATCGAACCCACGACTTCCAGATTGGAAGTCTTATGCCTAACCAACTACTTTTCAATAGTTAGTTTCTTTTCCAATCAAAAGTTAAAGCAAATTGTGAAGTTTTGATATCATAAATGAGTCACTTCACTAAATGACATTGACCAATGACCTTAACATTGTTATGCACTCAATGGTCTTGTCACAAGCAATGCACATGTGAAATTTCAAGGCTCTATGACCTGCCAATCCAAAGTTACAGCAAATATTTATTCTACTACAAAAAACTGACCTAGAAAATGACCTTGACCACAACTGATTACATTGAACTTGTTACCAATAGAAAGACCTTGTCACAAGTAATCATCATATGGAATATGAAGGCCCAGTCACTTACCATTCAAAAGCTGTTTACAATGTAAAACTATATCTTTTCAAAAAAATTGGCCTTGAAAAATGACCTTGACTGATGACTTTGAACTTGGTACCAACAGATAGGAATTGTCCCAAGCAATAATCATATGAAATATGAAGGTCCTATCACTTACCATTGAAAGGTTATGGCCAATGTTAAAGTTTTATTTTTTCATTAAATATGACCTTGAAAAATGACCTTGACTGATGAACTTATTTATTTTACATCGATTGGGGAACAAGTTCTTACAACTTAGATTAATCCCTCTCAATTCTGCTTCCTGGAAAATTAACCAGTAATTGTGCCAAATGTGTGGGCCAACGAAAGAACCACAATCGATAGCCGCTCTTGGGAATCAAACTCAGGACCTTTGGGTCAAGAGGCTGACACTCTACCTCTAGACCACAGACACAACACACCTGATGACCTTGATTTTGGTACCAACAGAAAGGCCTTGTCCCAGACAATCATACTGTGAAAAATGAAGGCCCCGTCACTTGCCATTCAAAAGTGATCACAAAATGTCAAACATTTCACATGTCGAGTTTGACGACAACACAAAGGCTATAGCAAAACCTCTGGTCTGCTCAGAAAACAGCTGAGCTAAAATTGCTGCTTTATACCTCTTTTCAGCGGTTAGTGTCTTTACCAATCAAATGATAATCAATTTGTGGAGTAATGTTTTAAATGAGTGAATTTTACCAAATGACCTTATCCAATGACCTTGACATTGTTTTGAATGTGACAGTTTTGTCAAAAGCAACTCACAATGAGAATTTCAAGGCTCTATGATTTACCAATCATAAGTAACAGTTTATATTAGATTCAACTTCGAAAAATTTGACCTTGAAAAATGACTTTAACCTTGACTGATGGTCTTGAACTTGGTACAAACAGATATTGCTTGTCCAAGGCAATTATCATGTGAAATATGAAGGCCCTATCACTTACCTTTCAAAAGTCATGTACAATGTTAAAGATTATTTTTATGGCAAATTGGCCTTACAAATTAACTTGACTGATGACCTTGAACTTGGTACCAAAAGAAAGGGCTTGTCCCAGACAATGATCATGTGAAATATGAAGGCTTTGTTTGCTTGAATGGGAGTTCACGCTGCTTTCAACATTTTTTCAGTTATATCAATTCAACATTTTTTCAGTTATATCAAGGCAGCTGGAACACCTAACAATGGATTCCTGGTATTTCTCACACCAGTACTACCATCTTATTCTTTCCTGGCCTCCAGCTTCTATCTCACTTTGGTCTACAATTATCGACCCATTGGTGAGAGACAAGTAGTCGGAAAGAATAGGTGCCGCCACCAGGATCCAACCTGGGAAACATGAAGGCACCATCACTTACCTACCATTCAAAAGCTTTGTCCAATGTTAGTTTTATTTTTTCACAAATTTGACCCTGAAAAATGACCTTGTCTTTGACTGATAACCTTTAACTTGGTACCAACAGAAAGCGCTTGTCCCAGGAAATCAATAAGTGAAATATGAAGGCCCTATCAGTTACCGTTCAAAAGTTATGTCCAATGTTAAAGTTTTATATTTTTTCCCCCTAATTTTGACCTTGGAAAATGACCTTGAGCTTGACTGATGACCTTTAACTTTGTACCAACAGAAAGTGCTTGTCCAATGCAATCATCCTGTGAAATATGAAGGCCCTACCATTTTCCTTTCAAAACTGATCACAAAATGTCAAAGTTTTCACATGACGAAGTGGACGACGACACAAAGGCAATAGCAATACCTCAGGTTTTCTCTGTAAATGGCCTAGCTAAAAACTAAGAAAAAGGGGCATATTACAAAGTTATCCACAATCTACGTATCGTATTTTGAATAATAACAGAGATGTAACAACCGGACAATGAATACCTCAACTTTTTATGTTCAGCCAGGCAAAAAAAAAAATGACAGCTTTCATGTGAGCAGAAGGATAAAATTAATAAATATTTAAATACTCTAAATATTTGCATCAAATTTCTTAATTTTAAATCTTTTTTTTTCTTCTTGGTATTCAGCCATTTCTGTGGAGTGTATCCTCTCTGTCAATTCCTCATGTACAGCATTTCCACCATTTTCCTTCAGGAGTAAATTGGTAGGAGCATCTACCCTCTTTCAACTGGAACTATGGTATTCTAAAAAATAATACAAACAAGAGGCCCATGAGGGCCTTAGACCATTCTAATGACTCTTTGAAAAACCTCTGCCTTGATAGTGCTATTCAAGATATAACAGGCAAAAAGTTCTATAAAAATATATTCATAATGAAGGAGTTGTGTTGATAAGGAAATTTACTGAAAGGACCCTTTACCCATGAAGCCGCAAAATTGTACCAAATGGCTAAGTTGTGGTCATGGTCACATGAGAATTTTTTTTTTTTTAAATTTTCATGACAAACCATGCATAAATAAAGAGGTTGTGTAAAATAATAAGTAATGAAAATGACATAAAGCCCCTTTTCTCATGACACAGCATATTATCACCTAATCTCCAAGAAATGCAAAGTCACTTGATAAGGGACATTCTATGAGAGTTTTATACAAATGTATCTATAAACAAAAGAGGAGTCATGTTTACAAGGAAGTAAACATTAAGGCCCATTTTTCATGATTTGGCATATCACCATATGGAAGTTTGTGTTAACAATAAACATAGTTACACAAAGGCAATCTTATCATGTCACAGCTTGTAACTATATTGCCACAAATGTACAGTCACTAGAAATACAATATTCTGTGAAAGTTTCCCACAAATGCATCCATTAATACTAGAGTATCGCCTTTTGTTTTAAGAGGTTTACATTAAGGCTCCTTTTTCTATGATGCAGAATTAATTCACCAGACTACTTCAATATGCACATGGTCACATGATGAAGAATACTAAGTGAAAATTTCATTAACTTCCATGCATATAAGAAGAAGTATTTACAATGATTTTTAAAGTTCAAATTCAAATTAAGGCCCCTTATCTCATGATGATCAATCGATCATTTCCCTTTTTCCCCCTTTTCCTGTGATGTTTGACAGATTAGGCCCATTATGGAAAGGAAGCATCATTATATAGGTACAATAATTCAGAGCAAGTAAGAAGACAAAAAGATGAAAACTTTGTACTTTATAGAGTTAACAAGGATTTTCTAAAAAAAATATATATATTTTAATTTTGCCCCTTATCCCATGATGCCTGATGGA
This sequence comes from Fragum whitleyi, assembly GCA_948146395.1. Taxonomy (NCBI): domain Eukaryota; kingdom Metazoa; phylum Mollusca; class Bivalvia; order Cardiida; family Cardiidae; genus Fragum; species Fragum whitleyi. The sequence continues at coordinate 64,787,318 of OX411544.1, forward strand.
TCAGGCCTTTTTTAGAACAATTCTTATGATGGTCAATTCATTCTGACCTAGTTTTAAGACAAAAGGATAAAAGCTGTTGACTTTAGACTCTTAAATTCAATATAGCAGTCCAAACCCAGTTGCCAGCTGTTTTGTAAAACAAAAGGACCATTTGCCATTAAGCGCTCACCTCAGGCATTTAGTTGACAAAGTGTCAAAACTACTTATTATAAATTCATACCTGGCTCAACAAAAGTCCAAGATATCAAAAAGACAAACATTCCAATTACATTTCAAATATGTTGCCTCTAAATTACTAAAAGATTTTCAAGATTTAGCTCCTAGATTTCATGTTGACACACATTCTGACCAAGTTTCAAGACATTTGGGCCAAAAAATGTAGCCCCTTTAGTACACACAAGGTTTTTCTAAGATTTGACCCTTGACCCATTTTATCCCAACTTGACCCAATTTTCAACTGGACAGAGAGTTGATGGAGACAAACATTTTGACCAAGTTTCAATTCATTTGGGCCAAAAATGTAGCCTCTAAAAGTGCACATAAGGTTTTTCAAAGAATTGACCCCTTGGCCCCATTTTTAACCCCACTTGAACAAATTTTGAACTGGACTTAGATTCCATCTAGATAAACATTCTGACCAAGTTTCAAGACATTTGGGCCAAAAATGTGGCCTCTAGAGGGCACACAAGGTTTTTTTCTAAGATTTTACCTCTTGACTCCATTATTGACCCGACTTGACCCAATTTTGCACTTGACTGAGATTTGATGGAGACAAAAATTCTGACCAAGTTTCAAGACATTTGGGCAAAAAATGACCTCTAGAGTGCACACATGATTTTGACAGACAACCAGACAACAGAACCTGGACAAAGCTCGATTATCATAGCTAACTATGAGCTCTTTGTTCTCAGGTGAGCCAAAAATAAGTCTTACCTACACTGTTGTCTTGTATATTTCATGAGTAGCCACCATTTTACTTTTGCGTTAATAAGGGGTCCATGATGGTCCTAGATCTCTCACCCAAGTCTCTTTGACCTCTGGGACATCAAATAGGCAGATGTCAACAAGGAGATGATTACTAAACTAGAGGCCCAAGAAGGCCTGTATCGCTCCACTGGCTTTTTACATCTCCAGACTGTCATTAAACAAAGCTTACTTGGACCGAAAACAACACTTTGAAGTCCCTTTAGAACTATCTAAACCCATTTTCAGGAACAATTTTAAGAAAAGTGTCATTCATTGCAAGATTCAATGAAATTAGTCCATTTGATTGGGAGGTGAAGATTTTTTTAAAAGTTTCAAAGTGAAAATCAGGCTATCCCTGCCGCACCCACATTTATTGGCCCATCAAAAAGTCTTGAGCAATTTAAGAGTAGGTGCACATAAGGAATATTAATGGCAAGTTTCATTGAAATTGGCCAAAGTGATAGGGAAAGAGAAGATTTTTGAAAAGTTTCAAGAGAAAATAAGAGCCGCGCCCTCCCACGCCCATATTTGGGGTCAATCAAAATTTCTTTAACAATTCAAGTAAAGGGTGACCAAAGGAACATCCATAACAAGTTTCATTAAAATCAAAAAAATAGTTAGGAAGGAGAAAGTTCTTGAAGATATTAAAGTGAAAATAAGCCCTGTGCGCTGCGCCCATGTTTGGGGGTCAATCAAAATTTCTCAAACAGCTTTAGAGAAGGGTCACCCAAGGATCATTCATGACAAGTTTCATTGATATCAGGCAAACAGTTTGGGAGGAGAAGATTTCTAAAGGTTTATTTAGTGAAAATAAGCCCTGCCAAGCCATGCCAATATTTTGGGGTCAATCACCCAAGAAAAAATCATGCAAAAGTTCATTGAAATCAGACCAACAGTTTGGGAGGAGAAGATTAAATCTTAATGTTGAAAATAAGCCCCTTTCTTAACAGTTTCTTGATATTTAACAATTGAAGTGGAAGATCACCAAAGGAACATCCATGCCAAGTTTTATTGAAATCTGCCAAATGGTTTGGATAGAGAAGATTTTTAGAGATTATACATTTAAAATACCCCCCCCCCCCCCCCTATTTGGGAGACAATCAAAATTCTCAAACAATTTAAGTAAAGGGTCACCCAAGAAACTCAATGCCAAGTTTTATTGAAATTGGCCCAATGGTTTGGGAGAAGATTTTTAAAGACTTTTTAGTGAAAATAAGCGCTGCCCTCCCACACCCATATTTGTGGATCAATCAAAATTTCTTTATCAATTAAAGAAAAGGGTCACCAAAGGAAAATCCAAGTTTTATTTAAATTAGCCCAATGGTTTAGGAGGAGAAGATTTTAAAAGATTTTTTTTAGTGAAAATAAGCCTTGCCCTGCCACACCAATATTTGGGGATCAATCAAAATTAAACAATGTAAGTGTGGCAGTTTTTTGAATTAAAATCTTCTCCAGTTTGATTTTCATTAAAAGCTGTTTTTGTGTTTTTTGATGAACTATAATACCTTAGCAGTTGAGCTATATAATGGCTAATTGCCACCTTCTATTTTGACAATAATGAACAAGGTTGTAAATTGTCCTTATACCCTCTTTAAATAAAGGGTCATCAAAGGAATTGAATTGAATTGAATTGGGGTTTTACGTCGCTTTCAACAATCTCTCAGTTATATCGCAATGACTGGAGCACCTAACGATGGATTCCTGGTATTTCTCACACCAGTAACGTAAAGTGCCCTAAAGTCGTCATATGTAGCTTTCTAAATACTATATGTACCTAAAGTCATCAGATAACTGTTTCCCTGCTTCGTTTATATTAAAATGGAACCATTCATGCACATTTCCATATATAAATATTGATTCTAATATTTAAAACGTGTAAGATATTGGTAAAGAAAGAAGGTGGGGGTCATGCTGACGACTTTTGGACATGGTAAACCTAAAGTCGTCATGACCAGGTGCCTATAGTCGTCAATAGGTCCAAAAGTCGTCACAGACTATAAGCCTGTAAAATAGTCCACCTTATAATAAATGAACACTCTAAAACGTGGTTTATTTCATTTTCTATGAAATAATACAATATCGCTCCCAAACCAAGGTTAACATATGATTTGGGAAAATTAGATACTACAGAAATATATACCGTTTACCTAAGTGTAACCTAAGAGTGATAGCATCTTCAGGCTTAAAAGGAAGAAATGGTAGTATTGTTGCGAGAAATAATTGACACGCATTGATAGGTGCTCCAGCCACCGCGATGTGACTAAAAGATTGTTCAAAGCGTCCTTAATCCAATTAAGATAAAACAAGAGCTGTCACTGTAAGATGACAATGCCCCCGACACCGCTTTGATTTAGAAGTTATGGCCAATGTTAAAGTTTTTGGACGGAATGACGGACGGACGGACAGACGGACGGACGGACAGACGGACGGACGGACAAGTCAAATTTATTATGCCTCCCTATCGGGGGCATAAAAAGGTCTTGTCCAAATCAAGTGCCCTTTGGTATCTCGATCTATGATTACTAGGCATCAAAGTTTTGTCCTGATCCAAATTAAAACAATGTTCTAATATGAATATGGTTGAAATAATTGAGAAAGTGCTGGTAACGGATAGTTTTGGGGTTAGTTGCATTGCTCACTAAGGCCCTTTTCACCAACTCATTACTTAAGAAGTCCAGTGCATTTTTTTCAAAATCAACAGATACGCTTAAAATTTACATGAAGGATACATGTATAATGTATCCTATATGATTTGAACTTGGATAATATATTTTTTTGTTCATGAATAATTCGCCCTAACCTTCGCCTTTGGTGAAATTATTTTTTACTCGGGAAACGTCATGTTTATTACGCTGACTGACAATTTGTTTCTTATTGTACAACATAGCTGAGACGGCAATAAAAACAATGATAGCATAATGCCGCAAAATGAAATATATAAATAGAATATTAGGCCTACGTTACAAGAAATATATACTAGCTAGCTTACAAATTTCATGTCCTTTTACAAGTTCTCTTACTGTATGGATTTACGAACATGTGATATTGTAAATCTCAAAGCAACACTGAATTCTAGTAGTGAACAACATAGAGAACTTCTTCTAATCTAATTTGGTTAAAAAAAAACTATGGAAAAGAATAAAATGCTTGGTACAAATAGTCTTAAAAAAAATCACCCATATTATATAAATTTTGAAGAGTTGTAAATAGTATTTTTTTGTTATTGATCACGCAAAATCATTTTTTAGAAAAATAAAATTGCACAATGTATCAAGCCCATAACCCTAAAGTCAAAAATGTTCTTTTTTAAACGCATTTACAAAATACATTATCACACATTGATATAAGAATGATATAATACAAATTTATTTTAATTCGACTACACTGTAACGAGCGCCTTTCGAGGGTCGCTCTCAAACATTCAATCCTGGTGTTTCAATGTCCCAAAGAGAGAGGCAGATGATTGAGTGAGGCTTGTTATTTTAAGGGGTTTGTCCATAAAACACACCAAATCGATGGTAGCACTGGGACGGGGGGCCTTTAACATGTCAAGAGCCAAGCACCTATACCACTAGGCCACAGAGAAATTGATTCTAGTGCGTGTTTTACTCTCTCTCTCTCTCTCTCTCCCTTTTCTAACGTCCTTACCATAGCGTGTAGCCCATATAAGCGATGGTTAGTTATTAGGGGAGATAGTGCGAGAATACATTATGAAACTACTATTGATATCAGTCGAGGTTCTTTTACTTGATCGACGTAAAGCACCGATACACAGGGCATTAGGTTAACGTCTCATCCGAAAGACAATTAATGTGTGCTAATGTGTTTGCTCGGGAATAGAATCCTTGATATCGGACTTTATGTCGTTTACCTTTGAAGTCAGGTGCTCTTAAACTGAGCTACAGGTGCTGACTAATTGATTCTAGAACCGAACATTTGATGTATGTCCTAAAGTCGTCATCTTGGACCTAAAGTCGTCATCAAGATTCAAGTCATTTTATTCAGTAAATATCTATGACCAAGTAATAAAGGGAAGTCATACGCATAGAAAAATATATCATTTGAGAATCGGAGTTATCCCCTAAATTGCTCACGTGGTGGTTTGTTTACATTCAGCTTTCGCGCAACAGCATGTGTCTTTCCCAAACAACTTCGCGCGTTTCCATCTCTGGTGCGAAAACCATGAGTTCGGAACACTGGGCATTTTTTAGTTTAATGTAAAAGATATTAAATGCTAAAAGAGTAAAAATGAAATGAAAAACATTAATCTATCAAATAATGAGGTTAAGTCTTTCTTGAATTGGATAGTTATGACAAAAAACGAGGTCACAAAAAAGTGACGACAATAGGACACTGACGACTTTAGGGCACTTTACGTTACTACCACCACATCCCTTTCCTAGCCTCCAGTTGCTATTCCACATAGGTTCAAGATTATCTACCCATTGGTGGAAGACAAATGTCGGAAAGATTAAGTGCCGTGGCCAGGGATCGAACCCGTGCCAATATAGACCCCTGGATTAGAAGTCTATATTCGCACGGGTTCTATTTGACAATAATAGACAAGGTTGTAAATTGTCACAAGAAACGCCTGTAACACTGCTGGATGTCAAAATCTGAAAAACAACAAAGAGAAACAAGAGCAACGCTGGGCGTGGCATTATACGCCCGAAGCTCAGAAATAAATGGGTGATGTTTTGAACTTTTTATTGATCCTTAGGATGTATTTTCTGGCACACTATAGTATATTGTATTTATTATAATGGTAGTGTTTGTTGATGTCCTGTTCTTTTCTAAAAGTCTCTTGCAAGTATCAGATAAAACAAAATTCACCAAGTACTAAAATATTCAGGAAGTGTTGCAAGTACCCGAGTAGTAACTTAAATATTCACAAATTCAATCAGATTAAGATAATGTAATCAAACACCCTAGCTATGAGTTCTACATACATGTGAAGTTTCAACATCGTAGTCCTTGTATTTTGAAAGTTATGAACTGGACAGGAATTTGCAAACTGAATCAAACAAAGGGCAACAAGAGCTTTGCAGAGCGGCGCATATACGCCTGATGGGGCTTGTCAGTAACATTGGCTTGTCAGTAACGTGAGCTTGAATGATAGCTAAAAATATTTCAAACAGACAGACAGACAACTGGTGCCATAACATAGTGTGACCTTTTGAGTGTAAATTGAAAATGATTTTATGCACAACTATATGCCAAACAGTTATTTTGCAAGTTTCAGTTCATTCCAATTCAAAGTGTGACGAGTTCCTCAAAAAAGAAAAATAGTGAATTTCAATCAATTCAAGGGCAGATAATACAAGAAAGACCCAAGCTTTTTGAATTTCAGAAGTCTTATACTTAATGTATCAGGGTTACATTATGGCAATATTCATTTCAATCCAATTAAATTTGTAGGAGTTGTGCACAGGCACGCACCAAAAAAATCTGTAAATTTAAACTATTTTGTGAAGTAAAGGGCTGATAAATCTGGAACTACTTTAAATATGAAAATATATTTAGTCCTAAGCACAAATAGACAACCTACAGAGTCATTATGGCAAGTTTCCTTTCATTCCCATCCAAAATGTAGGAGAAAATGAGCTGACAAGATATTTTGTTTTTCATCAACTAAAGGGCAGATAATCCAAGATAACTCAAGAATGACTGGAGCATTTTGAATTGAAAAGTCTTATGCAAAACTAGACATCAAAGAGAGTAATTGTGTCTAGTTTCAGCTCATTTCAATTGATAGTTAAAAAGGAGTTGCACACAAAATACAGTGATTTTTGTTTAATTCAAGGGCAGATAATTCAAGATTTCTCAGGAATGACTGGAGCGATTTGAATTTCAAAGGACTTATGCACAGCTAGACATCATAGAGAGTAATTGTGTGTAGTTTCAGCTCATTCATATTGATAGTTTAGGAAGAGTTGTGCACACAAAAATAGTGACTTTCGTTAAATCCAAGGGCAGATAATTCAAGATTTCTCAGGAATGACTGGAGCCATTTGAAAGTCTTATGCACAACTAGACATCATAGAGAGTAATTGTGCCAAGTTTCAGTTCATTCACATTGATAGTTTAGGAGGAGTGGCGCACACAAAATACAGTGATTTTGGTTAAAATCAAGGGCAGATAATTCAAGATTTCTCAGAAATGACTAGAGCAATTTGAATTTCAAAGGTCTTATGCACAACTAGACATCATAGAGAGTAATTGTGTGTAGTTTCAGCTCATTCCCATTGATAGTTTAAGAGGAGTTGCGCACACAAAAATAGTGACTTTCGTTAAATCCAAGGGCAGATAATTCAAGATTTCTCAGGAATGACTGGAGCCATTTGAATTTCAAAAGTCTTATGCACAACTAGACATCATAGGGAGTAATTGTGCCAAGTTTCAGTTCATTCACATTGATAGTTTAGGAGGAGTGGCGCACACAAAAAACAGTGATTTTGGTTAAAATCAAGGGCAGATAATTCAAGATTTCTCAGAAATGACTGGAGCAATTTGAATTTCAAAGGTCTTATGCACAACTAGACATCAAAGAGAGAAATTGTGTGTTGTTTCAGCTCATTCCTATTGATTATTTAGGTGGAGTTGCGCACACAAAAAACAGTGATTTTCCTTAAATTCAAGGGCAGATAATTCAAGATTTCTCAAAAATGACAGGAGCAATTTGAATTTCAAAGGTCTTATGCACAACTAGACATCATAGAGAGTAATTGTGTGTTGTTTCAGCTCAATTACATTGATAGTTTAGGAGGACTTGTGCACACAAGAAACAGTGATTTTCGTTAAATTAAAGGGCAGATAATTCAAGATTTCTCAAAAATGACTGGAGCAATTTAAATTTCAAAGGTCTTATGCACAACTATACATAGTAGAGAGTAATTGTGTGTTGTTTCAGCTCATTCCCATTGATAGTTTAGGAGGACTTGTGCACACAAGAAACAGTGATTTTGGTTATATTCAAGGGCAGATAATTCAAGATTTCTCAGGAACGCCTGGAGTGATTTGAATTTCAAAGGTCTTATGCACAACTAAACATCATAGGGAGTAATTGTCAAGTTTGAGCTCATTCCCATTGATAGTTTAGGAGGAGCTGTGCACACAAAAAATTGCTAACGGACGGACAGACAGACGACTGAGGCCATAACATAATACGACCCTTCAGGTGTAAAACAAATGAAAAAATAAGCAAGCTAGAGTTACTGTTCTTGTGCACTGCACACTGAATATGAGAGAAACATGACTACCATGATTCAATTCAATCCAACATAAGGTGAAAGAGTTATGCTTCAGCCTAACAAGCAGTATCTACTGGTGCATAAGAAATCATCTGCTTTTGCCAGGACAAACTATTTGTTCACTATCATTAGCCAATTCACACTCTTACAGTATAATGCTCTTATTTATCTTAAGCTTAATCATTTTGAAGAGAAAACCTGTAAAAGTTATAGCCTGCCAATAGTTGTTGGCAGAAAAAAAAAACATTTTAAGAGAAAAAAATATGTTTTGGTTCTTGGTCGTTGAAACTTAATAGGTTATCACATTGTATGAATTCAAAAGGTAGTGTCATACAAGAGTATCATTATGGTTTTCTCTGTATTTTGCGTTGTAACTCCACTACTAAGACATTCTCTTTTTCCTATAAACCAAAATTAAGGGAATGAGATCTCCTTATGAAGCTCTTGTTTTAGATACACATAGACTGTGAGGTGTTGACTCCGCAATCACTATTTTACAGAGCAATGAAGTGACAAGCAGCTACCACATGGAAAAAGAGGGTTTTGTAAGGTCTGTCAACTTTCTTCAGGAAAAGGGACTTTCAATTGGTGAAATTGTTACAGATCGACATGTGCAGCTGGCTAAATACATACAAGAAGAAATGACAAGCACGACACATCACTTTGACGTTTGGCAACGGTATATTTGTCTTCCTGTTCAATTTTGTTGATTTTCTTTTAGTTTAAGTAGCAAGAGATTAGATTTTTTGTTGATGCTTTAGTCAAATTGACAGATTGTTGCTGTCAATCAAAAAATTATTGGCCAATAAAAAAACTTATTTTTTAAAGAGATGCCTTTGTAACTCTACCACCACTTATCTACCATTTTGTTTCAAACAGTTTTAGGCCTGATTAAGCAGGTTATAGGAAACAACCCTGTATCCTGGAAATTGCCTAGGAAAAAGCTAATCGAGTCAAAAACTGAACAACATGTGTACTACGTAGCTTTTTTGCGCTCAGGCTCACCCAAAAATAGGTCTAGTAGACTTCATCAACTTTTGTGTGACACAAAGTGCTTTGTGTGTTCAATGCAGTGCTTGCAAATCACTTTGCTCTGTTGAAATCAAAGTACTGATAGTACTGAAGGCGAGGGAACTGAATAGACGAAACAACACATGCGGTCAATTTTCTGGAATATAACCTTGATTATTAGCCTTGTCCTTATCATGTTTACAGATATTTTCATACTTATCACTGCCAAAATCATTGCTGTGTTAAAGATACAAAGCTTTCATATTTAATCTTGAAGGATGACCTTGCTAATAGGGAAAAGAAGAAAATGCTGCTAACTTACACTTTCTCCTTTCTCTAATATCTACCCTTTCTGCTACAGATTTTACTAATTTGCCCACAAATTGTATGTTATCTGTAACCCTTTATAATTTGGACCTGTCAAAACATTTGTTGTCTTGTAATGGATTAATCTAAATTAGAAAAGGCCCTGTCCCATCCTTAAACCCTTAAACAGACGACAGAATTTTAGACTAGGCCAACTTGGAACAGGTTGCAGACAATACATCAACATGAGTGTAATTTGATATATATCTAGGGTAAAAATTAAACAAGAGGGCCAGAATGGCCTTAAACCGCTCACCTGAATTTTATTAGTCTAGTGGATCTCATCCAAGAAACTTTCAGGCAAAGTTTCATTCACATTTGCCTAATTCTTGAAGAGTGGATGTTATTCCAAGAATTTACAGTGATAATAGACCCTGCCCAAACATTCATTACAGAGGAGACTCAAAAGCAGCCTGGCCCTGCCACACAAATATTTATGGGCCAATCAAAATTTCACGATCAATTTTTGACATTCTGGTAAAGTTTCATTGAAAGCGCTCAAGAGGAGATGCCATTCAAAGATTTGGGGCTCAAAATAAGCCCCATCCTGCCACGCCCATAATAATGGCCAATCAAAATTTCGCGAACAATTTTTGAAAAGGGCCATCCAAGAAACATTCTGGTAAAGTTTCATTGAAATCAGCCCAGTGGTTCAAGAAGAGATGTTGCTCAATGATTTTGGGCTCAAAATAAGCTCCCCCCACCATACCATGCCCTTTTGAGATCATTAACGGCGTTTCTCAGGTGCTGGGCAGGAAGGTCCGATGTTTATTTTTTTCGGGGGTTTGGGTGTGGTTGGGAAGGGGTAGGGGGGTCTGCAACGAGGATTACAGCATTGAAGCAAAAAAAATCTACTTCTTCCGCTGTTTCATGTCTTGGACCCCACCCACAGCGTTAAAATGGATTTGCAGTGTACAATTGTTAGACAGAATGATTGAATGGATGAATTGACTGACTAGTAGCAAACCAATCAACTCAACTAAAATTATAAAAATGTGAGATGTGCCTGTCTGCAAAGCGGTATCAGGCGTAGTAATCTATACCTTGGGAATTAATTGTTTTTAGCAGACTCTGCGCTTTATAGTGAGCATACCGTGTAACATTTTTCCTTTGAAATGAGTTCAGAATGTGGCTTACCATTCCTATAGGTAAATGGAACCCTTGATTTCCATTGCCTAAAAAAGTCTTGCTAAAAAGATTCAAAAATTGGAGTGCATGCCTTCAAATGTCACCTTGCCTCTTTATAAACCAGGCCTTCAGTGCTTTTAGCGCTTTGATTTTTGAAAGGTGTCTTAAAAGTGATAAACACAGCTTGAACATGCTGTATTCATTATATAGTTTGCCCTCCATTGATTTGCTTTTTGTTTCATGTCCATTGCTTGTTTTTTGATGATACAAAAGACATAAAGATCTACAACAGGACATTTACAATATTTACAGAATATTGGGAGTATATCTAAAATTGCACATAATGAACTCTTTGCTCAAACATTTAGCACAATCTACTTATCAAATAAAACAGTTACAGATGTTATGCCTATACACATTTTAAGTCCCCTACCGGCGAAAGCCGAAGGGGACTATAGGTTTGCGCTCCGTCCGTCTGTCTGTCTGTCCGTCTGTCTGTCAGTCCGGATTTCAGTTTTCCGGACTTTTTTTCTTAACCCTTTGAGATATTGAGCTGATTTTTTGTATGTGAGTCCGCATCAATGAGTTACAGAACGAGTTCAAGTTTGGTTCCGGTCCATTGATTTTTGTGGAAGATACAGATGCTGGACTTAGAAATTACCAGGAAATTTCAGTTTTCCGGACTTTTTTTCCAAACCAAGGGTCTCGAGACGGGTTTTAAGAATTAAAGGTAGAAAGTGCGTAATGAAGGTTATCAACATCGGGCAATGTCGGTGAATTCCGGTCATTATATCAACTCCGTAATATAATCGCAGTATCTCGGTTTGAATATATTTTTTCTACCACACATTTATTTTACATAAATATGGTATAACAAGAGCTGTCACTGTAAGATGACAATGCCCCCGACACCGCTTTGATTTTAAATTATGGCCAATCTATGTTGAAGGTCAAGGTCATCCAGGGGTCAAGGTCACCAAAGTATGTGCCTACAGAAAGGTAATGTACCAAGGAATGTTGTGGTAAAGTATGATGCGAATATGTTAAGTAATAAGGAAGTTATGGCCAATGTTAAAGTTTTTGGACGGAATGACGGACGGACGGACAGACGGACGGACAAGTCAAATTTATGATGCCTCCCTATCGGGGGCATAAAAATAAGTAATAAAAAGATATTGGCTCGCAAATGTGTTATTTTTTTTAAAAAAACAATGATTGAAAAATACATTTGAATAAAAAACGGGAAAATCCTGCATGCCGTCATTTTTGGAAAAACCGGATTGTCTACATTTTGGCGATTTTACGTTGACATACCGAGTGCTGATCGAGATAAAACAAGTGGTTTTCAACGTTTAAATCAAAAGCCAATCAAAAGAATACAGTAGATGTACTTAAATCACCCGAATCGAAATGCCTACTTTAGCTCAGACTGTGAAATGACGAGATGTTCTTGGGACCGCTCCAAAGGAAACAGTATTTGGATGAAAGGTAGGTCGGATATTATCCCGTTGTCTCTTATATATGTGTGAGTGACAATATTTCTACGAATCACTAATTTGGGTAACTTACTGTCATTTGAGAAATAATTTCATTCTATTCTGATAAAAAGTCTAGAATAATGAATATCTAAGACAGAAAATATATTTCAGTTGCCTTCACATGAAATTGGTAAAACTCTAAAATCCTCAAAAATTCTTCATTGTTTTAGTTTGTAAATCGTATATCTAAAAGCTAAGATCTCTAGGACCTGTAATTGTCATACAATGATGAGAAATGATAATGTGACATATGATAAGAATTATGAGTCAATATGAAAAAAAGCATGATAGGACACAGATCAAAAATTATTTTCTTTTATTATTCAGTGGAATGTGACGTAATTTGGTGTAATTCTGATTTCAGGTAGAATTTGTAATTTCTATGCAATGTTTACTGCTAGTCTGATACCCTCTTCAATATCATGATCATTTGTTTAATGAACTTTGAAGTTTATGGTCTTGTCAAGCTTCCTAAACCACCTTCTGTGGGAATCAAACTTACAAAGACCCCATTACAAGATGAGGAGTTTCCCCACTTGTTGGACAATATTATTTTTCAATTCAGAATACTCTTTCCCTCAATTATTCTCAAACATATACTAGTCAAAACTTCTAACCGGCCACTTTAAAAACAATGATAATTTTTTCTGTGGTGTTTGGATTTTCGTGAAATTTCAATATGTGACTTTTTGAGCAACTTTCCAGATGATTTTGGAGAAAAGTTACCGTTATTTCATTGAATTTAAAGCGCAACATAAGAAAAGCTCAAAAATCTCTAAATTTACACAGAGCTCAAAATATTGTTAATGTAGCGATTTTTGTCTCATGGGTCGTTAGCTGCAACATAGACTAGGAAAAAAACCTGAAAATGTTCAACAATTGTGCACGGCACATGGCCCTAGAAGAAAGTGATAGAGCTTTTGTATGCAGAAAACGGTTCCTAGAAACAACACATAAAACACGTTTTTCTAAAAAAATGCATAAAATATAGACAGATAATTCCCGTTGAGCTAAAAATGTTGGATTTGTGAAAAAAAAATCAGTTTGATACATCGTTTTTCTCACACCAGACCATACTCACCACATATTATTCCCAGCGAAAACTTATCGTAATCCTCTGTCTCAAAAGCGAATATTGGTGAATACCAAATGCGACAGGCACAGAAGATATTTCATTGAGACTATTCTTTTTTGTATTTTTAGCTCACGAAGTGCTCCAGGGAGCTATTGTGATCTACCAATGTCCAGCGTCCGTCTGTCCGTCACTGATTAACAATTTCTTTAAACGACATCCCCTCCTAAACGTCTGAGTCAAAATCAACCAAACTTGGCAGAAATATTCCTTGGGTGGTCCCTTGTAAAAGTTCCTAAAATAGACAGGATCCATGCCATATCTCGGGAAAAGGGGTTTTAACGACTATTTACTTATTTAAGCTCTAGAAGCCACAAATATAGTCCAACGTAATGAAACTTTGTCAGAATGTTTCTTAGGTCATGAGGATGAACTCTATTGAAAATGGGAAGGGTCCATGCCGTATCTCGGGAAAAAGGGCCTTAATGACAATTTTCTTGTTTACACTCTAGTGGCCACAAATATGGTCCAATCTTCATGAAACTAGGTCAGAATGTTTGCCAGGTCACCAGGATAAATCCTATTGTAAATGGGAAGGATTTATGCCTTATCATGGGAAAAGGGGCCGTAATGACAATTTTCTTGTTTACACTCTTGTTGCCACAAATATGGCCCAATCTCCATGAAACTTGGTCCAAGTTGTCAGGTCTCAAGGATGAACCCTATTGAAAATGGAAAGGATCCGTGCCATATCACGGGAAAAGGGGCCGCCTTATTGACAATTTTTTTGTTAACACTCAAGAAGCCACAAATATGGTCCAACCATCATGAAACTTGGTCAGAATATTTGTTAGGTCATGAGGATGCACTCTTTTAGAAAATAGGAAGGATCCGTGCTATATCACCAGAAAAGGGACCTTAATGACAGTTTTCTTGTAAGAGCTCAAGACGGCACAAATATGGTCCAATCTTCATGAAACTTTGTCAAAATGTTTGCCAGGTCACAAGAATGAACTCTGTTGAAAATGAGTGGGATTCATGCCATATCACGGGAAAAGGAGTCTTAATGATAATTTACTTGAAATAACTAATGGTCACAAATATGGGCCAAACTTTGTGAAACTTGGTTTTATGTAGGTTCGTATCATGTTATGGCCTCTGTCATCTATCCGTCTGTCTGTCTGTCCATCTGTCCGTTAGCAACTTTTGTGTGTACAATCTCCTCCTAAACTATCAATGGAAATGAGCTGGAACTTGGCACAATTACTCCCTATGATGTCTAGTTGTGCAAAAAACCTTTGAAATTCAAATCGCACCAGGCATTCCTGAGACATCTTGAATTATCTGCCCTTGAATATAACCAAAATCACTGCTTTTTGTGTGCTCAACTCCTCCTAAACTATCAATGGAAATGAGCTGAAACTAGACACAATTACTCTCTATGATGTCTAGTTGTGCCTAAGACCTTTGAAATTCAAATCGCTCTAGTCATTCCTTAAAAATCTTGAATTATCTGCCCCTCAATTAAACGAAAATCACTGTATTTTGTGTGCAACTCCTACTTAACTATCAATTGAAATGAGCTGAAACTAGTCACAATTACTCTCTATGATGTCTTGTTGTGCACAATGAGTTCAATATATCACTCTAGAATGCCATCAGGTTTGTTCACCATCAGTACTTTCATTGCTTTGATTTCATTGGAGGTAAACTGGATATAATAATAATGCTTACTGTTGAATAGTAAGAAGATAATCCCAATTTATTTCGAAATGATTGTGAAATTTTAACCCTGCAGAATTTGGGGCACGAATGTTCAATTTCAACATGAAAGTATATTGTGTAACACGCGGACAGTCTCCGAGTCTTTATCAGCGGTCTCTTTGATGTCGGTTGAGACGCTGCGCTCCCTTGATGTAAAAGGTTCCGCCCTTTATTCTAGCGACGTCAGTGTTTCCGGAGGAGCAGTTTTAAATCAAATTTTGTTCACTGTAAATATTGCCGATTCAAAGGCAGCTGAACTTCAGTTAACTTAATATTTTGTTAGTAACAAAAATATATTGAAAGCTCTTCTAATAGAACCTTTATTAATTTAGTTAAATTTTTTTTCGATAAAAATCCAATTGTAATCAAATAACCTTAAATCATACAATTTGTAGCCTGCTAAATAGTAAATTATTGTTTTCTATTTATATAAACCATGTAAGAAATATTCATTTAGAATCAAAAGCAGTTTTATTCGGCACAAGCCCCTTACTGCACTGTTCAAAATTTCATACTTCTTTTGTTGCATATTTGTTAAATAAAAGTGTGAAAAAGACAGGGTTCAGCTCAGGGCATACATTTGACACTGAATGTAAATGTCCGGTTTATTTTTAATAATTAGGCACTCATGAGATATGGCTGAAGTGACCGAAAATAAATAATAATTTTCATAAAAATAAATTGTCTTTTTTGTATGTATGCGGGTCTAACTTTGTAGAAAGGGTTTTCGATGGACCAGGGACCCCATCGGGATCAAAGAGCAGTAAACCAAGACAGTAGCAGACATAAGTTACGACACATGTGTTAAATAAACACCGCACTGTTGCCAAAGAAGCGCCGCACATGGCACACGACATTTCGTAATCATAATTGATTTTTATCCAATATTAACACCAGGATAGATAAAACAATATTTTATTAAAGGGATATTGGTGCGTATCGATTATACTAAAATTTGGATAATATAATGGATTCTTATGAGGTAAGTGTTAATCCAAAATCTGAACAGATCAGAACAAAATCTTCATTTAACTATTCAACTTGAACATTTATGGTTAACCCTTGAAATACATGCATATAATATAACATGCATAATTATTGGCGATTTAAATAAAAGTAGAAAAGTCTTTACGGAAATAGTGAGTACATTTTTACATGTACTTAAAAGCCCATTATGATATAAGAACATATATTAATTTGGATCATTAAGGCATGAAATAACAACTACATGGAATTATTATATCTACATTTTTTGAAATTACACCTAACTATCTTTGTCTTTTATTTCCAAACTTTAAGTTTATATCTGTATAGAATTTAAATTTGGTCATCTTTAATTTTTGTCGTCTGGTTAATAGGTAATCAGTCAGTTCCTTATGTTACAAACGATTTTGCCAGGGCTTTTATTGAGACAATGATATTGAATGGTGAACATGAAAGAAATTCACACAAACAATCAAATCAAGGTATTTCTTTCAAAAAAAGGCGTGTCAAATGAGTTTCATGGACGGACATCGCTCACCAACACTTAATCAAGTAGAAAAAAAGCTCCGTACTATATTTCACCTAACATATCAAAAGTCTAATTTCTTCTTCAAGTTTTTTTTTCTTTATCAAGTAAAATTCCAAAAATCATATTTAATTTCTAGGGACATTAAAGAATAGGTTTAAAATATACAAGTTCGATAATCTAATCAATTAAATATCAAAATCGACTGAATTATCAAGATATACTTCAATGAAATAAAGTAGGGAAATTGTTCTTAATGTCTTCTGACGAAGAAAAAGACATTCAAAAGTATAGTTCACATATTCTTTGAATTTAGACTTACTTTAAATATTTTGTAATGGGTTTATACACAGACCCTAACTATACAGTATTGAGTGTCCCTGTTTAATCCCGGACCCAAAAGGACTTTATGCTCCGCCATTTTGAATCAGAAATTTGCTACCCGGAAATAGACTGATGTCCCTCTCCGTGTTCCAATACACTGGAGAGTAGTCAGGCCCGATAACTCTTTTTCTGTATTTTCGTAAAGGCCGATATGCAGAAAGTTTTGTGGGAGCCCCTTCTCTGGAAGGAGATCCCTGGCTCACCGCTCCACGACACAAAGTGCCCTTTCAGGGCACTGGCACCCTGCCCTTTTTAAATCCTAGCTGGAGCACTGAAAGTGTACAGTAGGAGGCAAATGTATAGGTGAATGTATAGACGGGACAGTACAAGAGTTGAGGGTAGATGGGTCGATGTAGAAAAAAATATGTAGAAAGAGATAGAGGCGTTGGTACAGATTAGAATAGTGCAAGAGTTGAGGGTAGATGGGTTGATGTAGAAAAGAATAATGTAGGAGGTGAATGTATAGGTGTAGGTACAGACGAGAATAGTGCAAGAGTTCAGGGTAGATGGGTCGATGTAGAAAAAAATATGTAGGAGGTGAATGTATAGGTGTAGGTACAGACGAGAATAGTGCAAGAGTTCAGGGTAGATGGGTTGATGTAGAAAAGAATAATGTAGGAGGTGAATGTATAGGCGTAGGTACAGAGGAGAATAGTGCAAGAGTTGAGGGTAGATGGGTTGATGTAGAAAAGAGTAATATGGGAGGTGAATGTATAGGCGTAGGTACAGACAAGAATAGTGCAAGAGGTGAATATAGACGAGATGATGAAGAACCAGCAAACAATGTTAGGGGAAAAAATCTGCATGATTGTATAAATGGATTGAATACTGGTAATGAAGAAATAATGAAACTTTAGGTCATATTTCTTTCCACAGGCTTAAATTGGCTTTTTTCTTTAAGATTTCAGCTTACAAATTTCAGCATTTCCTGGCCTTCAGTACTTCGATTTTCAACATTTCCTGGCTTTCAGTTCTTTGATTTTATAATTCATCATATGGGACCTTTTTCAGTATCCTGTCAGCCCGTAGAGCCCAAATCATCAGATCAATCAAAATTTCACAAAGAAATCTGGAAGAGCATGTCCTAAGCACCATTCCTGTGAAGTTTGGTTGAATTCTGAACAGTAAGTTCAGAGAAGATTTTCTTGATACTTTATAATATGGCAACATATTTTTGTGACACAGCAGCCCAGAGCCCATGTCTTCAACCCGATCAGAATTTTACAAACAAATCTGAAAGAACATGCTCTAACCATCATTCTAATGAAGTTTGGTTACACTCTGAACAGTACTCACTTATTTCTTGAGAAGGGTAATACCCAGAATGAAAATGATGGTGTCCATACCACTATTGAAAAGGCGTCTGGAAATATGAGCATCTAGACAATATTACAATGGTCCGCAACTGTTAGGACAGCAAGAAGAGCAAATCAATATTTTGTTAAAGAAATGAGTTTGAGGATTTTTTTTTTTATTTTAAAACTGACAACTCAAAAAAACTTTATTGTGAACCAAGATAATGAAAAGGTTTTGGGATGCTGCAGTGATATTACCCAATCCGCTTTTAATGCTGTTTTGTTTGCGATTTTAGATTGAAAGATGGAAACTAAATAACATGAGGACCATGATGGTCCTAGATCGCTCATCTGAGTCTCTTTGATCACTGGGACATCACATCAATTAAAAAGGCAGATGTCATAAAGAAAATAATTCCTACATAAAACCAAGTTTCACAAAGTTTGGGCCATATTTGTGGCCATTAGTTATTTCAAGTAAATTATCATTAAGACTCCTTTTCCTGTGGTATGGCATGAATCCTTCCCATTTTCAGAGTTCATTCTTGTGACCTGGCAAACATTTTGACAAAGTTTCATGAAGATTGGACCATATTTGTGGCGTCTGGAGCTCTTACAAGAAAATTGTGATTAAGGCCCCTTTTCCCGTGATATGGCACAGATCCTTCCAATTTTCAAAAGACTTCATCCTCCTGACCTAACAAACATTCTGACCAAGTTTCATGATGATTGGACCATATTTGTGGCTTCTAGAGTGTAAACAAAACAAGAGCACCGCCTTCTGGTGCCTACGCTCAGCTGTAAGTGCTGGATGGTAAGAAAACTAATGGATGGTGAAAAAAACTAAGTAGGAAAAGGGACATAATTGCAAAAAATGCTTGTAAAGTTATCCCCCTTGATAGAGAAAACTGCTCTTTTGATGGTGAATATGCGTGGCAGGTTTCAAGTGAATGCCTTCAATAGAACCAGAGAAATCACAAAAAATGTCAAAGTTTTTACATTTTTTTTTCACAAATTTGATCTGAGAAATGACCTTGACCTTGACTGATGACCTTGAACTTAGTACCAACAGAAAGTACTTGTCACCCTTATCACTTACCGTTCAAAAGTTACCACAATATGTCAAAGATTTTGCTTTTTTTTTTAACAAGTTTGACCTTGAAAAATGACCTCGACCTTCAACGATGACCTTGAACTTGGAACCAAAAGAAAAACCCTGTCACAGTCAATCATCATGTGAAATATGAAAGCCCTTTCACTTACTATTCAAAAGTTATCACAAAATGTCAAAGTTTTCGCATGACGACGACGACACCAAGGCAATACCTTAGGTTTTTTCCAAAAACAGCTGAGCTAAAAATTGTCATTAAGGCCTCTTTTCCCGTTATGTGGCACAGATCCTTTCCATTTTAGCAATTTTTACAAGGGACCACCCAAGAAATATTTCTGCTAAGTTTGTTTGATTTTGACTCAGAAGTTTAGGAGGAGATGTCATTTAAAGAAATTGTTGACGCCATAACAGACAGACGGACGCCGGACATTGATAGATCACAATAGCTCCCTTGAGCACTTCATGCTCAGGTGAGCTAAAATAGATAATGTGCAATTCTGGTAAATCAATAAAAATGATTTTCACACTTCCCGCAGAGCAGTGGTGGCGATAAATGCCATGGGTCAAAGAGAATTTGCTAGTTTTATTGCTGTTGTTCTAATTAATTAATTTGTAAGATTGTTTGCTTCCAATGGCTGGCTGTGAGGAATTAAGCATTCGGAACATCACTCGGCCATTTCCGTAAACTACAACATACCTCGGATGTATGTAAGGCGGATGGGTATGTAACAAAATTGTGCATTTTGTGAGGCAGAAACAGTGTAAGAAATACTAGCGCTGTAGATTTGTATCTTTTACAGTAAATAGCGGCTGAAAATTCTTAATTTTCGAGAATGACGAATCATTCTCAAAAATTAAGATTTTTCAGCCGTTATTTAAGAATCTAAAGATATTTTTTTTTTAGGATTTGATGGTAATTTTTCAAAATAGTCCGTCTACGTACATCCGAGGTTGATCGTGAGATTGGCCGAGTGGTGTTCCGAATGGGAATTAAGGAGTGTTACACCATCAGCTAAGTGACCATCTGCTGGGAGCAGCAGTCAGCAGACGACCAGGCAGCCGACGACTACCCCAGAGTCTTTAGGCAGCTTCTCAGTGGTGAAGGTCTGTCTCTGTCCCAAGTTTATAACTGCAACAAGATGCTGCCTGACAAGACATTGGTGTGCAAAGATGACAACAATAAGACTCTGGGGTTCAAGCAGGTGAAAGACAGCGTAACCGTACTTCTTGGTGCGAACAAGCCAGATGATCACAAAGTCCAACCACTAGTCCTGGGAAAGTTTGGTAAACCCCACTGTTTTCACAATATCAATATTAACCCTTGTCATGCTAAACCCGAAATTTTTCTGCTTTGGCAGGAGCTATAGACAAACATCAGCTTGCATATATGTGCAGTCTGATGTTAGTCTACACCACCTGTTTCTCACTTTCAAACCAGAATTGTCAATAGATTTAGTTTTTCAAATAAAAATTGATCTACAATTGGTACTTTCAGTGCTTTTAACCCTTTGATTTTGATGCAAATTTTTAGCCAAAATTTATTCAGCATGACAAGTGTTAAGGCTCTGCTAGCCCTGTACAACCACAGCAAGAACGCCAGGATGACGTCTTCTATCTTTGAGGAATGGTTTCATGAGGCCAGGTGCAAATCTGCAGGGAGATTATGATTATATGTCATGATTTAGATTTCATTTGAAGCATTTCTGATAAATGTAATAAATGTGTGAAAATGACAATTATCCACAAATCAAACAATAAATAGTTTTCACAGCTCGCACTGAAGTCATGTGTGTGTGATCAGTTTTTAACACATCTTCAATAGGTTTTCAATATTACAGTATCATTTGAAATTGATAATAAATATGAAGTGTTTTTTTTTTTTCTAATTTTTTATATAATATTCATGATCAATATCCTCGAAATTTTATAGCAATAAGATTGAAAATATTTCTAAAAAAACTTTTATTTTTCATCTGCTACATTAAGATAACAAATTTGATAACTGATAAACTAAAAATCCTAACAAAATAAATGAGCTTTAACTTGCGATATAATGTAAAAAATTTAAACCAGGAAAGTCAAATATTGGTGGTGGATTAATTTTGGCGCATCCTAGGTCAACTCTCAATAAAGCCAAAATAAAACCACCTCGTAAAATACACGGTTTAAATTAAGTGTATTTTTCTTTAACTTTCATGTATAAACAAAGGAGTTGTGTAAGAGAATATACACAAAGGCTGCTTTTATCATGACGCAGCATATAACTAAAAAGCAACAAATGTACTTAGTCATTGGAAATGAAATATTCTGTGAAAGTTTCATATGAAAGTATCCATTATTAACAAGAGGACCAAGAGGGCCTGTATCGCTTCACTGGCTTTAATAACCCCATAAATTTGCCCTGCCACACCCATATTTGGGTGTCAATCAAAATTTCTTGAACAATTTATGTAAAGGGTCACCCAAGGAACATACATGCCCAGTTTCATTGAAATCCGCCTATTGGTTTTGGAGAAGATTTTTAAAGATTTTAATGTGTAAAAAAAATGCCCCTCCCTGCCACGCCCATATTTAAGGGTCAATCAAAATTTCTTGAACAATTTTAGTAAAGGGTCACCCTAGGATCATTCGTTCCAAGTTTCAATGAAATCAGCCCAATTGTTTTGGAGTAGAAGATTTTTAAAGATTCTGACATGAAAAAATGCCATGCCCTGCCACGCCCACATTTGGGGGTCAATAAAAATTTCTTGAAAAATTTTAGTAAAGGGTCACCCTAGGATCATTCGTTCCAAGTTTCAATGAAATCAGCCCAATTGTTTTGGAGAAGAAGATTTTTAAAGATTCTGACATGAAAAAATGCCACGCCCTGCCACGCCCATATTTGGGGTCAATCAAAATTTCTTCAACAATTTAAGTGAAGGGTAAAACAACAATGCTAAGTTTCATTGAAAACAGCCCTCTGGTTTGGGAGAAGAAGATTTTTAAAGATTTTAACGTGAAAAATTTCAAGAATTTATATATAGACCCCTTATCTTGTGACGCTCAATCGAACAGAAATATTTTAAGACCTTCATCATTGTGATAATACAATAATTCTGAGCAAAGTCGAAGACAATCTGGTGAAAACAGTAGATTTTAGAATGTTATTTAGGATTTTCTAATTCAATTTTAATGTTTTAATCTATTTTCATTAGGCCCTTGACAGATCAGGTCCATTTTTGAAAGGAACCATCCTAGTAATTACACAATCATTCTGGGCAAGTTTAAAGTCAATCACATGAAAACTGTGAACTTCAGAGCATTAACAAGGGTTTTCTTATCAAATTTTTCAATTATATTATTGTGCCCCTTTTCCTTTGACGCTTGACAGATTGAGCCCATTTTCATAAGGAACTATCCTTGTGATAGCACAATCATTCCGAGCAAGTTTGAAGTAATTTGGATGAAGACTTAAGAGAATTTTCAAGGATTTTCTAATTAAATTTTCAAAAGGCTCCTTTTCCAGTGACGCTTGACAGATCGGGCCCATTTTCAAAAGGAACTATCCTTGTGATAGTACAATAATTTAGACCAAGTTTGAAGACAATCGGATAAAAACTGGACTTTAGAGCATTTACGAGGATTTTCTATTAAATTTTTCAATTATTGACATTTGGCCCCTTTTCCATTAAATTTGACGTATCAGGCCCATTTTCAAAAGGAGCCTTGCTTGTGATAGTACAATCATTCTGAGCAAGTTTGAAGTCATATAGATTTGAACTGTGTGCTTTAGAGCGTTAACGAGGATTTTCTAATTAGATTTTAATAAGGCTCCTTTTCCCATGACGCTTTATGGATCTAACCCAATTTCGAAAGGATTTATCATTGTGATGGTCCAATAATTCTGACCAAGTTTGAAGACAATCGGATAAAAACTGTGGGCTCTAGAGCATTAACAGGCAAAAATTAATAGAGGGACAGACGGACGGAAAAAACTGGAATTGCAATAGCCTTTCTGACCTTCGGTCAGTACAGCTGTAAAAATCTGCACACAACCTAAAATTGAGATATTTTACCAATCAAGTTTGGGCCAATGTACCCATGTCTTTACAAACAGCCTTTAATAGCCATTATGAAGACCGGTGTTAAATTAGATAAAAGATATTGTTTGTTACCCAACATTTAAATTGTTGTAGGAATTCGGCTGTAGCTAGCCACTGTTTCAGTCAAATTTCCATGGCTTAGAGGGTAGTCAGTGGAAAGCATATTGGGATTATTTGGCAGTTGTGAAAACTAGTCATACTAGAAGCATGTTTCCGGTAAGCACAAAAAAATAAATAAAATAAGCAAGAAGCACAGGAGGGCCAGTATCGCTCCACTTGCACTTAATGCCTCACAGATTTATGAAAATTCACTAATAAATTGCATAAAAAGTATTAAACTATGTCCAGATCTATTTTGTAAGTAGATAATCATCTAAGACCAAGGTTGGTTAATGCATGAAATGAAAAAAAAATTAAGTCAACAAATAATCTTAGACAAAAGTTCCTTTTTTCCTTGACACAGAATCTGTCACTAAACGACAGGTTGTGGTAACAAGTAATGTTACTTCACATAGGCCCCTTGTGTTATGACACACCAACATAATCACTATGAAATCAGCAAGAGGTCTGTCCAAAAATCAATCATGACATCAATCATTTGCAGCCAAAAATTCATGTCAGAGAAGAAGATTTTCTTTATATTTTGCCTAATGCACCTTTGGTAGAACCAGTTATCACCCCAATCAGGATTAAAAGAAGGAATTAGAAAGAGCAAGTCCCAAGCATCATTCCTATCAAGTATGGTCAAATTCTCAATAGTAGTTTAAGAGAAGATTTTTTTAATATTTCAACCTAAGGGGGCCCTTTTTTGGTGACTTGACAAGCTATAGCGCCAGAGTTGTCATCGCCCAATCAGGATTTAAAGAAGGAAACTGATAAGGCATGCCTGTATTTCCTGTAAAATTCGATAGAATTCTGACCAGTAGTTTTAGAGAAGATTTTTTATGTTTCCCAATAAGGGGCCCTTAATTGGATATCACGAAAGCCCATAGCACCTAAGTTAACAGCCTGACCAGGATTAAACTAGAACTTGTCCAAGAATGTGACTTAATACCCCACAAGTGCTTTCAGGGAAAGATATTTTACAGGAGAGGCAAAAAATGATTCAAATATAAAGATAACTTTAGAACCTTAGGATTTGAGACCTCTAAATTGCATCCTGCAAAACTTTAACATCTGCATTTTACAAGGCATCAGAAAAACTACAAAAATCTGTTTATAATTTTGAAATTGGCTATCTTCTTATAAAAATAATCATTCTTTCTTAAATATACTGTTCAAAAAAAGTTCTTTGACATTTGATCTATATGCAGATTTTAATTTCGACATAAATATTTATATGTATGAGCAAAGTCAATCAATGAAAGTGAGGTCAAAGCATCTTCGCACTGTATTAAAACAAAATTACTTTTTTGGTCAAGGATTTGTAAAAGAGACGTTAATTAAGGACATTACGTCGTACGTGTCTTATATTGGCAAAATTGACCTCTCTTATCTGGTTCCACACTTTCTCACCAGAGATCCTACTTAGACAGGGGATCAAAGTATTTGTTGACATAGTAGTTAGATTGAAAAATCCCAAATATCGTTACGTCATTCGCCGTCCTGGACAAAAGTTGTAATCCAGCATCAGACTGATCTGGCTCTATACATAATGCTGTGAGGCATGTTCTATTGGTGCCAGAGGTACGAGATAGTTTGTCCAGAAACAACAAAGTCAATCGCAACGGCTTGTCTTATAGAGCCTACTTTGTGGCGACCAAAAACTTTATGACGTTGTTCCTCTGTTCGCTTGACATGTTTTCATTACCGGTGTGTACCTAGATGTTCAATTTCAAAAGCAATCAAGCAATGGCATTTCATCCACAACACAATTGAGAGCTATCAGGACTATTCAGTTAACCTGGAACAGCACATGCTGAATGAGAATTCAGATTTCACATTATTTGAGGTTGGCGTCTCTATTGAGAAACGTTATCGAGTAATTTATCGCAATTACATAATGAAATTCTTACATTTTAATAACTGTTCACAAATCAATCAAAATTAATCGAAGTTTTTACATGAACTCAGAAAAATTGTATGCTTAATCAGTGTCAAAGAACTTTTTTTGAAGAGTATAGTTTTGTTAACTACAGAGTTTTAACTGTAAATGTAAAAGCATTTTACAAGGCATCAGTAAAACTACGAAAATTTGTTTATGATTTTGAAATTGGCTATCTTCTGATAAAAATAATTTTTCTTTCTTAAATAGTTTTGTTAACTACAGAGTTTTAACTCAACCAAACTTACTCCCCAATAGTGTGATGAGCTAATTTGGGCAAGTTTTACCCTTTCTAGCTGATGCCTAAGGTACATAACGATTGAAAAGTATCAAGTTTTGCCCACCAATCTATGCAGTATGAGGTCCTGAATTCCAATACGGTAAAATACTTGATATATTTGTTATGCAATTCATTTAAATTCTCGGGGACAATGAAAAATGAAATTGTGCATTTATTTGAGAATGAGTGTTGTCCTTTGATATTTAGATGAAATATTTGAGAATAATTTAGGTGATTTCTTTGCTTCTCCTACATCAAACTGTGGGTGGGTGGGCTGATTGTAGGACAATGGTAGTGAGGTGTTGTGGTGGCTGCCACATGCGTTTTGGTCCTACAGTTTATTATTGCTTTATTTGCAGTCAGCACAGCAAGGGTTACTTCGGGTTTTTTCCGTCTGCAAACAAGATCTATCCGCCACAATTCTAATTGCGATTTCATTAATATTTAAAGTAAGAAATAAATGTGTCATATAAGAAGGGGAAATGTTATTGTCGTTTTTGCCTATCACAATA
Source organism: Fragum whitleyi (assembly GCA_948146395.1). Lineage (NCBI taxonomy): Eukaryota > Metazoa > Mollusca > Bivalvia > Cardiida > Cardiidae > Fragum > Fragum whitleyi. The sequence goes on from OX411544.1 coordinate 64,813,631, forward strand.
AAATATTTATATTGAATTATGCCTAACTTCTAGAAACCAACAATCATAATTTTATAACTACAGATTCTTTGTCTTATTACCTAAAATGAAAATGACTTGGGTACTATTCTAATTACAATTACAATTTTTTTGCACAATGGTTCAAACTAAAAGGTGCCCTAAGACTATTGTTTTCTTTTTCATTGAAGTTTAGGCCATAAGATCAAAAATAAGTGACAAAGTAGAATTCCTGAGCTCAGGACCAAGTTCTTATGGCCTTGTTAAGGCTTTTTCATCCATCAATGTTGTTGATCCTTTTAAAATTTCACCAAGCTAACATCCTGAAATTGGTTGATTGAATGGAGTTAAATGCCACTTTCAACATTTTTTCAGTTATATTATGGCAGCTGGAGCACCCAAAAATGCATTCCTGGTATTTCTCTCACCAGGTCAACCTGCACATCCTTTCCTAGCCCCAGCTGCTTTCTCATATAGGTTACGATTATCAATCCATTGGAGAGACACAAATAGTTGGAAAGAATGAGTGCTGCTGTCAGGGATCAAACCTGGGACCTCTGGATAGACAGTCTGACACGCTAACACCTTGAAATAAATAACCCACCAATCAAAAATATAGAGTAAATTGGGGTTTCATTACCTAGTTGCTTAGATCCTTGATTAATTCAACTCATAAAATAATGAAAGACATTTATCATGATTGCATGATCAATGTGTTAAAGACCAAAAGGGCAATACTATTGTGTCAGATGCTTGTAAGAACCTTAAGACAATATGCCAATGTGTCATGCTGCATCTCAGGTGAAAGATTAAAGCACCGAGCAGTCCAAATGACTTCAACCATCAATGGGTTTATAATCTAAGACTTATGTGTGATAGAAGCTGGAGGCTAGAAAAGGATGTAATGGTAGTACTGGTGTGAGAAATACCAGAAATCCGTTGTTAGGTGCTAAAGCCTCTGCGCTATGACTGAAAGATCTCGAAAGCGGTATTGAACCACATTTAAACAAACAAATAAAACAAAAGGCTAACTTATCCTTGAATGATGGCGGTACTGGCCAGAAACTTTCATTTTTGAAAATGTTAGATGAACCACTTTTTTCAAAACTAATATACCATTTGGCCCTTTGGATCTGATTTTTGGGCAGATCCCTGCAGCTTTCTGTATGAAAACTCTTTAGAAGATAAAGAATATTTTGAGCCTATGTGTGGCATTTTCAACATTATGACGTGTGGCCAATATTAACTAACCTTGACTGCCATGTAGTATAATTAGAAGTTTGCCGGATAGTCTTAGGACACATTGAGACCTTATCTTTCTCAAGTGCAAATTAATCCTGGTCAGACTGTGCAGATACACAGGCTGGCCGTAGTCTTTGCTTGGCGCATATTTGAGACTGATAAAAATGTCACATAATAGGCTCTTTAGAAATGGTTTCATCCCTTGCATGCAGTTATATAGTTATGGGTTAAGAGGATGGATATAGGAAAAAATAATGATGTCATGACAAAATTAATCTGGGCAGATCCAGGAGCATACCAGGAGATTGAAAAGACAAAATTATTTTAGCAATTTTCAGATCTCAGTACTAATATAAATTTTTTTGAAAGGTTTACTCTTAAATCTTCTACTGAGCACCACATTCCTATTCATGATTCTTAAGGTAACATGAACACTACTATATATCACCTTCACTGCTTAAAAGCAAATAACCAATGGCCACATGCTTTAATTACAACTATCATTTTGTTATAATTCTACCACACTTTCTTAGGTAATGTTAGTTTGTTTATTGCAAGCCTCAGATATTTATCATACTTAACAACTTCTTTGTAAGTCATACAGATGTCATCCCTGAATGAACCGACGCCCTTTCTGGCACGCCTTGGCCCGTCTTTGGTGATACAACAGAGCTGTTATGACTTCTATATATATATATATGTACGATATATGCAGCAAACAAACATAACAAACCTAAAATGTTGTATAGCTTATTTTCACACTAATAAAGTTTTCCAGTCTAAACTTGGCATAATTTTTTTTGCCTTTTCAGTCTTCACTGCATGTGGTAGCTTAAATTGGTCAAACCTTGCTGTCATGGTAACAATTGCATGTAGCTAATATGTTAACACTGGACTACAAAGAGCATAACTGGGGAAAGAGAGTAAAGCTTTGACCATTAACCAATGCATTCATTTTGTCTTGACATAATTCATTTTTCCACTAACCATCCTCACAACCCATGAACTATATATATTACAGCAAGAGATGTTACTAAACAGTAATAATTATTTTCTTTATCTTTTAAAAAGTTTTTATACAGAAAGCTGCATGGATCTGCCCAAGAATCAAATCTATGGGGCCAAATTGCCTATTTGTTTTGAAAAAGTGTGCCATCTACTAATATTTTCAAAAATGAAAGTTTCCTGGCGGTACTGCCATTATTCAAGGATAGGTAAGCCTTTCGGTTTGTTCATTTGTTTAAATGTGGTTTAATGCCTCTGTTATCGATCTTTCAGTCATATCACAGAGACTGAAGCACCTAACAATGGATTCCTGGTATTTCTCACACCAGGACTACCATTACATCTTTTCCTAGCTTCCAGCTGCTATTACACCTAAGTCTATGATTATCTACCCATTGATGGATTAAGCCTTCTGGACTGCTAGGCTATTTGATCTTTTACCTTACTTGCAGTATGACACATTGACAAACTGGTCCTAGAATTCTTACAAGCACCTAATGAAAAAGTATTGCTCCTTTGTGTTCAACTTATTGATGATGCCATCATGTTACATTTCTCTTCAATATTTAATGAGTTGCATTAATCAAGGATCAATCTATTTGTTTGAATGGGGTTTTATGCAGCTTTCAACAATCTTTAAGTTATATTGCAGAAACTGGAGCATTTAACAATAGATTCCTGGTATTTCTCTCCCCAGTACTACCATTTAAGCCTTTCCTAGCCTCTAAATGCTATCCAACATGGGTCAATGATTATCAACCCACTGGTGGAAGACAAATAGTCGGAAGGATGAGTGCCACTTTCAAGAATTGATTTGTTTGTTTGCATGGGGTTTTACGCCGCTTTCAACATTATTTGAGTCATATCGCCAGCTGGAGCACCTAACAATGGATTCCTGGTATTTCTCACACCAGTACTACCACCACATCTTTTCCTAGCCTCCAGCTTCTATCCCACATAGGTCTACAATTATCAACCATTTGGTGGAGGACAGTCTAGAATTCAACTTGGGACTTTTTGAATGATGGTCTGGCACACAATCACTGTGCTATGACAGCAGCTAATCAAGGATCGAAGCCACTGGGTAATGAAAACCCAATTTTCTCTATATTTCTGATTGGCTGGGTAATTTATTTCAGAGTGTTAGCCTGTTGTAAATTTTATGGGACAGATTTCTTTAGATTCAATGACATGATGAAGTCTTAGCAGAGCCATGCAAACTGAATCCAGGCTCTAAGGGGAATCTATCTACTTTGCCAATTTTTTCCTTTTTTGGGCCAATATTCTGATGGAAAGTAAAATCAAGATGAGTTTGTGAAACACAAATGTTCCTGTAACAGCATTTTTTTTTTCAGAATGTTGACCATGACAGATGACCTTGACCTTTTAGTATCACCTTGATACCTACAGATGTACATCACAGATCTTTCATCATGCCAATTATGAGACAGGGTATCTATAATATGCTTGAATAAACTGAACAATATTTTGTATTTTGGTTAAGTTTTTGAGTAATAGAGATCTATCGTCATGCCAAATATTAGCCTTGTATCTTGTATAGGCTTGAATATATTAGCAATGTTTAGTTTTTTGGTTAAGTTTTTGAGTAATTTGACCTTGACAGATGACCTTGACCTTGTAGCATGATCTTGACTTTGGTACTAGCAGATGCAGATGATTGAAAACTATCTTCATGCCTTGTATCTTGAATAGGCTTGAAGATATTGGCAATGTTTTTTGAATAACTTTTGCAGACAAACAGACAGATGGACAACAGTAAAACATTTTGCCCCCGATCTTTCGATATGGGGCATAATTAAGCCTAGGACACCTTTTAGATCTTTTGCTTAAAAACATGTAAACACAGAAGGATACAAGAGTTATCTTCATTTTTTTATAATATTTCAGACACTGATTTAATTGTGTGATAGTGGGTTATTGTAGTGTTATATTCCAGAAGCTGTTGCACCTACTAGTGGTTTCCTGTTGTTTCTCACACCAGCTTAATGATTGACTGATTGAATGGAGTTTATCACCGCTTTCAACATTATTTCAGTTATATCGCGGCGGCTGGAGCACCTAACAATGGATTCCTGGTATTTCTATCACCAGTACAACCACCACATTCTTTCTTAGCCTCCAGCCACTATCTCACATAGGTCTACGATTATCCACCCATTGGTGAGAGACAAATAGTCGGAAAGAACTAGAACTGTCGCAAAGTGGACTTGTACCCCCCACCAGCACTTTGTCAAAATGTAAGTGCTTTAAGTGCAAGATGTGTTTAATGTGACCTTGACCTTTAACCTATGTGATCTAAAAAAATAGGGTACTTCCTTGAGTCATAAGTAACATTTACATAGAGTTTCATGATTCTAGGTCGCTTGGTTCTCGATTTAGAGTCGAAACGAAAATTAAACAAAAATTTACTGTGACCTTGATCTTTGACCTATGTCACCCCAAAACAATGAAAATTGCAGGTGCACAACTTCATATGATAGGATTAATTACCCATTTTGGTTACTCCCCTTATGGTTACTGAGTTTTGCAATTTTAAATTTTGACTACTCCCCCCCCCCTTCCATAAAAAGTTCAAAATGGCATAACTCTAAAACTAATGACTGGATCAGGATGAAAATTGCAGGTGCACAACTTCATATGATGGGAAACATCCTGATAAAATTTCAGCAAAATTGATCCAAAACTGTGGGAGGAGAAGAGGACACAAAATTAGAAAAAATGTACCCCTCCTTAAAAAGTTCAAAGTGGCATAACTCTCAAACTAATGACTGGATCTGGACGATAATTGCAGGTGCACAACTTTATATGATAGGAAACAACCTGATAAAATTTCAGCAAAACTGGTCCAAAACTGTGGGAGGAGAAGAGGACACAAAATTATGTCTACGGACGGACGGACGGATGGACAACCTGATTCCAGTATACCCCCCCCCCCCCCCATAACTTCGTTGTGGGGGGTATAATGAGTGCCCCTGTCGGGGATTGAACCCTCGAACTCTAGATTGACAGTCCGACGCGCTACCAGCTGCGCTATGACGGCGGCTCACACACACCAGCTTAAGAAAAACCTTTCATTCTTTACATCCAAGCTATCAGCTGCCCATCCCACTACTGATCTTTCTCCTTGTCACATCCACTTATGTAAAATGTCACATGAAAGTTTGCCAAGCCAGGATTTTAGCTAACGATCTTTAACAGGACCAGGATTGCCAGCCAAACTTGTAACTGATTGAACTAGCTTAAAAGGAACAAGGGGCTCATGAAGGCCTGAAATGTTCTTCTATTATTAACAAGCGTTTCTTCTTTTCGAGCATATCTGGAACCATTGGAAATCTTAACTAGATTAAGAACAAGAGGCTCAAGATGGCCAGTATTGCTCCACGGACACTTAATGCTAAACAGATTTGAAATCTTTAATAAATTGCATTTAAAGTATTAATCTAATTGATTGATTGATTGAATGGAGTTAAAAGCAGCTTTCAACATTTCTTCAGTTCTATCGCAGCGGCGTATTAATCTAAGCCAAGGTTGGTTAATGCATGAAATGAAAATAAATCTGATGTCAAAATAAAATCATACAGGAAAGTTACTTTTTTCCATGACGCTGAGTAACATTATTACAGCAGCCATTTTTTTCCACAATCATATTTTTAGGAAGAAATCTAAGAGAGTATGTCTAAAGGTTCATTTCTGTATGATTTGGTTGAATTCTAAGCAGTAGAAGTAGAAGATATTTTCATTTTTTTACCATATAGGGCCATTTTTGGATGAGGTGGCAGCCTGTAACACCGAAATTTACAGCCCAATCAGGGTTTAAAGAAGGAATCTGAAAAAGCATGTCTCAAGCACCATTCCTGTGCAGTTTGGTTGAATTCAAATAGGTAGATTCAGAGAAGAAAATATATACTTATATTTTGCCATGAAATCTATTTTTGGAAATACAGCCCATTCATGTGAAATTTGGTTGAATTATGACCAGCAGTTTCAGAAATGATTTTTTTTTACTACACCACAAGAGGCCTTTCTTTTTGGTGACTCGACAGCCTGTAGCGCCCAAGGTATCAGCCTGATCAGGATTAAACTAGAACTGTCGCTGAGTGGACTAATACCCCCCACAAGCGCTTTGTCAGAATGCAAGTGCTATTAGTGCAGGATGTGTTTGTAACTAATACTGAGGTCATATGTAGCATTTGCACAAAGTTTCATGATTCTAGGACGCTTGGTTTTTGAGTTAAGAGTCCAGAAATGAAAATTGAACAAAAAATGACTGTGACCTTGACCTATATGACCCAAAAACAAAAGGGCACTTCCTTGGATCATAAGCAACATTGGCATAAAGTTTCATGCTTGTAGGTCACTTGGTTCTCAAGTTAGAGTCCGGAAATGAAAATTGAACAAAAATTTACTGTGACCTTGACCTTTGACCTATGTAACCCAAAAACAATAGGGCACTTCCTTGGGTCATAAGGAACATTTGTATAAAGTTTCATGATTGTAGGTCATTTGGTTCTTGAGTCTGGAAACGAAAAGGTCTACGGACCAATGGACGGACGGATGGACAGACAGACAGACATGGTGAAACCAATATACTCCCCTCTACTTCGTAGGTGGGGGGTATAATGAAGGAATCTAAAGAGCATATCCTAATTATCATTTCTGTGAAATTCAGTTGAATTCTGACCAGTGGTTTCAGAGAAGAGTTTTTTCTATACTGACTTGCAAAAGCAAAACATATTTTGATTTAAGAGATTATTGATACAAAGGTACTATGAATGTCAATTTTATTGAAAATATGAAAAAATGAACTTCTTTGTTCCCTTTTTGAGAGATTTCATAGATTTAGGGGTTTTTTTTAATTTCAAGAAAAGATAAACTGTAATATGATATATGTCCATTAAGTTTTTGAAAATGCTCTATATTTTTCAAAAGTTGATTCACCCTTCCACTTTAACCCTTTGCTGTTTAATCCCTGCTTTTTACGTGCCTGTGATTTTATGATTGAGAAAACATTGTGAAAAAAGAAGAAATTGCTTCTGACAAGTAATTTCTTCTCTTCCCACACTATTTTCTACCCTACTGAAAGATTATTTTTCAAATTAAATCCATTTTAAATTTTCGTCTGCAAAACCTTTGAATTTGGACAGGTCCAAAATTTTGTAAAACAGGAAAGGGTTAATTGTTTTACACATGAAAAAGACTTCTAATCAAACTCAATATCAATATGAAATGTTTCGTTAAAATCTAAATTTGAAGGAAGAGTGATAGTGCAATAATTGTGTATATTTTTTCTGGGTTTGCATTATTTACAGAAAACTGCCACCTTGATGTGTGATTATTTTCTGATTTTTAGTGTTGAAAAATCCGTAGCCTGCACAGAAAAATTGCCTCTTTTATACCATCTGCAGTATTTGGATATGTTTGCTTTATACAGGTCCCTGAAACCTGATTTGTAGTAAAAAGAAATATTCTGGACAGCTTCTTTAGACACAAATTCACTAATGCCTACATTTAAAACTGCACATTATCAAATTCCTTCATGCTTATGGATATTTTTAAACATTTAAGTTGGCAGAAAGCGCATTCAGTATTCATACAACAAGAACAGCCCCAGACAATAGCTTAAGAAATGAACAAATACCGTAGATAATTCTCGGTTGTAAAGAATTTCAAGATATATCTCGTGTGTCCTCATCAAACAAGAACTACTTGAGGCCCATGAGGGCCAAGTCTTGCTGCACTGGAATTGCCCCAAAAGAAACATTAATTTGCTTAGATTTAAATTTAAATACTATTGATTTAATACAGACCTCACCCTATTAGTCTAAACTTCAGATAGTAGGTCAAAGGCCATGGTCATAATGGTCAAGGGTTCTACAGGATGCTTAAATGTAAAACCATCATTTTCAAACACTTATTAGTAGCCAAATATAGTTCTTGACTTGAAAATTCACTGTAGGTCAAAGGTCAAGGTTGGAATCAAGGGTTCAATAGGATGCCAGAATGAAAAACAATCATCTACCAACCTTATTTATTTAATAACGTTGTAGCCCTAACATTAAAGAAAGTAAGTAAAACCTCACAGTCAGTACGATGCCAGAATCATCTACCAACCTTAAGTGTTGACTTAAAACAGTTCTAGCCCTAATAATTCAATAATTAAAGAAAGTAGGTCAAAGTTCATGGTCAGGGTCAAGAGTTCATGATAATGCTAGAATCAAAGACAATCAACTACCATCAATTAATTTTGTCTTAATACAGTCCTAGACATAATAATTCAATATTTAAAAGTATAGTTCGGATTTCAGATCTGGGTCAAGGGTTCAACAAGATGCCACAATCAATTTCAAATACAATTGTCTACTAACAGAAATTATTGGCTTGATACAGTCCTAGACCCTAAAATTATGAATTAAAGAAAGAAGTTCAAAAGTCATAGCTGCTATCTCACAGAGGTCTATGATTATCAACCCATTGGTGAGGGACAAATAGTCGGAAAGAATGAGTGCTGCCGTCGGGGATTTAACCCGGGATCTCTAGATTGATTGTCCGGACCGAAAAGCTACCAACTGCACTATGACTGCGGCATGATATTTTTAATGATACAGTCAATCAACCGATTCAGGTCCAATTTTAAATATTCAATGAAGTCTAATTTTTATTTTAAAATCATTATAAACAAGATGTGTTTGTGAAACACGAATGCCCCCGGAACAGCATTTTTTTTTTCAAGTTTGACCTTGACAGATGACCTTGACCTTGTCACATGACCTTGACTTTGGTGTACAGCATTGTATGTCAAATACTTTTGGAGAAAAGGCAAAGGTTAAGTTTTCAGCTTAAGTTTTCGGACAGACAGACGGACATGAGTAAAACAATATGCCCCCGATCTCTCGATACGAGGGCATAAAAATAGACTTACATTAAATATTGTAAAAAGAATATCATTGAAAATTAGTTTAACATTGGAAGAATTAGAAAAGGTAAACAAGAGGACCATGATGGTCCTATATCGCTCACCTGTGTATCTTTGTCTAAATTAACTATTATCAATTTTCCAGCAAAAGTCGTAATTGTACTTTAAATGGGCCCTTATGACTATTTTTGGTGGACGTTTACCTTCACCAGTATTAATACTGCATATGAACAATCCTGTCAGATGTTAATAGGTTTTCAAAACAGTAGTGCTCACTTAGATTCAATTTACTCTTTTTCAAGAATTGTATCCGTCTGACAAATATGCATTTTAAAAATGGGGTGAAACAAGGAATCTCTATAACTTGTTGAAACCTCAAAGACACCTTTTAAGTGCGAAATAAAGTGCAATTCTGAGATCAGGTGAACGTTTTGCTTGCGTAGAACTACTTTTCAGGTAGAGTGAATAATTTGCCCCTTGTTTCCCAATGGTCTATGGGAGGTCACTCATCAAAATTTGGTGAATGGAATTACTGAAAATGTTACTTCCCCTGACACTACTAATGTTTATAAAACAATGGCCAATTAATGGAAATACCTCATGAATATCAATACAGCCCGAGCTGGTAAAGTAAAACATTCAGGTCATGGGATAAAGGTTTATGCAAAGGGGTTTTACTTTACTTTTCAACACAACACAGCCAATCTCGAGAAGAGTGTCTGCAATATTTTTAATGTTTATATAAACACTTACCCATTCTTTCTTTATTTGAAATCGAATGTAATTGCGGAAAAAATAATTATTATATAGAATTTTTTAGCTCACCTGAACACATCGTGCTCAAGGTAAGCTTTTGTGATCAATAGATGTCCATCGTCCATAGTCCGTTGTACGTCATCAGACATCAACAATTTAAGTGTTTACACTCTAGAGGCCACAAATATGGACCAATTATCATGAAACTTTGTCAGCTTGTTTTACAGGTCACAAGGATTCATCCTATTGAAAATGGGAAGGATTGGTGCCATATCACGGGAAAAGGGGCCAGAGAGACAAATTTTTTGTTCACACTATAGAGGCAACAAATATAGTCCAATTATCATGAAACTTGGTCAGAATGTTTGCCAGGTTACAAGGATGAAGCCTTTTGAAAATTGGAAGGATCTGTGCCATATCACGGGAAAAGGGGCCTAAAAGACAATGTTTTTGTTTACACAATAGAGGCCACAAATATGGTCCAATCATCATGAAACTTGGTAAGAATGCTTGTCAGGTCACAAGGATGAACCCTATTGTAAATGGGAAGGAGGCATGCCATATTACAGGAAAAGGGGACTCAATGTCAATTTCTGTGTTTACACTATAGAGGCTAAAAATATTGTCCAATTTTCATGAAGCTTGGTCAGATTATTTTTCAAGTCACAAGGATGAACCCTATTGTAAATGGGAAGGAGGCAAGCCATATTACAGGAAAAGGGGACTTAATGTCAAATTCTGTGTTAACACTCTAAAGGCCATAAATATGATCCAATCTTCTTGAAACTTGGTCAGCATGTTTTTCTTGTCACATGAATGAACCCTATTGAAAATGGGAAGGATCCATGCCATATCATGGGAAAAGGGGCCTTAAATACAATTTTCTTGATTACACTCTAACAAATCATAAATTTGCAGTTATGACTTTTTTGCTGGAAAATTTGATAATTATCAATTGTGACAAGGAAACGACGGGGAGTGATAAAGGACCATCATGGTCCTCTTGTTAAGTAGATAACACCATGATTTTAATTATGATTGATTGATTGAATGGAGTTTTACGCCGCTTTCAACATTATTTCAGTTATATCGCAGCGACTGGAGCACCTTACAATGGTTTCCTGGTATTTCTCTCACCAGTACAACCACCACATCCTTTCCTAGCCTCCAGTTGCTATCTCACATAGGTCTAGGATTATCAACCCATTGGTGAAAGAAAATTTTAATTATGATATTACAGAGAATCGATTAGCATTACAAAATAACAATAATAACCTAGATTATCTGATTGTCATTTCTTTCATTTTATACCCAATGGATCATACAATCACTCTCTAAACTACAACCCGCATAATGCCAAAAGTTATCAAAATCTTGTAATTACAGGACTTTGGTTGACAATCAACAATACATGTTGAGAATTGTATATCTGAACAGAGGTGTGGAATTTCCATGCCCGACTTGTCCGACATGGGCTTTTCAACCTGCGGACAAGTACATTTCTCAAGGCTACTTGTCCGAGGACAAGTAATTACCAGGGCAAACCTTGGAATGGCACTAGATAGATAAAAGAGATAAATAAGCCTATTATTTATATCATAGGATAGAAAACATTGTTTTTAATGAAGAAAATGCTGAGTTTCAGCGTTTTCTTCTTTAAAAACAATGATTCTCATAATTTATCTATTCTCTTTTTTCTAGACATGTTCATCTTGATGCTGGACAAATAAGAAATCATGTTTTACTTGTCCAGGGACAAGTAGAGAAAATGCATATTTCCACACCCCTGCTGAAGAAAGATGCGAACTTGGATCAGGTCATTAACCTTTTTACCGTAATTTTACATGTAAAATTTCTCTTTTCTCAACAGATGGAAGAATCACTCTAGTATGCCAACAGAAACGTCCACCATCAGTTCTTTCAGTGCTTTGACTTGTTTACACTCTAGAAGCCATAAATATGGTACAATCATCAATAAACTTGGAAAGAATGTTTGTTAGGTCATAAGGATGAACTTTTTCCAAAATGGGAAGGATCCATGCCATATCACGGGAAAAGGGGCCTAAATGACTTTTTTTTTGTAAGAGCTCCAGACGCAACAAATATGGTCCCTAACTTTGTGAAACTTGGTTTTATGTAGAAATTATCTTCTTTATGACATCTGCATTTTTAATTGATGTGTCCCAGTGATCAAAGAGACTCTAGGACCATCATGGTCCTCTAGTTTCACTTTGTACTACTAAATAATTGATTGCATTTGATCTTCTCCGGGATATTTGACATTATTAAAACTTTACTCAGGTGAGCGATTTAGGGCCCTCAGGGTCCTCTTGCTTTTCAACATCATTTGGATTATCAATATTTTGCATATTCAGCTAAGAGTATAGATCTACTAGGATTGTCTAATAAAAGCTTTAAGAAATCGTTTGAGAATAAGAAGTACGTACATGTCATTAGTTCATGTATGCCCAGTGAATGACGAAAATGTCATAACCACGTTTTGTTCAAGCTGTAGCTAAGACGTTTAAACTGCCCACTAACGATGCAGGCCTAGTGTGAAGTGTAATATACCCTAGTTTTTACATAAATTTGGTAGTAAAAAATCAAAGTAAAATAATACCAACATTTATGGTACATTCGGCTTTTCAACAAGTGTTTTCTCCAGACAATGATCCAATCAGCCTTTGTCCAGACGCACAAAAAAAATTAGAAGAGCTTTCAGTATATTATTGTTACTTACAAATCTTAATTTAACTGAAGTTCAGTTGCCTTTGAATTGGCGTTATTCACAGTGAACAAAATTTTATTTAAAACTGCTCCTCTGGAAACACCGACATCACTAGAATAATGGGCGGAACCATTTTACATTGAGGGAGCACAGCATTTCAACCAACATCAAAGAGACCGTTGATAAAGACTCGGAGACTGTGTCCACGCATTACACAATTTACTTTCATGTAGAAATTGAACAAAAATTCGTGCCCCAAATTCTGCAGGGTTTAAATTTCGCAATCAATTTGAAAATGAATTGGGATTTTCTTCTTACCATTCAACAGTAAGCTTTATTAACACAACCAGTTAACCTCTAATGAAAAAATTATTCACGCAATTAGCAAATCTATCACTACTTGCATTGCTTGCAGTACGGGTAAAAAAAGGGTTAAGTAACCATCGATAATTTTAAATTTGATTTTCAGATGTGATATGAGCTGACTGCCTTAGACTTGTACTACTGTCGACTCATGTATTATAATAATCAACAGTGGGACCAGTCTACTGACTGCCTCTGAGGGTTTCCAAGAACCATTGTAGCAAATATACCTTACAATTCCACACTGTTGGATGCGACATTTTGCTATTTTTTCTTGCCAAAATTTATCTATTTTGACCATCAAACTTCAATAGGTTTTCAACAATCAGTGCTGTTTAGTTATCTTGTGGTGTCCTCATAAATTTATTTTAAGCGACTTCAGATTAAAAGGCACCTACAATAGTTTTGCATTCAATCGGCAGATTATTGAGACACTGCTTGATCACTAACAAAAACGCAATCTGATTAGTTTAATTTTCACAGTTACACCTTCCACTAATTACCAGTGGTTGTCTTCAAGCATGACGCCTTGTAGTTTTTCAGGGATTATTTTGGGATGGGCCGTACTGATTTTGAGGACAAACTTTAAGTTTTAGAATAAATCTGATTACAGTTTTGGATGGGCCCCATACATAATCTATTCAAATCTGATGCTTATTTTAATCTAGGATAGGTATTTAGGATTCTTGGGCCCACCACTTTTTCCTAATGGCCCATAAATCTTGCAGATGGCCCATCAAAATCTAAGATTTTACATGAAATTGAATAGGCCATGAGCCATTGGCCCATTTCAATGGCCCATCATGAAATTGGTCCAAAAATATCCCTGGTTTTTGCATTGATCACCTTGTATAATTTGATTTGTTTATCTGGTCATGTATAAAGGCGACGATATATACTGCACAATGTTCTCTAAAACCCTTTTTTTTTGGAAGGTCAATGCTAGGAAAAGGCAGGGTGCCTGAGTTCAAGGGCAGGGTGGGGCACCCTCCAAAAAGAGCCTAGCTGAAGCACTGTAATAAAATTTGCAGTTATTCAATACATGCACCTCGTTGATATTAATATAACTGCTATTTCAGTCTCAATTACTGATGATCAAGACACATAGGAAGGAATTTAGGAAGCAACTTAGGAACAAATTAAGGGGGATGGGTAGGTTGGATAAAGATTTGTCCCTTTGGGGTTATTCTTTCATTAAAAGACAAAATAAAATTTCTATTTCTACACCTGTGAAACTACTCTTGATTTACTTTTACAAAGGAAAAAAATTATAATCAACCCAATCATCATGCATATCAATCCCAGTGCTTTCAATAAGTGGACGTCGCCGTAATATACGTCCAGAATTTCAGAAATTACATCTGGAAAATCAGACCCAGACATAAGAAAGTGTGCAATTTTCTATGAATTTACTTAATAAAGCAGGCCTACACGTGCAAACAAGAGGGACATAGTGGCCCTTATTCGCTCACCTGAATTAACAATCTAAAAAAGTTATTTCTAAGATTTGACCTCATGACCTAGTTTTTGACCTCACTTGACCCAATTTCAGCAGTATTAAAATAACAAAGGGCAATAACTCCAAAATTACGCAAGCAAGATATATTGTTCTTGTGCACTGCACTTCTGCTCAATGATATCTATTCACAAAAAAATTTTCAAGTTGATAGCTATTATACTGTAGGAGATATTCTCCAGACAAAATCTAAGTATTAAAATAACAAAGGGCAATAACTACAAACTTATGCAAGCAAGAGTTGTACTTTAGGAGTTATGCTCCGGACAAGTTTTATGATGGAACCTCTGATCCACTGAATGACGGACGGAGACCATTACTATATCCCTTCGCCGAAAAAAGCGGGGGATAATTAATCCATTACAAGACAACAAATGTTTAGACAGGTCCAAATTGTAAAGGGTTGCAGATTGCATACAATATGTGGGCAAATTAGTAAAATTTGTAGCAGAACAGGTAGATAATACATGTATAAGGGAGAAAGGAGAAAGTGTTAGGTAGCAGCATTTTCTTCTTTTCCCTATAAGCAAGGTCATCCGTCTAGATCAAAATTAAAGCTATGTATCTTTAACACAGCAGTGATTTTGACAGTGATAAGTAGAAAATATCTGGTATGCATGCTGAGGACAAGCCGAATAATCAAGGTTATAATCCAGAAAATTGACCTCTTGTGTTATTTTGTCTATTCAGTTCTCTCGCCTTCAGTACTATCTGTACTTTGATTTTATCACAGCGTAGTGATATGCAATCACTCTATTGAACACACAAAGCACTTTGTGTCGCAAAAAAGTTGATGACGTATACTAGACCTATTTTTTGGCGCGCATTAGCACCAAAAAGCTACATATACTATCATGTTGTTCGGTTTTTGACTTGACTCGATGATTATCTTTTCCCTAGGCAATTTCCAGGATACAGGGTTGTCTCCTATGGCCTGCTAAACCAGGCTAACAAGCCAAGTTGACAGGCCCAGTTAACTGAACAAGTTGATGGGACGGGTTATATACAGGCATGTTCTGTGAACCAGCTTAAATCAGACTGAAATGACTACCACTGCCTCTCAGCAAGGGCCTAGCTCCCATTACGCAATTAATGCAAGTGCTTAAAAGAAATAATCCTCTGTTGAATAATATCGTTGATGAATGATCATAGCATCGAAACTACAGCTTATTCAAGCTGTAGTTACGATGTTTTGATTATTCACCAACGCTCAATTAATAAAAAGGGAGGGGACAGAGGATATTCATCTTTTGCCACAGTTCTCATATCGCCTTTGAACTGTATATTTTTTTAGTTGTGGTCCTCTGAGTGTGTATAAATTTCAAAGACCTAGAAACGCCCATGTCTCAGGCAGTGTTTCCGCCAGAGCACGTTTTCCGCTTTTTTGACGCAAATAAATCATAGGCGACACAACAAAAGTCACCAACTGTGTTTTATGTGACGCAATCAAAATTGACTTCAAAATATGATTATCGTTGGTTGTATTTAATGCCTCCGACTGTAATTATGGGCCCAGATGTACATAGGTTTCGCAGATATCGGTTTCCCCTGTTGTTGTTGTTATATTGATACGCACAGTTTATTTAAAAACATCTTTTTTGCACCAGGAACCTATTTTATCGAATATAAGAAATAATCGGGAGGTTACATCGGGACAAATAAATAATCATAATACAAATTAACGAGTTTGACTTCATTTCCAGGCGTGGCCACAATTCCGAAGTACACAAGGACGTGTCAAGATGTTGATTGCACCTTTACCCTTTTTGTAATTGCAATTTGATCGTGTTGATGTAGTGTTTTAATTAATGCTCTACTTCGCACTTTCTTTAATTTATCGAGAGTTTCTGACAGTTATTCAGACGACCCATTTCATCGAGCTAGTGATGGGACGATGATCGATTATAATCGAAAATCAGTTGGTTTGGTCTTCCGATTACGATTATCGACTAAGAAATTTCACAATCGATTGTAGTCGGCCCGGAACATGTTTTTTACCGGACATTTGGTCCGGGAATATAACAGTCACAATGCAATTAGCAGTTTATATAATCCTTGTTAGAAACAAAATAGCGGATGCAAACAATAATATTCCCGAGGATCAAGAGATATTTCCTTACCCCCGTCATGGCGAAGGACTGTCGGATATGTTGAACAAAACTCCCCTTGGTCCGGTAAATTTTACCATATCGTTGGTCCGAATGTCTGACACTATTTTGTGGACAAAAAAATAATTTAACAGTAAATCCTGTCTTTCACTTAAGAAAATATTATTCTGGACATCTTTCTCTCGAAAACAAACATTTTTCTTAAACTGTACATAGGTCTAGATTCCGTCAATAAACAGTTCCTCTACGACTTTCGGCACCTCTAAAAAGCGAAAATTCTTTTCCATAAAATGTATCAAGAGGAAGAAGAGATGATTTTAGGATCCAATTTAGAAAGAATTATTGGTAGCTAGTATAATTTTACCTGAATTCTTCGTATTTTCCAGTATTAAAAGCACAGAGGCTAAAATAATTTTCTGCTTATTCGTACCCAAGAATGTTCGACCCATCAAATTATGTCTTGTTATTTTTAATGAAAACCAGAAGTGACTGTAGCCTTTCGACTTGAAAAGAATTCAAAAAAACATTTTTTTAATAACTCTATTAATATCCTAATCACAGCTTTTAAATCAAAGCACTGAAAACACTGACAGGACTTTTGACAACCTAGTTAGGCCTATAATGTTACTGCTAGTTAATCTTAATGAGGAAAGAAAACAGTGTCTGCAACCCAGATGGTTGGAAGTCGTCAAAAGTTTGCCGATGTTTTTTGGTTTCTACAAAAATATTGTTATTCATAATCACTTTTGTATTTTAATAAAAATTAGGGATGGGAACGAATAGCAAAATTCATATTCGAATATTCGTTTTGAATATTCGAATATATTCGAATATTCGTTTTGGCTACTTACAAATTGAATATCCGAGTATTGTTTTTACCCGATTATTATTCCTTTTCTTGTTCGAGGTTACTTTAACTTGTACAGATTATGAATATTACGAAAAGAGATTCAATTTAACTTGAATCGGATTTCTCTGATTTTAATTTGCAGAAAAAAATGCTTAATAGAAATGAAATTAAAAAGTACTAAATTACGACGGCGCGATCCGAGACGCCATTGAATCTCCAAGTAGGGTTGCCTTGCGTTCCTCACACCTTGTGGAATGGTGAACTTATTTCGAGAATCCAATCACATCCAATTAAATTGGAATTATTTGTCTTGATTTGACTTTATATTACCTTTTCATGTGACAATGAAACTTAGTACAGTGTAAAATGTGCGATCAAAAGTTCGTGAAACATAGTGATTCAAGCTTTGATTGCGATGTTTTTTGGCGTCGACAGAAGAGAACATTTATTTTGGAATTCGTTTTCCGAGACTTTACAATTTTATCATTTTTGGTGACATGTTCTAAAGTGTTGTAGGATAGATCAGACACTCTTGAAACAAAATATTATATTAACTCGAATCCGAAAAATACGTCGAATACCCGATGGAAAATCAAAGCGTCATAACTACGACGTGACTTTTAGAAACACAAATCGGTCGTCCATTGACGAATATTGCAAATCTTCATGGTTGTGCACTTGTCTTTTTGCCGGCGAAGAGACAATAATCTATTTTTCTTTGAAATCGAGTCAAGAGAAAATTGATATAACAAAAGCCGCGCGGCCTATGGTTTATGGTTTCAAATACATTTCGTTCGACGTAACGTCAATCGTTTTGACGTATCCGAAAATTTGCATATAGATTTCAACTCTCCAAAGGTGTTATATTAACACATTTATACATTGGTCGATGTTTCATGGACATACTGCTGATAAACAGATATGCAACCTGTCATAATTATTGATTTTCCTTGTACCTTTTTGACACTTATATACATACGATTGAAAATGATGTGAGAAAATCGTTTCAATATTGAGAAATTACTTCCCACTTCTTTTACAGATATAAAGGCAAATGCTCAAATTCAGTCACATGAAAACGAATATTCGTATTCGAAAATCGTATTCGAATATTCGCGGGAAAAACGAATATTCGAATATTCGGATATTCGTTCCCATCCCTAATAAAAATAGAAGTGAAAACTGGGGAAACGTTTGGTGAAAGCAAGAAATAGAGTAATGATTGACAAGTGATGATCCTCTTTCTATGACCATAATCAAGAAGATATTGGTATACTGGTTTACAGCTTTCTAAGTGTCCAACCAACTATCCATCTGACCAATCTCTGACAATCTGTCTATGGTGCTGATTTCAAATTGTTTGGATAACATTGTGAAAAAAGAAACAAGCATTTCTTCTTTTCTCAAGATATATATTACCCTATTTGGCACTGATGTTTCACATTTTATACAAATACATATGTAACTGCAACTTCTTGTTCAGAAAGGGGATGAGAGATGTAAAAATTGGTAAAACTAAAAAAATATGCAAAAACAGTAAACATTTTCCAATTGTCTTTATACAACACAGTTTCAACACCAAATTCTCAAGCCTTAAATCATATCAATTAAGTAGTGATGCATAGATATTATAATTTAAGATAAATTCAAATGTAGTCTTGTATTTCCAAAGGATACAAACAGATGATGCGGCACTGTTTTGATATCAAAGAAACCGATTGTATGATCGATCATTAGTTGATAAATTCTTCTGACTAAAAACCGATAATCGATTATGATTTCAAACCGATTGCCCAACACTACATCGAGCTCTTCTTCTTTTTCCATTTTTTCTTTCTTTGGATAAAAAGAAATTAGAAAAAATGTCATGTAGGCTTTTCATAGCAAAAATTACTTACATTAGATTTAAAAATATAATCCTAATCAAAATATCCGAGTGATAAAGACATTAGAAAATCATTGGCTTTCTTGTCAAATCTTTTTCGGTATGACGTCACTTTATAAATTTTTTCGGGGAATGACCAGACTTCAAACGCCTCGCCAAACACCTGCAATGGTCGAGGGCGTCAGTGTTTTCACAACGACACGCTTTTCCTTCGTGTGTACACGGCAACCTTATTAAATTACATAAATATTGAAATATTAAACCAGGGATATTTCTGGAATTTTCAAGACTGGGTCATTGAAATGAGCCAATGGCCTACCAATGGCCCATCTCCCTTTCATTTACATGTAAAATCTAGGATTTTGATGGGCCATCTGCAAAATTGCTGGGCCATTTGGAAAAAAAGATGGGCCAAAGAATCCTTAATACCTATCCTAGATTGAAATAAGCATTGGGTTTGAATAGTTTATATATGGGGCCCTTCCAGAACTATCATCAGATTAAGCCTATCACAAATAGTTTGTCTTCAAAATCAGTTCGGCCCATCCAAGAATGATCCCTGTAAACACATAGCTAGCTTTCTTTGAAAAGGGTATTTAATGTTCCCTAACGGATTGGCGACCTTTGGATTTGAAAGCCATTGGTCCTCAGGATAAATGATTATAAAACCGTAGTTAAATTTCAAAACAACCCTTTTTCAATTTTCAAAAATTAAAAATGGGACACAGAAATAAGCAATTCATCGGAATCGGTCAAATGTACATGTATTTATACATGTATATGTTGATTCTAATTCCAACAATGTGCATGTACAATTTTTAGATTGGGATACTGACTGAAACGTGGTTTCTGGATAATAGAAACCTCTGCTTAAAGCAACTTTTCATCTGACAAAACAATGTTTACAATAAGCGTATTCCTCTGTTTGTGGTTTTATTGATTGAATGAATGGGGTTTTACACCGCTTTCAACATTATTTCAATTAAATCGCTGCGGCTGGAGCACCTAACAATAGATTCCTGGTATTTCTAGTGCCATTACATCATTTCCTTGCCTCAAGCTACTATCTCACATAGGTCTATGATTATTGACCCATTGGTGAGAGACAAATAGTGGGAAAGAATGAGTGCCGCTGTCGGGGATTGAACCCGAGACCTCTGTTTTTGGAATTCCTCTGTTTTTGGTTGTTTATATCTAAAAATTCCAAGTGATTCATTCTATATTTTGGTAACATAACTCTTTCAGAAAAAATATCTAGATTTAGTCATTTACAAAACTGACCCCCTAAAATTATAAATGACCCCCAGAAATGAAGACAGGGGGTCACAAATGACCCTCAAAAAATTTATCCTTGCAGAAACACTGCTCGGGAACAAAATAAATCGGTGTAAAAAATATGTAAGGAAGTAATGCTTTGTTTTTTTCTTTTTATAACTATTATGAATTTTGATATTTGCCACGATAATGATAAAGTTCTAGCCTGAAACCCCCCCCCCCCCCTTTTGCCAGTTGCGTGCAAACCTTGTTGAAAAAATAATATAACAGCTTACATTTTATATTTTCAATGTGACTACATCTACCATATAGATCTACTTTGTTTCTTCCATTTTCCACTGTCAATCTGTCATAAAAGAGTTCAACTCATGAACAAATGTCCTGTGCTCATGAAGCGTGCGTTAGAAATTCCCGCTGTACACGGTGTTACCGTTAAAAATACAATATGTGGTAGTTACAATGTGATGATAAGTGGGGAGTAAAATCAAACTAACAGGAGGGAGTTATGAACTGTTCCAAATTTGAATTTTCTGCGCTACGGCGTTAAAGTTTACCCCCATCCCATGAGTCAAAAAGTAAAGTTGCTTCTACAGTAGTAACTTAAATATGGAATTTTTATCATGCATCATTGAAAGGCAGAACTTGATCTAACAATGAATAATACAGAACTAGGTACGATTTATGATTTTGACATACGACCAATTTTTTCGCAAGACACTAAGTAAAACGGCCCCTGGTTTCTCGGTGTTTCGTTTTTACGTAAAAATTCAATGCCAAGTAGGAGTTTTCCGTCGTACAGAAAAGAGGGATAATCGGAAGTAATATCCCAGACGCTTAAATAGAAATTCAGTAAAAACCTGAGATGCTGTCTGAAAAATTCAGGCAACTACACTTTCCACAAGCCTACATATAGCCTAGAGAGCACTCAACCCAATTCTAAATGGGGCCCGTTTTACTAAATTCTTACGAAGAAATTAATCGTAAACCAAATCACAAATCATACCTGCCCTGCGTTCAGGATTAAAACGTTAGCGAAGCGCTTTCGAAATTATACCGTACATTTCACGTATACATGTGCACGTACAAAGCAGGGTAAAATCTGAAAGCACTTGCGAAACGCTTTTACGTCCTGAACATAGGACTGGTGTTTTCATTCCTTGTTTGATTAACCCATTTACTACCTTATAATTCATGATTACTTGTAAATACTATCCATGAACTTGAAAATGACAAATGGAGGCATACAGAAAACGAATTCATGCGGGATTAGAGGCGTGTACATAGAAACTGCATTTTTTATTGAAATTCTGCGGAAACTTTATGAAACTATAAAAAATAACTTTACTCTTAGCCAAATTATTATTTTAGATAAACAAAAAAAGAAAAAAAGAAAAGAAGAAAAAAGGAATCCTTTGACACTCTTTAACGGAAATATATACTGTTTGGTGGTCATTAAAAAGGCTCTTTTGGCGTTCTCGTTTAATTGTTTTCTTGAAACAAGATTTTAATTGAATAAATACAAATACGGTTTCTTTGAGAATTAAAATACAGCATTAGATTTCACATTTGTTTTAAGCTAAGAGCAGTAAAGTGGTCTCAACTTACGTATGGTTTGGGATTTACTATGAACAGTATGTATTTTTTCCTTAAAATCAAAGAATCGTAAATAACATTTTGGTACCCATATTTTCCAGTGATTTGAACTCCAAATGACATGTCAAGGTCCATCGGGGATGCTGATGGTACGGTGTAGATCTAGAATGATTAATGAGCGTTAGCACATGTATGAATCAACTGTTTTGTATATGGCAACCACTCCACAAAGTGATAGCCAGCATTTTGTACTGGGTTAGAGGTTATGTTACCAAAAATCGAACAAAAGAAAGGGTTTGAAAACCTACCTTGCAGATACTAAGATTAACGATTTTTATTTTATTTTTTTCTTTAAGCCATAGGTTCAAAAAACGTTTGACCGTTTCTGAGCTTGCGCAAACGTTGTTGTGTGGTAAATGGTCTTTTAGAATTTTATTTAGATTTGGTTAAATAGATATACAAGAAAAAAATCTTGGTAATGCGTTTTCATTACTCGTGAGTAAATCTTTTCCAAATTAAAACTAAAACATAATCGTGTCAAATTGAGTAATATCCACATCGACAAATTAAAATGGTAATACTCTTTTAGTCTTTTGGAGCGAAGTCTTTAAATGAAAGAACGTACATATGAACAATTTCTCCACGTCGCATATAGAAATGCATTTCAATACACACACAAAAAAAAAAATAAATCAAAAGAATAATTGGTGTACATTCTACTATAAAAGGTAGTTTTGGTAGCAGAAAATTTGGGAAGGGTTGTTTATGTACGTGCGCACAATACACTGAAACGAACATCTTAACGGCCATCTTGTATTTAACACATTTTAACATATCTATAGTCATTTAATGAACTATCTTTTAATTTCATATGAAAGGTCGTTCAATTTGGCGCTTTCTAAACGTTTCGGTTTCTGGTGGTGCTTCGGTTATTTAATAGGCTACACGTGAAGAAAATCATAATTTGTTAATTCTTTCCGATCATCTGTCCAGAAATTTCGGGCATATTATAATTTAATAACAAAACACAGTAACATACATATAATATTGAATCATAATATTGGCACTTTTAGATTTTCCTTGATTTTGTAAATATGCCTCGTCATCCTCAGAAGTATCATTGATGTTTGTTACGTCATGTAACCCGACGTGCTTCATGACGCGCATTCATGGCAGCGCCCGTATTGTTCCCGAGGTCTATTCCGTAGAATTGCCGAGGGTTCCCGATTGGATGTAGAGTAGAGTACCACCACTCGGGGGCATGATTGAACGTCTCATCGGAGACAAATGTCCGGAAGGATGAGTGCCGCCGTTGGGGTCCAAACTCGGAACCTTTGAATGATTGCCCGATGCCCTATCAACTGCTGCTATGACGACGGCTTATCGGGAACTAGTAATCTCAAACATATCATATGCATATATTGCGTGATTTGCACAGCATGGCAAGGATAGAGATTCTTGCTCTTGCCTGAATTTGCAAGCATGTACCATTCCCTTTTTTTCTCTTTTGTTGACCAATGCTGTTTTCATCCCTACGTTTTTTACGTAGAGTTTCCTGGGGAGGTATCGTTGCGGAAATTGCGAAACGCATTTTATTAAAATATGTGTCTGGACCATTAATATTAACAGAAATATCTTTTTTAAGCTTTTTAGATAAGAGATGAAGATATCATATTTTTTTATTTCACGGAGGTATGAAACTTAAAACTTAGAAAGTGACACACAGTATGAATAAATGGAGAAAACGCGTGGTCTTTGTATTATTCTCGTTACCACAGTATGGGAGCGGAAGTGTACAGGTTGCTAATTCCAATTGTCACTAGTGGTTGTCTACATTGGCAGTTTGATCTCTTAAAGCGAAGTCAATTTTGACACAGAGACCCAATGTAACATTGTCATGTCTTTTCTGGCGTATTTTGATTTTAGATTTGACTTTTCATTTAAAAAATTTTTTGGTAAAATCACAAGGTTATCCCAGATATACTGGTGTATGCCTACGACCCTCAGGCCTCTTTACATAGGCCAACAAATGTATTTAAATACATGTAACAGATCGACCCGATTAGATAGACTGACGTTTTTACAAAAGAAGAAATAAGGATTCTTTGCTCTTATTTGAGTCAAACATACCTTTACTTAGAAAAATTCTGTATGTGATCTTTGTAAACAATCGTGTAAATTAAGTCGTCTAAAAAAACAAACTTGTATTCTGCGTTATTATTCAACTGGCAAGGCGTGGCTTAGCCGTGTAATTTGGCGAGTTTACTTTTCAATATTTTGAATTCTTTCAAATTCAAATGGGCATTTATCGTTAACACGTGCAAATAACTATATCCTGAAAAACTAAAGGATTAACGTGCTTAGAGAGAGTGAACACGTTTCATCGTTTGGTTACCAAAGCCTCGTAGCTTCAGCTTGATTTAGCTGAAGGTACGAGGATTTGGTTTCCAACCTACGATTTAAGGTATCAATTTATATATGTCGACTAACTTAGGGCATTAATCATGTATTATACGGTCACTTGAAAACATGTAGTAGTTACTTGGCATAATTTTTATTTTGTTTAGTAACTTGATTTAATCTTTCTGAAACGAAGCAATAAATACACGAGGACAAAGCGTTAGTTGAGCTAAAAAGTTTGGTATCTTCGACTACAATTTTCGGCATATATATACTACTCTTAGTGAAGCATAGTAAAGGCAGGTTTTCACCTTACGGATCATAAAATGATGTCGCATATCTGTAAAAGTACAGAGATAGTTTCCTTTCTCGCGAGCATTATAAGATAATTTAGTGTAAATTTACGAGTTATTGCAGTTGAATATATTTACTAAACATAAATACCAGGGATTTTGATGCAAGAACTAACTAAACCGATGGCTATTTTAAATCATTTTACATAGTGAGAGATTCAACTGGTAAAATAATTTCAAGCTGCACACAAATTATTGCATCAATACGCCATCTCGAATAATGTATGTATGGAGAATTCATATGACATGGCCATTTCTTCCATAGTGTTGATGGTAGCGTGTCGTTCTTTCAGCTATAAGGTCAAGAGATTCATTGTGTCTACTATTTGTGACGCCCAATTAAAAGGTCGGTGTTAGAGATCGTAAATTTGATCCAATGACAAGACAAAAGATAACAACTGTCTCGGTTAGCATCATTATTTTCTCCCGTGTATATGGCTATATGCTTATTCTACCAAAAGTTTTTAAGAAAGATTAAACTTCGTTAAAGGATTTACAATTATTTCAATTTATATTTTGTAGACGTTCTCTTTTGTGGTTAAGTATATATAAATATTTTCGACGTGATTGTTCTATTGCTTATTGGCTTGTTCTTCTGTAAATTTTGTACCTCTCGTAAATGTTCATTGTGAATGCACGCTTTTGTAACTTACTGTTTATGAGGCCCTCGTGGAAGATTGGGAAACCAAATATACTAATGGACTAAAGTCTTGCCCGGTTTCACGAATTTGCAAATAAGGCAAAACCTAATTTAGATAAATAAAACTTGAATGAATGTAGCTTTATTGTGAAGTAGACGGTTTAACCCTCCAATCTTCGGTGGTTTTGTAAAACTTTGATCTACAGAGTGTGGAAACGAAAATTGAACAAAAAATGACTTTGACCTTGTTCTTTGTGACCCAAAAACAAAAGGGCACTTCCTTGGGTCATAAGGAACATTTGCATTAAGTTTCATGATTCTAGGTTGCTTGGTTCTTGAGTTAATAGTCCAGAAACGAAAATTGAACAAAGGCTGACTATGACCTTGACCTTTGACCTATGCTAACCCAAAACAATAGGGCACTTCCTTGGGTCATAAGTAACATTTTTATAAAGTTTCATGATTGTAGTGAAAAATAGTTCGAAAGGATGAGTGCAGCACCGGGAAATTGAACCTGGGACCTCTGGAATGAAACTAACAACTTTGCTATGATGGTGGCTCCAAATTTATTTGAATATCAAACATGCATGTAGAAGATATCGATGGATCAGTGCCAAACAGTGGTAACTGCCTATAAACATATAGGCAGTTACAACTGTTTCATGCTAAGCCATCAATATTGAACTTGATCACACCAGTTTTGTTGATCACATGCAGCCGTGACCTTGACCTTGTATATTTCCAAACTAATTCTCTGCATGACCTTTTGTTTGTTTGAATGCAGTTTTACGCTACTTTCAACAAGGTTTCAGTTAAATTGCAGCAGCTGGAGCACCTAACAATGGACTCCTGGTATTTCTCTCACCAGTACTACCATCAAAACCTTTCCTAGCCAGCAGCTGCTATCTCACATAATTCTAGTTACCATCAACGCTTTGGTGAGAGACAAATTGTTGGTAAGGATCAAACCAAGGACCTCTTATAAGCTGTTGGCATGACAAGCTTTTTTGAAAACCATTCAGCAAATGCAGAAAATGTTCTGGACCATACTAGTTTTATTTTATTTATTGACATTGAACTAAGGCCTTGACCATATCCAAACAAACTCTTTCTGTGCGAAGCTACTCTTCAAGGACTACATTCTGTTCCCAGTTATTTTCCAATCCAAAAATAAATGTAGGTGATTAGGGCTTGTGCTAGGTTTACAATTTCAGGAGCATTGACCCCTTGACCATAAAATTTTGGGGTCAAAACTAGCTTTTACGGGTTCAAAAAAGAGTGAAAACTAATATATCAGTATAACAATTTCAAATGATCTATATAAACGAATCAACATAACCAATAAAAGGTTCTAAGACACGTTTTTGTTTATGTTGACTCGCTTATATACATCCCTTATAATAATAAGAAGAAACCAAATGATTCAATATAATGTTGCATAGGTTGCATTGATGGAATGAAGGCCCTAATGACCCACTAAAAGAAATCTTTGTGGGTAAAATGGAACGGTCAAACACGATACCTGGGTATTATTCTCTGGACGAGACCAAATTTACTGGTTGACCTTGATCCAGTCACCTTGCCCTTATCCAGCTGAACCTAGTTCTCATCAAGGTCAAGGACAGCAACTGCAACAAGTTGTTTTGAATCCATTTATAAATGTAAAAATGCTAGTGACAAGCAATTTCACTTGACCTTGACCTGAGGTCTAACTGAAGAAACTCTTCATATAACACTGGGTCTCTCGCAGAGGGAAAAAGTGTGCCTTAATTATTTTTAAATTCATTCATAAATAATTCAATTTAAGTTGATTCCATCAGATTTAATGCATTCTGACTTACTGATCAATTGTTTTTATTTCACCATTATATTAATTTTGATTAGGCATCTATTTTGTAAGCTTCTGCAAAAGGCAGTCCCATAAGAAAACTGCTTCAGTGTTGACAAATATTTATTTATTACTTCAGGGTAATAAATTATAAGATATGATGAGATAATTTGTCAATTTCATGGGGATATGAAACTAACAAGAGCTGTCACTGTAAGATGACAATGCCCCCGACACCGCTTTGATTTTAAATTATGGCCAATCTATGTTGAAGGTCAAGGTCATCCAGGGGTCAAGGTCACCAAAGTATGTGCCTACAGAAAGGTAATGTACCAAGGAATGTTGTGGTAAAGTATGATGCGAATATGTTAAGTAATAAGGAAGTTATGGCCAATGTTAAAGTTTTTGGACGGAATGACGGACAGACGGACGGACAGACGGACGGACAAGTCAAATTTATGATGCCTCCCTATCGGGGGCATAAAAAGGGTCATAACTCTTACAAAAATGCTTCAAGAGTTATCCCCCTTGATAGTCTGTGTAACTTTTGAGAACACCCATGTCAAGTTTCATGAAGATATCTTCAATAACAACAGAGATATGACCTATGTTACAGCTTGTCACACCAACACCAATACCAACACAAACAACACAAGATGATCATAATAGCTTAGGTTTTCTCTGAAGGTAGCCAAACTTTTAATGAACCAGGACAGTATTCTGGACTTCCCTTTTCCCAATAATATTTAAGGTAGTGGACCTATAATAGTTCGGAAGTAATGAACTTTAACAGTGTTACCCAAGGTTTCCTAATGATTTCATCAGGAAACCTTGGTCAACATTGCGAAAGATCATTAGTTCCCAAATGTTGTGGAAGTATAAATTTACGGGTCCACTGCCTTTAATAGTATGTAGATTGGAAAGTTTGCTTGTTTTCCTTTACTTTCATTCACTATTTTGATTTGCCATGAAAAGACCAACCCCTGAACCATTTTTATGTTAATAAAGGAAAACAATACTAAACACAAATGTATTGAAACATAGAAGTTTATTTTTTTAAGTTCAATCCTAAAAACACCATTTAAATACAACATACATTCCAATCATTCATACCAAAATTTTGTAAGCCATATCAAATGAATAGTACTTATCCATTTTTCATGTATAATATGGGTATTTGTTTCCCTACAGATTTCTCATAAGGTATTTATAAATCAATAACTACAGGTATTTACATTATTTCTGATCTGACTGTGTTTTCTTCAGAAAATGTGTCCAATACTGGATTGATTGATTAAATGGAGTTTAATGCCGCTTTGAACATTTTTTCAGTGATATCACGGTGGCTGGATACCTAACAATGGTTTCCTGGTATTTCTCTCACCAGTACAGCCACCACATCCTTTCCTAGCCTCAAGCTGCTACCTTACATAGGTCAACGATTATCAACTGATTGGTGAGAGACAAATAGTCAGAAAGAATGAGTGCCGCCGCTGGGGATCGAACTGTCCAATACTGGAGGATTCTCCCCCCTCATGATAGGAGGAAATGCAATTTCCAAAGAATTCATATAATGATGGCTCAGCTAGAAATAGGCAGTTACAACTGTTTTGCCCCTAGCCACTGATATGTGCTTAATAAAGACCAAACAAGGGTCATACAGTAGACTCACGATAAAACAGGGACACAAGAAATATCATTGTAATACCAAGGGGTGTAGAATTCTCATGCCCAACTTGTCTGACACAGTCTTTTCTACCCATGGACAAATATATTTTTCGATATCACTTGCCTATGAACTTGAAAAAACAGGGCAAATCTTAGAGTGGCACAAATTATATTTATTAATTAATTAGCCTAATTTTTGTATCAAAAGGTTGTTTTTAATGAAGAAAATTCCAGAATTAGCATTTTTGCCTTGAAAAACAATGTTTTCTCAAAATTAATCTATTGTTGTTTTGGTTTGCTGACAAGTTCATTTTTATCCTGGAAAAGCAGAAAATCACATTTCATTTGTCCAGAGACAAGCGAGTGGAGAAAATTTGTATATCCACATCCCTGGTTATATAGAGGATAATCTTTTGTTTAAGTGCAAGATCGATTAATATTCATTGAGTGAACAACAAAAGCAATATTTTCACTAGTGGCAGAGCCTATTTCTCATAAGGTATTTAAAAATCTCGAGTGAAAATATAGCTATTGATGTACACGAAATGAAATATTAATCCATCTTACTCAAATAACTAACAATCATTCTATTTCTTTATTGCAAAAATTAGACAAATGTGAAATTTCTAGGACATATCTCCGCAAAGCGCGTCATTTTGCATGTGATTGCTATGCAGCGTTCATTGTGACGCCACTTATTTCACCCCGCATAGATGACATCAGATAGGATGAAATGCACAAAAGCAGGGTATAAGTTTTTGATAATTTCACTGCTATTGCGGTGAAATTATCAAGTGATAATCTATTGTTATTTCTAGATAAACAACCAACAAGATGGTCCTAGATCGCTCACCTGAGTCTCTTTGAACCCTGGGACATCACTTTAATTGGATAGGCAGATGTCAAAAAGAAGATAATTGCCTAAAATCAATACCATGGATTGTTTTCAGCGAAGAGCAAGACTTTGCTCTTTGATTCTATGTAAAAAGGGTTGTGCCCGGGTGGAGCCCAAATATGATCCTAGGGTGTTGATATGAACAAACTTGGTAGAGGTCCACTAGATGATGCTACATACCAACTAGAAAGCCATGAATGGCTTGAGTCGCTCCACAGGCTTGAAATTCATGAAATCAAAGTTTTGACTAGATTTTGTAGATATTTTGGGTTCTATTTATGTTGAAATGATTTTCAAAGTTTCCACTATTATAACATATAGAGAAATGACCTCCGCCAATAAAAGACATAATTTTCATCCAATCACGATAATTTTTGGCTGCATGATAATGGATCACCCAAGGATCATACTTATGAAGTTTGATGGATATCCATCGATTACATTCTGAGAAAATGATTTTCAAAGTTTCCACTATATAACAAATAGAGAAATGACCTCCGCCCATAAAATACACATTTTTCATTAGATCACAATAATTTTTGGTAGACTGATGAAGGGTCACTCAAGGGTCATTCATGTCAAATTTGGTTGATATCTATCAATTAGTTTTTGAGAAAATGATTTTCAAAGTTTCCACTATATAACATATAGAGAAATGACCTCCGCCCATAAAATACATATTTTTCATCCAATTACAATGATTTTTTGTAGATTGATAAAGGGTCACCCAAGGATTATTCATGTAAAATTTGATTGATATCTATCAGTTAGTTTTTGAGAAAACGATTTTCAAAGTTTCCACTATATAACATATAGAGAAATGACCTCCGCCCATAAAATACATATTTTTTATTTGATCACAATAAGTTTTAATAGGCTGATAAAGGGTCACCCAAGGATCAATCATGTAAAATTTGGTTGATATCTATCAATTAGTTTCTGAGAAAATGATTTTCAAAGTTTCCACTATATAACATATAGAGAAATGACCTCCGCCCATAAAATGCATATTTTTCATCTGATCAAAATAATTTTTGGTAGACTGATAAAGGGTCACCCAAGGATCAGTCATGTAAAATTTTATTGGTATCCATCAATTAGAACCTGAGAAAAGTCACTTTTTACCATATTTGGAAATTAGCCACGCCCATTAAATCCATGTTTTTCATTGGATCAAAATTTCTTGAACAACTTTGAAAGAGGGTCACCCAAGGATCATTCCTGTGAAGTTTGGTTGAAATCCATCCGGTAGTTTCTGAGGAGAAGATTTTTAAAGAAAAAGTTTACGACCGGACGCACGGACGCACGGACGGACGCACGACGGACACAACGCCATGACAATAGCCCCAGTGGCTTTCAGCCAGTGGAGCTAAAAATGAAAGCTGTCTGCCTTCTAGTTTCATAGAAGAAGATTTTTGAAGATTTTCATTTTTTTACCCTTTGTGCTAATAAGAGATAAAGGGATGCACCCGTGCAAAGCCCAAATATGACCCAAGGGTCTTGATATGAACAAACTTGGTAGGGCCCCACTAGATGATGCTACATACCACATATGAAAGCAGTGTGCCCTCTGGTTTTGATTTAAGAAGATTTAAAAAGATTTTCGCTCTTTGATTCTATGTAAAAAGGGTTGTGCCTGGGTGGAGCCCAAATATGATCCTAGGGTGTTGATATGAACAAACTTAGTAGAGGTCCACTAGATGATGCTACATACCAAAAATGAAAGCTGTCTGCCTTCTGGTTTCATAGAAGAAGATTTTTGAAGATTTTCATTTTTTTACCCTTAGTGCTAATAAGAGATAAAGGGATGCACCCGTGCAAAGCCCAAATATGACCCAAGGGTCTTGATATGAACAAACTTGGTAGAGGCCCACTAGGTGATGCTACATACCAAATATGAAAGCTGTCTGCCATCTGGTTTCAGAGAAGAAGATTTTTAAAGATTTTTACTCTTTGATTCTATGTAAAAAGGGTTGTGCCCGGGCAAAGCCCAAATATGACCCAAGGGTCTTGATATGAACAAACTTGGTAGAGGTCCACTAGATGATGCTACATACCAAATATGAAAGCTGTCTGCCTTCTGGTTTCAGAGGAGAAGATTTTTAAAGATTTTCATATTTTCACCCTTTTTGTTAAGGGTAAAGGGAAAGTTAAGGGTGGATTTCAATTATTTGAACAACTTTGGTAGAGCTTGACCCAAGGAACATCCCTGCCAAGTTTCATCAAGATTGGCCCACTGGTTTAGGAGGAGAAGATGTTTTAAGAAATTGTGGACGACGGACGACGCACGTCGCACGACTGACGACGGACATTTTACGATCACAATAGCTCACCTTGAGCACTTCGTGCTCAGGTGAGCTAAAAAGCATTAAAGAAAACTGACTAATATTATAAAAGATGAAAATCTTGATCAAAAGAGTATATCGGGACCATAAAATCAACATTGCAATAACCGATTTATCATATAAATTGATATAGTAATAAACTGAGGTTACTGTATTAATAAACTTTAGAATAAAACATAAGACATGAATAGATAAATACAAGTGCACATCATTCTATCAATCATTTATTCTCTCATTAATCATTCTATGCTCACATTTCTTTCTTACAAGTGTATAATACTCCTTATATATATATACTACAATATATACATGGCATGATCTTTCAAATCAATTTTTTAAGCTAGTATGTACAAGTGTTCATATTATAGCAACGATGTAAAATGAGAAGAAAATCTGGACCAGTGGAGTCTAAAGGTTACACAAAAATTTGGCTAGCACTCTTTGACATGTCTTTAAAGGGGAAATAATTTGCTAAAATCTGCTCTCTTAAACAATCTGAAAATGAGATACTGCGCCAAACATCTCATGATATGGTATTTCATCATGGGCAATTTGTGATGTGGCTGCTTATTGGAATTGTCTAATTATACAACTCAAAAGAGTAACCACAACATAGGGTTCCAATAAAAGTATACTTTGATAAGAGAGTAGAATTTTAATCTTAATTCTTTAACTGTAATTCTGTGTGACAGAGGAACAGAGCATTTTCATTAAGGTAGCTGACCTGTAATATTTCAGCAACTTTCTGGAAGGAATAAGCTTCAACAGTGTTAACTGAGGTTTCCTTATGAAAATCATTAGGAAACCTCGGTAAACACTGTTAGAGTTCATTACTTCTAAGAGGTTGCAGAACTCTTACGGGTCTGCTACCTTAATGAAAATGCTCTGTTCCTCTGTTTCCTTAATAGGAAAGGTCAACTTATATTTGTAATGAATCCAATTAAATACATATTACCAATGTAATATTGTTAACAATATCAACTAGGAATTGAACCCTTAAAAACAACCACTACCTCTTATAATATTGATGATAAAGTTTCTGAACTGGTACAATAATATGGCAAATTAAACTGAGGAGAAATGTTGATTCACTTACTCTACTAAGAACTTGATGCTAATGAGAATTTAACCCTTTTCACTTGTTTTCAAGACCTAGACATTGTTTGAAAAAGAAGAAACAATGTTATCAAAGGTATGGATCCTGCCCTGCATTCGGGATGACAAAAAAGTGCAAATTGTTTGCGAATTATACCCAGCTTTGCACACAAATGTACATGCAGGGTATAATTTGAAAACAGTTTGCACCTTTTTGTCATCCTGAACACAAGGGCGTGTCAATGATTGCGATGACACAAAGTGAATCCGACAAATACTTTTTCATGCATAATAACCCTTGTCTTCTATAAAGAAGAGCCATTAGCAATATCCTTCCTTTACCATTGAGTATGATTACAAACTCCATTAAAGATGAGCTCTTCTCAAAGAAAATCTTATGACAGATCCAAAATATCTCTATGTTTCTTTTAATGACGTCTGTTGGAATGGAGTCAACATCTTTTAAAACTATTCATTTTATAGAACTCCTGTGTCAAGGATGACAAAGCAGTACAGATGTTTTTGTCATCCTGAACTTGAAGGCAGAGCAGGATCTCTTTCTTTTGTTTAATGGGTCAAAATATCTAAAAATACTTTTGTTGTGTTGTATGAAGCTTCTGTAAGCTTGGGAAGGTCAACAAAAAGTCATCTTGTTGAGGGTTAAATGTAATTATGAAATGTAATTTTCACTATGAATACACTTTGACTAGCACCAGCAAATACATAATAATTTTCATCTTTCTATCTTTCTTCCATCATTTTAGCACTTTTTAAACTTCTGTAATTCATTTCTCTCAAACAGTTTTAACACTAAAAGCCCTTTCCCATGTAAAAAAAATGAATCAAAATCTGTAATAAATATGTAAATAATGTTGAAGCAATTAAAGTAAGCGTTGTTTGGTAAATGTTGATGTTCAAGTTCCAAAGGAAAATGCTTCACATTTCCAAAGGAATAACAAATCTAACTTATACTGAACAGGGCTCGTGCTTGCCTTTGAAATTAGGGAGTCATTGACTCCTTAATCATGAAATTCTGGGGGGTCAAAACTGATTTTAAAGGGGTCAAAACAACAGAAAAGGCATATTTTGAGAGAAGAACTATGTTCTGTCAATTGACATTCTCTTGCCAAGATATGAAGTAAGAAATTGATTTATGAAATTCTAAATACTGTGCAATCTTCATCATTAAAATTTGAGTCATAAAACCTAGTTTTGACCATAAGAATTCTCTTACAAGGGGGTCAAAATGACCCCCTTGGAAGAAATTTCTATAGGTCAAATTAGAATATTTTCAGATTTTTGAGGGTCAAAACCCTGGTTTTGAGGGTCAAACACAAGCCCTGCTGAACACAAAATCATTATTTTTACCCAAAAGAGCAAGTAAGATTGGTTCTCTTTAGGTCAATTACTTGGCATTTTTTACATTAGTGTATATCGTATGTTTTAAATTATGACTATTTGCCTAAAGCTAATCTTTCCATTAAAAGATTTAGGGTTTCTGCATGAAAAGTAATCCATGCTTTGGGGTTCCCACTTAACCCCTAACAAGGAAACCAAAATTTTAGACTGTTCTACAATGAAAGAAGTCAAAGACTACATTTTCGGAAAGAAAATTTTTTCCCTCTTTGTGTGAATGATGTTATTCATCTTTCACCAAGCGTCCCTAAGATTTTATTTGAGTCTGAGCGTGATATTTCCAATAATTTCAAATGTGTGCCTGTTTCTGCAGTCTTATCAGTCTTCACTATGGGCTGTTGATATCTAAAGACCTATAGTCTTTGTTCACCAACACAGAATACCTTAAATGCACTGTGAGCTTGTCCAGATTTTCTCTATGTCCATCCATCATGCACACATGAAATTGATGGAAAAGCCACAAACATTTCATTAAGGTAGTGGACCCGTTATAGCTCCGCAACATCGCAGAAGTAATGATCTTTCACCATCTTAACTGAGGTTTCCTAATAGTTTCATTAGGAAACCTCAGTTAATAAGGTGAAGCATCATTAGTTTCGAAATGTTGTTGAACTATTGCGGGTCTACTACCTAAAACCATTACGGTCATAAAAAGTGGGATTGAGTGGGAATGAGTTTATATGAGCTGCATAATTGAGGCATCCCTGATGATAATATCACAATGTCTACTCGATCAGTTTCTTAGCTTTGAAGTATCGTCTAAGGTATAAAACTTGCCATGTGGCTAGTCCTAGTAAACACAGCATAGAAAATACACTGAAGTACATCACACGAGAATGGGTGGATTCTGGAAAAAGAAAAAAAAATTAAGCTTGATACATAAATGTGATCATTAATATTCCTCAAATGAAAGCTAATATAATAACTTAATGTAAAGATGTTTAACAATATTTCAGTATGCATATCTTTAACATATCTTCCATTTATCACAATGTTTTCTTAGGCTATGTATTATCTTCAATATTACTTTCATTTTATATCACATTTTTTCTTAGGCTTGCTTTGAACAGGGTAGTAAAATATGAGATGATATTAGAATAAGTTAAGGCAGGGATGTGGAAATACAGATTTTCTCAACTTGTTCCAAGAAATGTAAAAGATAATTTTCTACTCGTCAAATATCCAAAATGAATCTGTCCATATGAAGAAAAAAAGACAAATTTTGAGAAAACGCTGTTTTTTAAAGAAGAAAATGCTAGAATCCAGCATTCTCTTTATTCAAAACAAAATTTTCAACCCTTTGATTTAAACATCCTGATAATTAATCTCTCAGATCTATTTAATACCTTTCTCAGATTGGCTTGGTCTTTTCTTGTCAACAGATAAGTGGCATGGAAAAATGTACTTGCCCACAGGTAGAAAGCCCATGTCTGATAAGTGGAGTATTTTAATTCCACACCCAGTTGTTGAGGGTTATATAACATAACCTCAGTCACCTACCATTCGTATCTCTCATTTCTTCCTCTCTGGCACGCATGTACGCAAAATCATCAACAATAGATTTGGAGAGATCTTCTAAACGACGTAATTCAACTTCTAATGGCTTTAACTTCTCTGCTTTTGCTAGCTGTGTAATAAAGAAGATACATATGATATTCTGGTCTTGCTTACTTCTTAATTATATCTAAATTATCCAACAATAAGGTGGCATAATGTCACAAGATACGCGGTTGTGGTGCTGGATGCCAAAGTATGAAAAACAAAAGGAAATAGTTAAAAAATCAGGCTTGGTAGCCTTACAGATTTTTGTTCACTGCACTCCATAATCATGAGAGGAACATAACTGCCAAGTTTCAAGTCAATCGGACATAAGGGGACAGAGTTATGCTCCTGACAAAGAAGTAGACAACATCCGCCAAACAGATGCCCAGGCACCAAGGGTGATCACATAATTTGTCCTGTGTTTCTACGAGCATATAAAAATGCCATTATGCAGTTGTTGTTTTTTTTATCATAAGCCCACAACATGATCCACATGAAGGAACTATCAAATTGAAAGAATAAATTTATAATTAATTTATAGTACAAATTTAACAAGTATCTGGTGTTGTATGCAACACATAAAGTCCCCTACCGGCTTCGTTTGTCTCAATGTTTTCCCACGCCAATTCTATCAGGGACGTCAAAACCAGGTCTTGTTTTGGAAAGGGTCAAACAAGACTTACATGAGTTGTTGTCTCTGCTATGCCCACCATACAATTCATGCAAGCAATAGACAGATGCAAGAAATAGTATCAATAACAGTTACCTTGTCTGATCCAAGATGTTTTTCTTCAGTCTTGTTGGTAAGAAATGAGAACTTTCACTGGAGGTGATTAATACTGCTGCATCACCACCCTGACTAACATGGCTTATAAATTTTTTTACATTTTAAAACAGGTTTCATCAAGTTAGCTTGCTTAGTTATTAAGTTATTGCAGGATCCATTTTTTGCCATATTTTCACTATTTCCGTAACCATAGCAACCGCACTTTTTGTCAAAGAACAAAGATAAAATGATGTGCATAATCTACACATTGCCATCTAGTCATATACCAAGTCTCATCAAATTAGCTTGCTTACTTATTAACTTATCGCAGGATCCAATATTTTTTGCCACATTTTCACTATTTCCGTAACCATAGCAACAACAATTTTAGTCTAAAAACAAAAATAAAATGATGTGCATAATCTACACATTGCCATCTAGTCATATACCAAGTCTCATCAAACTAGCTTGCTTAGTTATTATCTTATCGCAGGATCCCATTTTTGGCCATATTTTCACTATTTCTGTAACCATAGCAACCTCAATTTAAGTCAAAAAACAAAAATAAAATGATGTGCATAATCTACACATTGCCATCTAGTCATATATCAACTTTCATGAAAAACGCTTGCTTAGTTATTAAGTTATCGCGGGATCCAGATTTGAGCGGACAGACGGACGGACAGACGGAGGGCAAACCTATAGTCCCCTCCGGTGTGAACACCGGTAGTGGACTAATAATATCCAGAGGGATTCCTGCTGGACCCCATTGAAAATCATTTAGTGTCCACACCTGTCAATCATGCATTTTTTAGTACAGTAAAACTTGCCTTAAACGACCACTTAAGGGACCACCAAAAAGCGATTGTTTATGGGAATGGTCGCTTAGTATGAAATACCATGATAAATGTTACAGTTCATTTTGATAGCATTTATAGATTGTCCATCAAGTCGTACTGAATCCTATGATGTTTGAGCCCATTAGAATCGTCTTATTGAGACGATTTTAATGGGTTCTAACAACATAAGATTCAACATATCCAACTATTCGTTAAAAAAGTCCTCTTTGTCAGAGATTTTGCTTATAGTGAAGGGACTTTTTCTGGTGGTCGCTTAAAAAAATTGGTCACTTAATAGACGTGGTCGCTCGAACAATATTGACCGTATAAAATCACAAAGGGTCCAGGGACATAAATTTCAGATACTGTACTAGATGAACAAATGGTATAAGGAGAAGAATTTTTCTAAGATTTTAGTGAATTTTCAGCCTTTCTGTTGACATGGGGACCAGAATTTTTGAAGGAATTAAGTTCTTTAAACAACTTCACTAGAGCTTCACCAAAGGAGCATCCCTGCCAAGATTCAAATTGATTGGCCCAATGGTTAAGGAAAAGGAGCAAATTTCTAAGGATTTTGGAAATTCTTGGCCAGAGTTTTTAATTATATTATTATATTCTTTTAACAACTTTGGTAGAGCTTCACCCAAGGAACATCCCAACCATGTTTCAGCTTGATTGGCTCATTGGTTTCGGAGAAAAGTTTTTTTTCTCAGATTTTCATCTTTTTTTTGGTCTGTCTGTTACAATGGCAACTAAAGTTTTTTATATAATTAAACTCTTTTATCAATTAAGTAGAGATTCACCCAATGAACATTCCGGCCAAGTTTCAATTTGATTGCTAAGTGGTTTAGGAGAAAAGAATATTTTCTAAGGATTTGGGGAAATTTTTGGCCTTTCCAAAGGAATTGTAGACAAAAAGATGGATGATGGATGGATAACGGATGGTGAGTGATCACAATAGCTTAACTTAAGCACTTTGTGCTCAGATTAGCTAAAATTTAAAGATTAGACATTGACAGTCTAGAAATCTTCATTGTCAACAATATTATAATTGATTGATTGAATGGAGTTTAACGCCGCTTTCAACATTTTTTCAGTTATATCGCGGCGGCTGGAGCACCTAACAATGGTTTCCTGGTATTTCTCACACCAGTACAACCACCACATCCTTTCCTAGCCTCCAGCTGCTATCTCACATACGTCTACGATTATCAACCCATTGGTGAGAGACAAATAGTTGGAAAGAATGAGTGCCGCCGTCGGGGATCGAACCCAGGCAACAATATTATAGCATACAAATTTAAAGGGAAATAACTCAAAAGTAAAATAAAAGGGTTAACCCTGTTTGTGCTAGCTTTTCAAAATCGAAATTTGTGTCAGCTGAAAGATCTTTGTTCCTATAACAAGGCTAATGTTTAAGGCCTTTGACCCTCAAGAATCTAAAAATATCCCTTTTTGACCCCTTAAATTTTCTGTCAGTTGGTCATTCTTACCCTTAAAATTTTCAGTAATTAATCTTGATACTGCTTCAAATATTTTTTTTTTTGTAAATGTGACCCGTCCCACGAAAAGGGACCATCTGGGTAGCGTGTAAAGAGTCGACCCGAGTCAGACTGCGCGGATTGCGCTGACTGACTAGGATCGAAACTTTTCGCACTCTGCTTATTTTCTGGATCTAGAATGATCAATCTACCTTCCTTTGAAAGAATTTTTGAAATGCCACCTCTGGTTGATCTATGCTGGACCCAACCTCTTTTTAGAAATTTATTTTACAAATTTCCCAGATGGTCCCTTTTTGCGTGAAGGGTCACAAAATGTTTAGAAAATTATTGTCTCCTTTTTATCTTTGAAAGAGAATCTATTAAGAAATTCATATTGCATTAAAATCTCTTAAAAAATTATGAAGGAGGCAATTTAAGAAGTTAATCAGCATAACCCACAAATCTTGACTTACTGAATCATCAAATCATTTTATTGCTTTTGCCGCTTCAACAACAGTTTTGACCCCTAGAAATCAATGACTCCTGAAATTTGAAGATCCAGCGCTATTTCTGTAACAAATTAAGATACTTACATCTTCATAACTTTTAGCCTCTACTCCATGTTTCATATTGATGGATACTTCTCTATCAGCTGCTTGACCACCTGATCAGAAAAACAAGATCTGTGATTTAAAGTGGTTTTTTTTTTCATCTTTCTTTTGGTAAATTATCATTACTTCTTAATTTTTTTTTTCATGTGGATTAACAAGAAACTAGAAAGCCATGAATGGCTTGTGTCGCTCCACAGGCTTGAATTTCTTGTAATAGCAAATCTAAGTTTTGACTATATTTTTAGATATTTTGGTTCTACTGATGTTGAAACAATTTTCAAAGTTTCCACTTTTATAACATGTAGAGAAATGACCTCCACCCATAAAATACATATTTTTCATCCAATGACAATAATTTTTGGCTGCATGATAATGGATCACCCAAGGATCATACTAATGAAGTTTGATTGATATCCATCATTTACATGCTGAGAAAATGATTTTCAAAGTTTCCACTATATAACATATATAGAAATGACCTCCGCCCACAAAATACATATTTTTCATCCGATCACAAAAAGATTTGGTAGACTGATAAAGAATCTCTCAAGGATCATTCCTGTGAAATTTGGTTGATATTCATCACTTACATTCTGAGAAAATGATTTTCAAATTTTCCAATATATAACATATAGAGAAATGACCTCCGCCCATAAAATACATATTTTTCATCAGATCACAATATTTTTTGGTAGACTGATAAAGGGTCACCCAGGGATCATTCATGTAAATTTTGGTTGATATCTATCAATTAAATTCTGAGAAAATGATTTTCAAAGTTTCCACTATATAACATATAGAGAAATGACCTCCGCCAGGGCTTTTTCCAGGTATTTTGGGAAAGGGCCCCTGGCCCCAAATTGGGAAAAAAATATCAACAAAACCCTTAAATTGGGAAAAAATAAAACTTGTATAAATTGTAACATTTGCTTTAATAATCAAATTAGCTTATACACATCCCATGACACTCAAATCTTTAATGTACAGTTTCCTTTTTAAGTTGGAATGCGGAGCAATTCCAACTTAGATTTAACAAAACCGCAAAATGAACACAAGATAATTTCATTTCGGGTTTCTTGAGAACACATATCACGTGAACAGGATGTGAATACACTTTGGCCTATTTTGTATATCTCAACTTGACAAAGACATACAGTTTATTTCATCAAAAAGTAATAATGCTGTACAATTACACAACTATCACTTCGTGTTTATTATTAACACGCTAATTTATGTTTTAAACGACATTTATTGAAAGTTGCGTACGAATATATTAGTATCACATGTTTGCATTACTATATTTGGAAATCATGTGATAAGTCAAGTCCCTGAATTAGGTCAGCAATTGACAATTAGCACTAGCCAATCACGTGATCTGCTTATTAGGTAATGTCGCGATCTGTTTTCTCAGTATTGTGGCAATAGCACAGACTAATCACGTGATCTGCTTATTTAGTAAGGTCGCGACCTGTTTTCGTAGAATTATGCTATAGCTTCTTTTAAAGGACATTATTACACTAAGCTACGAAATAAATACCTATTTTTAAAGTGATAATACACTTTTAAAGTTAATATATATTTTTGCAACATATTGTCGTTTGTTTTCCGTCATATTGCAGTTATCTACATGAATGTTTTATTGTAAAAACCCAATACTCATCCAATAAAACCCTTGCCACCACATCTTTAATTGAATTATGAATATCTTTGCCCAATGAAATTCCAACACCAAGACAATTTGCTTTTTGAAACAAACCACCTAGTTCAACTTGCTTTCTTCACATTCTTACACATCAACATGTTTAAGAGCACCATCATACAGTTAGTTATATCGTGAAATTGACATTCATCTCAGTAGAAAACATTCTTAATCGCTCACTCAGCGCTCCATTCATTCATTCCAAACACTCACTCAAACCATTCAAAAAACACTCAAAGTTATTAGAAAAATAAGATCAACATGTACATTCAAAATGAAATAAGTAAGAACCAAATCGCGATTTCACTGACATAAATGAAAGTAAAAGA
Organism: Fragum whitleyi; assembly: GCA_948146395.1. Lineage (NCBI taxonomy): Eukaryota > Metazoa > Mollusca > Bivalvia > Cardiida > Cardiidae > Fragum > Fragum whitleyi. The sequence goes on from OX411544.1 coordinate 64,855,790, forward strand.
GTCTGATTGGTTCTTGGTGAAATAGAAAGCTATTGATTGAACTTTTATGCATATTTCATATAGGTTTTATATATCGCTAATTTTGTTCATCCTGAACAAAATAAGCGACATTGGATTCCCTCCCTTAAATTTCACTCAAAACTCGCCCCGTTCACTCATTCAACATCATGCTTTAATCATTCCAAAATCGTTCACCTTTCAATTTCACAATGTTATTAACTGTACCCCCAACTCAGAAGAAGAGGAGCATAATTATATTGAATTCATCATGTCTGTCTCTCAGTCCATTGACCTTTAGCTTTCTTCTAGATAAACGGAGAAGCAATTGACCTACAATGACGAAACTTTACACAAATACTGCCCATGACCCAAAGAAAAGCGCTATTGTTTCAGGGTCATAGATGTCACGGGCATCAGTAAATTTTAACAGTTAACAGTTTCCACTCTAACTGAACAACCAATTGACCCAAATCATAGAACTTGTCAATGACCCGAGAAAGTGCCCAATATTGGATTCACATAGGTCGAAATCACAATTGAACTTCGTCCAAAAATTGTCTTGAGATTCCAACTCATGAAGTAAAAGACTTCCCTGCGAAAATAGCTTTTCATCATGGAAAAATCATTTGCGACAATTCTAATTAAAAATGTAATTGATAACTCAAATGGAGCAGAAGTTTATTGAAAAATAATATAAAAACTGTTTTGAGTGTATAAGGTCGCCTGTGTCTATTAGTCGGCTGTATGGTCCGTATCATTTTCTTCCTTTTTAGCTCAACTTACCACAACGTACTTAAGGGGAGCTTTAGGATCACCCTGACACCGTCGTCCGTCGTGAGTCGTCACCCTTCTTAAAACTTCTTCTCCTAAACCGCTGGGCAAATTTCAATGAAATTTTGCCAGAATGTTCCCTGGGTGACCCTTTTCAAAATTGTCGCTATATTCTAATTGGCCAATAAATATGGGTATGGCAGGGCGGGGTTTATTTTTAGCCCAAACTCTTTGAACGACATCTCCTCCTGAACCACTGGGCAGATTTCAATGAAACTTTGCAAGAATGTTCCTTTGACCTTCTCCAAATATTGTTGGCAAAATTTTCATAAGCCTATAAATATGGGCGTGGCAGGGTAGGGCTAATTTTGAGTCTCTTCTGTAATGAATGGTTTAGCAGGGTCTATTATGACTGCTTATAATTCGAATAATGTCTCCTCTTCAACAATTAGGCAAGTTTGAATGATTTTTTGTCAGAAAGTTTCTTGGATAAGATCCACTGGACCAATCGAATTCAGGTGAGCGGTTTAGAGCCATTCTGTTCCTCTTGGTATATTTTTTCTTCCATCAGATTCAGGCCTGTATAGCGATTCAGTGGTTTAAGCGTCTCTCGTTGTTGAAATACATTGATTTATATACGCCCGTCAAAAGACGAGACGTATTATGTGATCACCTGTGGTGGGCGGGAGGCGTCAGCTTCGCTAGAAGCTTGAGGTCACCGCCTCTCGAACGCATTCCAACTTATCAGTACTTTCAGTACTTTGATTTTTTTGGCTCTGAATTCATCACACAGTCATCCAACTTTGAACTGGGTGGGTCACCGAGATCTATAACAATAATCATTAAGTTTTGTCTGGTGTTCTAGGTGAGAGAACTTCAAATAGGTGTACATATATTCAAGTGACTGGATCCACAGGTAGGCACCACAGGTGGGGATAGTGTAATATTACCAAACATTAACCACAAAAAAACATAATATTAACATTTTTTTTTCAAAATAATTATATTGACTATATTATATATTTCCATGAAAAGATTTACATAAAAAAAATTTTAATGGTTAATTTTAAAACCATCCCCACCCGTTTTGGCTACCTGTGACTGAACCCAGATCTCTACTCACCGTGATTCGTGTGAGTTTGTTAATGCTGAACGGTAGAAAATTCAATGACTTGTTTGTTCACTAGTCACTTGATCAGAAGAACTGGACTCAAAAAAAAAGTTACGGGGTCATAAATAGGGCATGACTTATCGTCATTTACATTACTGGTCGAGGGTTTTAGGGAATTGTTGTCGCCTATATCAGCCGAATTAATCAACTATCAAACAAGATTTGGAATGGCATTTTCAAAGTCTCTTCATGAAAGATGAATCAACTATTGTGTGAGCCCAACATCACAAACTTATTTCATATTTCCCCGCTTTCATAATTCAGCCGTTGTTGACATCTTCGCTTAGACAACGAAACTACGATCTTTCATTTGTTATTAAAAACAGTAAAGCTATACGAAAATATGCGTATTTTCGGGAGATTGGGTTCCCGCGATCCGAAGACTTACCGCTATCATATGCGGGAACCATATTATCGATTTATTCATACTCGACTAGCTTTACAGGAATGGTTATTCGGCACTTATACATGTTGTACTTTGAAATTTTTATCGTTTCCAAATAACGTTGAGCGCATTTTTTTACTTTTCTATTCTTCCTTAGAAAAGAGAAAATCAAAAATGGAACATAGCTTTGGGAATTTTTTATTCAAATTGGGGAAAAAATGGGGCCGTTTTGGATTGGGAATGGGGCCGAAATTCGGCCCCGCAGGAATAGGCGAAAAAGCCCTGTCCGCCCATAAAATACATAATCACAATAATTTTTGGTAGACTGATAAAGGGTCACCGAAGGATAATTCATGTAAAATTTAATTGGTATCCATCAATTAGAACCTGAGAAAAGTCGCTTTTTACCATATTTGGAAATTAGCCACACCCATTAAATCCATGTTTTTCATTGGATCAAAATTTCTTGAACAACTTTGAAAGAGGGTCACCCAAGGATCATTCCTGTGAAGTTTGGTTGAAATTCATCCAGTAGTTTCTGAGGAGAAGATTTTAAAGAAAAAGTTTACGACTGGACGCACGGACGGACGCACGCACGACGGACACAACGCCATGACAATAGCCCCAGTGGCTTTCAGCCAGTGGAGCTAAAAACTGTAGATTATATTTTGATAAACTCACAGCCTTACCAAAAGTTTAAACCTTTTTATTTTATATTGATTGGGAAACAAGTTCTTACAACTTAGATTACTTCTTCTTGATTCTGCTTCCTTGAAAATTCATCAGTACTCCCACCAAATGACCATGCTGAAATTATGAGGCTTTGGTAACCAAACGATGAAATGTGTTCACCTTCTCTATGCACTTAAATTACTTTGGTTTTAGGGAACAGTTATTTGCACAATTAATGATAAGTACTGGCTATTTTTTTTAAAGAATCCAAAATATTGATAAGTAAATTAGTCAAATTAAGTCATGGCTAAGCCATGTCCTTCCAATTGAATAATAATGCAGAATACCTTGAGCCATCTTTGATTCAAAACACACTTCAAACATATCATATTCCTCTGTTGTAAAGGCAAACTTTCCTTTCTTGGCGTCTTCTTTATGGTATAATGTGTGGCCTTTGGTGTCTGTTACCTGGAAAAGATTTACTTCCTAGTGAAATGTAATTTAAGGTAGTGGACCCGTAACAGTTCAACAACGTTTCAGAATAACCAACTTTAACAGTGTTAACCGAGGTTTCCTAATGATTTTCATTAGGAAACCTCTGTCAACATGTAGTAGTAGTAGTAGTAGTAGTAGTAGTATTTATTCAGACCAAATATCAACATTTACAAATGAATACCACACTAACAATAAGTTTATGTCTTATTAAATGCATTTAAAAATGCAAGCCAAAATTTTAATTGGGCCAAGCTTTTAAAAAACAGTTTTCAATTAGGGTTTAGACAATTTAAAAGGTTGATATTTAACCTAGGATAGCCCATAAAAGCTCTGAAGCTTATTTCCAATGGGGTCCTGTTAATGACAGTTTGATTGTAAAAGACTAAAAGTTTAAAAAGCATCAGCTTGGCGGGCACAAAACTTTGGCAGGCAAATACACCAAAGATCAATTAATATGTACTTTATTTATAGTAAAGTTTCATACGTACAAAGATAGTAATGTTGAAACAAGCATTTTCTCACTCGATCCATTGCTCTAAAGTTATAAATCTAAGAAGTATCTACAACTTTTTGTCATAGGGTGAAAATATCAATAAAATTATCTTTTTATCTAACTATTTGTTTTCTACTTTTTGACATTGTGCCTTGTCGCTGACCAATGTCTATTACCCTTAACTAGATTTATTGTAGATGTGTAGTTAAGATCATGTAGGTTTATTCGATTAATATTCTAAAACCACGTTTTACCTAAAATCGTGTTGCCTTTGTTTTGATCCGCCATTGATTCACTAACAGTTGCACTCGTACACTTTCTGATGTTTTCACTCCATCTTTATTTAGCGTGTTTACGCCTTACCGTAAATGCAGGTAATTATAGTTATTATAATGCATTAAATAGTCTCATGTAGAATATGTTTGTACATAGATACATGTATTTATATGGGATTTGTACAGGTACTTATTATTGTTATAATCTATTTTTAGAAACAACTTTTGGGTTGACAATAGAATTCATCAACATTTGAGCTGGTGTTCTTCTTTATATCTTCGCCCCCACTACCGCTAGATACGATAGCCGGCTGGCCGGCGACAGTGGCGCCCAACGTAAAATCAACGATCCAGAATACCAACTCGATCATGGAATGTTCACAGTCAAAATACGGACATCGATGAGATCTTTGCCGTTTCTACAAGTGCACTTCTATAGTGAGTTATCTTTCGTTCTTATGTAAGGCCTTACAAACAATTATCGTGAAATCAGATCTGTATACCGTCAGTTGTACTTAAAATCTATGGTGAAACCAAACGGAGGAACTTTTCTATGAAGACCAATTCTGGTGACATCGGTGGATAAAGACATTATGTACTAGATACAGATTCAAAACTAATGACATGATATATTTATGCATTCATTTAATTGTGCTATTTTTAGAATTTATGTACATTTCTCCTTTAACCCCAATATTAAATGATAAATCATTGTGATTGCTCATATTGCTTAAATCAATATCACAATTATTAAGAACAAATAAGCTTGGCTTCACTAAGCTCTCAGAGTTAGTCTGTAGTTGCACATCATAAGAAGGCAATTTCTCCTTTAACCATTATGTTTTGAAAATTTCTACTTCAATTACTATTGGACTATGGTATATGATTTGCTTTTGGATAGGTGTTAAGACGATAAGAAAATGTTTGTTTTATTTATTATGACATAGCATGCTTTGATTTGAATTGAATTTGCAGGTGCAGTGAACATTATTCTTATCACAATTTCACCTTAATTTCAGCACTCATTAACATAAACTAACAAACTAGTTCTAATAGTTAAGATATATAGATTAAGTTAACAATCGGCCTTAAAGAAAAACTCATTATGCCCAAAATTATAGCAATTTAAGCCTTTAGTCAAACCACCCGTTTTCTTGTAATAAAAACCCGGTATGCGTGTAATGTCGGTTTAATTATTGGTATATAAATTGGGTTACTTTAGAGTGTACTACTCCGTGGCCGAGTGGTTAAGACGTAACGCTACGATACAAGGGATCCCAGGATCGATTCCTGGTCAGTGCAGTTTTTTTTTTTCTTCAAGATTTCTCTTTTTTTATCAAACGATTTCAAACTTTTGCTATATTTATTTTTTTGTTCCATCGAAGGTACGCACAGACACAAGAATATATATTTCTTATTATAAGATTTTATTTTGTTATATATCGTTCACTTATTTCATAGGTAAATTGTCAATTACAACTCAATGATTGCGTTTAGTGCAAATCAGTGTGAGTTTAGTTGAATTCTTATTTTTCAGCTTTGTATCTTTTTTTTCACTCGGAATCATTCTTAAAGTGACATAGTGACAAAATAAAGATAGTGGTCTGTGTAAATTTTGAAAATATTGTTATGATTGTTCGTGTCCGCTGATATCGATGTGCAGTGAAGTGTATGTGTTTTACCGATAATTCATTGTACTGGCTACGTGGTGTAGTGGTTAGGGTGTAGGACTTCGAAACAGAAGGTCGTGGGTTCGAATCTCAGTGAAGGTGTTTATTTTCAATTGTCTGAATAATTTATTTGTCATGTGTAGTATGGAGATTAGTAATGTTAAATGCTCTAGGTACGGTAAGGTAATGTAATATTGCCCTGGGTGTAGGTGATTGTCAGTAAGAAAATTATTTTTTGTTGCGGATTTCTACATTTGGTTGAAGGATCAAATATTTCTGCGCCTTCAAGCGTCGGGTATCACTAGTCGGATTTGCTTCAGTCATATTCATGCTCCAGATATTGCATTTCTTGTGATTGATTTCATTAGTGCTTTGCGTTTCATAAAAGTGATCGATTCTTGTTTTTATATGAAAAATGGCTCATTACATGTCAGAGCGTGATATGAGAAAGATGAGGAGAGATGCGAGGAGGGATCAAATTTTAAATGAAGAAAGACACAGAGTAGTATCGCAACAGTTTGAAGGAGATATAGCCGACTCAACACCAAGGATCCATCAATTCAGTGAATACCACGAATGTGATACGGATATTAGTACATATAACGTTACAGACAAAGGTGACATGAATAGCTTTAAAACCATTGATCAGTGCGGAGGCAGTTTAGATATATCGAAAGAAATCATAGAGTTAGATAGGAAACTCAGCGTTTTGAAACAAACGGGAACTGAAGCTCTGATTAAAGCAAGAGCATCACCGTTTACCAACGTTAGTTCAGTTAATGCTTTCAGATATGGGAAAAATGCAACGATTGAAAAGCAAGACAGTGAATTAAAGTGGCAAAAGGAAAGACAATGCATAGGTAATATGAACAATATGCAAAATGTCATAGAAATCGACAAAAGTAGAAGAAGCAGTTATTTAGACAGCACACGAAAGGATATTGAAAGCGAACTACACATGCAAGAGACACGACAACCACCAAATAGTAAGGTGATGAAAGCTGATACAGATGTGAGAAGTAGGATAGACAGTTATAGGGAGATTTCACAAAAAGAACAGTACCAACTGAAAAATATTGATTTAGAAGAAAGATCGGACAGAGGGAGTTATACCGATATGTCAAAGAGAGGTGTCAAGGAACATAGGATTGGCATGTTTTCAAAAAGTTCCAATACCTATGATAGAAAATTGTCAACAAGGAATGTTTGCGAAGACGGCGATTTTCCAAAAATCAGGGATGTGAATGATAGAGAGGTAAATTATAGTAGGCAAATTTATAATGATGGGTTTAGAAACGATCAACGGAGTCCGGTAAGCTAAATAGGGCTATACCCGTAGATTACGACATAAAGGCATATATTCGTGCGTTAGAAGCAGATAAACAACGAGCTAATATGGACCGTCCTTATATTGAGAATGATACTAAGATACAATTTAAACGATATGATGCCACAGATGGTATAGTAGGGATAGATGACAATGGTACACTAGACGCCGATCTCAAAAGGAACACTGAAAGGTGCAAAAATCAAGATGGTCTTATAGATGAGATGGACACAGATGGTATAGAAGGGACGGATTACAATGAAGTACTAGACGACAATCTGAAGCAGAAAATTGAAATGGTCAAAAATCGAGATGGTCCTGTGGATGAGATGGACAGATGGACAAAAAGTATTAAATTGGAGAGGGAGAAAATAGATTCAGAAATTGAAAGAGAAAAAGATTTCATTCATCAGCTAAGATACAGGAATAGAATGATGGATAATGAAATGAAGATTAGAGACAAGGAGGAGAGGCAGCTCACGGATAAGATAAATGCATTAAGGATGGCACAGCAAGAATTAGACAACGTCAGAAAAGAAAGGGAAAGCATGGAGAATGATATCAAGCATAAATTGGAATATGAAAGCTTAAGGGAAAAGAAAGTCCAGATGATGAAATTAATAGATCAAGAGTTGTCGGAGAATATTGTTAATGGAAAGTTGGGTTATCAAGGTGAAAGCATTGATAGAAATAAGGGAACGACAGCACAAAGTCCAGCGGGTTTTAGTATTCCAAGGATTCGACCATTCTTAGGAATTGATTATACAGTATGGAAGATAGAGGTTGATTGTATAATCCAGAGTGGTCTATACCCTGAGGTCCTAATTTCTCAGGCACTTAGAAGTGCCCTAAAAGGGGAAACAAAAAGAATTCTATTAACATTGAACCCAATGGCAAGTTCAGATGAGATCTTGAAGAAATTGGAAGATATTTATGGAACAACCCAAACAGAAGATAGCATAATGCAAGAGCTCTTCAATGCAAAACAGCGAGAGAATGAAACAACTTCGGACTGGGCTTTAAGGTTGGAGTCCATTGTGCAATTTGCTGTACAGTCCGGAGAGATAACAGAGAATAAAAGGAATGGATTGCTTAAGCAAAGATTTTGGAAGGGATTGAGGAATGAAAAATTAAGAAATAATACAAGAGTTACGTACGAGTCGGAAGCGAGCTTTGAAAGACTTAGAAAAAAGGCCAAGATGGAAGAGTTCGATTTGAATCGTTGTAGTGAAGGTACTTCAAAGTCAAGCGGAGGACCATTTGAAAGTGGAAGTAGAAGGATTGAGTTAACAACCCAGAGTTCGGAAGGATTTGCTCAAAAGCAAGATAGTATGAATAAACAATTAGACTTACTTCATACCATGATGGGGAAAATGGAAAAGTTGGAACTTGAAATGGCCGAATTGAGGAAAGATAGAAGGGATTCAGAGAGTAAGAGTAAGAATAATGATGGCTTTAGGAAAGGATTTAATTATAATAGAAATTATCCAAAGAAAGAGGATGGGAAGAAAGATTACCAGGATAAAGATGGAAAACAGAATGGAGATCCAAAGAATTTAAACGCATAGATGCTTCTATCACAGGGCACGATAGAAGCAATAATATAAAATGTTGCCCAAAGGAGAATGTTTTAAAAAGGCTGGTTGGCTTGCCAAATGAAACTGGCGTGAGAGTTGATGGAATTACTACAAGGGCTCTTTTGGACAGCGGTTCCATGATAAGCTCTATATCAGAGTCCCTTTATAAAGAGTTACCTAATCAGCCAATCCTGAACAGTTTAGAAGACTTCAATCTTGATATAATTTCGGCAAATGGATCCCACATTCCTTACTTAGGATATATAGAGACGAGTTTAGACTTCGAGTCACTCAATAGATTTGATGTCGAAACATTGTTACTTGTTGTACCTACAACAGAGTACCACAGAGAGGTTCCTATTTTGATTGGCACGAACGTTATAAGACAAGTTAAGGACATTCATTCTGAAAACGATGTTGTACCCACTGAATGGAAATTGGCTTTCGTTTGTCTGGAATCTCCATCAGTTGGGACAGACTGCTCGACACAGCCAATCACTTTGAAGCCTATGGAAACCAGGACAGTCAGCGGATTCGTTCGAAAAATTCGTAACACTAACGCTGCTGTAACTGAACACATTGAGGACAGCTATAATTCTTCTCCTTTGGTCTGTCCACGTGTTGTCAGTTTGTCGAATAGAGGAAAGACTGCTCGGGTTCCAGTGAAACTATGCAATATTTCTGCTAAGGTAATAAGGATTCCAGCGAAGTCTGAGATTTGTCAGTTGAACGAGGTATCTATCTTGAGACATGTTGATGCTCCGGATATGTTTGGACCTGAAAAAGAAAACAAAAATATTACAATTAGTAGTATCAACACATACTTACCTGAGACACAAACGTCACCTGAAAAAGAAAACAACGAGGATAACAATATAAATCGAGATTTCGGTGTAGATATCAATGAAGCAGATCTTACTTTTGACCAGAAACAGAAGATATATGGACTCTTCCAAAAGTGGGAAAGCCTTTTTCCCAAAGGCCCACACGATCTGGGACGCACTTCAGCAGTTAGGCACAAGATAGAACTGACGGATCGAGAGCCATTCAAAGAGCCATATCGTAGAATTCCACCGTCTGTTTTTAATGAGGTAAAGGAGCATCTACGAGAAATGTTGAACATAGGCGCAATTAGAGAGTCAAACAACCCTTGGTCATCCAATATTGTTGTTGTTAAAAAGAAGGATGGTTCAATTCGTCTATGCATTGACTAAAGAAAGCTCAACAACAAAACTAAGAAAGATGCCTATGCTATGCCAAGGATTGACGACACATTACATCTACTTTCTGGCTCCAAGTACTTCTCTAAATTGGATCTTAAATCTGGCTATTGGCAGGTAGAGATGGAAGAATGTGACAAAGAGAAGACAGCCTTTCAGGTTTGGGGGCTGGGCTTTTACGAATGTAATAGAATGCCGTTTGGATTATGTAACGCCCCAGCTACATTCCAGCGGTTGATGGAACGTTGCATGGGTGACCTCAACTTGAAGGACTGCCTCATATATCTTGACGATATTGTCATCTTCTCCCAGGATATAAATTCCCATATAGATCGTCTGGATGCTGTATTTGAACGGTTAGCTGTAAATAATCTGAAAGTTAATCCGAAGAAATGCGAGTTCTTTAAAGAAAGAATTACTTACCTTGGTCACGTGGTTTCGAAGCAAGGAATTCAGACGGATCCAGATAAAACTAAAGTGGTCTCCGACTGGCCTGTGCCTAAACCGGTTAAAGAAGTCCGAAAGTTCCTCGGATTTGTCGGCTATTTCCGTAAGTTCATTAAAGATTTCGCAGCCATCGCCAGACCGCTGAATAATTTATTAATTGGTCATCCCCTGAAAACAGACAAAACACCAAAAAGGAAAGAAAAGAGACAACCTTTCAATTGGGGATTAGATCAACAGACAGCCTTTGATGAGCTAAGAAGCCAGCTAATCAATCCTCCAATTTTGGCTTATGCCGATTACAGTCTTCCTTTTAAATTACATACGGACGCATCATCAAAAGGCCTTGGGGCCGTATTGTACCAAAAACAGGATGGTATTGAAAGAGTAATTGCGTACGCTAGTAGAAGTCTGAAGCCAGCGGAACGTAATTATCCAGCTCACAAATTAGAGTTCTTAGCTCTAAAGTGGTCAGTCACTGAAAAATTTCATGATTATTTATATGGATCAGCATTCGAAGTAGTGACAGATAATAATCCTTTAACCTATGTTACAACATCAGCTAAACTTGATGCATCAGGACATAGATGGCTGGCTGCACTATCAAACTATAATTTCAAGACCACTTACAGATCAGGAAAGAAGAATATCGATGCTGATAGCCTTTCAAGAAGGCCTGGTCATGAGAAACTTGTCGAAAGTCATGTCATATCAGCTTTGGTGGAGGCATCTGTTTTACCTGATACACCAGCTGCATTATCTCTTGTCACTCCAGATACTTTGAATATTGTCGACGGCAATATTGATCATGAAGTACCCCCTGAAGTAATTGACTCAATATCTTTGAGTTCTAAGGACTGGAGAAAGGCTCAACGCGAGGATCCAATAATCTCAGGATTACTTGATCACTTGACACACGGCACCAAACCGTCAGCTCAGCGGGTTTGTGGGAATGTCGATCCTTTGGTCAGGTACTTACGAGAATGGGATAATCTACAGATTAGAGAAGGGATACTATTTAGGATATCTAAGTACAAGAGCGAGACTTATAAACAGCTGATTCTTCCGGAGAGCCTGAGAAACGAGGTGTTCAAAGCTCTTCATGACGATCTTGGTCACCAGGGACGTGATAGGACAACCTCCTTGTTCAAACAGAGGTTCTTTTGGCCTGGAATGGAAGCTTTTATAGAAGATAATGTACGTTGTTGTCAAAGGTGTACAGTCAGAAAAACAAGACCAGCTTTAGCGTCGCTTGTACCAATTAGTTCGACCTGTCCAATGTAAATAGTCTGTCTCGACTTTTTGAGTCTTGAGCAATCTAAGGGAGGGTTTGAAAACATCCTTGTGATTACCGACCATTTCACCCGGTTCGCTCAAGCCTTTCCTACCAAAAATCAAACGGCGAGGACTACAGCCAAAGTCCTATTTGAACAATTCATTGTTCATTACGGATTTCCGTCCAAAATACATAGTGACCAGGGTCCCAATTTCGAGGCAACTCTGATACAGGAACTGTGTTCGATGGCACAGGTGAGCAAGTCACATACAACCCCATATCATGCTATGGGTAATGGAATGACGGAGCGATTCAACCAGACACTTTTGAAAATGCTTGGTACCCTAGAGGATAACAAGAAATCTGACTGGAAGACCTATGTTGGTCCATTGGTCCATGCTTACAATGTGACCATTCATGAGAGCACTGGCTTCTCTCCTTATTTTCTCATGTTTGGAAGGGAACCAAAATTAGCTATCGATGCTCTTCTTGGACTGACGTTTGATGAGTCGTATTGTAGAAACAGAAATGATTACGTGAGGAAGCTGAAGGAGAGACTTTCCTTTGCTTACGAAAAAGCAAAGGAAACAGCAGACAACACAGCTAAGACAAATAAGTCACTTTATGACAGGAAGGCAACGGCGGCTGTTCTACAGCCGGGAGATCTTGTCTTAGTAAGGAATATTACCCTTAGAGGTAAGCAGAAGATTGCAGATAAATGGGAGTCAGACCCTTACGTAATCATTGAACAGCCAAACATTGAAACGCCAGTCTATGTTATAAGGAAGAAAAACAGTGCCTCAAAGAAAACTAGGACTTTACACAGGAATCTACTTCTACCAATTAGGTCACATGATTGCCAGCTCCGCGATGACCAAACTCTAGGAAGCCAGAAATATGTCATTCCACAGCGAAGGGGTGCTGCTGAAAGTTCACGAACTTTACAGAGACCAAGCAGACAACGTCATCCACCAAAATGGCAAAAGTCAAATGACTGGGTTTTGAAATAAAAGTATATATGTTCTAAACTGTTTTTTAATCAAAATGCAGGTATGTTCGCGCTTATTTCTGAGTTCCAAATATTCAGTTGTTTCCTGTAAATGAAATCACTTCTTTTATTACAGTCCCCGTGATATCGGCTGTTCTGGTATCCAGATGACCTTCGGCTAGTAGACACTAATGTCAATGTTATAATGCGATAGCTATTTCCTTACAGGAATTATATCATTGAGAATGGATCACGTGTGTCTGCTGTAAATAAGTGAATTTGTCGTATCTGTTTGGTTTACTTCTATGATTTATATTATTTATTTATAACTCATTCCTAATTTCAACTAATTCCTGTTTTTATTTGTTTCAGCAGGTGATGATGTTACGTAAATGTCGGGACGACATTTCTCCGCCAGGGGGAATGTGTCATAGGGTGAAAATATCAATAAAATTATCTTTTTATCTAACTATTTGTTTTCTACTTTTTGACATTGTGCCTTGTCGCTGACCAATGTCTATTACCCTTAACTAGATTTATTGTAGATGTGTAGTTAAGATCATGTAGGTTTATTCGATTAATATTCTAAAACCACGTTTTACCTAAAATCGTGTTGCCTTTGTTTTGATCCGCCATTGATTCACTAACAGTTGCACTCGTACACTTTCTGATGTTTTCACTCCATCTTTATTTAGCGTGTTTACGCCTTACCGTAAATGCAGGTAATTATAGTTATTATAATGCATTAAATAGTCTAGTATGTAGAATATGTTTGTACATAGATACATGTATTTATATGGGATTTGTACAGGTACTTATTATTGTTATAATCTATTTTTAGAAACAACTTTTGGGTTGACAATAGAATTCATCAACATTTGAGCTGGTGTTCTTCTTTATATCTTCGCCCCCACTACCGCTAGATACGATAGCCGGCTGGCCGGCGACATTTTCTAATAGGTTATTGAGATTATTGCATACCAAGTTTAAGGACATGGGTCATCATGAGGCTTACTATCAAGGATCTGTCGCAGATTCACAGCATGTGTCTATACAATGTAAAGGCACCTGTTATGTGTTCGCTCAAGTACCTTGATGTATATTACAAAGTAGCAAAATCATTGGTGTATTCAATTTCCATTTGTTCCAAAAGAAACATTGTGGAAGATAATGAGTTCCGAAATGTTGCGGAACTATTACGGTTCCACTACCTTAATACAGTCAATCTTACTCGAACAACCATGTTTATTAAGCAACCATTTTATTAAGCGAAGGTTTTTTAAAACCGCCTTCTATCATAAATCAAAATATCTTAAAAGTAATTTAATACAGTCAATCTTGCTCGAACTACCACATGTATCTATTATAAGCGACCGTTTTTAAAACTGCCTTCTTTTCATCAAAATGGGTCTAAAAATAATTTAAAGAATTCTAAAAATGTCTTTCAATTTCAATTTAATACCCTAATATGCAGAAGTGAATTTCCCCACAAGTAAATGAGGACTGTATACTTTTGTATTCATAATAAAATATTGAATAAATAGGGAACTTCGGCACAGGTATCGATGACGTCATCAAAATATGAGTGGTTGGCGTTGCCAACCATTTTTACATACACAAAGAGCAAAAAATCCAATTTTCAAGTAGTAAGATTATACATTTGTAATGATTTATTCCAAGTGAAAAAAGTGTCAAAATGTAGATAAATCACCCCTTCTTTTGGTTAAGTAGTTGTCATCATGTGACAATGTCTTTGAAACGAATACTTTGTGTCAAAATATAACCACCCGGAGAGGCAAATGAACCCAAATGAATCGTAATTGAGCAACCAAAGTATCGGAAATAGGACACGAATAAAGCTGTACTTACGGTATTTTGGCCACTCAGCAACGAAATATGTCATATCCTACCTATTCCGCGTTAATTTGAATTTTAATGTTTATTTTTCTTTATCCCAGTTACGATATTTATCCCGCCTTAGATCATCCAAACATAGATTTAAGTGTTGTATTTATCCTTAACGGTCTTAGCAACTTAAATCCAGTCATTTTTACCTACGAATATTGAGAATCGTCAAAAGCTGTCTAAATATTAAATCCAAATTGATAAAGATGGAAACACACGCACATGTTCAGAAATTAAGGTCTTGTTAGCTAATAAACAAATGTTGCAAATCCAAGATATTCGGATGAAATGGCTTTTCGAACTCATACTGTTAGGTATAAAAACCCTAACGGAGAAATTTCATTATGGGATATGAAAAACATCGGGGCTTATAACACAAACATGTATCATACAGTTTGCCATTCCTAACCCAATGATCTATACTACACGGCGTATCTCTTTGATCTGGCCATAACCGGATGCGCCAATCAATATTGTCAATGTCATAACACGGTAGCCCCTTATCACACACATGTGCACAGGTCATAAAGATTGCCCTTTCTTACGCAACGTTTTATATCACTGTCCTAATTTTCTTTCATCTGACCGTGGTCATGCACCAATCAATAAGCCATGTCATATGCCACTGATTGGTTGCTTTCAGTTTGACACAACTAGTCTTTAAAGCACAATGTGTGAATCTCGGTTGACATATCAAATATTATGCTTAATCAGACATAGAAATAACATGCTGTCATACAAAAAGTCAAAATATTCCACAAGCTTTAAAAACATTGCAACTAAAGAATTGTAACATTCGACTGATTACAATCCTCTGAAGGCCCATCTCGTTGAAATTATAGAACTATTACAGTCACTCAAACACGTACATTTTGTAATCGTTGTAATAATTCGCAGAAATGTAGACTTCCAACCAATAAAATTATTGACGGATCCAGAGCGGGTTTGCAGTGAGGAGTGAAAGGGGGTGTCATTCAATTATCATAGAGAAATTCAATTAAAACTGGGCACTAATAGGAAAAGGCACTATGTATATTTAAAGCTCGAAACCTCTTTAAAGAAATCCTGTATCCACTACGGCAAATGATGTAAATGTTATTGATATGATAAAATCAAATTCATTTATAACTTCCTATGAATAAATGACATTCGTTCTTCCGTTCGTTCCTTCCTTCCTTCATTCATTCATTCATTCATTTCCCGTTACATGCACAATGTTCCATCATTCCATCATCGTCTGAAGTCTGACTTTCGTAAGTCATTCACTTATCTGCGTGTTTTCCATCCATCCGTCCATCCGTCCGTCCGTCTTACAAGCCGACTTGGAATTCATATATCCGTCGGTCATGGAACATTCTTAGCATCATAAAAAATCTTCAGTTTGAACACTTTGAATTCAAACAGTTCAACTAGCGCAAATCGAATACCTTTTCACTGTTTTTCAACAAGGTGAAAGGGTTTTTCAAACAAATAATCGATAATGTCACCACTTGTCATTCAATAATCAATATTTCCTAATTAGGGAATGTCATTAGGCATCTAAGGAAAATTGTTACATGCCGAAATTTTTTTTTCGTAGTGTTATAGATATTGTTTGGATATATTTATAATGGTTATATTTTGAGCGTTTAGGTGGGAAAGACTATCAATGCCGATTTACCAAACGATTTTGTTCGCAAAACCAATCAAAGCATAAACCTATTTTCTTATAATTATAATAATAATAAAAATAATAATAATATTCAGTGATCGGGAAAGAATTATTAGCAATGGGACAATGTCCCTTCAGTTTGCAAATTCAATGTGACATTTTGAAAATCAATGTGACAAATTTCAATTTTTGAAATGCCTTTTGGTTTTATTAACCCTTATCTGTTCGAAACAATGTGCTATTTATAGGCATTTAACATATACATCTATAAATATATACAAGCTTCGGACATACTTTCTTTTCTTTGCTAAACTCAAAGCGAATTTATACAATTTATTTCTTTCATGATGGCAAGAACCAATAAATATCCCCTCTATTCCACAAGACACATATTAGAATTGCTTTTATTTCATTTTACACATATTTAAATGTATCTTTGATGAAATAAGTCAATTTGTGTTTTAAAGTTTGATGACATGAAATTTCAAACTTCTCTCTGGCAGCATTCAATTTCTTTTCAGCTATTTCATAATTTGTATTATTTTTTATTTTGAAAATGCAGATAAAATAATTGAAATTTATGTTACATGGTTTAGTTTTGCAACCTACATTAAGCATGCATCCTTACCAAAATTAGAATATCAACACTTTGGACGCGAAAACCCATGACAATTCAGCATGATTGTTTCTTCTTGCTCTTTTTTGACTCTACATAAATTGTTTGTGTATTTCCTGCCCAAATATGCTAGTAGAAGTCAAATTATTATGGATATTTTGTCTTTTCATAGTCAAATTACTTTTATTAAACAGGCAATTACCACCTGTCAATTGACGATCGCCGACGCTAGGCTTGCATTCAAATTGGAAGGAGCTAATTGCCAATTAGGGATTTCCAAATCTTTTTACAAAATGAATTTATTATTTGGGTGATCCAAGATAATATAGAATTATTATTTGATAACTTTATTTCATGTCTAATCATTTTGAGATTAAAATAGATTCGTCCCCAGACTTTTTGTACTTTTTTTGGTGACAAAATTTGAATGGGACAAGGGCGCATTCCATAGTGAAAACAATGTGACATTTTGGATTTTAATGTGACTATGGCGCATGGCGCAAGCCTTTCCCAGTCACTGAATATTTCAAAGAAAACACTAAATGAGGATTTAATAAAAACAAGATAAATCAGCGGTAAAAAGTGATTGTTTGCAGAAAATCAACCATATCGATGTTATTCCTTTTTGATAGTGGTGTTTTCAAAGAATGGATATTAATTCTAAATTCGTGTCATTTTCATTACAAACATGTTTTCTGAAAAGTTCGAATGTTTGACTTTTCAAAAATGTATCGGTTTGATACCTTTTTCTTCAAGTAAAGCGAAAAAAGTGATTTAGATTGGGCGATATTTACATAAATTAAATAGAGATGGGCGATTCAACGCCAACCATTTTTATTGGCTAGTGGGCTATGATGTCATACCGAAGTTTCCTATAACCAGGGAGGCACAACCGTGCAGGCAAGGACAAAGTCAACAATAAAACCTGTCAGACGGTTCATGTGGCCAAACCTCTCTAGCGGGATAAAGCACGGTAATTTCTTAGTGTACCCTTCGTTCTATCTTATCTGAAAGGTACTACATAATAAACATGGCTGTCTAACAAATTGTGACAACTTACTGCCAAATCTGTTTTTTGGCCCAATGCTTCCGAAAGTTCGTACTCGCCGGTAACCAAGACATCTTTGTGAATTTCCTCTTTCAGACATTTCTTTTGGTTAGGCGATAAATGGAACATAAGGGAATCAACACTAAATATGCAGAGCGCTATAAGCACGCCAAATATACTGTACAGATCCATATTGAGCACATAAAATGTCAAATAACACGTAAAATTTGTGCACGTTTAGTGTTAACGTGGCATTCGGCTACTTCCGTTAATACTCGTATTTTTCCGAAAATGGACTGGTACTTCTAATTTTACCGTGAAAAATCAAGGCATTTTTCTTTTGACACGCAACCGGTCGAGGGAAAAGTGTAAAGATCTATGCGCACTGAATAAGTTTTTATTACATATGTCTTTATGATATCCACTCTGATGATAATCTGGGGGGTGAAACTATCAATAGAATCCCATTATTAAACCAAATCAATTCTTAAAAATCATACTCTCCCCGATTCCCCTTTTTTCTTGTTCTTAAAATAGATACATACAAACAATACTTTTCTTTGTGTATACACAGCAGATAAACAATTCACTTTTCCCTGCAAAGGAAAGGTCGGATGTAGACATGAAATAAACAGTTTTTTTTTGCAATAAATCCTTATTTCCAAGATTGCCTTACGTTTTGAGAATGGTAAAAATCAGGTAAATCGATCCGCACTTAAAATTTTATCGGTATTATTTTCAATTATGCACAATCGAGTATTGTAATTAGTTTTCGTGTCTCGATTGTGCTACATATATCTTTTATTTATTCATAATATTTTTTTGTGCATTTCATTACTAGGCTTTCGGATTCGTCCATCCTCTTTACATTTGTTAACCATGTACGTTTGCCCTTTTTTCCTTTTTACCCCTCAAATTTTCAGGACAATTTTTCTAAACAAGTTTGATGAACAGTGGTGTTGCAAGTGATCTAGTTTGTTCAAAATTGTCTGAGGACAAATGGTCTTGCATCTGTTATTTCTCTAGGCCTTTTTGTTATATTTAATTTCCACCAACAGGGGTTGAAATTAGCACTTGCGAACGCGCAAAATGCGAGTATAAAAGGAGGATTATGAGTATCAAGTAATAACCGCTTGCGTTTTTTGTGAGTTGGAAAGATCGGCAAAATCATTGTAATTCTTATTCATTTGACAAAAAATAATGCAACACCACCACATCACAAATCGTGGTTACTATTGGATAGTTTGCATTGAAATATCCAATGAAAGAATGTGTAACTTTGTCTGGTTTCCCGTAAAAAATGACCGGTGTAGCAGTACATTATTACCCTTTATGCATGTTATTTATTTAAGCGTGAAAAATTTCAAATGTAAACAAGGTAATCAATTTTCAACATTGTAATTAAAACAACTGATTAGAGGTCAATTTTGAGCTTAGGGGCTGCAAGTAATTTTGAAAATTAAATTTGGGGAAATGTAAACTGTTGACCGTTCTTGGTTGACTTCGGTTTCTTTATCATTAAGTAAGAAAATTAACCCCGTAAACTGTCATTAAATTCGCAAGTGCCGATTTTATTTTTTGAGTTGGAAATTAGGGTACTCACAGTTTCAGCGATAGGCAAAAAAAGTTAATTTCAACCCCTGGCCTATGTTTATTTGGGGGCTTTACATTCAAACCGGCCTCCGGTCAAACCGGCCCCAAAACGGTATAATTAGTCAAACAATAGAAGTGATTAGATTGTAATATACAGTCGCCATGCGTAATAATTTACCTTTGAATAAATGGTGCGAAAATTATGGATCTGATTAATAGCTTTTCTATTTTGCAATACACTGATTATAAATGGTAAGGAAGCTTAAAGAAGAATTGAACACACATACTTAGACTAAACAATTAAAAAATGCAAAAAATCAGACTGAACCAAATTTAAAGGGTTGCATACCAGATGAGAAAATGATGGGATATGGTTAGAAAATATTATGGTAATTTTTAGCTCCACTGGCCGAATGCCAGCGAGCTATTGTCATGGCGGAGTGTCCGTCCTGCGTGCGTCTGTCCATCCGTCCGTCCGTGCGTAAACTTTTTCTTTAAACATTTCCTCCTCCCAAACCAATGGGCGGATTTTAACGAAACGTGGTAGAAATGATCCTTGGGTGGCCCCCTTCTTAAATTGTTCAAAGAATTTTGATTGGCCCCAAAATATGGGCGTGGCATTTTTTCACTTTGAAATCTTTAAAAATCTCCTCCCAAACTATTGGGCTGATTTCAATGAAACTTGGCATGGATGTTCCTTGGGTGACCCTTTACTTAAATTGTTCAAGAAATCTTGATTAGCCCGTAAATATGGGCGTGGCAGGGCGGGGCTTATTTTGAGCCCGAAATCTTTGAATGACATCTCCTGAACCACTGGGCCAATTTCAATGAAACTTTAATAGAATGTTCCTTGGGTGACCCTTTACTTAAATTGTTCAAGAAATTTTGATTGGTCCATAAATATGGGCGTGGCAGGGCGGGGCTTATTTTGAGCCCAAAATTTTCAAATGACATTTTCTCCTGAACCACTTGGCTGATTTCAATGAAACTTTACCAGAATGTTCCTTGAGTATCTCTTTTCAAAAAATATTTGCTAAATTTTGATAGGCCTATAAATTTTGGCGTGGCAGGGCAGGGCTTATATTGAGGCCAAAATCTTTGAATGATAGCTCCTCCGGAACCACTCAGCCAATTTCAATGAAACTCTACCAGAATGTTTCTTGGGTGACTATTTACTTCAATTGTTCAAGAAATTTTGTTTGGTCCATAAATATGGGCATGTCAGGTAGGGCCTATTTTGAGCCCGAAATCTTTGAACGACATCTTCTGAACCTTATGTTTTAATAAGATTGGTTAAGGGTTGCAGGTTCATTGTGATTGAGTATTTTGGTGCAATATGGACCAGAACCATTTAATCATTACTAAATAGGTCTTAGGAGATTTTGGAGTGTTAATGTATTCATTTAAAGTCAGCTTTATTTAATGAAAGTCTAAAGATTTTAAAGCCAGTGGAGCGATACAGGCCCTCTTGGGCCTCTTGTTTAGTTCCACTGGGGCTATTGTCATGGCGCTGTGTCCGTCTGTGTGTCAGTGCATCCGGTCGTAAACTTTTTCTTTAAAAATCTTCTCCTCAGAAACTACTGATTGAATTTCAACCAAACTTCACAGGAAGGATCCCCTGGTGACCCTCTTTCAAAGTTGTTCAAGAAATTTTGATCCAATGAAAAGCATGGATTTAATTGGCGTTGCTAATTTCCATATATGGTAAAAATTGAGTTTTTTCAGATTCTAATTGATGGATACCAATTAAATTTTACATGAATGATCCTTGGTTGACCCATTATCAGTCTACCAAAAATTATTGTGATTAGATTAAAGATATGTATTTTATGGGTGGAGGTCATTTCTCTATATGTTATATACTGGAAACTATGAAAATCATTTTCTCAGAATGTAACTGATGGATATTAACCAAATTTCATTGGTATGATACTTGAGTGACCCTTTATTAGTCTACTAAAGAATTAAGATTATTGTGATCAGATGAAAATTATGTTTTTTATGGGCAGAGGTCATTTCTCTATATGTTATATATACTGGAAACTTTGAAAATCATTTTCTCAGTATGTAATTGACAGATATCAACCAAATTTCACTGAAATATTCCCTGAGTGACCCTTTATCAGTCTATCAAAATTATTGTGATCAGATGAAAATTGTGTATTTTATTGGCGGAGGTCACTTCTCTATTTGTTATAAAGTTGAAACTTTGAACTTCATCTTCAACAACAGTAATATCAAAAAATCTAGTCAAAACTTTGATTTGCTATTAGAAAAATTTCAAGCCTGTGGAGTGAATCAAGCCATTCATGTTTTTCTAGTTTCATAATGTTTATAAAGTATACAAGCATTTCATGTTAGACCCAGAGACTTCTTTTAATTTTTTAATAGCGGTCTTGATGCACCCCTTTAAATAAAAACAAATTCGGTTTGTCAAACAATTGTGACTTTCTTAAAGGTCGTACATTAAATATCACTGTATGGAAACTCTGTATGCGACGTTGCAAATATTTTAAAGATGACAGACATCAGTTCGATTGCAATGTGTATGTATCAAGCTTTGAAAAAATAATCCACTGTTAGTAAAAGTTAAACGTTATATGGTGCCGTAATATTGCTTCGATCATCGTGTTTTTGTTATTTTTCCAAAAACGGGGCCTTTTGTTAGAGCAAAATTACACACAAACGTTGTCATATGACGTTAAAACATGAGTATCATCGAATTATTTATTTAATGTTTGTAGCTTTAATGTAAGGATCATCTAAAACAATCATATTAACTCTTTTTGTACTAAAAGTGAGTGATACCGTCTTTTTCAGTAATGCATATCCGCCATCTTTAAGCTACCATTTCAAACTTGTGTACATAGTTGCCAAACAAAGAATGTTGTGCAAAGACGTTGAGTCTTTGCACAATATTCAAAAGGTACAGATTATTTAAGTATTGTCATATTGCATCGCATTGGACAACAAATCGGTGACTAAGTGTGAAACGGTTGTAAATGCTTGTAAAGATATAGGCAGCTACAAAAGTTTCGTGTTGATCCTTCGAAGCATTCAGGCAGACAGGCACTGATCCAAAGCTACACTTTTTGAAATTATTACTGATCTTGGAACATAATAACATTTTAAGTTTTATGCAGGGACAGCTTTCAAAAATATATATACAAGTATTTCTGTGTATTACTTTTTATAGTAATTGTTAGAAAGCTTTGTGACATTGTAGAATAACTACATTGTAACTCTCAGAAATTTATATAAATTCATGAGCTAATTAGGACTTTTTAGTATTTTTTGCATCACATTTAACAACAACTATTAAGATATAGATGAATATTGTCACAACATTTCTGTAAAAGAAAAAAACCCAACAGTTTTTCATTTCTAGATGGTATTTAGGTATTTCTAGTTGTTTTTTAAAGCATAAGTATGATTACTCAATTTGGTAATTGCATTCACGGCAAGAATTCTTAAATCCTATTGATGTTTCAAAAGTGTGAAACAAAATTTAAAAGGATTTATGCCGAAAACAAGTTTGATTTAAGGCATGTTTTCAATGATTTACAGAAAACCAATGATCTTTAATTGCGCAATTAATTAAATCATCAAATACTTAGAAAACCTGAGTTCAACCAAGCAATTCATAGCGGGTGTAAAAAGAAAACAAACGCAATGATATCTTTTTTGTTCTATAATATATATCTTGTGCAAACCAGTGGCAAACTTATTCTGTGTAATGGACCGATTTTTTTATTCAAATGATTATACGAAATATATTTTTTTACAACATACATATAGCACACGAAATAATATAACTAACCTTAAGATTTTTAAGGGGACTCTAAAATATGTATATCTTGGACCAAGATTTTTAAAAGTTCATATGTTCAAAATATTAAAGGAAAATACATGTATAAAACAAAATATTAAAATAAATAGGGTCCGGTTTGACTTTTTCTAGGGGCCAGTTTGACTATTTCTTGGGGCCAGTTTGACTGTTTTTCTGAGTTGAGGGGCCCGTTTGACAATTTTTTTGGGCGGCTGGCTTGACCATTTTGGGGCCAGTTTGGCAAGGGGCCAGTTTGACTGGTTGGGGTAAGGACAAAACCCCACCGGACAAAAGCAATTGTATTGAAAAGGCAACTACATTTGTATTTTTCTAAACTTGACTGATTGGAAATAATATGATGATGAATTACTCTGTATTACTTGGTAACTTCTACCAGTCCTCCCAAAATCTACAGACCTCGGGCCAAAAGATTGGTGTTAGTGTCAATACCTGAGGCTCTTGTGATGCCAGAAACTGAAAGTTAGGCTGGAAATTGCTTTAAAATTTACAGAATAAAATCTCAAAGAGGATGCAAACTAAAATACCATGATTATCTTACAGATATGCTCTTGTGATGCTAGATTTTAGTAGGGTCTGGTCATAAGATCTAAAAAATAAAACCTCATAGAGGATTGGCCCTAAAATTATAATGAAATCCATTCTCTAATATATCCTCCTCTTTGAACTTATTATTATTTTTTTTCCTTGATATGTCGAAAAATTGAAGTCTATAGTATAATAAACACTCCCACCAAATAAATACCACGATAAATTCAACAATGGGTATCTGTACCTTTTCCCAACCAAATTTTAAGCTTATGTGTGAATTAATTAGATGCTCTAAAATGATTTTCTAAGTGAAATATGCTACCTATTATTTAAAAAGCTTGTAAACCTCACTTCTGCAATACAGTGCATTATATTTATTAAGTTTTTATCTCAACTTTGCAGTAGTTATAGTAAATCTTGTGCGTTTTGGCATTCTTAACCATTTTTTTTACGTCTTTTAAATTATTTTACAGATATGCGCTTGTGATGCTAGAGAGTTTAGCAGGGACTGGCCATAAGATTTACAGGATTAAACCTCGTGGAGGAGATAAACTGTCTGTCCTTCATAAAGATCCTTGGGGTAAGAATTTGTTTCAAACTATTCATCAATGGTAACATGCTAGACTGATAAATTTTTCGAAGAAATTGCAGTTGAATGCAATGTATCTTGACATTGTAAGATTGGTAAGTGCATATTCTTTATTCTATTTTTAACTATTGCCTGAATAGGGTTTAGCATGTGCTAAGAGTGTTCAGGAATCATGAAATTAATCCCTGTCATGCTGAACCTTGAATATTCCTGCTGTGGCAGGGGGTATAGATGAGCCGTACAAGTGTAGTCTGATTTAGGCTGATCTTAGTATACACCACCTGCGTTTCCTTTTTAAAGCAGAAAAGTTTGTAAATTGTATTTTCAATGTATATACTGACACATGGTAAGTGCATAAAATACTTTAAGGGCTCTGATTTTTGGCGCCACTGGACTAAGTTCAGGGGAGCTTATACTGTGGCGGGTTGTCCATTGTTAGTCTGTGCATCCGTGCAGAAACTTTTCATTTAAACATCTCCTCTGAAACTTCTGGGCAGAATGTTACCAAATTTCACAGGAATGGTCCTTGGGACATGCTCTCTCAGATTCCTTTGTTAAATTCTGATCAGGTTGATAAGTTAGGTGCTACCGGCCATCAAGTCACCAAAAAGGGGCCCCAATAGTGATATATAAAACAACCTTCATCTCTGAAACTACTGGTCAGAATTCAACGAAATGATCCTGAGAACATACTCTTTCAGATTCCTTTGTTATTGCATTGATAACACAGGTGCTATGGGTTGACGTGTCACAAAAAAAATGGCCCACGATGGCTTGATATGAACAAATCTTCTCTGAAACCACTGGTCAGAATTTAACCAAACTTTATAGAGAAATGATCCTCAGGACATGCTCTTTCAGATTCTTTCATTAAATTATGATTGAATTGATAACATTGGCAATATGGCTATTCATGTCACCAGAAAATGGGCGTCACAAAGTGAAATTTTGAAAAAAATCTTGTCTAAACCTATTGTTCAGAATTGAACTTAAATTCACCAGAATGATCTTTTGGACAAGCTTTTTCAGTTTTCTATGTTGAATTTTGAATGAGGGTTATCAAAAAATTGTCCTTTATGGTGAAATTTAAAATAAATCTTCTTCACTGGAACTACTCATTGGAATTCAACCTTATTTCACAGGAATTATTCTTGGGACTTGCTCTTTCAGATTTCTTTGTTAAATTCTTGTTGGGCAATGCACTTTGGTACTTGAGGCTTTCACGTCAGCAAAAATTGGCAAAAATGATAAATGAAAAAGCTAACTGTCAAAAACTAGACATAGGATATGTATGATTTTGTGTAGGACTGTATTAAGGCAATAATAAAGGTTGGTAGATGATTGTCTTTGATTCTGGCATCATGAAGAACCATTGACCCAGTTCTTGATATTTGACATGCTTTCTAAAAAAATGAATTACTAGGTCTAGGACTGTATTAAGTCAATAATAGTAATTGGTAGATGAATGTCTAAACTCTTTGGTTCTGGGATCAGGATGAACCTTTGACTGTTACCTTTGACCAACTTTCTTGAATATAGAATTATAAGGTCTAGTGCTGTATAAAGTAAATGATTAACGGTTGGTAGATAAATGTCTTTGATTTTGGCATGATGTTGTACTCTTGACCTCTGACCTACTTTCTTAAATATTGAATTATTAAGGCTAAGACTGTATTAAGCTAATATAAATGGTTGGTAGATGATTTTTAGCTCCACTGGCCGAAAGGCCAGCGGGCTATTGTCATGGCGGGGTGTCCGTCGTGCGTGCGTGCGTGCGTGCGTGCGTCCGTCCGTCTGTAAACTTTTACTTTAAAAATCTTCTCCTCATAAAGTACTGGATGGATTCCAATCAAATTTCACAGGAATGTTCCTCTGGTGACCCTCTATCAGATTCCTTCAAAGATTTTTAATCGGTTGAAAATTATGGTTGTAGTAGGCGTGGCTAATTTCCATAAATGGTAATAGGTGGCTTTTCTCAGAAACTAATTGATGGATATTAACCAAACTTCACATGAATTATCCTTGAGGGGCCCTCTATCAGCCTGCAAAAAATCATTGTGATCAGATGAAAAATATGTATTTTATGGGCGGAGGTCATTTCTCTATATGTTGTATAGTGAAAACTTTGAAAATCATTTTCTCAGAATCTAATCAATAGATATCAACAAAATTTTACATGAATGATACTTGAGTGACCCTTTGTCAGTATAGCAAAAATTATTGTTATCGGATGAAAAATGTGTATTTTATGGGCGGAGGTCATTTCTCTATATGTTATATAGTGAAAACTTTGAAAATCATTTTCTCAGAAACTAATCAATAGATATCAACCAAATTTTACATGAATGTTACTCGAGTGACCCTTTATCAGTATAGTAAAAATTATTGTGATCTTATAAAAAATATATATTTTATGTGCGGAGGTCATTTCCCTATATGTTATATAGTGTAAACTTTGAAAATCATTTTCTCAGAACCTAATTGATATATATCAACCAAATTTTACTAGAATGATTCTTTAGTGATCATTTATCAGTCTATTAAAAATATTGTGATCAGATCAAAAAATTGTCTTTTATGGGCAGAGGTGATTTCTTCAGATAGGTTATATGGTGGAATATCCAACATAGGGTAAAAAACAAACTATCCTGAAAGGTTCAACAGATGGATTAGATATCATGGAAATTTTATTTCTGTGAAGTTGTATCAGTCTGCAAAAAATATTTGATTAGATGAACAGCATATTTTTTTTATTGGTAGAGGGTATTATCACATATAAAGTGAATATTTGATCACCCTTTTGGTATCTTCTCAATGATGAATTTTTCTAGACTTGTTAAATTTAATAGGTGTAATGATTATAGATTAGAAGGAACAAAACCTTGAAATTCAAATGTATAGAAACATAAGTTGAAATAAGTAGCCTGAGAATACCCGCTCAGAATTGGTGAGTTTAGTTGAACGAAGGGTGAATCTGCACAGAGTGTAAAATGATGTTCTGACCTCCTGACATTCAGAGTGGGGTAGAAAGAGTTAAGTTTACTGCACTCTAAGGCATTGGGCAGAATAAAATGAATATATTGGATTGAATATTTTACTTCTTACTATCATTAGTTAGAATTTTGTTTTGATGACAAACAATTGTGAAGTAACATCTTTTAGTAGTGTTTAATTAAAAGTGGAAAGATCTACTATCAAAATTTTGCAGACCAACACCCCTATATTGTGCAGTAACATTCTGTTAGTGTTTAAATTCTTATATTTGGATTTTAACAAAATATCACTAGAATGATTCCTTGGGTGACCCATTATCAGACTGCACAAAATTATTGTGATTAAATGAAAAATATTTGTGTAACAGGTAGAGGTCAATTTTGAAATTCACTGATCATGAGTTTTTTTATGCAGAAATATTTCAGCATATGACCCTTATTTACTTGAAATAAATATTCACTCATTCATTCACTTCAATTCTCATTTAAACAGCTTTATCATCCTCTAATAGTCATTATTTGGATATTCAGGCCTGTGGAGCGAATCAGGCGCTCAAGCGCCTCTAGTTTTTGATTCTGGCATCAAGATGAATCTTGACCTTTGACCTACTTTCTTGAATATTAAATCACTGGAGCAGGACATAGTTAAAGCAACATGTAAGGTTGGTAGATGATTTTCTTTGATTCTAGCATCATGTTGAAGTCTTGACTCAGTTCTTGACCTTTGACCTACTTTCTTAAGTATTGAATTGTTAGGTCTAGGACTGTGTTAAGTCAATAATAATGGTTGGTAGATTTTTGTCTTTGATTCTAGCATCATGATGAACCCTTGACCTTGACCTTTGACATACTTTCTGAAACCTTGAATTATGAGGGTTAGGACTGTACCAAGTCAATAATAAAGGTTGGTAGATTATTGACCTTTATTCTGGCATTATATTGAACTCTTGACCAAGATCTTGACCTTTGACCTACTTTCTTATATATTGAATTATTAGGGCTACGTCTGTGTTAAGTCAATGAAAATGGTTGGTAGATGATTGTCTTTGATTCTGGCATCATGTTGTGCCATTTGCCCAGTTCTTAGCCTTTGACCTTTTTTCTAAAATATTGAATTATTAGGACAAGAACTATATTTTGCCACTTATATGTGTTTGGGATTGATTGGCATCCTGCAGAACCCTTGACCCTGACCATGACATTTGACCTTCTTTCTTGAATTTAGAAATATAGGGCCGAGGTCTGTATTAAATCACTAGTAAAATTTACTTCACAAACCTTGACCTGTTTTCTAAAATCATCATTTACTTAAATTTCATTTAAATGAAATTAATGTTTCTTCTGGTTTCCTTGGGGTGATTCCGGTGGAGGGATACTTGACCCTCCTAGGCCTCAAGTATTTCATGTTCATTTTTTGAAGCCAGAAAAGGTTGAAAAAGAAAAATCAAATTGAATACCTACTTGCTATTCATGCATCCAGTGCTTTGAGCACTTTGATTTTGTTGCTATCTTGCCAAGATTTTTAGCTCCACTGGCCAAAAGGCCAGGGGGCTATTGTCATGGCGGGGTGTCCGTCATCCATTCATCGGTGTGTGCGTCCGTCAACTTTTTCTTTAAAAATCTTCTACTCAAATTTCATAGAAATGTTCCTTGGGTGACCCACTATCAGATTCCTTCAAAGAATTTTAATTTGTTGGAAATCATGGCTGAAGTGGGCGTGGCTAATTTCCATATATGGTAATAGGTGACTTTTCTCAGAAACTAATTGATGGATATCAACCAAATTTCACTGGAATTATCATTGAGTGACCCTTTATCAGTCTACAAATTTTTTTGTGATCAGATGAAAAATATGTATTTTATGGGCGGAGGTCATTTCTTTACATATCATGTAGTGGAAACTTTGAAAATCATTTTCTCAGAAACTAACCAATGGATATCAACCAAATTTCACTAGAATGATCTTTTAGTGATCCTTTATCAGTCTAAAAAAAGAAATATTGTGATCAGATGAAAAATATGAATTTTATGGGTGGAGGTCATTTCTCTTTATGTTATACAGTGAATACTATGAAAATCATTTTCTCACAATCTAATTGATGGATATCAACCAAATTTAACTGGAATGATCTTTTAGTGATCCTTTATCAGTTTACAAAAAAAAATGTGATCAAATGGAAAAAAATTCTTTCATTGGCAGAGGTCAATTCTTCAGATATGTTAAATGTTGGAATATTCAATATAGGGAAAACAAACTTTCTCAAAGTTAAAACAGATGGATTTCAACCAAATATCATAGGAATTTTATTTCTGTGAAGTTGTAACAGTCTCACAAAGATATTTTGATTAGATGAACAGCATGTATTTTATTGGCAGAGGACATTTCAACATATAAGGTGAATATATGATCATTCTTTGGATGATGATGAATTTTTCTAGACTTATAAAATTTCATTGGTGTAAAGATTACAGATTAGAAGGAACAAAACATTTTTTGAAATCCAATGTATAGAAACATTAGTTAAGCCTGAGAATACCCCCTGAGAATTTGTCAGTTTAGTTGAACAAAGGGTGACTGCACAATGAGGACAATTGGTGTAAAATATGTTTACTGAGGTTTAGAGTGGGGTAGAAAGAGTTGAGTTGACTGTACTTTAAGACATTGGGCAGAATGAAATAAATATATTGGATTGAATATTTAACGTTTTATCATCAATAGCCCTCATCACCCCTCGTGTTTAAGAGACGAAAATGCGAAAATATTAGCATTAAGTAGATAGGCAAAATCATTATTTTGAAATCATTTTATTTTCAAAAGATATTTTTTTGAATGGTATTAAGCTGAAATTAAGATTTTACCACATTCAAATCCTTCATTCAAACGCAATATTTTTTGAAAATAAAATGATTTCAAAATAATGATTATGCCTATCTAGTTAATGCTAATATTTTCGCATTTTCGTCTCTTAAACACGAGGGGTGATGAGGGCTGTTAAGATTAGTAATCAATTGTAAACATATTGTAAATACATGTGGTTTCATACTAAACATTTGAAAGGAGAAATCCATAATTCCTTATTTGGACATGCTCATTAGCATATCGACGATCATGACATCTTAAACTTACAATATCACCATCTTGTCGAGCCAAGGGTTACGAACGTTTTACTTATCTTACCCTTGGCTGATTGAATGGGTATTTTCTGTACGCGTGACGTCACAGAACAGAAAACGCGTCGGACAAATCAGTAACCTTCTTACAAATAGGTACGAAAGCGGGAGGTATGTTAGGTCAATATGCCCCGCGGTTACATGCCAGATGTGAATTTAACCCTTAGAATTGCGCTTAACCCCTTCAGTTTTAAGTGACACTTAGTAAGACTGAAATACACAATCAAAAAGGCTGTGCTCAATTCCCATGTCTTGTCATAGGACAACTAGTGTTACAATTTACTTTTTAATAATTTGATGGTACATTGAAAGGTTTTCAAATTCAGCTTTTTTTGCCTGCGATGTATTACGGTTTTTCAATGTTTATTTGAAATTTTAAGTTATTTAATCCATCAATACGGGTTTAAGTTTGCACTGTATTTAATCCTCATCGAAGGGAAACTCAAATAAAGCAAAATGTTTCTACATTGAAGTGCGCGAAATTTTGGAAATTGAAATGAATTTAATAATTAAGCCGTCTTAAAGAAATAATTCATAGAAATGATATTTAAGTTGAACTTTCATATTAATTCTTTATTTCAGAAAATTCCCTCGTCTTTTCCATCAGGTTTTTCTTGAAGCACCCAAGAGAATAAATTTATTTTGATTTGAAAGATACCTGTGTTGTAGGAGTCACAAGGTTTCGATAAATTTAAAATTCAAACTTGCTATGAAACAATTTATTCGCGATGTTTTAAACAAAGCAATACCGTGCAATGATCAATAAAAATCGAATTACACTTTTTTCTAAAAAAAAGGGATTATTTGATTTTCATTTCTTATATATTTGATACATTCGTGTATTCTGATTGCGCAGTCAAAAATTCTCGTGGCTACAGCTTATTCAAATTATGTTTAAGTAGTTTTGGTCGCCCGTTGACTATATTCTATATATTATGGAAATTTATTTGCTTTCAATGTAAAACAAAATACAAACTGGCCAATTTTTCCTCATATTTTTATGTTATTAATTTTTTTGTAGGGGGGGGGGGGGGGGGGGGGGGGGGGCAAACTTTTCTTCTGCAGAACAATTTTAAGATTTTTTATATTGCTGAAAATAGTAACTTGTTACTTATTCCAAATTACTTCTTCAAATGTCGTTATGATTTTTTTGTTTGTTTTCTTACTCCCAAATATATTACGGAATTTGATTTACGACACGACGGAGTATTGGTGTGTATGTGGTGGTGGTGGTGGTGGAAATAGATAAACTCAAAACCATTTCATGTTATTTTAAAGTCGACAAAAATAGTATAGAGATTAAAAAACATCACCAAAAATTTCTTGTCTTCTTTTTTTGAAATAAGAGTGTGTTTAAAATTGAAACAGTCTAAGATTTTATCATCTAGTAGTGCCTTAACTTGAACGTTGGGAAGCGCACATATTTTATTTAAGTTTTGATAATAATGCACGACATTGAGGACAGGTTGTGATTTAATAACAATACTTTCTTTTTTATTTATTGCAAATAGAGTAATTTTAGTTTACATAGAAATATTATAAAAATAAAGATAATGTTCAATAATAATGAAAACAAAAGCTTAGCATTCGAATAAATTATGATAAAAGGAATTGAATAAACATACACAAAAAGAGCGACGCATTTTCTTCAAACCAGGAATAAAGGGATTATCTACATAGTCGTCGGTATACAAAAGGTTGCCATAGAGATTAAACGGTACAGATGCTGTTTGTAAGAGGCTCTCTGATTGGCAGTTACAGAAATCGCATTTGACCTTTTGATTGGTCGGCTTAAAATAAATTGTACAGAAAATACCTATTCATTCAGTCAAGGGGTATTTGAGAAGATCTTATGGATTCGATACCCCTTGACTCGTGAAGATGCAATATCACATGCTTTGTACCGTTATTATTAGCCTTCTTATCATATTTTCCTCGTGAAATTCCCAACGACTTAGTTAAATAATACTTTTTGATTGGTCCAAATTTGTGGATAATGGGTTCATCTCAGAATATATTGCCTGTTGGTATTTACAGGCAGAGGTCAATATTCTATGTTTCTTATTGATCGTGATTTTCTCAAACAGCCTTATCATCCTCTTATAATCATTATCAGGATATTCAGGCATGTGGAGCGAATCAGGCACTCAAGCGCCTCTAGTTTAATTCAGCATGCCAAAGGTAAATAAACAACAGGGATTAAGGCTCAAAGTTCCATTTCAGTTGGAGAGACGGTGTTATACAGAGAACGGATGAGAATGCGGACAATAAACTACAATAAATTACCCAGACAGCTCCAATATGTGGCTGGATCAGCCCCAGAACAACCACCTGCGTGATGCCCGTAGAATAATGAACTATCTTTGCTTTGTATTTTATCTGTCAGTGTTTGACACTAACCACTTTTTGCCATCAGCCCGAAGGACCTGTTAGTCCTAAATGTTACAGGTTCTCCTTGTGAAAGCAGGTCCTGTTAGAAACCCATGATTGATTTTGAGAAATTTCAGGAATAAATAACAAGGAAAACATTGTGAAAAAGAAGAAATTGCTTTTATGAGCAATTTCTTTTTTTCCACAATGTTTTCCCTTGAGTAATGCAAATTTTAGATATTGGAAAATCAACTGTTTTTCAAAACTGGACAGATTAGAAATACTTAAACCTGCATTTAACTACAGGCCTGAAGGACCTGCAACATGGTAAGATTTACCAGTCTTCCCTAAAATCCACAGGTCTCGGGCCCGAGGACTGGTGTTAGTGTCGATCCCTGTCTGTACATAATTTTTTCATGAAATAAAAGATTTTTTTCCACATAAAATTGTACTGTTGCAAAGTAGACAAAAAACCCCATTAGCACTTGTCCAAGAAGAATCTGTGCAGGATGGGATAGTAACAAAAATTATACAAGTTCAAGGGGAGATAAATCTACATGTAATGATAGTTGGGTCCTCAACATATTAGGTGTGTTAAGTTTACATAACGAGCTTTATCATGTATAAATTTCAAATTATTACATGCAGTAGTGAAAGAAATTCTTTAGATAAAAACTTATAGAAATATTTTAGTGATGATAACTTCAAGGGGAGATGACTAATTACAGAAAGGTTTCAAAACTGCCAAAGCATAAATTCATTTGGAGATACTCTACTTTCTTTAATGCTTTTCAGTGGTTTTTCAAGGAATAGCAGTAGATTGTCATTTTTATAAACTCATCACCTTACAAGTGAAATTATCAAACAAGTATACCCTGTTTTTGTTCATTTCACCCAATCTGACGTCAGCTAAGCGGAGCCCAAAAGGTGATGTCATTTTGAACATTTCATAGCAATCACATGCAAAATGACGTGCTTTAAGAAAAATTGTCCTAAAATTTTCACAATTTGTTTCATAATTAGAATAACTGTTTGTTTTCAAGTAAGATTGATAGATATTTCATTTCCTGAACAACAAAAGCTATATTTTCACTCATGACCCCGCCACTCATGAATATATGAATATACTTTTTAGCTCCACTGGGCAAAGGCCACTGGGGCTATTGTCATGGCATTGTGTCCGTCTGTGTGTCAATGTCCTGTCGTAAACTTTTTCTTTAAAGATCTTCTCAGAAACTACTGAATGTATTTCAACCAAACTTCACAGGAATGATCCTTTGGTGATCCTCTTTCAAAGTTGTTCAAGATATTTTGATCCAATGAAAAACATGGATTTAATGGGCGTGGCTAATTTCCAAATATGGTATAAAGTGAGTTTTCTCAGATTCTAATTGATGGATACCAATTAAATTTTATATGAATGATCCTTTATCAGTGTACCAAAATTATGTTATATAGTGAAAACTTTGAAAATCATTTTCTCAGAATCTAAGTGACAGTTATCAACCAAATTCACTGGAAAGATACTTGAGTGAACCTTCATCAGTGTACAAAAAATTATTGAGATCGGACAAAAATATGTATTTTATGGGATGAAAAATATGTCTTTTATGGGCGGAGGTCATTTCTCAATATTCTATATACATGTAGTGGAAACTTTGAAATTCATTTTCTCAGAATGTAACAACTGGATATCAATCAAACTTCATTGGTATGATCCTTTGGTGAGCCATTATCATGCAGCCAAAAATTATTGTGACTGGATGAAAAATATGTCTTTTATGGGCGGAGTTCATTTCTCAAAGTGGAAACTTTGAATATCATTTTCAACATCAGTAGAACCCAAAATATCTAAAAATCCAGTCAAAACTTTGATTTGCTATTACAAGAATTTCAAGCCTGTGGAGCGACTCAAGCCATTCATGACTTTCTAGTTGTTGTTTACTCAATGAAATATAAATTGATTTTAAACTGAAACAAATGATTATCCTCTTTATATACAGTGGAATTTGCTTAATTGCAATGAATCCTGATAATAGCAACTCACTACTTAGTTGCATATTACTGTGCACAAACAATAGGCTCAAGAACATTACACACTCCATATGTATTGTTCGAGCGACCACTTCTTTTAAGCAACCACTTTTATGTTTTAAGGGGCAATCATGCAAAGACCCTTCACCGTAACAGGTACTCTAAATATATATTGTATATTTATGGTCCGTGACTGTAAGCAAAATTTCTGAACAAGAGGACCATGATGGTCCTAGATCACTCACCTGCGTCTCTTTAACCCCTGGGACATCATATTGATCAAATAGGCAGATGTCGAAAAGGAGATAATTTCTACATAAGATCAATACCATGGAATGTTTTTAGCCAAGAGCAAGACAGATATGCCTTTTTGCTCTTCGATTCTATGTAAAATGGGATGCACCTGGGTGGAGCCCAAATGTCACCCCAGGGGGTTGATATGAACAAACTTGGTAGAGGTCCATTAGATGATGCTACAAACTAAATATGAAAGCTATCTGCCTTCTGGTTTCAGAGAAGAAGGTTTTTGAAGGTTTTCCTATTTTCACCAATCTTGCTCAAATGAGTAAGATACTAATGAGCACAAATAAACTAAAAGGGAGGCGCAAGATTTTTAAAGATTTTTGCTCTTTGTTTATATAAAAAGGTTGCACCCGTGTGGAGCCAAAATATGATCCAAGGGTCTGGATATGAACAAACTTGGTAGAGGTCCACTAGATGATGCTACAAACCAAAAATGAAAGCTGTCTGCCTTCTGGTTTCAGAGAAGAAGATTTTTGAAGATTTTAATTTTTTTACCCTTCGTGCTCAGAAAAGCTATAAGGGATGCACTTGGGCAAAGCCCAAATATGACCCAAGGGTCTTAATATGAACAAACTTTGTAGAGGCCCACTAGGTGATGCTACATAAGAAATATAAAAGCTATCTGCCATCTGGATTCAGAGGAGATGATTTTTTAAGAATTTTGCTCGTTGATTCTATGTAAAAAGGGTTGCGCCCCAGTCGGGAACAAATATGATCAAAGGGTCTTGATATGAACAAACTTAGTAGAGGTGTGCTAGATGATACTACATACCAAATATGAAAGCTGTCTGCCTTCTGGTTTCAGAGGAGAAGATTTTCATATTTTCACCCTTTTTGTTAAGGGTAAAGAGAAAGTTAAGGGTGGATTTCATTTATTTGAACAACTTTGGTAGAGCTCGACCCAAGGAACATCCCTGCCAAGTTTCATCAAGATTGGCCCACTTGTTCAGGAGGAGAAGATGTTTAAAGAAATTGTGGACGACGTACGACGGACATTGTACGCACCCAATAGCCCACCTTGTGCACTTCGTGCAAACGTGAGCTAAAAAGTGGACATTCTTAAACAAAATGTTGTTTTAAAACTATTGAATCTTGTTGTTAGAACAAATTAGAATCATCTCAATGAGATGATTCTAATTAGTTCTAACATCACAGAATTCAGTGAGAACCATGCTACAATATTTTATGAAATGATCTGTCTTATTTTTCATGAAAAATTGTTTAAAGCAACCATTGCCATGAGCAACCACTCGTTGTTAGTCCCCTTATTGGTTGCTTGAGACAAGTTTAACTGTAGTTCAACTTACCGTTTTTCTCTAATTAAACACTCCTGGGAGCTTTACATTGCATGGTCAGGGAGCTTTTATTTAGTAGCATTTTCTGATTAAAAAATTATTAAACTTATGTCTTTTAGGACCTTTTCCCTATAATTTGAGGTAAATTTCCTCTAAACAATCATATTAATGATTGTCTAGAGAAAATTCACATCAAATTACAGAAGAAGTCTAAAAAATGTCAAAAATTTAGGCATTTGAAGTGTTTTTTCTTATTAAAAAATGTAGGGGGTACTAGTATTAGGGAGGATGCTATTGTTAGGGGAAAATGGGTAATAGCAACCTCTGGTTAGAATCATCAGTGACATATTGGGAGTTGCCATTGATTTCGGATGTATCTG
Source organism: Fragum whitleyi (assembly GCA_948146395.1). Lineage (NCBI taxonomy): Eukaryota > Metazoa > Mollusca > Bivalvia > Cardiida > Cardiidae > Fragum > Fragum whitleyi. The sequence continues at coordinate 64,892,880 of OX411544.1, forward strand.
TTTCAGTTCAGTATATGCAATAGTGTAGGAGAAATACTCCAGGGACTAGTAATTTAGTCAAATTTATGTGTTCAAGGGGAAAAAATTCAGCAACCAATAATAGTTTTGACTTCAAAATTTCAGGGACACATCTCAATATTGATGGGTCTGCGCTAACCCCTTGATATGGAGATACACATTATGAACATATTTCAGACCATTACATGCAATAGTTGAGGGAGATATGCTACGGAAAACAGAATTATTATGAAATTCATAACTTCAAGGGGAGATAATTCAGCAAGAAATGAAAGTAGGAGCATAAAAATTTAAATTTATTACTTCATATGATACACATTTCAAGCAGTAGCTGCAATACACTGAAATAAACTCCTAAACAGTGACCTTGCATTCACTACATTTTAACATATTTGTAGTCATTTAATGAAAAATCTTTTATTTCCATATGAAAGATTGTTCAATTTAGGGTATTCTGAAAGAAGAATGGATTCAAATTTTCATCCTTGGTGTCTGTAGGAAATGGTCAATCACAAGAAACCTCTTTCTTGAAAGTCACAAAAAATTGGACATTTTCAAGGAATTTTAAAATTTCAGTCTAAGATAAGTGACAAACTTCAATGATTATTGAGATTCAGATAACAAATCATTGTAGAAAGAAAGCATTGTGGTAGTTTTGTTTCCCACACAAGCATAAAATATTGAAATTACCCCACCCGTCAATGTTAATTTTGAAATCAGGGGTACCCTTGAATTCCCTTCAAATTTGCTGCTTTCCCCACATTTTTCCAGTTGATTTTAATTGAGGGTTTTCCAAGAATGATTTTCTAAGTACTATTTGACTATGTCTCTGTTCAAATAGAAAAAAATACTTTTTTTTTCAGCAAAAAACCCCAAGAAGTTTGTTTTGCCATAGAGTAAGGTAAAACATCCAGACAAAATAGTGCCCATGAATAGATTGCGTTGACGATTCTAGTATACTCCCTTCTTCTTAGTGAAAAGGGGGTATAATTTGTTATGAGAGACTACTCCATAGCTTCATGAAGCATGCCTATATAGGCTTATCGTTATCAATTTATGATGAGTCTTAAGGAAATGGGTTATAGGCTACCACTCTCACCATTGTCCTGCATAGCTTCTTTGGTTTAACCCTTTCCTGTTTTACAAAATATTGGACCAGTCAATATTCAAAGGTGTTGCAGACGAAAATTTAAAGTGAATTTAATTTGAAAAATAACCATTCTGTAGGATAAAAAAAAGTGTGGAAAAAGAAGAAATTGCTTGTCAGAAGCAATTTCTTCTTTTTTCACAATGATTTCTCAATCATAAAATCACAGGCACGTAAAAAGCCGGGATTAAACAGCAAAGGGTTAAATACATACAAGTACAATGTCTGACACCTGCCTCAGGGAAGATCTTCTTAGGCTCAGTGGTTAGCACATTGGACTTGTAAACCAATTATTTAAATATTACTTATCCGCATGGGTTCGACAAAAGCTTTCTTCAGTAATTTTCAGCTAGGCTTCAGTTGCAGACAGTTTGTAAGACAATGAAATAATTATGATGGGAATGTTCTTTGAGTGATCATTGTCCAGAAAAAAATATTGTGCTAAAACACAGCATCATAGAGGGGCATCATTATTAAACAAGAGGGCCCTGAGGGCCCTAAATCGCTCACCTGATATTTCAAGTAAATTATCATTAAGACTCCTTTTCCTGTGATATGGCATGAGCCTTCCCATTTTCAACAGAGTTCATTCTTGTAACCTGGCAAACATTTTGACCAAGATTCATGAAGATTGGACCATATTTGTGGCGTCGAGATCTCTTACAAGAAAATTGTCATTAAGGCCCCTTTGCCCGTGATATGGCATGGATCCTTCCCTTTTTCAAGAGTTCATCCTCATGACCTAACAAACATTCTGACCCAAGTTTCATGATGATTGGACCATATTTGCGGCTTCTAGAGTGTAAAAAAAAGTCATGAAGGCCCCTATTCCTGTGATATGGCATGAATCCTTCCCATTTTTTAATAGACATCATCCTCATGACCTAAAAAACATTCTGACCAAGTTTCATTAAGATTGGGCCATATTAGTTGCTTCTAGAGTGTAAACAAGAAATTTGTCATAAGGCCCCTTTTCCCATGATATGGCACGGATCCTTTCCATTTCAACAATTTTACAAGGGACCACCCAAGGAATATTTCTGCCAAGTTTGGTTGATTTTGACCTATAAGTTTAGGAGGAGATTTCGTTTAAAGAAATTGTTGACAAAATTGTCATTAAGGCCCCTTTTCCCGTGATATGGCACGGATCCTTCCCATTTTCAATAGAGTTCATCCTCATGACCTAACAAACATTCTGACAAAGTTTCATGAAGATTGGACCATATTTGTGGCTTCTTGAGTGTAAACAAGAAATTTGTCATTAAGGCCCCTTTTCCCATGAAATGGCACTGATCCTTTCCATTTTAGCAATATTTACAAGGGACCGCCCAAGGAATATTTCTGCAAAGTTTGGTTGATTTTGGTGCAGTAGAAAAGAAAATGTTGACGCCATGACGGACGCCGGACATTGATAGATCACAATTGTCAATTTCTCTAAAATGAGACTTTATTTGATGATAGGAAATCTATACCAATTTGGGATCTGCCTCCCTCTTTTTAACACTTTATTATCGAAAACGAAACGGTCAACAACATTTGCTAAAGAATAAAGATTTATTAACAGACAGACAGACGCCAGACATTGATAGATCACAATAGCTCCCTTGAGCAGTTTGTGCTCAGGTGAGCTAAAAAGCAACTGTCAATTTCTCTAAAATGAGACTTTATTTGTTTATAAGAAATCTATACCAATTTGGGATCTGCTTCCCTCTTTTCAACACTTTATTTTGCCCTAAATATTAATATACATCCATCAATTTCTTTACCTTTAACAAGGGAATAACTTAATCTACAAATACAAGATTATAGCCTAAATTCAAATGTCTTAATCTAAAGCAGGGTCTTGAAAAATTTAAGAAAGGACCCCTTAGATCCCAAAAATTGAGTTGATGTCAGACTAAAACATGTATATTTATAGGCACTTGCATTAGTGCTGCACTGACCCATTGAATTAAATTTTTGACTTTGCAGTATAAACCTACAAGTTTTAATCAATTGCTTTAGGCATTTACCAAAATATTCTTTGAATGTGGTAAACAAGCAGGATTGTTAGGCTATCAGTTAGATTCAGTCATCCGTGTAAAATAAATTGTTGTTTGTAGGGAAAAACATAATACCAAAAAACTGCCAGAACAGGTGGAAATACAAAGCATTGAAACCATTCAGAAAAATTAAGAAAATGCTCATATCTTCAACAAGGTGGCAAATTGTCACAATTAAGATACGCCTGTTACAGTACTGTATGTCAAATATGAAAAAACAAAAAAGGGCAATTAGTAAAATAATAAGCTAGGTAGAATTCAGGTTCTTGTGCACTGCACTCTGTAATCATTAGTGAAATATAACTGTCAAGTTTCTAGTCAATCAGACCTACGATGACAAAGTTATGCTTAGGACAAAGAAGTAGACGCCGCCTGCCATGGGTAATCACACAAAACGTCCAGTCCAGTTTTTCCACTGGCATATAAAACCCAGTTAATAACCATCTATTCAACTGATGTTGACCAATTTGATGACTCAGCACAAAACAGTTGTAACTCCCTATAAACATATAGGGAGTTACATCTGTTTTGCACTGAGCCATCCAATTAACAAAATGCTGATGGGGAAAGCAACATAATGGGCTACAATGTATATGAGACAAGTTTATAAAATAAATCCTACACCTTTTGTATCTTGCAATAATTGTGACGAGGTTTTTAAGTTTCATTTCTCCATGAAATTAACAAATATTCTTTTCATATCTTACAATTTAATATCATGCAGCAAAAATTTAAATTTTTGACAGTAAAGAAACAGATTTCTTATCCGACTACTTTTTGTGGAAGTGTACAAAATAGCTGCGTATTCATACTTGTTTTCATTGGGGAATAAAACCAAAACCACATCTATCAAGCCACCATTTTTATTGAGTGACCGTTTTTTACAATGCACTTCTTTATATCATAGTATCTCAAAAAGTAGATATTATTGGTCGGAAAATTATTGAAAATGAATCGATTTGTTGTAAAAAGTCAATAGAATCGTCTCTTATGAGTCATGAAACAAAGGATATCTGAGAAATCTGAGAAACAGTTTCTATCAAGATTATGTTTCTAATTTGAAAGCCAAGTGTGTACTAAGCAACCATACTCTTTCACGACCATTTTTTAGTGGTTCCGTAACTGGTCTCTTAATACATGCTTTACTGTATTCCCCTTAATCATGGAGCTTTCTCTTTACATACTAAACTCATATTCAATGTTTTAAGAAAATGTCTAAATTATACCTAATATATCACAAAGTTTCAAAGCTTTGAATGAAGAATACAAGGCTATATCAACCGATATCTAGGGGTTTTCTGCCAAAAGCAGTCGTGCTAAAAATGACTATTAAAATTTGGTATAACATTCAAAGAAATAATTTGAAGATTTTGTTTTCATTTCCTTTATTTCCAAATGTTTTCTTCAAACAGAGTTGGTATAGAATGGGTGACTAAGTGAAACAGAGAGAAATTTCAAGTACATGTATCCTAGACAGCAAAAGAAGCATCAATAATTTATCATTAAAAATGATTTTGCAATGTATGGGGTATTAACACCCATTTCAACATTATTTGTAGTTATATTGTGTAGCTGGTGTACCTATGCATGGTTTCCTGTAATTTCTTAGACCAGTACATACACATTTCATCTGAGCCACCAGCTGCTCATCCCACTTACGCGTGCTACTAATCATACATCCATTGGTGGGAGATAAGTGACTCATGTTGCATTGACTATTGTCAAGGGTGAACTTGCAACCCTAGGATTGAAAGTCCTGTGCATTCCCACTGAGCTAGCTGAGCGCAGCTATGGTGGGGATGGGTTAAGTTTTCTTCTTGGGATGAGCCAACAGTCATGCCTTCACAACGTCTGGGATGCAAGGAATGGACATCCTTTCTATGTTTATAATGCTCATATTTTTGTTAAAGGAGAATTTTTGATAAACAATGCGTGTAATCAGTTTAAAAAATATTTTAAGCAAACTGTGTGCATGACAATTTAGGTGATTAACTTCATCTGGAAGCTTTGCTACAGGAAAATTTGGAACTTAAGGTAGTGAACCAACAATAGTTCCGCATCATTTCAGAAGTAATGATCTACAACAGTGTTAACTGAGGTTTCCCAATGATTCCATTAGGAAACCTTGGTCAACATTGAGAAAGATAATGAGTTCTAAAAGGTTGCAGAACTATTACAATTCATCTTCCTTATACAGAGAAGAGATAGTTGACCATAGTAATTATCAAAATCAAACTAGTAATATAAACAGAAATTGTTGAAGAAGTAAGTGAAAGCATAGGTCTGTATTTATGGATGCTTCTTATTTGAGTAGAGGATTCATGTACTTAAACTGGACAAGAATAATTTTGATGGAACTTCTTCAGTGAGAATAATAATTGATACCATGAATATATTACAATATATAAACAACAAGCAGTATTTTACAGTATCTTTTCAAAGAAGAAAAACACAAAGAAATACACATACACATGTTTAACAAATTAAAAAGTAAAACTATATATCTTTAACGAGATCAGAATTTCACAGTATAGAAGTCGATAATCCTTCAGTTCCTTAAACATGGACCTAGTATAAGAATCTGTGAAGCCTGTGTGTGCAACAACTTCATGTGTGTCATGTGTGCATAGACAGACATTGAGCTCCCTGGACAGCCCACACATTGTGTTGATTTGAAAAAGGGTCTTTGAGTCGGTAGCCACTTTTTGAATGAGTAGTTAAGTCTCTGTTAAGATTGTGCGAATGACCATCCTAGCATTCAGGAAGAAAGTACGGTGCAAACGGTTCGCAAATTATATCCCGCTTTGCAAGCAAGTTCATGTGCAAAGTGGGTATAATTTGTAAACAGTTTTAACCGTTTTGTTATCCTAAACGCAGAGCAGGCTGATCTAAGTCTTAACACTACAAACACATGCTATTGTTGGAAATGCAATGTAACGCTCATTTGAGTCTGTGCAGGATATTTCCAACAATTACACATGTGCGTGACATTGCACCTCAGATCAGTCTGTGCAGAAGCACAGTCTGATCAGAGTCTTAACTATGCCCTAAATATATTGCTAGACCTAAAGTTTCTATTCACAACCAAAAATTAATTTAAATGCACTACATGAATGTCCAAGCTACTCAATGACTTTCCATCACACACACACACACACATGAAATTGTTGGAAATGTCATGTACATGCTCATTTAAGATACATTCTCATAATTGCTATTTACTCATGTATTCATTAAATGATTTGTCCTTCAATTAATGCATTACCTGTATTTTCAATCAGATTGAATCAAAATTGTCATTTACAAGGAAATTTAATGGGAACTCCTGTCTTCCCAACTTCTTGAGGAACTGATCAATTCTGATCTCATTAAGGATTTAAAACTTTAAAACAGATAGATAGAAAGGCAAGAGTAAAAGACTTTATTTGACAACACAATCATATCACTGACATGTTGAACCTGAAATCTCAATCGTATAATTAACCCTACATTCAAGATGATAAGTTCCAAATACATTTGATAAATGGTACTCCTCCTTGCCCATGGACTAACATGCAGAATGGGGTACAATTTTTAAATGCTTTAAAATGTTTTTGAATGCTGGGTTGAAGTTTAGAGGCCAGAGCATACATTTACTTATATCAAGGGACCTCCCATCTTTATAAGCAAAAAGTGACAATTGTTGCATGCCTATTCACAAATAGAAACATAATTGTTGTAAACTATGGCAAGCCAAAATGGGAACCTATAAGCCTTTCTAACAAGGGGACCATGATGGTCTGGTATGGCTCACCCAAGTATCCTTGACATGGGATTATTCTTAATAGAAGGATGGATGGACAGTCCGTGTTTTTTTTTAATCAGGTTAACACTCCTTTTGACAGTTTTTCAGTCATATCACAGAAGCTGGAGCACCTAATAATGCAGCCTGGTATTTCTCGCACCAGTACTACCATTGCATGCCGGTCTAGCAGCCTGCTGCTATCTGACTAGACTGGTGACAGTCTCTTAAATAGAGGTATATATGAAAAAAAGAAAGATAGAAATATATGTTTCATGCCTATAAGCCTGATTTAAGAGACTGGGGAAATGCGATGAAGCCTGGAATTTCACGAATTCTGGACAGTTACTGTTTACATAATCAAACTATTAACATCTTGTTATCAGATCAATTTGGTCAGCGATTCCCAGCATGGGGCCATAAATTACCCATACTGACCCCGTGTTACAATGGCCTGATAAAAATCTTTCTTGCTAAGATTTTCTGTTTGAGATTTTCAAGTGAAATTATTTGTACATTAGCCATAGAGGGCAAGGAATAAAATTGACTACTAGTATTAGATTCGCATTTAAGAATCTAAGTTCCTATATTCATTTGGTTACATTTAGCCCTATCTATTTACAATTCTATAACTATATGAAGTCAGCTCACCCTGGTTGTATTAAGATAGTTGAACCGTATAAGATACCCAACATTTCGGCACTCATGAACTTTCACAATGTTGACCAAGGTTTCCTAATGAAAATCATTAGGAAACCTCGGTTAACACTGCTAAAGTTAATTACTTCCGAAATGTTGCGGAACTATAACAGATCCACTACCTTCATATTTGTTGGTCAGCCTGTTCTAGAACTTGGGATTCAAAGTGAAATAGTTAACAGAGTTAACAAGAAAATGTTCATAAAACACTTATAAATGCCCCCAAGACGAGGTTTTAGAGGCTTGACCTTGACCTTGATTGATGACCTTGACCTGGAATGTATTTCGGTGATAGGAAACCTCGTACAAAATATGAGCATTGTCTTATTGTCTCTCAAATAGTGTTGAAGATACAGCAAAATATTAAGGTTCATGTAAAGAGTTTATGAACCAAATTTAATACTGCTTCTATTTACAATAAAGATAGTTTGCCCAGCTTAACAATATATCAAATTATAGCTGTAGATGAGCACAAACAGTTGCACAACATTAGAGGCCCCCTCTCATAGGAGAATAGCCAAACCATTATGGAAAAGGGATATTTTGTTCAGAACCAACAACTTCATTACAGCTGGATAAAATTTGCCTAAATTTGACCAGAATGTAGACAAATGTTCATACTAGGTACTACTTCAATTTAAGATGTAACACTCAGTCTCAAAAGGCCCTTTTGAAACAATCAATTTCCATTCATTTTGTCAACACACATGTCAAACGGGTTTGGTCTGTTTTTGAAATAGATGTTAGGTACGATGCAATATCACACCATAATTTTGTGAAATAATTTCTGTGATTTATTTCAAATATATAGTTTTTTTGAATTCAATGATCTATAATAATTTACTATACATTATCATTTTGTTAAACAGAACATGATATATACATGTATAGCTAATGCTCTTTACAGTTTTATAAACTATTAATGTCCATTTATGTTGTGATAACACACCATACCTTTCATTTATCTACACGTTTACAAATTTAGAATGACATATATGACATATGTGTTTATAAAATAAGTCAAAATAAATTTCTTGCATATAAAACTACGTTTTGGGTCCGAGTTTTATACCAATGTTTGTAGTAGTACCTGGGTAGTACTTTACACTGTACTTTGTTAAAATATGAGCCAATTTTATGCAACAGTCACGCAGTTGCTCGTTCTATACATAATAACCCTTTTCCACAATGTTTTGGCTATAACGCTATAGCTAAGACAATCTTTCGTTGCATAACTGGTCAAAATAAATTTCTTGCATAACTACGTTTTGGGTCTAAGTTTTATACCAATGTTTGTAGTAGCTATAGTACCTGGGTGGTACTTTACACTGTACTTTGTTAAAATATGAGCCAATTTTATGCAACAGTCACATAGTTGCTTGTTCTGTACAAAAAGACCCTTTTCCACAATGTTTTGGCTATAACCCTATAGCTATGACAATCTTACTTTGATAGCTGTTAGTGCTCATTAATATCTTCAATTTCATATATTAAACACCTAGACTCACATGCTGCTCTTTCTTGGCAAAAGAAGTGCCCTTAGAATTGGGTCTCAAAAACTTTACATGAACCTTAACTTAACAGGTCAAGTATTAAAAGATGGACTTACAAAGACATTTCACCCTTCTTTTTCAACTAAATCAAAATCATTCTGTTTGATAAAAGTACACTAATTTACATATTTGTCATTGTGAAAAGTTTGTGCTTGTGTCATAGGCAATTGGTAGTGTGTCTTTCAATAACAAGGTCCCAGGTTCAATTCTGGACGGCGTCTTCCATTCTTTAAGGTTTTAATCTCTGACCAACAGATTGATAGCCGTTTATCTATGTGGGATAGCAAATATGAACTAGGAAAGGACAAACGGTTGTACTGGTGCAAGAAATAATAGGAATCCATTGTCAGGTGCTACAGCCGGCAAAGTATGATCGGAAAAATGTTTCAAGCGGCGTTAAACCAAAAATGGAGGTTGGTCCATTCATGTTTATTGTCAATTATATATTAATCATTGATGGCCCTTCAATTATAATAATTGACAACCCAAAGGAAGTGTTTACATTTATGGCTTGAATATTGTTTTCACTTTTAATGCACATGCCAATCAGAAGCTACAGTTACTGAGCTAAAACCTTAATGAACATGTATAAATGTATGATTGAGTTGCAATATTTTCATCATCAATCACAGTTAAAGGCATTTGTGTATTTCATAAATTCTTGGAATAATTTCATGTAGTTGTTGTTACATCTACGAGTGTTGTGTACATATTTTGAAAAAAGAATAAAAGAAATCCTAGAGCAATAAATTATCATTATTGAGCAATCAAGGGTTGATATGCCATGCTGTGAACTTTTCATGGGGTCAGACAATCTGTCCAAGAAATCTTAGGAATTTGACACCTATTTGACCTAAAATTTGGGAACCAATATAGTGGTTCCCTCTGAATGGATTTCACCAGTCCCAGAGTTTCAGATAAAGGAAAATTAACTCAATATATGTGTGTGGTTGGTTTGTGGTTTAAAGTGGTTATGCACCTTGTTTACTTATAAATCTTAACTCTGGGACTGAATGCCAGTCTACTATCTGACTTAAGATACGTTCATCCACCCAATGGTGTGACAAAGGATATGTGCCACTGCTGGTTATCAAACCCATGACCCAATTGGATGGACAGTTGGCCGTTATCAGAAGTACAGATTAGAGGGGGTAAAGCCAGTCTAAAATCTGTATTTTTCATTGAAACCCGCATGTTGTAGGTACTCATTTGAGTTCCAATGAGTACCAGCAACAGAGGGTTTGTACTATAATTAATGAATTGATTGATTTTATGGAGTTTTTATGCCACTTTCAACATTTTTTCAGTAATATCGCAGAGGCTGGAGCACCTAACAATGGATTCCTTGTATTTCTCTCACCAATACTACCATCACATCCATTTCTAGCCTCCAGCTGGTATCTCACATAGGTCTACCTATTGGTGAGAGACAAATAGTCGGACAGAATGAGTGACGCCGTCAGGGATTGAACCAGGGACCTCTAGATTGACAGTTCGACACACTACCAACTGCCATATGACGGCAGCTTTGATTAATGAAATACTTTAAACCAAAATCCAAAATACCCCCTTTATCTATAGCTAAGCATAGTGGACAATGATTGTCTTCATAAACTTTCCCCATTACTTCACACTGAGGTCAGCTGGTAGGATAAATGAGTGAAGAATATTCCCTAGATGGTGATTAAAATATAAATGATAAATCTTATTTAAAAAGAATGCCAAAAGATAAGCCCTATTGTAGAAACAAGAATGAACACAAAATAAAGATTCTTTGAAAATACATGTATTAAAACGTACTTCTGACCCATCACAAAAAAGTGAACATTGAGGAAGTGCACTGGTCAGTGTGTATTGAAGGTGCAGGTTGACCAGGAAGGATTTCCTATTTAGATAATCTTGTAAGTGTTCATTTTAAGAATCCTTAGAATATTAGCCTGTGTGTGGCAAGCTGGGGCAAGTACTCTTGTACCAGGGTATTGGGAATTTAAAAAGGTTGGAAATGTCATACAGAGGCTCCTTTTTTTTAAAACACAATTCCTAGTACAGCCCCACTGAATCTTAGAGCCATTTTTGTGTGATGAGCCAAGTATTGTCCTTGGGTGGCCAAAATGTTGCAACTACAGCTTGATAAAAAGCACCGCCACTGATGAAAAGCTCTCTGCAGGTGCTGGATAATGCAAAAATTCTTAGTCAGAAAAGGGCCATAACTCTTACAAAATGCTTCAAGTTATCACCCTTGATAGTCTGGGTATCTCTTGTGATGATGATCACACATTCCAAAATTCACGAAGATATCTTCAATAACAACAGAGATATGACCAAGGTTAAAGTTTTTCACACACCAACATCAACAACCCCAAGGTAATAATACCTCAGGTTTTCTTCCAAAAATGGCTAGGCTAATAAATCTGTAGATATGACATTTGTCACCAAAAGTCAACTTACATAAAACATAATAACTCTCTTTTATGTACATATTGCATTAAGCTTTAAAACAGCTACATGTATATTTTATGAATGTAATCTTACTCAACTTACTGGAATACTTATTTGATTCACCACACAAAAAAGGACAATTTTAATGTAAAATAAATATTCAAAAAGCCGCTTCTTTCCAGTGGAGGTAAATCAGAGATAATGATTGCATTTCAGAAATTCTCATACAGGAAGGAAGAATGATCTTCCTAGATATGAAAAATCAGCCAAGTGTGAAAAGTTTCAATGCATGTCAGGCTGTGCTGTCTGACCTGGAATGACACTTTACCCAATATACAGAATGTCCTCCTTTGCCTGGCAAGTCACTTATTTAATTTTGAGATTAAATTGATGAATTTCTCAAGTACCTGCATGCATACTTGGAATTCTCGAGGTAACTGATTCATATAATAATAGTATAATGCCACTTTTCATAGTATTCCAGTCATATCTTGGTGGACAGAGCGCATTACAATTGATACCTAAAATTTCCAGAAAAACTGCTTCCACAAAATCCTTTCAAAGCTTCCAGTTAAATAGCACTGTAAAGTTTATGATTACCAGCCCATTAATGGAGGACAAATGTCAGAAAGGTAGTGATGGGCAGATTAATCGATTATAATTGATAATCAGTTGGTTTTGGCTTCCGATTTTGATAATTAACTAAGAAATTTCATAATTGACTAATCAGGTCCTAATATATAAATGAAAGCAATTACATTTTTTATGGACCTGACATTGGTTTCATGGCTCAGCATGAAACAGTTGTAAACTGCCTTTATGTTTATAGGCAGTTACAACTGTTTCACGCCAAGCCATGAAGTTGGTAGAAATAATCCAAAGGATGAGTTGTCAGGTCATGAGTTTTAACTAAACTTTCATACACTATTCTTCAAAGGAATGATACTGGGAGTGCTGTATAAGAAACAAATTGCAAAATTGATCATTAGTTGATTTAATTTTCCAACTGAAAAAAAATTATCGATTGTGATAAGAAACCGATTGCCCAACACTACAGAAAGGATATTTCTAGGAGTCTGCACTAAACTATTTCAAGTGCCTATTAATTTATTGGCACTTCCTATAGTTTTTTTGCTGACCCTACCTAACGACCTTATGAAGCTTTCAAAATTAATCAAAAGATAAGTTACAAAAATAACATCAGGCATAAGTTAATTGCATAAGCTAATGCAATGTGTTGATTTCCTTGAAAAAAGTTTTTGTGTCATACAGGCACAAGCGAAAGTTTAAAACATCCCTATGTAGAAAGATGTTGCAATTCAGTTAAAGTTTAAATATTATCTTGTATTTATAGGCTTTGAAAAAATTAGTTCAACACTTTACATGCTTAATAAAACCTTGGCAAAATGCATTAAAATTTAACTACTGAAAAACACAAGTAGTACTAGCAGAAGTGAAAAAATCCCTAAGTACGGTACTTATCCTAATAAATGCTTCCTGGAGCTATAAAAAACATAGACAGGGAGCTTTTATTTACCAACAAACTTTTGAGGATTATTTCCTCTAAAAAATAAACTAAATGATTGTTTAGAGGAAATAGATCTCAAGTTAGAGAAAAAAAGTCTCACAAAATTATCAAGATTTACGTCATTTTAATCAAGTGAAGTGAATTTTCTCAGTAAAAAGTGCACGCTGATCATTATTTATACCTTGCAAAGCAGGAGTATCCTGTGTTCAGCATGACAAAGATTCAGAAAACATTTCTCCTGTTCTAATTATGTTTCCTGCACTCTCTGCAACTTTATTCCAATAAGAAAATTGACCAACTAGTAGTAAGAATGTATGAACACATTTACTTTTAGAAATATCCGTTTAGAGCAGAAAAGCCTTTAATGTCTTGCAATCACCAATGATTTATTTTATTTAATGCTTTTCAGTAGTTTAGCAATCACCAAACATAAATTTTCTTTAATACTTTTTGATGGTTTATCGAGAAATAACGGTACATTATCACTTCATAATCTCACCGCAAACACGGTAAAATTATCAAAAACTTTTACCGTGCATCATTCATTTTATTTTTTTATTTTATCTGAAAGGAGTCCAATAAACAAATTTTCATGACGTCATGATGAAGTTGCCTAGAAATCATATGGAAAGCAGCGTGCATCAAGAAACTTTGTCCCAAATTCATGTCTCATTTAAGCATGAGAGAAATAGAGGATAATCGTTTGTTTCAGTGTAAGATCGATTTATATTTCATTGAGAGAACAACAAGAGCTATATTTTCACAAGTGGCGGAGCCACGAGTGAAAATATAGCTTCTGTTGTTTACAAATGAAATATAAATCGATCTTACACGAAAAACAAACGATTTTTCTATTTCTTTAATTCAAAAATGAGACAAAATGTGAAATTTCTATGACATATTTTCATTAAGCGCGTCATTTTGCGCGTGATTGCTATGCAACGTTCATTGTGACGTCATTTATTTCGCCCCACATAGATGACGTCAGATAGGATGAAATGCAGAAAAACAGGGTATAAGTTTTTGATAATTTCACTGCTTTTGCGGTGAGATTATCAAGTGATAATCTACCGTTATTTCTCAATAAACCATCGAAAAGCATTAAAGAAATAGAATAAATGTTTGTTTTAAAAGTAAGATCTATTGAAATACACATTCTCACTGAAAAAAATGATTATCCTCCATTTATTGGACATGATATGCTATAACTTTCCTTTCGGGGAAAGGCAGCTTCTCCTTTTAACGCTTATGTTTTCTACCCTTCTTCCATTTAACCACAAAGCTAGTTGAATGTGTATAAAGCTGAAGGCATTATTTCTATGACTGATTGTCACTTTCAACAGCAGGTCAGGTTTAAATCTGACAGACAGTGTATGCAGGATGATGATCAACTGAAGATACACTTTTTAAACCCACACCTAAATGTAGTTCATTATGTTTGCAGCTTAAGGCTATATCTTTATTCCCCGCCGGGACATCATTGATTCTGCCTTCTTATCCGCCCTTCGTCTGGCAACAGATATCTTCATGTTTTCTCTGAAAGAAGAAAAGTAAGTTTTATGATAACCAAGCTGTCTACAGACAGCATAGCTACAGATAGAGGGGGGTATTTTGGTTTTCAAATTTAAATATTTCATTATTCCCAACTTAAACCCTATGTTGTTGGTACTCATTTGAAACTTCTCAAGAGGATTCAATTGAGTACCCACAACATAGGGTTTCATTTGGAAATAAAGATTTTAGACTGGCTTTACACCACTTATCTGGACCCCTGCAGACAGCATAGCTTTCAACACTCCTTACATTTTAATCATAGAAATATTCATCAGGTTAATGTTCATTAAAACATTTCTTAAATACTTTTCAGCAGATTAAAAAGAAATGATAGTAGATTAGCATTTGAGCATTTGCATGACATTTCCAATAATTTCACATTATGTGTCTGTGAAGACTCGAATCAGCCAGTGCAGCTCCAAACGGAGCAAAGTAAACAAGAGACATCATGACATTGAATAGAATAACATGCAAAAAAGATGAGGTTTAAGAAAACGTGTCACAAAATTTTCACATTTTGTCTAATTGTCCCATTAAAGAAAAAGAGGATTCTTTTATTTTTCAAGGAAAATCGATTTATTTTTCACTAAGTGAACAGACAGGCTTTATCATCACTTATGGCTCTGCCAGTCATGAAGATGTAGCTTTTATTGTTCACTCAATGAAATACAAATTGATCTTACACTGAAACAAATGTTTATCCACTACATCAGTATACTAAGGCATTCACCTCATTCTTAAGCATGTGAAATTTGCACTTCAACTAGGATTCAATTTTGTGATAATCTTTTTCATGCATGGTTATCTCCTTTCATGACTCTAGGGCATTTGTTTCTTGAATAAGAGCCTTGAAACGATTTTTCAGACTAAGTTCATAAGTGATCTAGCAGCGTTTTTTCTCCTTCTATGACTGGTACCCTAAACAAGAGTTGTCCGCGGACAACGTAGCTCGCCCAAACAGCTGCTTGTCATAAACAGCGCTTGACCGAAGACCGAAGTTCAAAGTGGTTTCTTTCAATGTTAAGGTCCATGATCTAATATATATCTGTTTGAGTAGTAATTAAGAAATTTAAACTTTTTTGTTTTAATGGCATGTATAAGGTTAGGGTAAAGTGAAAGCCTACAAGCAGCTGAGGTTACCAATGGAATTTCTTTGTATCAAACATGAAGTTTTTCTTTAAAATTTTTCTAAGTCCACAAAAGGTCAAGATCAAGGTCAAATTGTGAAGGACCTTGGTCTCTGTAGAAGCCTATCACCTAGTGAGTATGTGTATGAAGTAATAATGTCCCTGAGTAAAGCATTTAGAAAATATAAGCAAGGTTAAATTTTTTGTTAAAGTTTTTCAGTTTAAAATTTTCCAAGTCCATAAAAGGTCAAGGTCAAGGTCAAATTGTCAAGGTCCTTGGTTTCTGGTGAAAGCTTTTCATCTGGTGACTATGTATATGAAGTAATGATGTCCCTAGATTAAAGCATTCAGAAAATATAAGCAAGGTTAAAGTTTTTGGATAAAGAATTTGGGTTAAAGTATTTCTAAGTTCATAAAAGGTCAAGGTCAAATTATCAAGGACCTTGATCTCTCACAAAAGCCTATCACCTAATGAGTATGTATACGAAGTAATGATGTCCCTAGGTTAAAGCATTAAGAAAATATAAGCAAGGTTAAAGTTTTTGGTTAAAGTTTTCAGTTAAAGTTTTTTTAAGTCCACAAATGTTAAAGGTCAAGGTCAAATTGTGAAGGACCTTTGTCTATGGTGAAAGCCTATCACCTAATGAGTGTGCATATGAAGTAATGATGTCTCTGGGTTAAACCTTACAGAAAATATAAGCAAGGTTAAAGTTTTTTTGGTTAAAGTTTTTTTGAAAGGGTCAAGGTCACAGTCTAAAGGTCATTTTGACATGGATGTTGGTCTCAAATGAAAGCCTATGCCCTAATGAGTGTTTCTGTAAAAAATAAAGCCTCTAGGATAAATATTGATAGAAATAAAAAACTTTAACCTAATGTGGACGCTGACACCGACATCCGAGGGTATGACAATAGCTCTTCTGAGACTTTCGTCCCGGGCAAGCTAAAAAGGACCCGTTCCCAATGCCAAAAAGTAATAATTTTTCCCCAAAAATGTAAAAAAAAATCCCAAATTACCTAGGTCAAAGACCTTTTCAAACTTTCCAAAGTGAAAATTTAGAATCAAACACGTTGTTTCTCAGTTTAATTTTAATTTGAATGTCTTAATAGACAAAGAACACTATAGTTAAGTTTTTGTCCAAAACCACTATAATAAGATTTTCCCAATTTTTGTGGAAATAACACATTTTCCCCAAAAAGTCTGGTTTTTACCCTATCCCAAAAGCCTTAGAAAAAACGCTGTAGACTTGACCTTGACACCTAAAACTAATTGGGAACTTCCTTGGATCATGGGAAAGCAGACTAATACCCCCCTACAAGTCTTTGGCAATAATGGAAAGCCATTTTCCAGCAAAGGGCCATAACTATGTCAAAATCAATAAATTGTTACCAAAATTTCACTTGCACATCTGCCTGATACTGATCACATCTGTAAAGTTTCAATGAAATTGGCCCATTAGTTGCAGAAAAATTGAGTGGACAAGATTGACAGACGGACAAACCGACTGATAAGCTGACTCCTATATACTCCTCCCCCCTCAAATATAGTTGAGGAGGGTATTACAATTGTGTAAACTTAGTTTAGACTGCTTTCTTTGTAAGTTGATAATCTTTGCCAATACTTGGCTTTATGTCTTGCACTTATATGCTGTGAAACTACAAGAGAAACATTTACTATATCAATCTTCAATCTTACCTGTTTTTTGTTATTTTAGTTGCACTAACAGTACTGACATAGGTTTGGCCAGTTTGTTCAAATGGCTTCAACTTCCCTTTGTGTGGCTTGTAGCCAAGTGGCTTGGCCAAACTTTCTTTCAAGTTAAATGTTTTCTTTGAGGACGCGATGGTATTGTTCAATGTGTTTCCAGCAGTGAACTTGAATGGTGTAGCTGAAAAAAGAACAAGATGAGTTTGTAAAACACAAATCCCGAAAAAGCTTTTCTTTTTCTTCAAATTTCTGACCTTGACAGACACACTTGACGGTTGACCTTAGTATCTACTTATACAAATCAATGAGAACTATCATCATACCAAATATGTGCATTGTATCTTGAATAGGCTTTAGGAAATTAGCAATGTAAAGTGTTTTGGTTAAGTTTTGCAGACCGACAGATGGGCAAAATGCTCCCAATTTGTCAATCAAGGTGCATAAAAAGAGAGATTACAAAGCTAACAAGATGTATTCATGCAACGAACATGAATGTCTCCAAATCTACAATTTTCCTGAAGACTAAACCTTAACCAACAATCTTGAATTTGTCCAGTTTCCTTGACCTTAAATAGATGAGATGGTACTTCATGCCTTATTTTTACAATTTCTGGGAACAGTGCAATACAATGTATAAAATCTTACTACAGTCATGCACAGAATACTCAAATTGTATCATCAATAGTCTTTGAATGAAAGAAGTTGCAGGATAATGCTTAGTTCACAGGACAACTTATTTGTTAACTTTCTTGACAGCCACATGGCCATTTGAAAAACAGCATACTTTTTATGGTATCAATGCCAAGGCATAAACACCGTTTTCAGTGGATACTCTTTAGAAGAAACCATCTCAATGAGACCATTCCAAAGAAAGCACAGTGTCCTCTGGCCCGTTTTACTAAACTTCTTACAAAAAAATAATCCTTAGTCAAAATCACAAATCGAACTTGGTGTTTCCATTCAATGTAAGATTCTGCCTTGCAATATCTCATTGGAATCGTCTTTAGAAGACAATTCCAATGAGACGGTGCATGGCAGAACTTCATAATTGTTAATACTGTAGAAACAACTTTATTTTTGACAAATTACACAAAAAATGTGCGCAAAAAACGTGCGCAAAAAATGATCATAAGATATTTAGTAAAACGGCCCCCAGATAACAGATGATTTATTGTATTGTGCTAAACACTCAATATAGAGCTCAACCACTCACTCATAGACTTCCTCTGACTCAGGGATCCCATTGACTTTCTTGATGTAATATTATTCGTGTCTAAACTATTTCCTAATGCTGTTATCGGTGACTTCCTAGGTAAAGTTTTTGGAGACTTCTTAGCATTGAAGTTAAAATTCAGGTTCTTTGTGCTGAAAACTGTTGGTTGGAAAGGTGTAGTTTTGTTTGGGTTAGACAGCCTTGGTTTCTTGAACTGAAATGCAGTAAAACCCGAATTAAGATAGTGGACTTGTAATAGTTCGGCAACATTTCGGAACTCGTAAACTTTCATAATGTTGATCCAGGTTTCCTAATGAAAAAAAAATCACTAGTCAACCTCTGTTAACACTTTTAAAGTTCATTATTTCCAAAATGTTGCAGAACTATTCATGTGCACTACCTTAGGCAACAACTTGGGGGACCACAAAAAAGCAGTTGTTAAAGAGAATGGTGGCTTAGTACATTTTGTTTACAAATAAGAAACAAAATTTCAATTGAAATAGATATATTTTTGAGAATTTTTCAATAATCCTATGTTGTACAAACTCACAAAAATCTTCTCAATGAGATGACTCTTTACAATAAGATGTGTTTGTGAAACACGAATGCCCCCGGAACAGCATTTTTTCAAAGTTTGACCATGACAGATGACCTTGACCTTGGGACATGACCTTGACTTTGGTACCAGCAAATGCAGATCATTGAGATCTATCATCATGCCAAATATGAGTCTTGTATGTCAAATACTTTTGGAGAAAAGGCAAAGGTTAAGCTTGGTTAAGTTTTTGGACAGACAGACGGACAAACAGACGGACATGAGTAAAACAATATGCTCCCAATCTCACGATACTGGGCCATAAAAATCTTAAGACCAATAATATCTACTTTGTAAGATATTTATAAATAAGATCAAGATAAACCAATATGGTACAACAGAAATATTTAGTAACTAGTCTTTTCTAACTAAAAAGAAGATTGACATAACATACAGCTAGAGGCTAATTATTATATAACCCTTGTCATGCTGAACCCGGAATATTCCTGCTTTGGCAGGACGTATAGACAAACATCAGCCTGCACACATGTGCAGTCTGATGTTAGTCTACACCACCTGTTTCTCAATTTCAAACCAGAATTGTCCATAGATTTAGTTTTTCAAATAAAAATTGACCTACAGTTGGTAACTTTCAGTGCTTTTTGCCCTTTGATTTTGAGGAAAAAATTTAGCCAAAATTTATTCAGCATGACAAGGGCTAAGATTGCATAGCTTCAGATTGTTTTTGCCTGTTGTGGGCCACACAACTCATTCACTAGGAATTTGAGGGACCATTTTCTTAGAGTGATTGGTCACACTTTATTTTGATACAGAGACAACATTTTTTGTAACACTTGTTTTGCCTACATTTCTAAATATGCCAAACGCAAACATGTCAATCTGCAAATAGGCTTATCATTAAAAGCTTTTTAAATGGTTTTATTCATGCATGCTAATGATTTTGATTGACAGATAAAATAAGTCACATTTTTTGCACGGAAAAAGCTGCATTATTGATCTTTATGAGGTTGGAATTTGTGATGAAAGTTCGGAAAAATTTTGACCCAATAAATAAACAATACTTGTGATTTCCAAATTCCTCGTCAAATTTTATCAATAATATCACTGACCCCAGACCCCCTTTGCTTAATATGTGACACAGCAGAAAAAGAAACTCAAGAGGGAAGGGGGCAGACGAAACGTAAAATCATCAATATTGATCAAACATTAAAAAATTCACTCCAACAAGCTTTAAAATAAGATCTTGAAAGAAAAAAATCTTACTAGAAATCAAGATTGATTTAAATTCAAGTAATAATTACTATGTTCCAAATGCATAAAAACATCAGTGACTGTGTGAGTAATCAATCTTGTGTAAAACCACTGACAATGCATTGGCGGCTAGCCTTTGATCTCGGTTAGCTGTTCTGTGGTAGCGAGACGACTTGATTACGTCATAGCTCAGTACATACTTAAGTGGGGTTAAGTGACGGTATAGATATTCAGATTAGGAATAATTTGGCTTTGCATAGATTTTTCCACAATAAGTTTTGTTGTTATTCGTAAGGTAAATGCAATTTATTATTTATTTTCCTACTGATAGCTCTATGATTGCTGATATTCTCAAAATTATGCTTTTGAAGTATAAATAACGTGTCTCTGTATGGGACATTAGAATCAGAATCTGTTGGTCTTCTTTTGAAAATTTGCAGGATTGGAGTGGGGGCATCATCAATCCTAAGCTCTGAGATTGGTAGATAGATTATGCATTATAAGAAGTAGAAAATGCAGTGTTACAGGAATGGTGTTTCCTTTATTTTATAACAATTTCCATGGTTTTATCTCACAATGTAACATGAGCACCCGAACAGATGCCTACACTCTGTTATTGGGTGCCAGATAATGAATACCAATTCTAAGTAAAAAAGGGGCTAAATTCCCAAAATGTTCATCTAGATTTGTCCCATTTTGTCCCCATGGATAGTATTTTATCATCCCCATGGCTGATTTTAAATAGCAAACATGTGTGCCAAGTTTCAAGTAAATGCCTAAGCCCTTTGGTAGTACCAGAAAAGCAATACTTTGTAATTTCTCTGAAAACAGTCCAGCTAAAATCAACAGAAACCTCGACAATATGTGCAAGATCTGATGTCATGAAACATTGCGTTAAAATTTCATCCAAATCTGTCCATAATTGTTGGAGGAGTGATATACTGATGTGGGCACAAATGATACCAATATAAATATCCAACTTCTGTGGCATATCAAAATGCTAACAGCTCAGTGACATTTATGCCGATGTGTGTAGAGAAAATTACCTTGTTTTCTACCCCATCTGGAGTTTTGTGTGACTTCAATTTCTTCATTGCCAATGTAACTTCCTCAGTGCTAATCTTTGCTTTTTTGGCAGACGATGTTATTTCTTCAGCCCTTTTACGTTTCTTCTGAAGATATACATCTATTGAGTCAAACTTCTCAAAGTTCTTCTTGTGTATTTTATCCCAGTCTTTATTACCTGTCAAAAGCAAATCAAATGTCCTTTACCATTTGAACCTGAGTGTGACATTTCCAACAATTTCATGTGTTCATGGTGGACAGACATTTAGCAGCCCCAACATCCACAAAGTGCCTTACAATAATCTTTTTGATTGTAGGTAAAAACTACAGGTCCATAGATATCTATTTAATGCGTAGTTAAGACTCTGGGGCCTGTCTTACTAAACATCTTGCAATCATTTTTTGTGTTAAGTAAAAAATAAAAGGTGCTTCTGCAGTAGTAAGTAAATATGGAATTCTGCCATGCATCATCTCATTGCAATTGTCTTCTAAAGACGATCCCAATTAGATATTGCAAGACAGAATCTAACAATGAATGAAAACACCAGGTACGATTTGTAATTTTGACTAACGATTAATTTTTTCATAAGAAGTTTAGTAAAACAGACCCCTGATCTTTATGTTTAGATTTTGACAACATGTAAGATAAATCAAACCAGAGTTAATGAAAATTGAAAACAAAAATCTTATCAAAGGACATATTACAAAGTTTGAACATTTTGGGGTCCTGGAACCTTCTGATTTGTTCGACTTACAACAGACCTAGGACAGTTATCACATGGTACATGCATTCTGCATTTTAACAATGTGTTGTGTTTAGATTTGTTTGTTT
The DNA here is from genome assembly GCA_948146395.1 of Fragum whitleyi. Classification (NCBI taxonomy): domain Eukaryota; kingdom Metazoa; phylum Mollusca; class Bivalvia; order Cardiida; family Cardiidae; genus Fragum; species Fragum whitleyi. Next base: position 64,915,390 of record OX411544.1, read on the forward strand.
GAATGGGGTTTTTACACCACTTTCAACGATCTGTTAGTTATATCGCGGAGGCTGGAGCACTTAATAATGGATTCCTGGTATATCTCCAGTACTACCATTTCATCCTTTCATAGCCCCAAGCTGCTATCCCACATGGGCCTATGATAATCAACCCATTTTTGAGAGACAAATAGTCGGAAAGAATAAGTACTGCAGTGTTTAGAATCAATTTTCCACTCATTTATAATGCATGCACAACTTTATATTAACAAACATATACTGTAAACGGCTTTATATTTGGGTAGTCTACATTTGGTGGTTTTTCGATTACGATTTTTTGGCGTTGATTTATTTTTGGGCATCTTACTTTAACGCTAAAATTAAACGCTTTATCTATATTTCATTTTTTGTCGTTCAAAACAATGTTAGTAAAAGACAGGCAATTTCTAGAGTAATGTCACCTTTCTACATACGTAACAATAGATTGTTTTTCACACCTTTTGTTATAGTTATAATAGGTGTATAAGTTTTTGACACCTTTTCTCGATAATTTTGTAACAATGTATCGACTTACTTGGTTCTGGAATCTTGAAATTTAGGGATCAGTGCAATACTTTTGTAAGGGCCTATAATTTAAAGGCACTTACAATTCTATTGCGCTGACCCGTCTAAGTTCAACGTTGTCAGCAGATTTTCTTATTCCAAGTATGGTCTGCATATCTTTGATATAAATTTAATTAAAATTGACTAAAATGTATAGATTTCATATCGATCATAATAAGGAGATTTCTCATTTAACAAATATTAATGACAAATATTGGCGTTGGATTAATTTTGGCGCATTTTAGCTTGATTGCCAATATAGCCAAAATAAAACAACCGCCAAAATTACCCTGTTTACAGTAAACTTTCGATTCATACCTGGAGTAATAGGTTTAGATTCTTGCCTTTTCTTCAAAAATGCAGCAAATCTGGGGATGTTGCTGGACTGGCTTGACTCTCCTGTTTTACCTGGAATAAAACATAATGAGATGTGTTCTAATGAACACCTATGCCCACGCAACTGCCATTATTAAGAAACAGCACTTGGTTTGATGCATAAATTCGCCTTGCATTCAGGATAACAAAATATGGCAAACTGTTTGCAAATTAAAACCCCATTTGCATGCAAAGCTGGGTATAGTTAGCAAAGTTTGCACTATTCATTCATCCTTAATGCATGGCTAGAAAACTGTAGAAAACAATATTAATGTACCTTACTGTAAGTCTCTTACTTCTTTAGCTGCATTTCAATGCCAAGTCTCTTTCTACAAATTTGATTTTGAAAATTAATATTGAATTTGACTAGCAGGCTTGAAATGTCTTGGCACAGGGGAATTGAATTAAAGTATAACCTATGTTAAAGTTTTTATGTTGAAATTAAGTGACCTTGAAAGTATGACCTTGACTGATGTCCTCCACTTTGGTATCAACTAAAAGGCCTTGTCACAAGCAAACCACATGTGACATATGAAGGCTCTATCACCTACTGGTCTAAAGGTTTAGCTCATGTTGAAATTTTACAAATATTTGACCTTGAAATGTCCTTTACTGACAACCTTGAAATTGGTATTAACTGAAAGGTCTTGTCAAAAGCAGAACATATCTGTGAAGTACAAGGAAGAGTCTATCACTTACCAATCAAAAGTTATTATTAATGTTTAGGTTATTACGTTGAAATAAAGTGACCCTGAAAGTAGTATTTGACCTTTGCTGATGGCCTTGACTTTCGTGATCAAATGGAAGGTCTTATCAGAAACAATACACATGTGAAATATGAATGCTGTATCACTTACCATTTCAGGGTAATTGCCAATTTTAAGATTTCAATTTTACAAATATTTGACCTTGGTAAAGACATTGACTGATGACTTTGACTTTTGTAAAATTTATAGAAAGGTCTTCTGCATCAAGCCATTTACAGCCCTATCTTTTACCAATCAAAAGACCAATGTTAAAATTCCTTTTTTTTCTTCTTCCATTTAAATTTTCTTCTTACTTCATTTTTCTTTCTATTAAGAAATATGTTCAATGGTTAAATGGTTATAGAGTTACAGCCATAATAGTAGAAGACTATCAGGGGGAGTGAAACTTACTTTTTGATTGAACTTTCTTGTCAATCACTGACATTAGACTCTCTTTCATCTCTTTATCACTCATGTCAGACTTCATTGCACCAAGCATTTCCTTCACTCCTGGGCTCATGCGACTTGATAATCGACGTCCAGCAGGACTCTTACTGTCTTCAATCTCAGGTGTTTTCAGGTTTAGGGTAGGGACTTTCTCAAACGTGCTTCTTCTCTTTTTAGGCTCTGGCTCAGGAGTTGAAATCTAATCAAGATAAAAAATCAAGTTAAAATGTATACCAGGAATCTGTATTAACCTATGTCATGCTGACTAAATTTTGGCTAAAAATTTTCATCAAAATCAAAGGGCAAAAAGCACTAAAAGTATCAACTGTAGGTCAATTTTTATTTGATAAACTAAATCTATCGACAATTCTGGTTTGAAAGTGAGAAACAGGTGGTGTAGACTATCATCAGACTGCACATATGTGCAGGCTGATGTTGGTCTATAGCTTCTGCCAAAGAGTAATATTCCGGGTTCAGCATGACAAGGGTTAAAACAACACCCAGGGTAGAAAATGTGTAATGCATTTTCTTTTTTTCTTTTTTTGATATATGGTAATTAGTCTTTTCCACACAAATTCATGATCACCAAAAATTACCTTTTTAGTTGTCATTAAGACTTTTTTGCTACATCATTTGTTTCCACTGGTTGATTCCTATGATTTCTGAAGGTTACAAAATTACCAGATAAAATCCCTGTTCTGCCAATTTCAATTTTTTTACCACTACCTTAAGTGTTTTAAGAGTTCTTTGAATAGCCATATTTCTACATAACTTGCAAAGTAAATTGAGAGTGAGAACTGTAACTGGGAAAGCACACCTCCCCCACTTAAGCCAACAAAATCTTCAGCTTCACCCATTACCACACTCTTAAAAGGGCAAATTTTGGTATTTTGCTGAATCGATCTTAGAGACTAATTAGCCTAATAGTTGTATCAAAGGGTAGAGCCCATTGATCTTTATGAAGAAAATGCTGGGTTCTGACATTTTCTTCTTTAAAATTTATCCATCCTCTTTTTTGTGGACAAGTTCAATTTGGGCCTAGAGAAATAGAAAATCATCTTCTACTTGCCCAGGGATGAGCTGGTAAAAGGCTTAAATATCCAAACCCCTGCATTACTAGAAATATTTTGTTCTACACTGAATAAATGACTCTTATTTGAAGTTCAAATACTCCTTAGACCTAGGTGTCAGCAATTGTTTAATTTTGGACAGGTCATGGGCCGTATTCACCAACACATTTTGAATCAATTTAGCACACTAAATCCCAAGAATAAAGAATTTAGAATTAAGTACGTATTCAGCAACTCATTCTAAATTACGGAATGATTTGATTTGATTTGAATTGGGGTTTAACGTCGCTTTCAACAATCTTTCAGTTATATCGCAACGACTGGAGCACCTAACGATGGATTCCTGGTATTTCTCACACCAGTACTACCACCACATCCCTTTCCTAGCCTCCAATTGCTATTCCACATAGGTTTACGATTATCTACCCATTGGTGGAAGACAAATGTCGGAAAGGATAAGTGCCGCGGCCGGGGATCGAACCCCTGCGAATATAGACCCCTGGATTAGAAGTCTAGCGCACTACCAACTGCGCTATTGCCGCGGCTGAAATTACGGAATGGACTAAATTCTTAAGAATAAAGTCGTTTTTCCAAGTCTAATACTTACCGTGCTAAATGTGAAAAAATGGCGACTGTCCGCCTTGCTTCCAATGGAAAACATTGTTTTATATCAAAGTAATGACAAATAACATGCCAAAATAGAAAGAATTTCCCATTAATTTTCCTTTCTGACACATTATTTATGTTTTCGGTCGAATTATTAATCGAATGACGTCAAACACATTTGTGGCGTAATCTAACCTGTATGTTTACATATTGACAGAATGTTAAATTTTACAATATTCTGGGAGTTAAATTTTAGCGATTTCACAATCGATTTACAGAGGAGGAGGATGATTAGTGAGTAATATATTTTAAGCGAAGTAAAGTTTTCAGGGGTGATAGTGTATGGATAGGAGCAAGACAGATTGAGGAAAGAAGGCGAAGGCAGATTGTCATTTCAACTCGAGCAATAGAAAGCTTGGTGCATTTTTACTCAAGATTCTATTTGTTTGGGTACCGATACTTTCTGCAAAGCAACATCGTGAACATTGTACAAGTTAAAGGATAGAGGTTATCATTCTCACATCTTCAAAAGCGACTTGTTTTTATTGAAAAGTTGGAAAGCTCTCTCGGTGAAAGATTTAGGTAGGAATCATGTTGACCTCGTTACCAAGTTTGTGTTGAATTTTGGTTGTTGTTTTTTCCTTGTTCAATGTTTTATTTCTTATTGTAAAGTCTAATTTCGGTATCGGAACAGCCATACTGGCATACATCACTCATAAATAATCGCCATATATACTCTAAATAAAATGATACACAGTTTGTCAATCGAAAATCTAAATCCCGTAACCACAGCGAGTAATTTCACGTTTTTTTATCGATTGCCAAATAATGCATTTATTTCTGTCAACTGTTATCGAAGTTATTATTGCTAATTTAATTGATCTTTGCATTCAGCCAATCAAATGTCCCAACTAGATTTTGAATTTTTAGATATGACAATTTATTTATACTAAAAAACTACATGAAAATGTCATTTGTAAGCAAGGAGGGAAATTAAGAGTGAAGGGCAGAAACTCAATGGTTAATCTTTTTATTTGCCTCATCAAAATTGGGGAACCATCGTAAGCCTGTGGTCGCTTAAGTGCTTTACAAACCGTTCTAAATTAAGTCTATTCTAAATTGCGTCGGTGAATACGCACTTAAGTCCATTCTTGGGTAAGTCCAGACTTAGCCATTTAGCCTGGGCTAAATTCTAAAATTTAGAATAGGTTGGTGAATACGACCCCAGGTGTTATTTTGTGGGTCTAGTTAATAAGACTGTTGAATGATCAAGAGAGGTGCACTGACTTTTATAACTACTCAGCTACAAGTTATATTATTGGTGAGATTTTCCCCTTCTTCATTCTGGTGGTAAATACAAAAATAAACTTTTTTTCAGATTTTTGAGAAATTGACAATGTTTTCCAATATGCCTAGTTTTGGACCTGTTTTCAAAACCCGATGAAAGACACTCATGGTTTTAAGGGACACAGGTTTGCGCATCTGAGACGCAAAAACAAGTAGCCAGGATCCTCAAAACTATGTGTTGAGCATCCCATAGACTCTCTGGGGATCATTTTCTGAAAAGAATTAAAGCCTGTTATTAACAGGCTTCAATTCTTTTCTGAAGTTGAGCCCAAAATATTAACATACTTCCACCAATTTCTTTACCTTTAACCAGGGAATAGCTCTAAATCTAAATAATAAAAATTGAAGCACAAAAGATAGTCTACACCTAAAACAGGGACTCCCAAGCTATTAGAAAGGACTCATAAGATCCCAATGATCGAGTCCTTTGGACCCCATTGTGTTCATTTCAGACTAAAACCCTGGACACTGATATATGTTAAAGATACCTGTTCCTGCGATTTCCTCTTTATTGATGTATTTACTCTCCCAGGACTGTTTTTTGGGGTCGTTGAGTTGAACAACTTTTTCTCCCATACTTTCTTTTCCCATCTTGACTGTGTCGGGGTGGATCTGGCCACACCTGTGGGGGTATTTTTGCTTGTGGCTGGTGGAGTTTTCTTCTTGTCATCAACAGGTGGTAGATTGTCAGCTGTTTTTTTAGAACCTCTTTTGACAGGGGCAGGCGATGAATTCCTTGATTTATTTGATTTAATCGAGTCTGACCCACTCCGTTTCTCAACCGGGACAGTAAATGCAGCGGGTTTTGGAGTGGTCTTTTTATTTTTTTGTGCAGGTGAAGAAGGAAGTTCACCTTTGGAGACTCTAGACTTAACAGGACTTGATTGTTTTTTTTCTGTGGATACACTTCCAGATTCTCTTTTACTGCTATTAGATTTTCTTTTTGAGTTATCAGGCTGAAAATGAGAAAGAAATGACAAATGATTATGAATTTACTTCTTATCCTGCTGAATTTAAACTGTATTCGGGGTTTGACACTAACTTCTATGAGTAAGCAGTGTCTATTCTAGGAGGGGGAATTGCGCACTTAAGCACATACCCCCCCTTTTGGAAGATGACAGGGGATTTTTTTACATATTAGAGCAAAGATTTCTAACTTTTTGGAATGTTATAGATTTTCAACAAAATTCCCCCCTACTTTTTCAATCCTAGAATTGACACTGAGTAAGGGGTCCATTGGACTCCCTACTTATGAAATCAAGGAGTCTAAGCTCAAAGTAAAAGGTTCTAATTATCATAACTCAGAGAACATTGTGGAAATGTAGAAATTGCTTGTTACAAGCAATTTCTTCTTTTCAAAAATTTTCTCCTAAAAAAGATGGCTTTCATTCTAAATACTCCTACTCCATGGAAGCAGATGTTATCCTTAACAACATAAGATTTGAAAAGGGTTTAAAAGGAAATTTTCCTGTGCGTAATATGTGCTTCTTGAGATTTTTTTTAAAGAACCAGGGATTCCATTGGACTCCACACAAGTTTGCAAAATAAAGGGGTCTGCACTGTTTAATAAGGAATCTCAGACTCCCCGACTCCTAATCAGGGTGTCCACAGTTTGAGCAAAGCAAAATTCCCTGACTTTTCACTGACTTTTCCCTGACTGAAATCAAATTTCCCTGACTTATGTTTACCGTATTTTGCATGTTAATTTATGAAAATGTTGGCCTCCACCACCCCTACAGCCAACCCTTTCCACCTGTAACTTTACAAACTGTAACTGTATTACCGGTACTATTTGTATGAATATTTTGTTACTTTCTTTTTCTTTTTCTACATACAAACATAATGCATGTTTTATGCACTTAACCTATACTGCTGTGTGTGGGTTTTGAAATAAGATGCATGCCAAAATGGACATAAAACACAAACTTACCTTATAGAAGCACGTATCTTGATATATTGGACTTTTTTGGTGTGCATTTCAAAATATAAACATTCTTTTAGGCACTTCAACATGAATTAAATAGTACAATTTTTGGTATCATGTATAAAATTCTTAAGTGTCTCTAGTCATTTCAGTTTCTTCTCAAAGAACAATTTGGAATAATGAATACTACTTATCACATTATTTTTAATGTTATTGGAATTATTTCAAAATTCCCTGACTTTTCCCTGACTTTTGCTTAAACTGTAAAATTCCCTGACCAATTCCAAAATTCCCTGATAATTCCCTGACCTTGAAAAAATATTTTTTTCCCTGACTTTTTCCCTGACCGTGGACACCCTGCCTTAGTGTCAAACCCTGGTGTTTCAACAAAAAAAAATTTATAGGATGTCACTTCAACCAGCCAGACCAAAGTTTTACCCACAAAATTTGAGGACTGACCCAGGATCTATCGGAAAATCTCTTTCAAAATGTCACATCTACAGTCTAACCTGTGTTAGCGGCCACCTGTATTCAGCAAGCAGCGACCAAGTTCCCAAATAAACCAATTGCACTGTATTAAGCAAGCACCTGTCTTAAGCAAGCACTCTTTGAATGTCCCTTAGGTGCTTGCTTAAGACAGGTTTGACTGTACTCATCTGACACAGATACCGTATTTCTCCTAATAAATGCTCCTGGGAGCTACACATAACATGGTCAGGGAGCTTTTATTTAGAATGCATTTTCTGATTAAAAAAAAATCATTTAACTTAGTCTTTTAGGTCCTTTTCCCTTTAATTTGAGGTAAATTTCCTCTAAACAATCATATTAATGATTGTTTAGAGGAAATTCACATCAAAATAGAGAAGAAGTTTCAAAACGTTCTTAAAATTTAGGCAATTGAAGTTAGTTTTCTTAGTAAAAAATGTAGGGCTGCTATTGGGAAAGGCACTATCATTAGGGGAAATACTGCAAGAGGATGTATTTCCAGCCTAAAATATTTATTTCTCATTAAAACAGTTGTGGGTACTCTTTTGATTTGTCTTGATGCGAGGATTCCAATGATTACCCACAATATAAGATTTGTGCAAGAATAACTGAATTGTTTGTTTGTTTGAATGGGGTTTTACAAAGCTTTCAACATTTTTTCAGTTATATCCCGGCAGCTGGAGCACCTACAATGGTTAATAAGCCTACTGTTTGTATCAAAGAGTCGAAGGCATTGTTTTTAATGAAGAAAATGCTGGTACCAGCATTTTGTTCTTTAAAAACAATGTTTTCTCAAATTTTATTTATTCTCTTTTTTGCAGACAAGTTCTTTTCATCCTGGACAAGTAGAATTCATCTTTTTGTGCGTGAAAAAGAGAAAATGTGTTCTTCCACACCATTGTGTATACAGGGTAAATCCCTTTTTCTAGTTCATAGTGACATACCTCTGAACCTTCCTTCTTCTCATAGTATTCTTTCAGTTTCTTAATGAGTAATTCTTGCTGTAAGAGAAAAAAAAATCCTTAAAATCTGAGGCAGTGGAAACACTGCATAGTAAATACATGTATACCGGTAAATCAAATTTCAATTAATTGCTTGAATTGATACATTCAGCCCTTTTCTGCAGCATTCTTGAGCCTTGTAAAAGTCAACTAGCAAATAGTGGATCATGAATGACCAATAGCATATCACTTGGGGTTCAATCAAATGATGGGTCACATTTTCATTCTCTTCTTCCTTAATGTGGCCTCCTTCAACAGAATGAAGATTCTACCACTTGGTGTGCTTTTTCTTTACTTTTGCTGCACAGTGTCATAGTATCACCAAGCCCTGAAGGTAAGCGCAACATCATATATTAAAAAATCTTTGTTATCCCCCGCCGAAAAAATTTTTGCCATGTCCGTCCGTCCTTCCTTCCGTCCGTCCGACATTCGTTTCCGCGCTATTTCTTGAAAACTATAGACCCGATTTCAATGAAACTTGGCACACAGCTTCACTACAATGAGGACATGCGCATATCGTCGGGGTTACCCGGTTTGACGGTCGAATTTAGAGTTACTGCCCCTGACTGTATAAGCCATATACATACATAGTGATATTCGTTTCCGCGCTATTTCCTGAAAACTATAGACCCGATTTCAATGAAACTTGGCACACAGCTTCAATACAATGAGGACATGCGCATATCGTCGGGGTTTCCCGGTTCAACGGTCGAATTTAGAGTTACTGCCCCTGACTGTTTAAGCCATATACGTACATAGTGATATTCGTTTCCGCGCTATTTCTTGAAAACTATAGACCCGATTTCAACGAAACTTGGCACACAGCTTCACTACAATGAGGACATGCGCATATCGTCAAGGTTACCAGGTTCGAAGGTCGAATTTAGAGTTACTGCCCCTGACTGTTTAAGCCATATACATACATAGTGATATTTGTTTCCGCGCTATTTCTTGAAAACTATAGACCCGATTTCAATGAACTTGGCACACAGCTTCATAACAAAGAGGACATGCGCATTTCGTCGGGGTTACCCGGTTCGACGGTGGAATTAAGAGTTACTGCCCCTGACTGTTTAAGCCATATACATACATAGTGATATTCATTTCCGCGCTATTTCTTGAAAACTATAGACCCGATTTCAATGAAACTTGGCACACAGCTTCACTACAATGAGGACATGCGCATATAGTCGGGGTTACCAGGTTCGACGGTCGAATTTAGAGTTACTGCCCCTGACTGTTTAAGCCATATACATACATAGTGATATTCGTTTCAGCGCTATTTCTTGAAAACTATAGACTTGATTTCAATGAAACTTGGCACACAGCTTCATAACTATGAGGACATGCGCATTTCGTCGGGGTTACCCGGTTCAACGGTCGAATTAAGAGTTACTGCCCCTGACTGTTTCAGCCATATACATACATAGTGATATTCATTTCCGCGCTATTTTTTGAAAATGTAGACTGGATTTTAATGAAACTTGGCACACAGCTTCACTACAATGAGGACATGCACATATCGTCGGGGTTACCTGGTTCGACTGTGAATTTAAGAGTTACTGCCCCCTGACTGTTTAAGCCATATACATATAGAGTGATATTCCTTTCTGCGCTATTTCTTGAAAACTGTAGACTTGATTTAAATGAAACTTGGCACACAGCTTCACTACAAAGAGGACATGTGCATATCGTCAGGGTTACCCGGTTCGACCCCCGAATTTAGAGTTACTGCCCCCTGACTGTTTCAGCCATATACATACATTGTGATATTGGTTTCCGAGCTATTTCTTGAAAACTATAGGTTGATGTAGATAAAAGATAACCTGTACCTAAGTTTGATATTAACTTCATTGACAATGAAAATTTGTTCGGCGGGGTTATCAATTCAACGAATTTGCTTGTTGAAAATTGCAAGTGTTGCGTTTCTCCTGTGAAGAGGCATTTACGACACACACATGAATTTCTTGGAAGGTTTTACCACAAATACAAGTTTTGAGCAAGATTTCAGGCAAAAAGGTTGGCTGATGCCAACAAATGAGCTGAAAGGTGAATGAAAACAAATGACAAAAGATCTATCAAAGTAACCTATACCCTTTTCCTGTATCTCTTATCTTCTTTAATAACAAGTCATCAAAATCAAATAGTTCAAAATAAGATTTAACCTACTATTTCTGAACATTTGTGTGTGGAAAAATCATTTTTTAATCCATGCATACTGCATAGCATTCATATTTAAGAAAACAAATCCAATTTATGAGAATTCAGTATTGTATTAAACTCTCCCTACTCAAAAATCTAAAACTGCCATTTCTCTATAAATACATTCTCTGTGACACCATCGATCATTTGAGCTAGCCGCATGCAGTAAATTGGGTCACATCCGCACTGCAGTAATTAAGCAAGGCTGCCAAAGCATCAAGCATATCTAAGAACATCAACATAAAAATTGTTTTTGCATATGCAGGGCGTCAACTCAAAACTTTGAAAAATAAATAGAAGTATAGGACATTTTAAAGTAAAAATATAGGACAAATATAGGACAATACTTATGGTCGCCATCGTCCCAATAGCCATCCCTTACATTCATTGTAATATTATTGTAGCATTATTGTTTACAAAAAAGTAAAAGTTTAAAGATGAAATAATGTGAACTTTTTAAAACAACAGAACACAACCTTTAGACCTTCCTTTGCCTGTTTATAGTAAAATGAATGCTTTGCATAAAGCATATCGCTACACAGATACAAGAGCACTTTGAAAGAATGAATTTAAAAGGTTTTTCTTAATTTTAGGTCTATCAGATTCTGTTACCATGGCAGCCAATGTTTTTGTTATGAAATTAAATCATTTAACAAATTTGACAGAGGTTCACCAAAGAAATATCCCTGTCAAGTATCAGCTTTATTAGATCAGTGGTTAAGGAGAAGAAGAATTGTTTCTATGGTTTTCATTACTTTTTGGCATTTCCGTCTACCCTGGCAACCAGAGTTTTACATAGAAATAAAGTCTTTTAACAACTTTGAGCTTCACCCAAGAAATATCCCTCCCAAATTTTAGCTTGATTGGCCAACTGGTTTAGGAGGATAATATTTTTTTTTGTTACTATGGCAACCAGAGTTTTCGATGGATTTCGTGTCTTGTAACAACTTGAGTAGTTTCAGCTTAATTACCCTGGTCACAAGTAGGAGGAAAACATGTTTAAAGAAGTTATGGACAGACAGACAGACAGTGACAGTCAATTGTCAAACAAGTTAGTTATCACAATTGCTCACCCTGAGCACTTTGTGCTCAGGTGAGCTAAAAAGCATAAACTTAAAAGCATAAACTTAAACAAGAGGACTGATATGGTACCAGTTTGTACACCAGTGTCTCCTTGGCCCATGGGATACCCCATGAATAGACAGAGGGGGAATATTTGTACCAAATATCAATGCCCAAGACTTTTTCATGGTAGATGATAGTTAAATAATTTCCAACTTTATTTTTATGTAGGAAGGGATACACACGGGCTGAGCAAATACATATGATCAATTGATCATAGTAGCATGATAAACTAGCTTGGTTTAGGTCAACCTGATGAAGCCACATACAAAATTGACCACAGTGTTTTTTATGAACACACTTTGTAGATATCCAATAGATAAGGATAAATATCAAATTTGAATGCTGTCTACCATCTGGTTTCAGAGAAAATTGAAGATTTCCTTCTTTTTTTCTATGTAAAATGGGATGCATCTTGGCAGGACCAAAAATTTAACCACAGGGACATGATATGAATATATTTGGTAGAGGTCCACTAGCTGATGCTACATACCAGATATGAAGGTGTCTACCATCTGGTTTCAGAGAAGATTTTCATAGCAATTTACATATGCCATGGCAACCAGACTTAAGAGTGGAATATACTTATTTGAACAACTTTTTTGAACAACTTTGGTAGAGCTAACCCAAGGAACATTTATACCAAGTTTCATCAAGATTGGCTTACCGATTTAAGAGAAGAAGATAAAGAAATTGTAAACAAGCCCCGAAGGACATCGGTAATTGGATCATCACAGTAGTTCACCTTGAGCAATTCTATCTCAGGTGAGCTAAAAAAGCGTCAACTCAAATTTGAAATATAGGGTACTACCGTAGCTCATGTTCATCAAGCAATTGCTTTACAAATTGGTAGTAGAAATAGAATTATGCTGGTATAGTACAATATTTTTCAGATGCTTCAATTCACTTTAATATGGAGCTGTAGTTAGTGTATTAATTACCATCTTTTTTCACTATATTATCACTTGGAAATATAGCAAAGGTGTCCACTATATAGGACACCTTTAAAATATAGGACAATATAGGACAGCCATCAAAATATAGGACAAATATAGGATATAGGACAGAAGTTGACACCCTGCATATGAGTAAATTTGAATCATTTGCAAAGACACTTACAATAAATAAGTCATGCATGCATAGTTTGGTACAAAATTCTTGTAGCTGACATAAATACCAAATATGCACCTTCAAATGACATAATTTTCCTATTTTCTTGGCTGCATGAAAAATTAAGAATGTTAACATCCAGAGGTGCGTTTCTTAGATTAAGATTCTAAAGAATCTCATAAAGATTTTTAAGATGTAGTGTTTTTCAGATCAAGATTTTTAAGCGGCTTAATAAGAATCTTAAGGTATCTTTATGAGCAGGGCTTAAAGCCTTTATGAGCAAACGAAGATGCTTTTGCATTGGCTTAAAACAAGTAGCCTTGACTGCATTAAATATTTTTACTGAAAATATTAAAAATCATTTCTTATGACGTCTTAATAATCATATTCAGCAAGTTTTTTCATCTTAATGCACCTCAGAGCTTGCAAAGTGACTTAACACAAATTTCTTCTTTGTGTAAAAGGGTAATCGACAATTTAAATTTTGTGTACAAAAAAGATTGACAAATAATCCGAATCAATTAAAAGGCCTGATTCGATTTTTCAATCGAACAAAAATCAATCCTTTTAAATAAGATTACAAAAGCTCTTTAATGGTTCATAAACAATTCTTGGGGATTTTTTTGTTGCAATATCATAAGAAAAAGTTATATTTTCTAATAACCTTTAAAATGAGAGAATGCAATCTCAATTTGCCTTTGTACAAACAAGAACATTCTCGGGCCAAGATGACCATAATTATCCAGGGGTGTGGAATTCCAATGCCCGACTTGTCCGACTCGGGCTTTTGTACTTGAGGACAAGTAAATTTTTCTAAGCCACTTGTCCAAGGACGAGTAAATACCAGGGCAAATCTTGGAATGTTACTTAAAAGAATTAAGAGAGAAATCATCCTGATGTTCATATCATAGGGTAGAATACCAGCATTTTCTTCATCAAAAGGCAATGTTTTTTTTCAATTTTTCTACTTTACTCTTTAGTGGACAAGTTCATTTGGATCCTGGACGAGTAGAAAATCCGCTTTTACTTGTCCAGGGACAAGTGGAGAAAGCTAGTATATCCACATCCCTGATTATCTGAACATCCCGTCCTGGAAAAGACAAAACAAGCGCACCGGTGACATAAACTATATCTCTTCGTTAAAATTGTGCATGTTTGCATTTTTTCGACAATATAGATTCATTTGTGTATTTTGAACTGTTTCCAATTCATTTAGAGCCCTTTACCTTTAAATTATTTTTGTGCCTCCCGTGGACGCAGGTTGCTAATAAATGTGCGTACAGACTGAATTTTATGCGTATATGGACGCAGAATTGTGCGTCCTGTAAAACCCTGGGTAAAGTAAATTAAATAGGGTTGACTATTGAGTTCAAAATTAGTATCACGATAGTATTGCGATATTAAAGTTGCTATTGGAATGTTATTTCAATAGTCAGAGAACTATTGCAATATCACAATAGTTGTTTTTACAGAAAAATTAGATGATAATCAATATAAAAGCATCATACTTTTTATTAGGCAGTAACTTAATATTGTTCTTGTAAGATGTGGTTTACCTTGTCAATGTCAAGTAAATGATAAGAAAAAAATAATTACAGACATTCCCTTAAAAAGAATTGGATTTGTCCTCATTTTCTCATGAAAACATGCAGAAAGGCATCATTGTTACTACATTTAGCTCCACTTTTAATATTCATAAAATAGTATTTGCAATTGTAATTGTATTGTGTGTTCACTATTGTAAACAAACGATAGTCAGAGGAACTATTGCAATATTTGTTGACTTAAAAGAATAGTAAGTCAATAAATATTGCTGTTGCAAGGTAAAATATCAAAGTACAGCAATAGTTCGACCTATTGTTACACCACTAAAATTAAAGAAAAAAATTTGTGCCTGACATAGGACTTAAACCCACAACCCCAGGAACACTAGCAAGGCCCTCTACCAACTAAGCTAGCCGGGAACCTGATCATGAGTCTACCAACTGTCAATCAATTCACTAGTTAAATGCCTTTACCTTTGGAATGTAGGGAAATAAGTTAGCCCTTACGGCTTGTCATTCCCCTGATAGTAAAACTTCTCACAACAAAATCGTATTTCCTAACAGAAAATTATTTATAGATTAAATTAAACACAGCTATGGAGTAATTTAGACCGTTTTGACTGAAAAAACAACAACAACGGGCCCCGATAGGGCGAGAGATAAGTTGGCCCATTGATTCTGTCTCATATTGAGAGTTCGAAGATACATGGGTACGAACAGATGGTATACAGACGTTTCGTACCATAACCATTTCGTACCATAAAATATGTTACCATTTCGTACCATAGTCGAAGACGTTTCGTACCATACGATGACCATTTCGTACCAAAATGAAATAAACGATTTTCAAAAAGTTAATTTCTTAAATAACTTAATTTTTTCATGTAAAATTGCAAAAAATATATTTGCTTGTGCTGCGAGCCTATAAAATTTATAGCTTTTTACTAATTAAAGGAGTAGGCCAAATTATGAAAAGGTTGATTTGCTGGTATGTTGTTTGACTCCTGTTTGCTACAAGTTTGGTAATAACAAATTGACAATGAATTGTATTGTGTTTGCCTTCAATTATTAATCGTCAATTGATTAGCAATAAGCCTTGTTTCTTAATTGAATAAATAACGATATGCTTTTGACAGTATATTGGTGATACGTTTTTTGAGGCTACAAGAGAAATGAATTTAGTATTCAATGTTCTTAAGCAATTGCAGCACGTCGTCCAGTAACTAATACATATTTCAAGAAATGAATATGAACTTGTTCAATTAACACTATCTATATATTAAGAATATATAATTTTAAAGAAAATTATAGCAATTTAGGTAATTTAACAAAATAAAACCAGTATGATTTAGTTCTAGTTACGACGTTTTTTTGTTTTTTTTTTCAAAAAAATATTGTTTGGTAACTTATGATTTTTCAGGTTTAGATGCTAACAAGTTCACGAATTTCAGGCGCCTTTTGAAATTTATCAACAAACTTTCAACAATAAAAGAAAGATAAAAAGAAATAAATAGAAATAATTATCATCATCCATCCTCTTTTTCGTGGATATTTGTTTGTTTGGAATATTCTATTAACGTAATGATTATCATTTTTTTCTATAAAATGATATCAACGGAGTATTATCAAATAAATTTTGACTTCTTTTCTGTCATCCCAAAACCAAACATATGGTACGAGTTCTGTATCAAAATAATAAGAAATGGATTACCCTGCGGTACGAAATGGTAATTTTATGGTACAATACGACTTTTCCTATAGGGGACTTCGGCGCAGGTGTTGATGACGTCATCAAAATATGAGTGGTTGGCGTTGCCAACCATTTTTACATACACAAAGAGCAAAAAATCCAATTTTCAAGCGATAGGATTATACATTTGTAATGATTTATTCTAAGTGATGAATGTGTCAAAATGTAGATAAATCACCCTTTCTTTTAGTTAAGCAGTTGTCATCATGTGACAATGTCTTAAAAAAGAATAGTTTGTGTTGAAAGATAACCACCCGGAAAGGCATATGAATCCAAATGAATCGTAGCTGAGCAACCAAAGTATCGGAATAGGACACAAATAAAGCTGTATTTATGTCATTTTTGGGCACTCAGCAACGAAATATGTCATATCTTACCTATTCCGCGTTAATTTGAATTTCAATGCTGATTTTTCTTTATCCCAGTTACGATATTCATCCCGTCTTTCAAAACATAGATGACAGTTCTGTATTTATCCTTAATGGTCTTATCAACAAGAATCCAATTATTTCAACCTTAGAATATTGAGAATCGTCAAAGGCTATTTAAATATTGAATCCAAATTGCTAAAGATTGGAACACACGCACGTTTCTAAATTAAGATCATGTAAGATAATTAGCGAATGTTGCCAATAACAAGATATTCAGATGAAACGGTTTTTCAAACACATGCTGTAAGGTATAAAAACCCTAACAGAGAATTTTCATCGTGGTACATGAAAAACATTAACGGCGCTTATAACACAAACATGTGTCATACAGATTGCCATTCCTAACCAAATGATCTATACTACACGGCGAATTTCTTTGATCTGACCATAACCGGATGCGCCAATCAATATTGTCAATGTCACAAAACGGTAGCCGCTAATCACACACACGTGCAAGGGTCTTAAAGATCGCCCTTTCTTACGCAACGTTTTATACCATATTGCTAATTGTCTTTGATCTGACCGTGGTCATGCATCAATCAATAACCCGTGTCATATGCCACTGATTGGTTGCTTTCAGTTGGACACAACCAGTCTTTTAGCACAATGTGTGAAATCTAGGTTGACACATCAAATATTATGCTTAATCAGACATAGAAATAACATGCTGTCATACAAAAAGTCAAAATATTCCACATGCTTCAAAACATTGCAACTGTAGAATTGTAACAGTTGACTGATTACAATCCTCCGAAGGCCGTCTCGTTGAAATTATAGAACTATCGCAGTCAATCTTTGCAATAAGTAGCAGAAACGTAAACTTATTTTCAACCAATCAAATTATTGACGGATCCAGAGAGGGGGGGGGGGGGGGGGGGTCAAAGGGGTTGTCATTCAATTATCATAGAGAAATTCAATTTAAACTGGGCATAAAAAGGAAAGGCACCACATTTATTTTAAGTTTGAAACCCCTTTACAGAAATCCTGCATCAATCACACGCGACAGCAAATGATATAAATGTTTTTCGACATGATAATATCAAATTCATTTATTACTTACTTAAAATAAATGTCGTTCGTTCGTTCGATCGTTCGTACGCTTCATTCATTCATTCATTCATTCATTCATTCATTCATTCATCTTTACATGCTACATGCACAATGTTCCATCATTCGTTGGATGTTTTGACTGTCGTAAGTCATTCACTTATCTGTGTATTTTTCAATGATCCATCCATCCATCCCTCCATCCATCCAATCATCCATCCATCCATCCATCCATCCACCCATCCGTTCGTCCGTCTGTCTGCCCTTCTTACAATCCAACTTTGAATTCATATGTCCGTCGGTCATGGAACATTCAAAGTATCATAAAAATCTTGAGTTTGATCACTTTGTATTTGAACAGGTCCATTGAATGCCCTTTCACTGTTTTTCAACAAGGTGAAAGGGTTTGTCAAACAAACAATCGTGCTAATAAGGGAATGGCATAAGGCATCTAAGGAAAATTATGACGTGCCGAAATATGTTGTTCTAGTGTTGCAGATAGGTTTGGATATATTTATGATATATTTTGAGCGTTTGGGAAAGACTATCAATGCCTTTTTTCCGAACGATTTTGTTCACAAAACAAACAAAACATAGACCTAATTTTTATAATAACACGATATTAAAGAAAATATTAAATGAAATTAAGATAAATCATCAGTAAACAAATGATATATGGTTGCAGAAAATCAACCAAATTGGTGTTATTCCTTTTTGATAGTGGTGTTTTCGAAGCATGGATATTATTTCTAAATTCGTGTTAATTTCTTTACAAACACGTTTTCTGAAAAGTTCGAATGATATTCTTTTCAAAAATGTATAGTTTTGATACCTTTTTCCTCGAGTAAAGCGAAAATAGCGATTTAGATTATGCGATTATTACATAAATCAAATAGAGCGAGGCGATTCAACGCCAACCATTTTATTGGCTAGTGGGCTATGACGTCATACCGAAGTTCCCTATGGTACGAAACGTCTTCACCTATGGTACGAAACGTCTTCGCCTATGGTACGAAACGTCTTCGCATATGGTACGAAACGTCTGGTACGAAATGGTTATGGTACGAAACGTCCATAATTCGAACTGAGGTGCGTTCGTTAGAGCGAGATTCTTAAGATTCTTATTAAGATTTTTAAGATAAAGCGTTCGGTAGAGCTAGATTTTTAAGCCGCTCAATAAGAATCTTAAGATATCTTAATGAGGAAACGAAGATGGTTTTGCATTGGCTTAAAACGAGTAGCCATGACGACGTCGAGTATTTTCACTCAAAATCTTGTAAATCGTTCATTACGACGTCTTAAAAATCTCACTTAGATGTATTTTCCATCTTGCTCTAACGAACGCACCTCAGATATATTTGACTAATTGCATTGAAACTTACTTTCTGGTTAGCTTTGATCCCCGCGGCCTTCGCTAATTTGCGCAGTTCAGCGTATTTTAAATTTTCAAGCTCAGCCATGGTTGGCTTCCCTAAAAGAAATTATTCAAATAATGTTTCGCGATTCCGCCTTTTCCAAATTTGCCGGAAGTTTTCAAAATTCGACCCTAAATGAAAGTTGATCTCTGATTGGTTGAAACAAAAAGCACGAGAGTTGCTTCCCATTACAAACATTGAACCATCAAAATTTGCTACCTAAACTTACAACACAAGCTAAAGTTGTGTAAAATAAATATATATTTTCTTGCAATTTAAAGATAGGAAAAAAAATAAATAAACATATCAGGTTTGTGATGTGAAGATTGACGTTGTCGTCAGGTTGTGATGAGTTGTCAGTGCAAGACGAAAGTTAAAATGGAAAGTTATTGGAAATTGTTTGTGTGTTGCTACTAAGGTTTATTCGTGACAGTAACTGAAAATGGGCACAGAGGACTCAAACACACAGCCACCAAAATCCATGATTGCTCACATGCTTAGGTTATATTTAATGGTAGCTTTTATGCTGTCCTTGTCATGGTTGCTTGGATCCCTATCATTCTCATTTTTATGGGTTTTTGCAATCATTTTCGGCTTTTTTGCCTTTTGGATTTCATATCTGAGGAGTACATTCAACAGAATAATTGATAGCCACAAGACATATTTTATGAGAAAGAAAGCTCTCCGCCAAGAAGAAACTGCTGAATGGCTAAATTTCATAATCAACAGATGGTAAGATTTAATGATTGTCTTAATAAATAAAAACATAAAGCTGAGGTGCTTACGTTAGAGCGAGATTATAAATCCCGCTTTATAAGATTTTTAAGACGTCATAAAGAATGATTTTCGATAAGTTGAGTGAAAACATTCGACGTCGTCATGACTTCTCGTCTTAAGCCATTTCAAAACCATCTACATTTCCTCATTGAGATATCTTAAGATTCTTATTGAGCGGCTTAAAAATCTCGCTCTACCGAACACTTTATCTCAAATATCTTAATAAGAATCTTAAGAATCTCGCTCTAACGAACGCACTTCAGGTCCTTAGGAATCATTTCATGAGTTAGAGAATTGAGTTAAGAAGAGAAGAGGTATTGAAACCAATTACACCATATGAAAAGGCAAAGCATATTAAAACATAAGTGTGATTATGTTTTATATTTTCATATCTCCATGAATTAAAAAATCTCTTTTTAAGCTCAACTGAGCACATCATGCTCAAGGTGAGCTTTTGTGATCATTGAATGTCTGTCGTCTGTTGTGCGTCGTCCGGCGTCAACAATTTAAGTGTTTACACTCTAGAGGCTACAAATATGATCCAATCTTCATGAAACTTGGTCAGGATGTTGGCAGGGTCACAAGGATTAATCCTAGTGAAAATGGGAGGGATCCTTGCCATATCAAGGGAAAAGGGGCCCTTATGACAATTTTTCTTGTTTACGCACTAGAGGCCACAAATATGGCCCAATCTTCATGAAACTTGGTCAGAATGTTGATCAGGTCACAAGGATGAACCCCAGTTAAAATCGGATGGATCCATGCCATATCATGGGAAAAGGGGTATTAATGATTATTCTCATGTTACGCTCTAGAGGCCAGCCATTTTATTTGTCCAAACTTCATGAAAGTTGGTTTTTTATTATCTTCTTTATAATATCTGCCTATTTAATTGCTGTGACATCCCAGGGGTCAAAAATAATCAGGTGAGCGATCTAGGACCATCATGGTCCTCTTGTTTCTTATCTTGAAATTTAGTATATAGATGCAATAATTTTAAGATTTCTACATTATAGTGAGATAGATTTCTCTTGGAGATAATATAATGTGTGCAAGTTTACAAAATAGATGTTTTTGCAAGATTGTTTTCATTGCAGATTGAAATCAATTCCTAAGCCTATCAGAATGCATGAATCCTGATGTACAAAACTTAACTTAAATTATATAGGGTGACCAAGATGAGAATTTCTCAGGATTTTTGATGTGTTGACTATGATATTTTTGTAAAACAATTTTTTTACCTTTTAGGAATATTTAGGGGGGGGATTTGATACAAAATATCTGCACTCAGCTTTTAGAAGTTCTTTTATTCCAATGTAATCTTTAACATAATAATACACATGGTTGAATAATCAACAATATTATCAAGGATTATAAGGCTATTTAGAATTATTGATTTAGTTAAGATGCCAATAATCTTAGTACTGGCTAGTACAATGGTTCTGTTTATACTATATAGTAAATGAAAGTATCAATAACCCAATTTTGTCAGTATTATAACTATATACAAGGGAGTTTGCCTGCCAGTAATACCCGAAAGGGGAGTTAGGTAGTATATATAAACGATAGAGGTTGACTAAAGAAAAAGATGTGGAGAAAAACTAAATTGATGTAACTGTCTAGAGGTCAGTGCAAAGCTGTTGTAAGTGTCAATTAATTCAATGTACAGTACATGTATGTATGTATTTACAACAGTTTTGCACTGACTGAAGCCTTGAAATAGATGGAAACATATTTGTACTGTCTCAGTACAATTAAAAGACCCCAAATGAATGAAAATTAAATCATCGTTACATCTACAGAGATACCTCAAAACTCTGAGTTTGAAAAAAAAGGGAAAAGAAACATTTTAACTATACATCCCTTTTCAAACCAAAGTTAGAATATTTAATACAGAATTGTTGTTGAGTATTGGATCTATTGTCACCTATCACCTATAAAGGCTATTCAATATAAATGCTTAAAATAAGGCTTTGCTTCCAAAAATTATTCTATGAGGGTGCATGAAATTAAGTTTGGTACAAGGTATGTGATTAATTGGTACACATATTGACAGCTGAGCATGAAACAGTTGTAACTGCCTATATGTTTATAGGCAGTTACAACTGTTTCATGCTGAGCCAACAATATATCAATTCCTTCCAGTTTTCTCAAAATTTTCAACAACCCACAAACCAAAGAGGTTGCATAGGAGAATGAAGTTAGGTGATAATCAGGTTTATTCCCACTTCGTCTAATCCCATTTCGTCTACACTATAAAAATACTGGTTTAGACCAAAAAATCCCATTTGGTCTAAAACTTTTTGACACCTTATTGTATCAATTTCCCATTTGGTCTACAAAATGGTTTTTGACATGCTATGAGTGTCATAGAGGTGTTCATGTCATAAAGGTGTTATATACACCCCCCCCTCCAACACACACTTGCAAAATTATTTTTTGATAAATGAATATTTTTTTATATAGTTGTTGACTTATTATTCTTCTAAATGATAAAAAATTTTCTATAAATAAAAAAAAAATGGTTAAGATAATTCCATATCAGAAAATAGCTAAAAGCATTATCCAAATCTTTTATGTTATTTAGGCATTAAAACATAAAGGTTAACTCTTTTTTTCAATATATTATAAGAAAATGTATAATAAACATAATATTAGCATAATAAAGCATAATTTTTTATACAAATGAGTAAATGATCTTTTAGACCAAATGGGAATTTATCAAAATATTGGTTTTAGACGAAATGGGAAATTGACTTTTAGACCAAATGGGATTAGACGAAGTGGGAACAACCCGATAATCAAACCCATGACCTAGAAAATATTTTCAGACAAAGAGAAAATATATAATACAGGTACAAGCAAATCTTCCTTTTTCCTCAGCCACCGTCATAGTGCAGTTGGTAGCAGACTGTAAATCTAAAGGTCCTGGGTTCAATCCCCGATGTTGGCACTCATTCTTTCCGACAATTTGTCTCTCACCAATGATAATCGTAGTGCTATGTGAGATAGCAGCTGGAGGCTTGGAAAGGATGTGACAGTAGTGCTGGTGGGAGAAATACCAGGAATCAATTGTTGGGTGCTCCAGCCGCCCCTCTATATAACTGAAAAATTGTTGAAAGCGGCGTAAAACTGTGTTCAATCATTCAATCAATCCTTTTTCCTCAATATTGCCTCAGGTAACACAGGGATGAGTATCCACAAACTGTTAAGGTTATTATCAAATGATCCTAATAGATAAGTAGAATTAACCCTTGACATGTTGTTCAAAACCTATTCCTACTGTAAGTAAAGCTTTGGCAGACAGTAAAGAGTCTAGACTTTTATCAGTCTGCACAGATCATTGCAAAAGATTATGGACACGGATGTTAAAGAAATTGTGTAGGCATTGGCTATCAATTTAACGCTTGTCATGCTGAACCCGGAATATTCCTGCTTTGGCAGGAGCTATAGACAAACATCAGCCTGCACATATGTGCAGTCTGATGTTAATCTACACCACCTGTTTTTCACTTGCAAACCAGAATTGTCAATAGATTTAGTTTATCAAATAAAAAAAATGACCTACAGTTGGTACTTTCAGTGCTTTTTGCCCTTTGATTTTGATGAATTTTTTAGCTAAAATTTATTCAGCATGACAAGGGTTAATCAAGGCATACATCCTTCTTTTAGGTGATTTTTTCATTCATTAATGCAAATCAGAAGTAGTAAGATGTCTATTCAATTTCAAGGGCAAGTTAAAACTCACTAAACCATGAAATGAATATCAGTAACATTAAACATTCAAAATTCAGGATAAACCTAGTGACTGTGTTTTGATGTAAAATGTAAGAAATTAAAAATAAATCAGTGAAACTAATACTCGCTTCACCTTGTAATACTTGAATTTCGCACCTAAATACTTAAACCCTGATTAAACCAGCCCTGTGTTAAGGATGACAAAACAGTGCAAACTGTTTGCCATTATAACCGGCTTTGCGTGCATGTGTAAAGCGGGGTATAATTGGAAAACTTTTTGCACCGCTTTCTCATCCTGAACACAAGGCAGGGTCAGATCTTGCTAAAGTTTAATGGCTGTTATGAATTTATTTTTTTCATTTTTTTAATTCATTCAAATAGCTACCTTTAGTCTGATGAAACAGATGTCATGTGATTATGGATAAAGGAACATCTTTTGTCATGACTTGTATAGACCTAGAATGTAATTAAATTAGCAGGAATATACTTTGCAGTGACAAATAAAATCCCTGACATTTATAGGAAGAAATTTCCTGGAAATTAGTTCCCTAAAAGTGCCTGGTTACACCAGTCTCTAGACATTTACCTGTTGCAGGCAGCGTCTTATTTAGATGTATTCATGTGCTGTTCATTGCTGTAAAATTATGAAAGCTTGTCTACCTAACCATTTATTTTTCATGCTCCCGAAAATTAAAGTTGCAGGCATTTGTGCATGTCTGTCCATCCTTCTGTCCATACATCCAAAGCCATATCTCCACAACCCCTTGACCAAATTAGACGAAACTTCATTTAAATATAAACTTCCTAGCCATATTAAAGACATATTATTTTTTTTTGGAGTTTGAGACTGCATTATAGAAAAAGGTAAAGAAAAAAAAAAGTTTTCCTCAAATTTGTCTTAGTCTTATAGTCAAAATTTGACGAAATATCTTTTTTGTGTAGCAATTCAGATGTCTTTGACAATAAACTATAGGAAATATGCATATAAAAAAACTCTCCAGGGAAAAAGGGTACTTAAGCTTTAGATTATCTCTCAATTTAGAAATCAAAAAATTAAATGGGCAATAACTTTTGATTGGTTAGAGATACAGTCTTGATATTTTACATGTTGATTGCTTGTGACAAGACCTTTCTGTCTGTACCAAGTTCAAGGTCATCAGTCAAGGTTCATATCATTATTCAAGGTTAAATAGTGTAAATGTAAAACTTCAAAATTGGATATAGGTTTGCATTGGTAATTGACATACCATCCTTATTTCAAATGTGTATTAGCACATCAGACTAGCATTCAAAAGGTCCCAGGTTTCAATTCACAGCGTGGGTTCTTATTCTTTACAACTATTTGTCTTCCTCAAATGGGTGGATAATCATAGACTATATTGGTAGCAGGCTAGGAAGGATGTAATGGTTGTACTGGTGTGGGAAATACTAGGAATCAATTGTTAGATGCTCAAGCCAAAGTAATAGAATTGAAAAATTGTTGAAAGCAACATAAAATCCCATTCAAACAAACAAAATCACATTTTGTATTACTTCTGACTTTTGCATTGGCTATTTCTTTAAAATGGTAAGTGATAAAGCCTTCATATTTCACATGTGTATTGCCAATGACAAGACCTTTCAGTAGATATTTCTGTCAAGGTCATTAGTCATGGCCAAGGTCACTTACAATTTACAATGAGTTATCTTTTATACAACAGGAGGCTAGTGCTGATTGTGACAGGTGTTATGGGAGACCACTCTCATTACTGTCCTGCATAGCTTTGTAGGTTTAAATACTATGTCTGACACCTGCGTCTAAGGGAAGATCTTCTTTGGCTCAATGGTTAGCGCATTGGACTTGTAAACCAAAAATTTGAATATTATTTGTCTGCGTTGGTTCGAGGCTGGCTCGCACCTGGTATTTTTCAGCTTTGCTTCGGTTGAGGACAGTTTGTTTATAACATGGGGACTCGTCCGGGATTGGCCATTGAGCCATTTATCTCGGCATTGTACGGTCTTGCCTAGTTCAGAAAGCACATAACTGCCTAGATAGGCTTATCGTCAACAATATATGATGACTCTTAAGGGGGGGGGGTGTTATGGGAGACCACTCCCACCACTGTCCTGCATAGCTTCGTAGGTTTTAATACAATGTCTGACAACTGCATCAGGGAAGATCCTCTTTGGCTCAGTGGTTAGCACATCTGCTCTGAATTTTTGTCAAGGAATGTTGAGTTTTAAATGACATCCTTCCGTAAATATGAAACATGATAGTATTTAGGAGTTTTAATATCATGCAGGAATGTGGAAAAAATAAAATTCAAATAATTTTGTATCTCATTGAATTTTCATGCCCTCCCATCGAAAGACCGGGGCATGGGGTGGGTTACTTGTGTCACCCTTGTATGTTTGTCTGTCAGAATGTCCATCTGTCTGTAGCTGTCAGTCCTATGTGAAGACTTAACATTTCCATTTTCCAGTCAGTTTAAACTTCAAGCGCAAGGTCATGATCATTTTTCAAGGCCACATTTATGTAATTCAAAAAGCTTCCTAACATTAGCAATAATTCTGTAATTGTAAATGATACAGCCCTCATTTTTCAAAATGTGCCTTGCTTGTGACAGGTCCTTTCAATGGTTATAGAAGTCAAGGTCATCAAAGCAGGTCAAGGTCATATAAACAAGGTCATCAGGGCTTGTGTTTGACCCTTAAATCCGGGTTTTGACCCCCAAAAATCTGATAATATCATAATTTGACCCCTAGAAATTTCACCCAAAGGGGTCATTGTGACCCCCTTGAGAGGAATTACTAGGGGTAAAAACATGGTTTTATACCTAAGATTTTCACAAATTACTATGTAAAGTGCAATAAATTAATTATTTCATATCATTACAAGAAGCAGTAAAAGCGACTCTTAAATATGCAAAATTCTACATTTAATTTGCTTTTTCTGTCTTTTTGACCCGTTATATTCATATTTGACCCCCAGAATTTCTTAAGTTAGGGGTCAATGACTCCCCAATATCAAACACTAACACAAACCCTGGTCATATATTCAACATAGAACACCTAACAGCTGTCATATCTTTCAATTGGTAAGGAAAAGTGTTAATCTGTATTGTCTATCCAAAGTACATGTATAAAAACCAGATTAATTTTTTACGAAATAATCTTGATTTCAAATGTATGTACAGTATAGATAATTCATTGTAATTCTGTTGCAAATGAATAATATTACCATAAGTTGGGTATTTGCTGAACTTAAGATTTAAAATATTATTTATTATACCCCTGTAAGCTGTTACGCCATAAGATGATATTGCATTTTACCAGATATTAGGCTTAACCCTTGTCATGCTGAATGTAAAATACACCTCACAATTTTAGCAAGAGGCATTCACATTGTGTGCAGTCTGATCTTAGTCTACACCTCCTGCCTATCTTGTTTGACCAAGAATTGTTTAAAGACTTTTGATTCATGATTTAGCACTGATTTAATTGGTATTTCGAAAGGAAAACAATTGCAGTGGTAGAGAGGGTGCTTTGATAAATTTCCATCTGTCTTCTTGACACATCAAAATTGACAATAATTCTTTGGTTAATTTTATGAATCATTCAGTTACCAACAAAATACCCACCAATTCTGTGTGTGAGTTCTGTCAAAACTTGAAACTATGTAAATTTGCCATTTTGACTTGTCAATTGTATACAAATGTACTGTAATCACAAGTAATAATACTGTATTCGAGATATAACATTTTCATTTTTTCAACACTGAATATTTAGAAATGTATTTTAGTTGAAGACCAGCTTTAATCCTTTTTCCTCTGAGTTTTCTGCAACAAAATAGCCAGGGTTCGGTTAAATATAAGACTGTAAAATTCCTAGCTAAGTTTCTGTAGAAGCTTAGGATTGATATTTAACCAATCACCATACAATGCTAATTTTGATGTAGGAATGTAATATAACTCTTGAAATATTGTGGAAAAAGGACCTTTGAATTTGATTAAGAATTTAAAGCACCCTTCATGTTTTTGACTAGTTTATATTGCTCTATTTTTAGGTGGGTTTTCAGTTCTTCAAGTATAGAAGATTTGGTGAAGAGGAGAATAAATGAAAGACTTCTATCATTAAAACCATCATTTGTTGGTAAGAGCAAATTACTTTCTCTAGCAAAAATAAAAATATATAATATTACTTGTTAGAATTATTTCTATAGATATATGCATATGTTTAACCTTGTTTTCCAATTAGCTCCATACTTAAAATTTGATGAAAAACTGTATTTCTCTGAAAGATACTATGGGAGCTATGCAAAATACAGATAAACGCAGCATCATTTTCTCAACAATAATTGTGTCAGATGAAAACTTCTGCATTTTAATGCCTTTTACAATTATTTCCTTGATCCAAACAATCAACAAAATGAAGTTATACCCATAGAAGGAGTAAAATTTTGGAAATTTCACTATAGAATTAATTATCTGTAGCAAGGAGCCATTTTGATTTATCATACTCGTGGGAAGCATTTCGAGGTTTGGTTTGCTCTGTTGAACTCGGTGAAAGATAGGAGGGAGGGAGCTTGCTGAAGACTAGAAATTTTTGGTGTAAGATTTGTCTAAGATCAGTCTGTAATGATGTGCAGTTTATTCTTAGCCTACAATGCCAGGTTACTACCCACTTTCTTCTAAATGATTTGGGGGAAAAAAAAACTAGAGCTAGACTGCCAGGTTACTACCCACTTTCTTCTAAATGAGTTGGGGGGGGGGGGGGGAAACTAGAGCTAGACTGCCAGATGACTACCAACTTTCTTCCAAATGAGTTTGGGGAAAAAAAAAAACTAGAGCTAGACTGCCAGGTGACTACCCACTTTCTTCTAAATGAGTTTGGGGGAAAAAAAAACTAGAGATAGACTGCCAGGTGACTACCCACTTTCTTCTAAATGAGTTTGGGGGGGGGGGGGGGGGTGAACTAGAGCTAGACTGCCAGGTGACTACCCACTTTCTTCTAAATGAGTTGGGGGGGGGGGGGGGGAAACTTAGAGCTAGACTGCCGGTTGACTACCCACTTTCTTCTAAATGAGTTTGGGGAAAAAAATCTAGAGCTAGACTGCCAGGTGACTACCCACTTTCTTCTAAATGAGTTAGAGGGGGGGGGGGAACTAGAGCTAGACTGCCAGGTGACTACCCACTTACTTCTAAATGAGTTGGGGGGGGGGGAATTAGAGCTAGACTGCCAGGTGACTACCCTCTTTCTTCTAAATGAGTTTGGGGGAAAAAAAAACTAGAGATAGACTGCCAGGTGACTACCCACTTTCTTCTAAATGAGTTGGGGGGGGGGGAAACTAGAGCTAGACTGGTTGAAATATTACTAAAAGTGCTTCTTTATTTGAAGTAAAATTTCAATTTAGCTGGAAATGGGTTAAGAAAAAAAAGTTTTCTAACTTCCAAAAGAAGGACTCAATTACAGTGAGTTAGGGCCAGCACAAAACTATTGTAAGTGCCTACATATTTATAGGCACTTACAATAGTATTGCACTGACCCCTCAATTACACGGGACCTGGCATGTGAAATAGAACAGTTTCGGAAATTCTACTAAGGTCAAGCTTTGCAAAGTATGTAATATAAGTACATATGATATAAAGTGTAAAGTTATTAACATCAATCATCGTACCATAATTATATAGATGGATGGATAGGTGAATGTCCTTTAATAATGAAATCAAGCCAAGATTTACCAACTTACCAACTTGGCATACTGATCATGTAGTATATAATATTATGTTCATAAGTTGATGTTCTGAGATATTTTCGTCTGTGACCCGTCTCACCAAATAGACCATCACCATTGAATGTGTAGGGTAAAACTTTTCACAAATAACTAAATTTATGAATTTAGAATAATTATAATGTTAATCTACCATCCCCTGTGATCATTTTCAAAATATTCCACCTGGATCTATTCTTTTTCCAAATAGATTTCACTGAATTCCCAGATGGTCCCTTCTCAAGTGACGGGTCACATTTGATATTATATCTGACCTGTCCAACAAAAAGAAACCACCTTAAAAGTGAAAAAATATTGATCACTTGTAATCTGATTTACATGTGTCTTATAACCAAAAAAGGTACAAAATTAGTACTCTTTAGTATAACAATTCAACAAAATATCAGACCCATTGAACAAAGCTGGAGTCACGAAGTTTTAGTCACCATGAATTAACAATTTTTTTTTCAAAATACCAGCTTTAACAAAGGTCTGCTGAAGGTGCCCAATTCAGGAAACCCCTAAACCTTTACCATGCAACCAACCCAATAGTTTTGTGGATCTGCCATTGCTTTCGTTGTTATCTTTGAGCCCGTCAAAAAATGTTTTATATGTAGATAAATGAAGGATACATGTGTAATTTATTACATTAGCTAAATAGATTTACACATTATTAAACAGGAACTATTCACTTAAAATTCTATCATAACATCTAAACAACATGCAATCACTTTACTTTGTACTTTTGCTGTTTCATCTTCCTTGATCTTCCTTTAAATATCAATTGTATGTGACCAATTTTTGAAAAATACAATTTGACTGTGGCAGAAATAGGATATCAGTGGCTCAGCCTAAAACAAATGTAACTGCCTATAAACTTATAGGCAGTTACAACTGTTTTGTGCTAAGCCATTCCTATTTCAACAAATGATAAATTGGAAATTACTTATCATCTTTAGTGAACAATATCATGATCAGTATTATTGGCCATTTTATTCATGAAATTTTATTTGTTTGAATGGGATTTTATGCCGCTTTCAACAATCTTGCACTTAAACCAAGGCAGCTGGAGCACCTAACAATGAATTCCTGGTATTTTTCTTACCAGTACATCCTTTCCCAGCCTCCAGCTGCTATCTCACATCTATAGGTCTATGATTATCAACCTATTGATGTAAGACAAATAGTCAGAAAGGATGAGTGCCTCCATCAAGGATCGAACCCGGGACCTCTAGATTGACAGGCCGACACATTGAATTAGAAGATACTTCTCGTCTTAAGTGAACAATATTATGATCAATTTTTATTTGCCAACATAAACAAAAAACAATGTCACAATAAGAAACAAAAATAAACATTTTTTTTTCAGGTTCTTATTGGTTAACTTTTTTAATTGATGTCTGCATTTTGATGGCTCATCACGAAACATTTGTAACTGCCAATATGTTAGGCCTGTTTCATGCTGATCCTTGAATTTTTTTATTCGTAATCACACATAATGCAGATCCTAAGATTGGCACTGGGGGACTGAGCAAAGATATGGTCTCAGGTCGAAATATAAGAAAAATGAAAATATCATTTGGGCATGCAAAAATCATTGGTTGGTAGGTTGGTCTGTCCATCAGTCCATCTGTCTGTCTGTGTGTCTGTCAGTTCAACCGTTGACCTTTTTTTGTCCGAAGCATATCTCAAAGGGTACCAAAGGTAGAATCATGAAACTTCACAGGTGGATAGATCTCATCAAGGAGAAGTGCAGAGCGCAAGAACCATAACTCTACTAATCATATTTATTGAGTTATTGCCCTTTGTTTATTGACATAGAAAGGGCCATCAACCTGCTTTCATGGGGGGCATGACTGTTTTACAAACATCTCTTGTTTTCAAATTAGGACCTCTTGTTGAGTGTTGCTGTATCAAATCTCTTTTTCGGGAAGAAATATTTTAAAAAAATCCCAGATGGTCCTTTTTAGGGTGACAAGTCACATATGAAAATTACATTTTAAGTTTGGAAACCCCATAAAGAAAAATTCAGGATTTGCATGTACATCAATTTGAGTAAATTGTCTAGGAAAGAGTCTAGATAGGTATATGAGAGACAAGATAGATAATCAAGTAATAA
This sequence comes from Fragum whitleyi, assembly GCA_948146395.1. NCBI lineage: Eukaryota > Metazoa > Mollusca > Bivalvia > Cardiida > Cardiidae > Fragum > Fragum whitleyi. The sequence continues at coordinate 64,946,978 of OX411544.1, forward strand.
TCCTGACTGTCTCTAGACTATACATAAATAATTAGCTTTTTAATGAGATTGGCATTGAGTAGAACTGATATTAAGCCTCTCCCATTCTTTGAAATTTTAAACTGGTCAAAACTGAAAGAGGTTGAAGGCCACAATGAAAATTTGTGCTATTCAAAAGAAAGCTTATCAATAATTACTATAGAAAACATTGCATGAAAAGGAGAAATTGCTTGTTTCAAGCCATTATTTCTTTTTCAAAATGTTTTTTAGCTGTAGACCTATAGACTGCTATAGCAATGACATAGATCCTATCCATCTGTCTGTGTACCCCATAAAGTCAACAAATATTAGTGAATTTACTTGAAACTTTCTCAAGATGATTTAAGGGTCATTAGGAAGGTTTCTTTTGAACATGAGGCTGATGATTGTGCTTTTGAAGAAAAGGTTGAATTATTGTGCACCTTACCCTTGGTTATTAACATGGGCTAAGTTGATGAATTAAGGTAGCGTACACATACTAGTTCCACAACATTTCAAAACTCATGCTCTTTCACAATGTTAACCAAGGTTTCCTAATGAAATCATTAGGAAACCTTGGTTAACACTGTTAAAGTTCATTACTTCAGAGAAGTTGTGAAACTATTACGGGTTCACTACCTTAATATGGTCAAGTTCATATTTCAGGGTTACATTGAAGGTCACTAGCCATTATTGTTTATATTTTCAGATAAATTACAGTTATCAACCTTCACATTTGGAGACATCACGCCTAGTATTCGAAATGTTAAAGCCTTTGAGTGTACCGACGGTGTGCCGGGGTTCAAGCCAGCGTCATGGTCCAACATTGTTCAGCCACCAGTGGGTCTGGGTAAGATGTGTTCCTACCAGCTGGTACTAGAAGTGCTGGTGTGGTCCAGATGCGATGAGTTCAACATGACGTTTAGTACCAGAGTTGGTTCACAGAGGTAAGAAACTTTTGGATTTGAATTCTATGAAATAGAAATGTGACCCTTCAGGCTAAAAGAGACTAAATGGGTTACAGTGCGTAAAGTTTAGACCCAAGTCAGACTGCGCAGATTGCGCAGGCTGACTAGGGTCAACACTTTTTTTTCCCCATTAAAATACCTTTATATTTTAATATAGAATGACCATTCTACCTTACTGGATAAGAATTTTTGAATGTGGCTTCAAGATGACCTCTGCTGGAACCAACACTTTTTCAAAATATTTATTTAACAGTTCCAAGCTTGTCCTTATTCACATGATGGGTTACACATCTGAGATACAAAGGGCATTATAGTCTGTTTGGCTTCTACAGGAACCAACATTTCAATCAATGACATAAAAATACTGTAGTATAAATATTTTGTGTTTCGAAAAAACATTAACTTTAGCTGAATACCATTCCAAAAAATATTTTTCGAAAATAAAATGATTTCAAAGTACATGTTCTGATTTTTGTCTATCCTATTAATGATTATAATTTCGCATTTTCTTCTTTTAAAAAGGAGGGGTGGTGAAGGCTGTTTAGTAGTAAGAAATGTGAACATGTAGTAAAAACATGTGGCTTTATTTTAAATTGTTGACATAAGACGTGACCATTATTCCTTATTAGGACATGCTTATAAGCATATCGACGACCATGTTATTCTAAACTTAAATATCATATGATTTGTAATTGATCTCCTGCTTACTGGGGTTTCCTCAAGACAATTGAAACGACTTTGTTACGTGAAGTCAATTTTGATTGGTCTGAATAAGGGAATGTGGGGTTAATCTCAGAATAGACAGAAATAATTATCATAATCAGGCTAATTGATTTTTGTTTAAAAACAAAATTAACTCAGTTCTAATATGTGACCTGTCAGGCAAAAAGGGACAATCTTGGAACTCTGTGACAAGACTGTTTGAATAAGAGATTGGGTCCATTACCGGTCAACCAAATGTCACATTTCAAAAATTCTTTCACAGCAAGGTGTATTGAACATTCTAGATTCAGAAAATCAGTCAAAAGTAACATGAAAACAGACAAAATCTTTATTTTACTTTTTAAAATTCTGAAAATCAAATACTTAATGGTATTAGAAAGAAATGGATATAACAAGAAAAAACTAGGTTTCATCAAGAGAATTTAGAGAATTTCGCCAAAATGTTGGTCCATATAGAAGTCAAACAGACTGAAAAAGCCTTCAATGGTTATTTGATAACCAAAACTGTTTGACAACAGCTTTGATAAATGACTGTTGTCACAATATTTCAGTTACCTAAAGATAAAAATCTTTTGAAATGAGTGTTATAGTAAGGATGTTTGAAATGTAACAGTGAAAGGATTAAGAACTTATATTATTATAAAATTTATTGTGATCCTTCAAATCAAATTCTTAAATTGTTGTAAAAAAGATATAGAAATTAACTTTTCTCTTAGTTTCCTTGCAATTATCCTCATTACAGCAAATTGGTATTTCTAATGTCAATTGTGCTAACACCCATTAATGATTCACCATTTTCAAGATAGTTTCCAAAGTTTTGACCTTAAAAATTTAATTAAGGAAACTCAAATATTCATTATAAATTAGTATGTCATAAAATATTCTCTTTACCCTTTTCAATTAAAAAAAAAAAAAAAAAGAATGTACTTTCTGTCACTTAAATGATTAAGTCTATGTCTCAACTTAGAAGTTTCCTAGTACCATAAGCAAAAGTACAGATAAGAGGAGGTAAAACAAGTTTAAAATCTTTATTTCTAATTGAATCCCTATGTTGTGGGTACTCATTTGAATTGTCTCATGGAGACGATTCCAATGAATACCAACAATATAGAAATGGTACTTGTATTGTTAAAACATTAATTTGAAATCGAAAATAATCCCTCTGTCTGTAGCTCTGCATAAGCATTATTAAGTAGCCCTAATATTTCGTGGTTAGAGAGGTCAAAAGTGGGGGTCACAATTGATATGTGACCCGTCATGCGAAAGGGACCATCTGGGAATTCTGTAAAATGAATTTTTGAAAAGGAGATTTGATCCAGCATAGGTCAACCAGAAGTTGCATTTCAAAAATTCTTTTACAAAAAGTAGATACAGTAAAATCTTGGTAGTTCTTATCTCAAGGGACCTGGACAATTTATACGAACTAAACGTAGTACGAACCAACCAATGTCAAGCGGTTGGTAGTTTTTTGATGGCTCAGATCGGACATGGTCTTTAGGTACCCTATATTTGTGGCTTTATTCTAAGGTCCTATGGAATATATTTTAAATCAAGTTCTTACGAGACCCTTTTGTTGAGAGTTAAGATGCAACAAATCTCACTTAAACAATGATCATCTTTCGTTTAGTCCATATTTAAATCCTAAATTAAGTAATTTCGGCAATTATTTACATGTCATTTTTTTTACTACAACCGAGTATTTTCCCTTTGGATCAAATCACTTTGAGTACTCATTCAGTAGACGTTGAAATCTCGGCATTACAATGAATCTGTGTTGTAGACAATTAAGTGTACGACGATTTGCACATTCATTTATGCATAAACAGTAAGAGAAAACCATATGAAACACAATTAAGGTCACTTATTGATCCTTTATTCGATTAAACCTGCCAAAAATTACAAATTAAACAATGCCTGTAAATAATGATGCAAAACAATTACTTCGATTAATACCAATCAAAAGGTGTGAAAATCAAGGTAAATGTCAAATGTAACACCTAGGACAACTATTGATCACACAATCCACACCTACGGATTAAACATATGAATTTGTGTAATTTTGAAACTCTCGGGACTTGACATGGGCTACGAACTACGAACCACCGACGTGCGAATTACTCGGAGCCTTCTTACAAAGATAAAGTAGGAAGAAAGTCGGGACCAAAGAATCTACACGAACCAACACATACCCACGAACCACCGGCGTGCGAACGACTAAGATTTTACTGTAGATCATTCTAGATTCAGAAAATAAGCACAGTGCCAAAATTCGGGCCCTTGTCAGACTGCGCACTCTGCGCAGCCTGACTAGAGTCCAAACTTTACACACTATCCAGATGGTCCCTTTTTGCGTGACAGGTCACATATTTGAAAAACTTATCCTGGAGCTCTGGCTGTAAAGCATTAGAGCCTAGGCAGATACCATACCTAACCAATAATACAAAAATGTCAATTTGTCAAAGGTCAAGGATTCAGTTGAACTTTATTGTAACACAGTTTCTGGTTGTGCTATTTATAACTGTAAGACATTAAGCATATGACCTTGAAGCTTTATTTAGAAATTGTTATAGCTGAAAAGCCAAAATATTAACCTATGATGTTGAAACTTTGTACATGTTCATATACCTCTGTTTCCCTAGAACCAAGATGTGCACTTATGGGTTAGGGTAGAATATTTCAAAGATCAATGTAAAAAAAAAAAAATGTGTTAGAAACAGTACCAATATCAGGGCCCGAGGTTATAAACATTTTGAGAACATCTCAAATAGAGCCTGAGAATGCAATAGAGAAAGTTTTATAATCTCTGGCCCTGAAACTCATTCTTCTGTGAGTAAATATGTGTGTTTGGTGGGGTTGTTGTCTGCTATGAGATAGCTTCAGATTACCAGAAAATATTGGTTCAAAACAAGCACTATTTTGTTTAAATAACTATGTTTTTGACCTTATATGTGGCTTTCTCTTCATTTACTTACAGAAAAAAATGTCAAGGAACATTTCTTGTTTGTTTTTACAGGGTTTGACACCCTTGACTTTCAACATAATTGCAGTTATATTGCAGCTGGTGTACCCCATGACTTCCTGTCATTTCTCACACCAGAACAACAACAACATTTCATCCAAGCCACCAACTTCTCATCCCACTGAGGCACACTAATTATCATACTGTAACGCCCACTGGAGGGATACAAATGGATCATGTCATAATGGCTTTTGTCAAATACTGAAAGAAAGTTGGCAGAGATAGAGGTCTACCTCGCAATTCCTGAATTAAGACCCCAACAACTGGACTAACTAAGGCTCTGCAGAAACAATTTCTTTTTCTAGCCTGTGTTCAAGATAGAAACATTTGCAAAACATCTCAGGACCTGAGATTGTAAAACCTTTTTTCTTGCTCAACTGAGAATTTTCTCAAATGTATGATTTGAATAAATGTATAAACATAATAGATAATATTAATAAGTTAATAAGTTGTTATTTATAACAACATACTAATATTATCTTCTTTATTCATACATTTATGTAGTATTGCAACAGAATTAAAGCTTTAATCTCGAGTTGAAATTTGAGAAAAATATCAGTTAAGCATAAAAAAGTTCAATAATCTCAGGGCCTGAAGTTGAATTTCAATTAGTATACATGTGCACTCATATTCAAAACAGGGTTCAATATCTAAATGTTTGCAAACGTTTTTGCATCCTGAACATAGGGTTAAGCTTCTCCCAACTGTTTCTTGTATAAGCTAAAGAAATGTCAGACTTTTGTTCTTTATGTAAGTTAAAAGAAAGAACTGTTTGTTGCAATTTTGAAGGATGTTTGATTTTTGAATAATTCTAATCTTTAAGAGATATTTTGTATACCAAAAGAATGTTTTTTGTTGTTTTCTGGTGAAAAGTGTCTTTGTTGTTTAAAACACTGCATGTCATAATAAGAGGGCTTGAATATCAAAAGAAATTAAACATGACTTGCTGGTTTTATTTGGTAATAAAATCCTTGTGTAATTACTACTGCTATTTACTTCTCCCTGCAGACTTAGATATTTAGTATTCAACATTGCTGAATGCTAAATGATTGTATCTACCTATTTATCATAATGAGGGTTCAGTATAAGACTTTGCTAAGTGGAGTACAGTCTTACACTGAACCTTCGGTAAAGGTGCTTATGACCTTATAGCACTTTGATGTCCTAACTTTAAGGCTACACCCTGATATGAGGTTGTCCAACACATTGCTTTCACTTATGCATGAAGCAAAGTATTTCAGATATCAATACAGCATAATCAGAGCACTTATCTTGTAAAGAAATTTAGTGTTATTAGCTGTCTTGACAGTGTATAGTTAAGACTACAATCGGACTGTATGGAAGGCTAGGCGGAACTGAGTAATTACACGCACTTGAGGCTCATGAAATGAGCCTGTGGATCTAATTTCCATTGATAAGATTGATTGGATGGAGTTTAACATCGCTGTCAACATTTTTTCTAGTTATATCACAGAGACTGGAGCACCTAACATTAGTTTATTGTTATTTCTCTAACCAGTACAACCACCACATCCTTTCCTAGTCTCCAGCTGCTATCTCACATAGGTCTACAATTATCATCCCATTGGTGAGAGACAAATAGTCAGAAAGAATGAGTGCCGCCGTTGGGGATCAAACCCTGGACCTCTAGATTGAAAGTCCGACTCCATTGATAAGACATGTATGTTTGGCAAAACATTGAGCAGCCTAAATAATCTCACAATGCAAAAATAATATTGGACTGTCTGAAGAGAGGATAATACCTTATCTGTCTGTAGAGCGCATAGCACAGCCTCTGGTCAGACTTTGGGGATGCAAAGGCTGGCCAGAAGCTTTGATATTTGCTCACATGAAAATGTTGGAAATGTCAACTGCAGGCTCAAATTGTTTTAAATCAAAGCTCAGATTATCAATCTTTATTATATTATGCTGCATGATTCAAAAAAAGATATGTCCCAGGGTAATACCAAATATGAACTAAAATATTTGCAATCATTTGACAGAAATATTATTATGTTGAAAACAAAATGTAATAGACAAATGATATGTCATAAAATGATTAATTGTTAAAAGATAACATGATTTTGCACATTAAGTATACCATATTATGGTGATTATTCTTAATGTTCAAGAATTAAAGAGTTAAGTAATTCACCAATATTCATTACAATATTGAATTGTTTCATTATCTTTGCCCCCAAGCCCCCTTTCTTTCAAAATAGACTAGTTTAAGGTTTAACCATGCAGCTTGAAAAATAAAATCTTCTGACAATAAGCTTAAATCAATCCTATCTAAATACCCACTTCTCATTATTACATAGACAGTAGGGATCAATTATATAGCAATCATTGTTTCAACCTGTCCTTCCAATTTAACTATCTCATCTTTCTACCTTTACATGAATTGTTTTTTAACTAGATAGTCATTCGGCACCCATATTCTCATAGCTATAGGTTAATCAAAATAAACAAAGTCTAGGGGCTTATTCTGTCGCAAGAAAATAAAAACCTCTGACAATTAGCTTCAATTAATCCTGTCTGAATACCCACTTCTCATTATTAAATAGACAATAGGGATAAATTATATAGCAATCATTGTTTCAACTTGTCTTTCCAATAACTATTTCATCTTTATACCTTTAATTGTCTGTAAGAATATTTAAACTCAAGCTGATAGGGGCTAATTAATTCTTAAGCAAGAAATGGAAACATATTTGACTAATAATAGCTTTAATCAATCCTGTCTCGATACCCACTTCTAATTATTACTTAGACAGTAGGGATCATTAATATAGCAATCATTGTTTCACCTTGTCTTTCCCATTTAACTATTTCATCTTTATACCTTTACATGTCAAAAATGACTGTAATAATATTTGAATTCAGCAGGATAAGGGCTAATCATGTAGCAAATGAAATGAAAACCTCTGACAAAATAGCTTCAATCAATCTTGTCTCAATACCCACTTCTCATTATTACATAGACAGTAGGGATCAATTATATAGCAATTATTGTCTCACCTTGTCTTTCCAATTTACCTATTTCATCTTTCTACCTTTGCATGAATTGTCTTTGGAAAAAATATTATCAAGGCTCTGTGCAAAACCACTGTTAGTACTTTATCCTTGTCGTGAAGAACCTAGAATATTTCTCAGGGAAAATGACTAACAATTTTAACCTAGGAGCCCAGACTTCCAAAATTTTATATTTATATTAGAGCGATATTAACATTAGGGACAAAGGCATTTTCTCAATAAGTTTGGTGGTCGAGCAAAAATTGTAGGGGCAATGAAAGACTGGGCCACTGCTAGTTTTTAGCTCCACTGGCTGAAAGCCACTGGGGCTATTGTCATGGTGTCTGTCGTGCGTCCATCTGTATGTGCGTCTGTGCGTCCGGTCGTAAACTTTTTCTTTAAAAATCTTCTCCTCAGAAACTACTGGATGGATTTCAACCAAACTTCACAGGAATGATCCTTGTGTGACCCTCTTTCAAAGTTGTTCAAGAAATTTTGATCCAATGAAAATCATGGATTTAATGGGCGTGGCTAATTTCCAAATATGGTAAAAAGTGAGTTTTCTCAGGTTCTAATTGAAGGATACCAATCAAATTTTACATGACTGATCCTTGGGTGACCCTGTATCAGTCTACCAAAAATTATTGTGATCGGATGAAAAATATGTATTTTATGGGCGGAGGTCATTCTCTATATGTTATAGAGTGGAAACTTTGAAAATCATTTTCTCAGAATGTAAGTGATTGATATCAACAAAATTTCACTGGAATGATCCCTAAGTGATTCTTTATCAGTCTTCCAAAAATTATTGTGATCAGTTGAAAAATACGTATTTTATAGGTGGAGGTCATTCTCTATATGTTATATAATGGAAACTTTGAAAATCATTTTCTCAGAATGTAACAGATGAATATCAATCAAACTTCATTAGTATGATCCTTTGGTGACCCATTATCATGCAAGCAAATTTTATTGTGATTGGATGAAAAATATGTATTTTATGGGCGGAGGTCATTTCTCTATATGTTATAATAGTGGAAACTTTTAAAATCATTTTAACATCAGTAGTAACCAAAATATCTAAAAATCTAGTCAAAACTTAGATTTGCTATTACAAGAATTTCAAGCCTGTGGAGCGACTCAAGCCATTCATGGCTCTCTAGTTTTCACTGCTCTTGTTCTGGCAGAAGGTATATACAAAGATCAGCCTGCACATATGTGCAGATCTTGGAATAGCATTCTGGAAAATTGACAAAGTGCTTGTTACAAGCAATTTCCTCTATTTCACTGATGTTTCCTTCCCAAACATATTGTTTATATTTTGAAAATTTCATCAATTTCAAATTGTTGTTTTATTTAGACTTGTTTTAAATTTTGTCTTCTAGTCATACACAAAACTTAAAATAAAACCTTGTGTTTTTCAGAGCGGGGCTGCCATTTGACATTTCTGTGGAAGAACTGCAAATTAAAGGACATTTACAGATCGTTTTACATCTTTCTATGGACGCTGTGTTCCCTCATATCACCAAGGCAACAGTTTCATTTATAGAAAAGTAAGAATATAATTACTCTCATAAATCACATAATATTCTTATTACCAAGCATTAAGGAAATAACAAGTTGTATAAGAAAAAAATTGATTGACTTTTCTCCATGGTAAAAAAAGTTTTTATTATTAATTCTGTTCAAACTTGAACTGCTATTTGGATGAAAGAACATAATTATTAATTCTGATAGCTCAGCGCAGAACAGTTGTAACTGCCTATATGTTTATAGGCAGTTACAACTTTTTCACGCTGAGCCAGCAATAAGCAAACCCTTACACACTGTACCCTGCTTTACATGTGAGTGCAGTTACAAAGCAGGGTATAATTTCTCAAATGCTTAGTGAACATTTCGAGGGGTTAGGGCAATACTATTGTAAGTGCCTATATGTATATATGCACTTACAATAGTGTTGCGCTGACTCCTCGATTATCATCTTGAAAACAAGGTTTGGTCAAAATTTTGTACCAATGAATGATTTAATTTGTCAATTTTTAGCTTGGCTGTTATTGTTGAAAACATGAGGTATTCATAATTGCTATAGCCTAAGTATTGTTGTCCTACTTATCGTCTTGTAAAACTTTGAAATTTGTGATATCTCTGCTTCTACGCAGTCTATTTACTAGAAACTTGGCGCACATGTTTACTATCAAAAGAGCAACCCGTACTATCAAGGGGGGGGGGGGATAACTCTAGATGAATTTTGTGCAAGTTATGCCCCTCCCTTTTTATCCAGATCTTTTATCCACTATCTAGCACCATACAGTCAAGCATAGGTAGTGCTCTTATTAAAAGAAATGATAATGAAGCATTTTAAAATCAGATGTACCTTTATCTTTGAAAAAATTTATCAATGAAGCAGAGGTCAATGTTACTAAGTTGACTACTATCCATAGTTCCAAGGTCAATGTTTATCTTCTCATATTTGAGTTTGTAAGTATCATTGACAAGATAATTCTCCAAGTTAAGACCCATGATTTTAAGCTGTTGTCCATGAAGAGTCCTGTTTTGTCTGAAAAAAAAAGTTCCAATCAAACTTTATGAAGATTTTTTCTTATCGTTCAATGAAATTATTGTTTTTATACTGTTAAGTCTGAATATGTGATATAAGATTTTACTAAAATTATTACATGAGATGACTAATACAACTTAACTTATCTGGCAGTACATGTACTATAAATTCATGCTTTTCAGTCCTGAAGTCTGGTTCAATGTGAAAGTTTTACGAACCTTGAACTTGATGGAGGTACCATTGTTAAAATCCTGGTTACATCTCAATATAATGGAGGGCTTAACAAAAGGTATGCTTGAGAATAATACCCCTGTATTATAGATTGAGCCTGTGTGTGACATTTCCAACAAATTCATGTGAGTGATCGATATACATTGAGCTGCCTGGATGTTACATTACGTTTGAACTGTCCTCAACCTAAGCATAGCTGAAAAATATCCGTCATGAGCCGGCTTGAAACCCACCAGTCAACAATATCCAAATTTTTGGTTTAAAAATCCAATGTGCTAACCAATGAGCCAAAGAAGATCTTCTTTGGCTCAGTGGTTAGCACATTGGACTTGTAACACATGATAACCATATTGCTCATGACAAGTGTTCTACTGTTGTGAACAGACAACTACAGATTCATTGCTAATTTATTGAGAGCCTAGGACTAATGGCTCTGATCAGACTGCATTGGCTGATCTGAGACTTAATTTTGTGCTTGAAGTGAAAGTGTTGGAAGTGTCATGTACTAGCACAATTGCAGTACAGAAAAAGCTTTTTACCCTTGTCTTCTATAGCGAACAGCCCAATGCTCAATGTGAAAGTGTTGAAAGTGTCAAGCACTAGCACAATTGCAATGCAAAATAAGCTTTTCACCCTTGTCTTCTATAGCCAACAGCCATCAGAGATATCCTTGTTTTACACATTTGAAGGGTTTAGCGCAAGATAGTAGTAAGTGTATATACATTGTATATACACTTAGTACAGTCTTGCACTGAACCCTCGAATTGTGCAAGATCACATTCAAAATGATATCACCACAGTGTTATTTAACACTAACATGTTTTTTGAAGCATTTTATCATCTGGGCATTCAGAAAATAGATTTTTTACACAAAACAGGTGTTGATGTGAGAAAAAGAATCTGTCTCTATATTTTTTTTAGACAAGCAGCAAGGTAATCTTAACCTTGTCTGGAATAATAAGTTATTAAGCTTGCGAAGGCTTGCTTTCTTTTATTTCTATTCTTTTCTCAGTTAGGAACAGCCTGTCTCATCAAAATTCCCATGACAGATCATATTTCTGATAACTTTTGCCTAAAAGTTTACAATATATTTCAACCTTTGTCATGCTAAATAAAAACTTATGCAAAAATGTGTTGAAATCAAAATCCTGACAGCACTGAATGGGCTAATTGTGAGTCAGTATTTATTCCAAAAATATTATTTTGAATCGTTTCTGGTTTCAACAAGATAACAAACAAACCATCTCAGTATGACTCTAATATTAAAGAAAACTAATGAGTTGTATTGCAGACTGGGCTTGAAGCTTGAAATTGGAAACTATTCAAATTAGGTGTAACTTTCTGAATGGCTATCCTACTTTTACATACAATCTAAATTGAAGTACTTATTCTGATTGACCTGTGCTGGATTTGATCCCTCTTTGAAAATAATATTTGATTGAAAGAAATTCTGGGTGGTCATTTTAAGTAAGCGGATCACTGGCCACACCCCTTGGCCTCTTTAATGGCACTACCCTTCAGATGTTTAAACATCATTTATCTGTAAAATGTGTGGTCTTAAAAAAAGACCCTAACATTGTAACTTCTGATTATTCAAGCTGTAGTTACAAAGTTTAAGTCACCAATCCATGATGATATTTGAATAAGAGTTGATTGATGTCGACAGTTCAATCTTGAATAAAATGAATGATCTGATTGGTCAATAAAATTTGATAAACAGTAGAGATTTGTTAATTGGTCACATAGCTTTAGTATGCAAATCTGTTGAACTTCTAAAGACTTAAAGTTTTATTCTCTGTGTAAATATTTGATGGTTTGATAAAATCTTCTCTTACAAGGAATTATAAAAACCCAACTTTCTTAAGGAAGGAAGATTTGTACAAAATGGTGGAAAAGTATGAAGTTGCAATTGGTCTCAGGTGTACAATATTCCAGAGAATAATTTAATGGTCTTTGTCATTGTCTTTTGTATCATGTTGCTGGAAAATTATAGGGAAACTTGTTATACTTGACAATAATGGTGCTAGAAAAATTCTCTTATTCTTGAAGCAGTTATTTTCTTATTCCCACCAAAAAGTTAGTGATATTGTTTTAGCGTAGTTTGTCTGTCTGTCCAAGCTAGTCTTGAGCATTTCTCCTACATCTATCAATGGATTAAGAAATAATTCGACACAGTTCTTCTCAATCATCTACAGAAGTGCAGTCCAGAAAAAATTTTGGGCTTGCTTCAAGTTCTAGGTCAAATGTCAAGATCAAATGACAAAAATGGTCTTGTCTGAAACACCTCTTCTACATATATTGATGGATTTCAAAATAATTTGGGTAAGTTGTTGGCATGAAGTAGAAACATTCAGCAGCATAGACAGTCACACAGTGCAATTAGAAGATTATCTGATTGTCTAAAGTTACTTTGAGACCCTATTTATCTACAAAGAGCATAGTGAAGACTATGGTCATGACCAGACTGTGCGGATGCACAGGCTGGCCCAAGTGTTTGCTTGGGGAACTTTTGTAATTGTTGAAAATGTAGCGAACAGGCTCATAATAGCATTACAAGAATAAGATGTAAGATAATGACTTTGAGATAATGAAAATGTCATAACTGCACCTTTTTCAAGCTACCAGTATACTAAAAATGTTTTTTTGTTTTCTCAATTACAAAGTATTGAATTAATGATAAATTATGCTGTTCAACTCTTTAAACAGGTTAAAGAATAAGCATATAGAAGCTTAGGAAGTGCAACTTGAAATGAAATGTCAGCAGACAGAAATCTGCAATCATGTGACCAATTTGGCTTGGAATTAAATCTCACAAGAGACTTAACTATAGGTTTTCTCTTTCATATAAATTACTTTTCTCTGTCATTTGATACAGTTTTACAAAGTTTTTCAGAGATATTTTTCTTCACAATGACAAAGGAATTTTTCGCTCATTTTAAAATCGAAATCTACAAAAAATAATTCAAATCACTTTCAAATTCCACGTCGTAAATATCCACTGAGGAAAATATTAAAGATCTGAGTTTGTCCAAAATTGGCTTATACATCTATAGAAATATAAAGCTTGAAAATAATTAAAAGATTAAGCATCTTAGTGTAATAAGTTCATGGGTGCTTAAATCATGAACTAAAGTCTAAAAATAATGCAACTATTTTTCTAATTAAAGTTACTTAGAACAATGTTGCATTAACCCTGTCACACAGAATATTCTACCTTGGCAGAAGGTATAGACAAAGATCAGCCTGCACATATGTGCAGTCTGATCAAAGTCCACACCATCTGATTATCTTTTTTAAACCAGAAAAGTTTAACTTTTTTTTAAATAAATAGTGACTCTCAATAAGTGCATTCAGTTTTTTTGGCACTTTGATTTTAATGCAATTTTGCACAGGTTTTTATTCAGCAAGACAAGGGTTAAGCAGTTGGTATAGACACTGGGGCACCATGTCTCTGACATTGTAGATATGGTGAAGTTCAGTGCAAATATAGTGTGATTGGTTGACCATCTGTAATGAGATGTATCTGTTAAATTAGATTTTAATTGACATTTAACTATAATGGGCATTTTCTTCTGCCTGTTGTCTGTTGCTTAGACACCAACCACATAATGATGTGTACCTCCAGTCCTTTACATGATTTGATTTTAGGTAGCTGAGTGCTGAGAGGTTGGAAGTGCCTTTATATTTTAAAGGCATTACAATGTGTAATTTTGTTTATCTATCATTGCATATGCCCATATTGGCAACGCCCCCAAAGACGGTTAGTTGTTACCGAGGACAGTGCAAGGATACATGAAGGAGCCACTGCTGAGATCAGCCATGGTTCTTTGACATTCTCGATGTAAAGCACTGTCACACAGGGCCTCTGTTTAACATATCATCTTAAAGACAATTAGTTGTAGACCTATGTGAGATAGCAGTTTGAGGCTAGGAAAGGATGTGATGGTTGCACTGGTGAGAGAAATACTAGGAATCCATTGTTTGGTGCTCCAGCTGCTGCAATATAACTGAAAAAATGTTTAAAGCGGTATAAAACTCCTTACAATCAATCAATCAATACAGACAATTAGTTTGTTAGTGTGTTAGCCTAGTAATCGAACACATGATATTGAACTTTAATTGTTTTGATGTCAGGTGTTAAACATGCACATAGGACTTTTGAGATCACTGGGATGTCCACTTTTGGTCTATTTTGAGTGATGTTTGCTAGTATAATTTGTATTCTTTATCTTATTTGTTATTGCATTATTTCAGACTCTGCATTATTATACATGTTAATTATATTACAAGAAATAGTATGATTCGGTTGGTATGACTTAGATGGTATATAGTGGAAAGAGACTCATTGCCAATTTAGGTTATTGTCAATAGATTTCAATTTTTTTTTTTTTTTGACTGCTCAATGGATGAAGGTCTCTATGTCATGCTTTGCAATTTGCATGTGCAGAGTCTCTTCTAAATGTTTGAAAAAGTTTTGTAATTATGATGAAATACTGTAGATTCAGACTTTTTAGGCACTGTGACATTATGATCAGTTCATCAAGATAATTTGGTATATTTTCAGCTCTGGTAGACCCAGGTAAGATAGATATTCCAATAGCCCAAGTGGGACCAATCAACGCTGGCCAGTTCTTGCCTCAGAGACCACAACCACCAGGTACGCCTTTATCCATAGCTTCACCAACTCAAAATTTTATATTGATTGGTTTAGGGTTAGTGCAAAACTATTGTAAGTGCCTATATAAAAAGTATAGGCACTTACAATAGTTTTAAGCTTATCCTTCAATATGTTGCTGAAAATCTAGTTCCATAGAAGGAAACATTATTGTGAGAGTACCTAGCAGTTACTGCTTTTCTCACAAAATTTTATTCTCTTTCTGCTAATGCAAATATTTGAAGAGAATAATACTGGACCAAGATTAAAAAAAATGTGTATTTGAAAATGGACCTATAGGCAGACCACTATGCCTTACGACGATATTCCATATTATGTTAGAAATTACTAAGTGTATATTATATAATGTACATGTATATGCACTTAGTACACTCTTGTGCTAAACCATCGATATGTTAGAAGTTTTTACTTTGATTTCTAACAAGCAATCTCTTAATTTCCTACATTTACCAACTTCTTTGTTATCCAACTTTGTAATAACCCTTAAGAAAAAAAAACTTGAAAAAATATTGTGGAGAATGAAAAAATTGTTTGTCAAAAGCTATTTGGTAATTGTCTGCTATAGTTCTTCGCCAATAGACAAAGAATATCAAAAAAGTCTTCTTTGAAATTCAACAAGTGTAGAATTCTGTTACCTTTTAATGTGTTAAGAGTACTTCTTGTTTCCCATTTCAGCTCAGGGAGTTATAACTATTTATCTCAAGGGAACACCGTCACCCTCTGCAGGTAGGTGATCTTTTCATAAGGCCAACTTATTTGTAGCTGGAATGGGTCCAGTTTTTCAGTGGGGCCACAATTAGAAACAAGCTCTATGTTCCGGCTGACAAGATGTTGCAAACTGTTTTCAAATTAAAACCGTTTTGCCCGCATGTGCACAGGCAAAGCGGGGTATAATTTGGAAATGGTATGCAACATCTTGTCAGCCAGAACATAGGAGCTGGTTTCTAATTGTGGCCCGGCTGATAAACAACAAAATCAGGACCCGTTTGGGCAACAAATAAGTTGGCCCATTAGTTTATACTAATGTATCTTAGTTGGATTACCAAAAAAGCTTGAGCTTATAAAGTTGCTCTCAAGCACCCAATCCTATTTTCACGTCCTTGAGAGAGAGGCAGTGGTTTACACCCATTGCTACCCAATTTTATAACTAGGTGACCTAGGGCTGGCTATTAAACATTTTGCCCATAAACATACCCTGGCGACGTTATGGCTCAAACCATGGAGCTTCAGGTCTTGGGTTGAGTGCCTTAACCACTAGGCTACATAGGCAGTTGATCTTTTATTGCAACTACTGTTCTGCTGAATAGTCAGGGACAAACACCTAACATAAACATTGATCAGACTGTATTGCTTTCCATATATAACCTACTCAACTTTTGCAAGGATCAAAACTGAAAGAATGGACTTCGTTTATCTAGAATTATATTTATTCAATTTTAAACAATCGTTTTCCATCTTCTATAAATTTGTTAGTGTGGCTTTTAAAAAACAAACCGTTGAGCTATTGCTATCACCTTGATGTTAGGGTGAGTGCGTTTGTTGGTGTAAGTGTAGTTAACTTTAATCTTGCTCATATCTATTGTTATTGAAGATATCTTTTGAAACTTGGCAAGTGTGCTCATCATCACAAGAGCTATTTAAGCTATTCAGGGGGACATCTCTAGCATTTTTGTAAACTGATGCCCTAATAGCCCTATAATTTTTATGCCCCCGTATCAAGAGATCGCAGGGCATATTGTTTTACTCATGTTCGTCTGTCTGTCTGTCAGTCTGTCTGTCTGTCTGTCCGAAAACTTAACCTTTGCCTTTTCTCCAAAAGTATTTGACATACAAGGCTCATATTTGGCATAATGATAGATCTCAATGATCCACATCTGCTTGTACCAAAGTCAAGGTCATCTGACAAGGTCAAGGTCATCTGTCAAGGTCAAACTTTGAAAAAAATGCTGTTCCGGGGGCATTCGTGTTTCGCAAACACATCTTGTTCACTTAGATTTTTTCATTCTCTGGTACCTGTAGCCAAGTGTTGACATGAGTACACAGTGCTCTTGTTGAAATAACGATGATATTCTTTACATGAAAAATAACAGATAAAACTTTATTTAGTAAGAATGAAAATTCTCAAGGCAAATGCATGGGCTTCCAAACTTGAGTAGTATATAGTATCAGCAGGAGAAGCTTGTGCATCACATTTAACTTACGATTAATTTTGTTGTAAAAATTTTGGTTAAACGGGCCCCTGATCTTTACTGTTCATATATTATTATTTTATCAACTTAATACATAGGCAGATCCAGAATTTCTGAAAAGAGGGTTAAGACGTACAAATACTGACATGGTTTTTTTTGGCACCCAGGTGTTGCAAGTCTGTAACTTGCATATAAGCAGTCAGTTCTCCCAAAATTATCTGACCATCTTTGAAACAACCTTAGAAAAATATTGAAGACTGTCTTTAATATTAATTCTTTTTTGAAGTTGCTCTCTAAAGGTACATATTCCTTCTACAACAGTCTGGTAACAGGAATGTTACCCTACCCGATTCCCCGGTACTTGAGTACTCATCCCAGCTCAAGCTTAGATTATCTGTAGTTATTGCAGCTTTGCAGTTAAAAACAACATAGAGCAGTTTGGGGTTTAACCCTTATCCTGCTGAATTTGAATTTCGTTACAAACAAATTCCCACTTAATAGGCCATTTAAACAAGTATGGCTCAAGCTTTTCCCACAATATTTAAGTAGAGAGTAGAAAGAAAATGATAAAGATTAAACACATGTTTGTGTGGTCTGATCTTAGTCTATACAGTCTGCCAAAGCTTTTTTAACAGCAAGACATTGTCGTTAACAGCATGACTGAACAGCAGAGGCTTTTTCAGGGTCAGTCTGAAACTATTAAAAGTGCCAAAAAAATTGATTTGATTTATACTCTAAATTTTGATTGGTTTTCAGTCTCATCCAAAAGACTCTTTCAATGTTTTCCACAAAATCAAAAGCAAGTCAAATCTTCAATTTCATTAAGGACAGTCTGTTGTTGGCATTTGTCAACCAGGGAATAGGTACCACATAGAGATCTCAGTAGATATCAAAAGGCTAAACCATAAAAAATGTAAACATACTCTATTATTGACATGTGACAAGAACATATTTTATTCAATCTTGGCTAAGTTTTTCCTGTTATTATTAAGAAAAAAGCTAGCAGTCTAGGATAAGAACAGACTACACATCTGTGCAGGCTGATCTTAGTCTATACTGTATGACAAAGCTTTGTATACAGCAGGATTATGTTGTGAACATCTGTGCAGGCTGATCTTAGTCTAAGCTTCCTTACATTGCTTTGTGTACAGCAGGATAATGTGAACATCTGTGCAGGCTGATCTTAGTCTATACCGTCTGACAAATCTTTGAATGCCACAGGATTATGTTATGAACAATTTCAAACTGTGCATATTCTTCAAATAAATTTCTGCTTTACTGTTGGTAAAAAAGCAAAATATTGATACTAGTATATCATTTAACAAAAATAATCCCTCTAAAACTTATAATATTTATAGAATATAGATTGATTTCTGATTGATTTTAAGTGTGACGGTTTACCTGTGAAGGTGAACATTTATAGAGCCATTGCAAAACTATTGTAAGTGCCTATATATTCTATAGGCACTTACAATAATTTCGCACTGGCCTTTGAATATTTACCCGTTCGACACAGTGTTTAACCTTTGTAACACTATTAGACAGACATTGTGTAAACATGACTTATTGACTTACCTAATGCTATATAAACAATTCCTCTTGGTACCAATATAATGTGCTGGCACCATCTGTTACTTAGTACAAAGTCATTTATTCTGATTCGAATGTTCTATTATTAGCTAAATACATGAATGTCAAAAGGCTATTTTGTGGACCTTTCCGGAAGTCCTGCTATCAAAAACTATCAATAATATTCACAATATCTGACCAATGTTTTGATCATTCCTCAATATCAGCTATATGTGATCTATGATATTGTCAGTTAATGAAATTGACAAAATCATTGCATTCTTTCTGGAAATGAGACCCATCACACAAAAAAGGGACCACCTGGGTAGTGTGTAAAGTGTTGACACTAGTCAGACTGTGCGGTTTGTGCAGACTGACTAGAGACAAAACTTTTCACATTGTGCTTATTTCCTGAATCTAGAATGTTCAATCTACCTTCCAGTGAAAGAATTTTTGAAATGCCACCTCTAGTTCACCAATGCTTGACCCAATCTTTTTTTCAAATAATCATTTTACCAAGTTCCCAGATGGTTCCTTATTGCTCGATAGGTCACAAATATTTAAGATTCCTCAAATATTATTGCCAATACTGTTATCTTAAGTTTTGAATGAGTGTGAACTGCCTCAACAGTTTTGGCTTGCATGGGTTTTCACCTATTTCATGACACCTGACATTTTCTTGCAGTCGAGTTGAAACATTAGTACTCGGTTTTGTGCTTGACATTTCCAAGAATTTCATAAGGTCATTAGTCAAGGTCATCAACTTATGTCCTTGTACTGTGACCTTACTTGATAAGGGAGCACAATCTGTGTAAAGCAATGCTTGTGCATACAAAACTAATGAAGCATTTGTGAGGAAGTTAGAAAATACCCCCTTCTCTTTAGCTCACCTGAGCACAAAGTGCTCAAGGTGAGCTATTGTGATCGTAGAATGTCCGGCGTCAGTCGTCCGTCGTCCACAATTTCTTTAAACATCTTCTCCTCCTAAATCAGTGGGCCAATCTTCATGAAACTTGGCAGGGATGTTCCTTGGGTCAAGCTCTACCAAAGTTGTTCAAATAAATGAAATCCACCCTTATTTTCCCCTTACCTTTATCAAAAAGGGTGAAATTATGAAAATCTTTAAAAATCTTCTTTTCTGAAACCAGAGGGCAGACAGCTTTCATATTGTGTATGTACTATCATCTAGTTGACCTCTACCAAGTTTGTTCATATCAAGACCCTGGGGTCATATTTGGGCTTTGCCCGGGCCAAACCCTTTTTAAATAGAATCAAAGAGCTAAAATCTTTTAAAATCTTCTTTAATCGAAACCAGAGGGCACACTGCCTTCATTTTTGGTATGTAGCATCATCTAGTGGGCCTCTACCAAGTTTGTTCATATCAAGACCCTTGGGTCATATTTGGGCTTTGCACGGGTGCATCCCTTTATCTCTTATGAGCACGAAGGGTATAAAAATGAAAATCTTCAAAAGTCTTCTTCTCTGAAGCAAGAAGGCAGACCGCTTCCATATTTGGTATGTAGCATCATCTAGTGGACCTCTACCAAGTTTCTTCATATCAAGACCCTAGGATCATATTTGGGCTCCACCCGGGCGCAACCCTATTTACATAGAATCGAAGAGCGAAAATCTTTTAAAATCTTCTCTAATCGAAACCAGAGGGCACACTGCTTTCATTTTTAGCTCCACTGGCTGAAAGCCACTGGGGCTATTGTCATGGCGTTGTGTCCATCGTGCGTGCGTCCGTCCGTGCGTGAGTGCGTCCGGTCGTAAACTTTTTCTTTAAAAATCTTCTCCTCAGAAACTACTGTATGAATTTCAACCAAACTTCACAGGAATGATCCTTGGGTGACCCTCTTTCAAAGTTGTTCAAGAAATTTTGATCCAATGAAAAACATGGATATAATGGGCGTGGCTAATTTCCAAATATGGTAAAAAGTGACTTTTCTCAGATTCTAATCGATACATACCAATTAAATTCTACATGAATGATCCGTGGGTGACCCTTTATCAGTCTACCAAAAATTATTGTGATCGGATGAAAAATATGCATTTTATGGGCGGAGGTCATTTCTCTATATGTTATATAGTGGAAACTTTGAAAATCATTTTTCTCAGAATATAAATGATGGATATAAACCAAATTTCACTGGAATGATCCTTGGGTGACCCTTGATCAGTCTACCAAAAATTATTGTGATCGGATGAAATATGTATTTTATGGGCAGAGGTCATTTCACTATATGTTATATAGTGGAAACTCTGAAAATCATTTTCTCAGAATGTGATAGATGGATATAATCCAAATTTCACTGGAATGATCCTTGGGTGACCCTTTATCAGTCTACCAAAAATTACTGTGATCGGATGAAAAATATGTATTTTATGGGCGGAGGTCATTTCTCTACATTGTTATATAGTGGCATTTTTGAAATCATTTCAACATCAGTAGAACCCAAAATATCTTAAAATCTCGTCAAACCTCAGATTTGCTATTTCAAGAATTTCAAGCCTGTGGAGCGGCTCAAGCCATTCATGGCTTTCTAGTTGGTATGTAGCATCATCTAGTGGGCCTCTACCAAGTTTGTTCATATCAAGACCCTTTGGTCATATTTTGGCTCCACCAGGGGGCATCCCTTTCAGCTCATCTGATCATGATGGGTGAAAATAGGAAAACCTTCAAAAATCATCTTCTCTGAAACCAGAAGGCAGACAGCTTTCATATTTAGAATATAGCATCATCTTATGGACCTCTTCAAAGTTTGTTCATATCAAGACCCTGGGGTCACATTTAGGGTCCATGCGGGTGCATCCCTTTGCTGAAAACGTTCCATGGTATTGATTTTAGGCAAATATCTTCTTTTTGACATCTGCCTATCTAATTAATGTGATGTCCCAGGGGTCAAAGAGACTCAGGTGAGCGATCTAGGACCATCTTGGTCCTCTTGTTTAAAAAAAAAACATTGTTTCTTAAAACTTTTTCTCTTCAAATGTCAAATTTGATTTCGTGTTGATAATGTTGCCATTTCTTTCTTCAGGTGAAGAGTTGTGTTACAAAAGACTGACTCTTGGTAAATCTAAAAGACAAACAGTTGAAGTGCCTGCAACACAGTCATGGAAGGATTGTTGTTCCTTCTTTGTGTATGATTTAACTACAGATAAGGTAACTCTAAGGGCTCATACGCCATCAATGTCACTTTCGGTAATAGCAAATCAATATATTGCCAACAAACAAGCAGTAATATTGTCAATGAGTTGATTGACAATATTATTGATTGTTTGTGGACAATATTGAAGATAGGTCAATATTATGATTTGATTTCATTCATCATTTATTAAATCCTTTGAAGTCCTTTTTATACGCCCGTCGAAAGACAGGATGTATTATGTGATCACCTGTGATGTCTGGATGTATGGTGTCCTGGTGGGCAGCGTTCACTTCTTTGTCCGGAGCATAACTCTGTCACCTAATTTCCAGGAGATTTGAAACTTATGCAGTTCCTAATTTGATTAGGGAGTGCCTTGCGCAATAACAGCAACTCTAGCTAGCCTTACTTTTGAGTTATTCTTCCTATGTTGCTTTTCATATCTTGAGATCCAGCAGTGTAACAGGCATATCTTGTTGTTACAATTTGCAACCTTGATATATAGTGGATGAATACACTAAGTGAAAATTTGATAGTTGAATTTCATGCTAGACAGTTCTTAAGTTTAGAGGATATTATGTTCTTTCTTTGTGATTTAAAAACACACAAGGTATAAATCTTATCCTTAACAACATATTTCTTTTTATGCTCCCCGAAGGGAGAGCATATAGCCGCTGCTTCGTCTGTCCGTAATTCCGTCCGTCCATCCGTCCTTCCGTCCATCCCCACCTATTTCTCCATAACCCTTATGCCAGATCAAATGAAACTAACCATATGAACTCCCTATGATATAGATGCACCTGCGATGGTTTTTGGATTTGAGGCCTCGTCACGGGAAAAGGAGACTTAGGGTAAAAAACAGTTTTTCCAAAATTTCTCCTAGTCTAACTGTCAGAATTTAGTGAAATTTCATATTTGAGTAGCAAATCAGATGCCCTTTACTATAAACAATTTGAAATAAACGTAAAAAAAAAATTATCATGGAAAAAGGGGGCTAAATGTTTGATACCTTTAAGTAAGCATGTAAAATAGTTATTCCGTCCGTCTGTCCGTCCCAACCTATTTCTCCATAACCCTTGGACCAAAACAAATGAAACTTACCATGTGAACTTCCTATGATATAGAGTTGATACATCTGTGACGGTGTTTGGATTTGAGGCCTCATCACGGGAAAAGGGGACTTGGGGTAAAAAACAGTTTTTCCCAAATTTCTCCTAGTCTAACTGTCAGAATTTAGTGAAATTTCATATTTGAGTAACAAATCAGATGCCCTTTACTATAAACAATTTGAAATTAACGTAAAAAAATATATATCAAGGAAAAAGGGGCTAAATGTTTGTTACCTTTACGCTAGCGCGTAGTCTTATGCTCTGAATTTGATGAAATTTCACATTTCAGTAGCAAATAAGATGCCCTTTACCACAAACTATTTTAAATTTGTGTCTAAAAATATGTCATGCAAAAAGGAGGTTTAATGTTTGTTACCTTTATGTTTGCTATTATAAGATTACACCTTATTTGAGTCCTTGCAATCTGACCACAGAGCATATCTCCTAAAGTATAATAGCTATCAACTTGAAACTTTATGGGTGGATAGATCTTATGGAGGAGAAGTGCAGTGCACAAGAACTACAACTCTTGCTTGCATAATTTTGGAGTTATTGCCCTTTGTTATTTACGATACTTAGATTATGTCTGGAGCATATCTCCTAAAGTATAACAGCTAACAACTTAAAACTTTATGGGTGGATAGATCTCATAGAGGAGAAGTGCAGTGTACAAGAACTACAACTCTTGCTTGCATAATTTTGGAGTTATAGCCCTTTGTTATTTTTGATACTTAGATTATGTCTGGAGCATATCTCCTAAAGTATAATAGCTATCAACTTGAATCTTTATGGGTGGATAGATCTCATAGAGGAGAAGTGCAGTGTACAAGAACTACAACTCTTGCTTGCATAATTTTGGAGTTATAGCCCTTTGTTATTTTTATGCCCCCGTATCGAGAAATCGGGGGCATATTGTTTTACTCGTGTCCGTCTGTCTGTCTGTCTGTCCGTCCGTCCGTCTGTCCGAAAACTTAACCCGAAAACTTAACCTTGCCAATATCTTCAAGCCTATTCAAGATACAAAGCTAATATTTGGCATGATGATAGATCTCAATGATCCGCATCCGCTGGTACCAAAGTCAAGGTCATGTGACAAGGTCAAGGTCATCTGTCAAGGTCAAACTTTGAAAAAAAATGCCGTTCCGGGGGCATTCGTGTTTCATTTTTACTTAGATTTTGTCTGGAGCACATCTCCTAAAGTATAGTAGCTATCAACTTGAATCTTTATGGGTGGATAGATCTCATGGAGGAGAAGTGCAATACACCTGAACTACAACTCTTGCTAGCATAATTTTGGAGTTATTGCCCTTTTTTATTTTTATTACTTAGATTTTATAGGAGGCAAATCTTTGACAGTACAAAAGAATCTTTTATCTATTAGGCTTCAGTTTACTATCAAGCTTTCTTCGCGGGGGATGTCCATGTCCAACATGGCTTTTGTTTTTGTGACAATGCCTTATTCGGGGAGCATAATCCGTCTCTGACTGCTCTTGTATAGACAAGGCTTTGACAGATACATGTAGTATAGACTAAGATCATCCTGCACAGAATGTGCAGCCTGATCCTTTAGGCTACACTACCAGTGCTTGCTACTGACTTTTTGTGGGATCAACTGGAGCCAGACTGAGTGAAATGTCCCAAAATTGGCAATTTGTTTGACACAAAATTTAAATACAGCAGGATAAGGGTTAGCTTATCTCCAATTTACAAACAGCTTACTCTTACACAGGTCCAAATTCTAAGAAGTTGCCCATGACCTCCCTTTTTTATTGAAGACAGGTTTACCTGTCTTTCAATATAGGGATCGTCGCCATCGGATTTTGATAACAAACCTACATGTGTCATTACGCTCAAAAAAGTAGACCCATTCATAAAAATAAACGCGGCAAAAATAATCAATAGTGTAGCAATAAACCGTAAAATTTTGGTGCTGACCTAAATTCTGGCCGGGACCTCAGGGGAGTGAACACGTGATCTATGCAGAAGTTGCCTGCAGAAACGTGTTTTACATTCATAAGTGGTGCTGTTTTAGGGCGTTTTCGGCTGCAATCTTTTGCATTTGCTCCAAATTTTCAATTGCATCCTACAACTGTTTTTATGCATAGCATTGGCAAGCTATTTTCAGTTCCCCATTTTAGACTCCCTATTTCTCGTTAAATTGTGTGTTTGTGTGTCCATAAGCCGGGTTGCTTTATCGTCGTATTGTCGTAGTGTAAAGGGGGTGTCACACCACAGCGTATGAGGGTAACGTATACCTAGCGTATAGAATAAAGACAAAATCTTGTTCATACGCACAACTCTTCGGCGTAAACCCCCGCCATGGACAAGAAATCATTTTAAACGTATGGCCAGCGTATGAGCAGCGTTAAAGTAGCGTATGGCCAGCGTATTATCAGCGTATGCAAAACGTACATGTGCGTTTACAAGCGTATTTGTAACGTACAACACCGTATGAGTAGCGTATGCCAGCGAGCGAGTAACGTATGGCTAACGTATGTAAGCGTATGACTAACAGCGGTTATCATCAATTATGAGGCAGTTCCTTCAGTCTGGAAGTAGATACTCAGCAGTAAGGATACCGGGAAAACGTGGGAAAGGGAATGTAAAAGAAGTGTTTCTTCATCGGCTAAAGAAAAGAGTGATGATACTCAACAAAAGAAAAAAGATGAAAATGTTGTTCAAGTACAGATCTAGATCTCAATCGATGAAGATCAGTCACTAGATACTCCCCCGACCTTGGAAGACGATTCTTCCAGGTCCTCTACACTGGATTGGAAGAAAGGGCCAAAAGAGGTGTAGCCTCTCAACGGAAAAAGAGGACCAGATGCTTGATCCTCATTTCTTAACTCAACCAAGAGCTGGTCATAAAGATCGAAATGCTACCGTCCCCCAATCCAAGGTTTAACCTTGTTGTTTTCCTCTACTGTCGTCTCCCATGTCTTCTTTTTTCAACATAATACAAGGTTAAATGGTGACTTAGAAGAGATGCATCCATCTTCTCTGTGTTGAGCTAGATCTACAACTGACTTATTTATATAAAGTAAATGTTTAAAGCCGATTCGCTTTTGTGACCACTAATTTCAATAGAGCTGTGATCATACCATTGGTTGATCAAATTAGCGAAATTAAGTCCTAAAAGTTCCAAATATATATATTATGTCTGATAGAATTTTAATTTTCTGTCAGCGTATAACAAGCGTAATTGACCTATGAGTAGCGTTCGTGTAGCGTATTGACCTTATGCATACCGTATTAGTAGCGTACCTCTAGCGTATAGACCGTATGCATACCGTATGAATAGCGTATATTCTATACGCTGGCATACGCTGAACTTTTTTTAACATGTCAAAAATTATTTTTTGGCCTCTGCGTATAAGAACGTATACCAACGTATACCAGCTTACTTGTAACGTACACGACTTATGAGTAACGAACCCCTAGCGTACACCAGCGTATGTGAGCGTATGAGCATACGTTCGCCATACGCTGTGACATACGCTGTGGTGTGACAGCCCCATAAATGGATAAAAACTAAAATAGCACAAGGCTATTTGAATAAACTCGTAAACCCTTGGAATTTCCTAGGTTTGAATTTTTACTAGGATTTACGGAGAAATTTCGATGGCTTATCAAATTACTTTATTATTAGGCTTGTTTTGTCTATCCATATTGTACAGCATTCGGAACATCACTCGGTCATTTCCGTAAACGGCAACAGATCGTGATCGTGATATTCACTCGGCAATCATCGGGCGATCTCCGAAGTCTCAGATCTATCTAAATTTAGGTTACGGAATCGGCCGAGTTGTGACTAATGCGTTAGATTGGCCAAGTGGTGTTCCGAATGGCCTAAACAGTAGTACCACGCATGCGCGACCCCGGTTTTGAGTTTCCGCTTTTGTTTTCAACAATTTTCTGACAATAACAAAAACTGTTTTTGAAACTGGAATGGATTTATTTGTAACATTCTGGAGTGGACTTTGAAAGAATTCTACTCAAGGTGATAAATGCTGTAGCTCGGGAGTTCATTTAACGATCTGTCATTTTGGCAGTTTTGTCAAAATTGATAGTCACCGGATAGTTCAATCCGAATCTTGATCTAGAAAAGCAGTCCCGTGGAAAAGGCCTGAAAGGTTGGTTGTCTTAACAGGTTTATATATTATTTTGTAGTAAAAAAAAATTCTAGTAAGACCATATGCAAGGAGAATAACCTGAAACGGAGATTGAAATATCTCAATGGAAAAATAGAAATAGAATTTTTCACTCCTGGAAGAAACTTAAACGGTATTCATAAAAAAAACTACAGCTATTGTACGGGAAAATACTTCTTCTTGGTATTGACTTTGACTAGTAAAAGTATAAGAATATTGGTATTACTTTCATTGCTTCTTCGATGTGGAGATAATTAGACCAATCCTGGATCAGATAATAAATGTAAAAGAAATTTGAAGAAATTTCCAATTCAGGGCAATATTCACCATGGCAATGAAATGTTCAGCTCTTCATCAAGGGGTAAACAATGTGTGTCATGTGGATTAACATTTTATTTAAGATTTTTACACATCCACTTAATAAGTTTGCCTGGAAAAAATCGGATTTGGATCATATTGGATTGCTGGGGATAATCTATACAATTTTATAATTGCAATCCAATAAAATAAAGAACTCTGATTGGTTTAAATCGCATCACGTGGGGAAATCCATTGCACTTTATTTCGGTATAAAATGCAATAGGTCTTTCGGGAAACCCCCGAAATTCGATCTGCAAGTCCTGTGTTGTAGGAACTCGAATTAACCTAGTTCCCGATCATCAACGTAACATTGCTATTCAATCTATTATGAATTAATATATTTTCGAAAGAATTTACGAAAACAAGCATGCAGTTCTAATTCTGAGCCGACCTAAACTTAGAAAAACAGCGAGTCGACGAAGACCTTCAAGGAACCTTTTCAACAAAGACCAACCACGCCGTTTTCGTTCAAAAATACAGACTAACTTGGCAGAAACAAGCTTATTTGTCATAAGTACCTCTAAGAATTTTAATGTTGTCTTTTATTTGTGTATCATTTGTTTTAGTATATGACATTTCACTTCGATAGCGAGATAAACAATACACAATCTAAAAATAGATCGTGTAATTTATACGCACAGAAAGTAGACTTGAAGCTTTAATGTTTTGCTGAGTATTTTAATAGTTTCTTCGATCTAGAGGATTGCAATTATAAGGGACGAGTGTCTTTTTCACTGCGTTTATTGGGGTATAAAGTGCAATTGCCTTAGCACATGGCTTAATCATAACGCCCTACGGGCGTTATTTGCCATGTGCTAAGGCAATTGCACTTTATACCCCATTAAACGCAGTGAAAAAGACACTCATCCCTATAATAAAACAGGGTTGCAATAATTCATATGAGTTTTTAGAATACAGGAATTGCCACCATATTTCTGTTGGTTAAATGAATATTTTTCATTTAGGATATTGAAAACTTACACTTGGGGATGAATAGCGATTATGAAGGCAGTTACCCTCTTGTTAAGCTTGAATTGGCTAGAGGGATAGGTTTATCTAGAAGTGATGAGTCTTCAAAGTAAAGTATGTTCATTTGTTAGGAAGGTGCAGTTTCCATATGTAACCATCAATGATTGTTTTAAATTTTTGATTCCCGCTCAAGAGATCTTAATATTCAGTCCTGTCTTCAATTCAGGCCTTTCAGGCCTTTGATTTTACATTAAGAAATAAGTGGGTAGCAGGGTAATAGAAGAGATGGAATTGTTTTTCACATTTAGTGTTTTTACAATCGAATCTGTTCACTGCATTGAACCAAAGGTAGGATAGTTTGGTATTTGTTTTGACTCGTGAAATATTAAATGTAATAGGCAAAAAACAAATTAAATTGTCAATCATTGTTACTGACTTGTAGCTTGATTCAATCAATAACTGATTTTAGCTCAATAAATAAATTCTAAGAAGTTTCAGTTAAAATAAATTATAACTATTTCAAGATAAATGAATGTTCAAAATCAAGATAATTTTTACCAAAAACAAGGATGGGGAAGTGAGTTTAATAACTAGAGCTTCAAAAATCTTTAAAAACGGTAGCAACAACAACAACAACTATAACAAAAAGATGGGAAAAGTACTTGATATTAACAAATGCACTATTATGCTTCGGCTTGAATAGATTGGGGGTGTAATATTTTACCCCTTTCTATCTGTTTGTCCAGCTGTCTGTCTACAAAAGCTTTACCTTCAAAGTTAATGTTCAGCTTTATTCAAGTTAGAATTGCTTATATTTGTCAAGAAAGATCTTCTCTAAAGTGTTTTTCTTTGAATGTTAAGGATAAGGTCACTAGTTAAGGTCAATTATCAAGGTGACTTCTTAAAAGTACTTTTTCGAGCAAGATGGCTCAAGTCTTTTCCCACAGTAATTATGGAGAAAATAGTCAGTTTATGCTAGGATAAGACTGCACATCTATGCAGGCTGAACTTAGGCTTTGCTGTCTTCCAAAACTTTGAGTACAGCAGGGATATGCTATGGTGATCCATTGATTTCTTTAAATTTCATGAAAGTGTTATTTTATTGACATTACAATACAATTTGCTGTTACAGTTGAAGGTGAAATGTAAATGTAAGAGACTTTTAACAACAGTCACATTAGAACAGCATGAATTACAGCTCTCAGCATTCCCTTTTCAAGTAAAGAAACAGTAAGTTATTTTATTTTGTGTCAACTTCTACACAATTCTTTAAGAATTTTCACTGATTTGAAACTTTACATTACTAGAAAACTTCAGAGTGCATAGTAAGGATTTTGGTGAGACAGTGCAGACATGTATGCTGGTAATTGTCTTGCCTACCAAAATGTTGGAAATTTCACACACAAGCATATCGATGTTTTACTTCTTAAACCTAATAACTAAAGCTTGTCTACATGGTTTGGGAAGAATATTGAAAATATGTCATGATTTTATACTACAGCTCCTCTACCTTTAGATTCATTGATACCTTTTCCATCTTTATAATACAAAAAATTAAATGATTTCTATGATCCATGAAATGTGGTACATGAAAAGCTTTGGCTCAGAATCCATGTTTTTCCATGCCTACATACAATGAATATGTTTTTTCAAGACTAACACTTGAATATGTGTTTATTGTCTAGCCTGCGTGCGATGAACGAGACATCATAAGCGATGACAAGTCATGTATGTGCATTAGTGCATTAGTCTGTCTGTCAGGAGCTTGTGAATGGAATTTAATTTAACTTCATTTAATTGTTCCCCACCATTTATTTGTTCCCCACAATGAGTGGATGTTTCATGTGAAAGACTACTTGAAGGTCAAGGTCAAATTTTTGTCCCTTTCATAACATGCCCATTTATAGGTGGATTTCAAAATAAAATGGCGCTGTTATTTCCCTTTAGGTGTAGAATTGCTATATAAACTAGTTATGGCTGTAAGTCAAATGTCTAGGTCACATTTTAAGGTCAAATGTTTGCCAGCTTGATGAGTGTTGTCCATGGACAACCATTATAGTTATTGTGAGAGCTCAATGGAGAACTATACAAAGTGATTAAACATAGTTATGGACTGACCCCTGGAATTGTGATTTTGAATTATGAAAATTGTATATTTCTTGACTGTTTATTTCAGGGTTGAACATGAAATAGAAAACAAAGATGGCAGCAAAATTAGTTTACAGATGAATTATTCCCCTTTACCAGCCATAGATTTAGATGAAAATTTAGAACCTGTGAATGTCTTGCAGCGTAAGTAGGGTAGTCTTTTACAATTTGGCTTCAACACTTTTGTTTGATTCAACCTAATAATAACTTGAATTTTTGATGAGTGCAAGAATTGATTTTGCTCTTTTTCAGGTTGTATATATTAAGAAAAACATTTCACAAATCTTAAATTGACCAAATGAAAGCACATAAATTTCATACCTTTTATAATGAATGTATTGAATGATACTTAGTCTTATTATACTTAGTCTTATTACATGCCTTCAAGAAACTACATCTGAGTCTTGCATAACATTTTGTTTAAGATAAACTGTTACAATTGATGAAATGTATATTTATTTATTTTTGATGAGGCTGTATTTGTTTGTGTTTATGGTGTTTAAAATGACTTTTAACAGTACATGCATTGTGGTCTTATCATTCGGGCTTGCACACCTTCCAATGGATTTCTGTTGTTTCTGACTGTTACTACCATAATATTTCATCAGATCTACCAGCTGTATATCTCTTTAAGGCATACTTCCTATCACTCAACTATTGGTGGGAGACAAAGGGTCAGCGCAATACTATTGTAAGTGCCAATAAATATATCGGCACTTACAATAGTATTGCACTTACCCCTCGATTAATTTTGCTTGTCATATCGCCTTTGTCACATTTTGGATGAAAACTTGCAGAGACTTGTGCTTAAAGAAAATTCTATCAGTAATATTGACCATTTTCAAAATACTTTTTCCAGGTTCTGGAGTATTGTATGTATGTGTTCATTGTGCCAATGATGTGATAGCCTCAGATAGGACCGGGTCGTCTGATCCTTACTGTGTTGTATTCTGTGATAGAAGAAGAGTAAGTACACTGTCAAACTAGAGAGTGGGAGAGGTTAAAATGGTTTCATTAAGTCTGTCTTTTAAGGGGTTCCAACACCCATGGAAGATCTCAATATATATTGGGTTCAACCATACTTTCAGCATGAATTTAGTTATATTTTGGTGACTGATGTATATACTGGTTTCCTGTTGTTCTGCAACCAGTACAACCACATTTCAGTTGAGCCACTGACTGATCATCAAATTTAGGCTTACTACTTGTCATTCGACCCTGGTGGGAGTCAAATGACTTGTGTTGACAATCACTTTTGTTTAGCTGAGGAAGGAGTATTTCTCTTCTTCTGGATAAATGTATTTGCCGGTAAGTGGAAAAGCCTATGTCGGACAAGTAGGGCATGAGAATTCCACTTCCCTGCACAGGCACTAATAGCAATTACACTATGAAAAGGCCCTGGTGGTTGGGTGGGGAGAAGGGGGGTGGCAAAAGTTGGCTTATCAACAGCTCTTGTTTGAACTAAAACCATGTCACATTGCACAAGGGATTTACTTTACAGAAAGGTGTGCCTTATAAACCTTTCTCAAGGTTTCAGATAATATTCCTTCTGTAAAGGCGTATTTTAAGGATAGTACAGACAAAGATCAGCTTGCACAGAGGTACAGTCTTATCTTATCCTACATTAAATGCTTTCTACTTTATATTGCAGGAAAAGCCTAAGCCAGACTCGTTATAATGTCTGAAAAATTTGCAGTTTGTTCCAAATGTAATTTAAATTCTACAGGATAATGGATCATTTTGAAAAAATATTTCCTTCAAAAAGGTTTATCATTAGAATAATTCTTTTTGCATTTGTGACCCATCTTGCTAATAGGGACCATCTGGGAACTCTGTAAAAGAAATTTTTGAAAAAGAGATTGGTTCCAGCATAGGTGAAATGGAGGTCACATTTCAAAATTTCTTTCAAGAGAAGGTAGAATGATCATTCTAGATTCAGATAATACACACATTGCAAAAAGTTTCTACAATATTTGGTCTGTGTAAACCTCGCAGTCTGACTAGGGTCGACACATTACGCACTACACAGATGGTCCCTTTTCGCGTGATGGGTCACATTTATATTAAGTCTATTGAGCTTGATTTTTTATCTGTTAATTACAATGTATTGAAGAAAAGCCAATAACTGATCCTATTGCATTTCCAATTTGTTTCAGGTATTAACTACGCCTTACATAACTCAAACAAGAAATCCTTCCTGGGAGTCATTTACAGAGTTCTTTGTGAAAGATTTTACACAGGTAAGTTAAAAAAAAGTAACAGTGAATTGAGGTCTTTCATTTCCAATCCACATACACCATTGAATTTTGAGAATTGTCTCAATAGACCTTTTTGCAAAGCTGGGGCCCGTTTTACTAAACATCTTATGATCAATGTTTGCATAATTCAAAAGTTCAAGTTGATTCTAGATGAGTAGCAAAATATGAAATTCTGTCATGCATCATCTCATTGGAATTGTCTTCTAAAGACGCTTCCAATGAGATATTGCAAGACAGAATCTAACAATGAATGAAAATACAAGGTACAATTTGTAATTTTGACTCACAATTATTTTTTTCATAAGAAGTTTAGTAAAACGGGCCCCTGGTGTTAAATTACTGTAGGTGCCAATACAATTACTGAGCTACAGAAAGAATAATTTCAACATTACTTGCTAAAATCTTATATTATGAGTAGTCGTTGGAATCAGCTTGTTGAGATGATTCAAACAACTACTCACAACATAGGGTTTCTATGAGAAATAAAGATTTTAAACTTGCAATACAACCTCTTCTCTGTATCTCTAAAATTGAAGGCACCTTTAATTGAATTACTCTGAAGGTTGATGAAATTAAAGCCTAAGTAGTGTAAGACTCAATATATGGGATCAGCCCAGTGTCTATTCTAGGATTCAAAAAGTAGGAGGGAACTTTGTTGAAAAGCTGCAACATTGCCAAAAAGATCGAATTTTTTTGCTCTTTCTCTTTGTAAAAAAAAATTCCCCAACGTCTTCAAAAATAGGGGGGATTTTTCAAAAGTATGTCCTAAAATGCACAATCCCCCCTCCTAGAATAGACACTGCAACCAGGAGTCGGTCAAACAATTTTAAATGCCTATAGATTAGTCTCGCCACCAGACTCTTCTTCAAAGGGAGTTAAATCCACCAAAAAAATCTATTCAGTACCATGTGCAGGGTTTTAAGGGACGCAGATTTTGCATATCTGATATGCAAAAATAAGTAGCAAGGATCCTCAAAAAGATGTGATGTGAATCCCATAGATTCTCTTGGGTTCAACTTCAGAAAAGAATTCAAGACTGTTTTAAACAGTCTTCAATTCTTTCTTGAAGTTGAGCCCCAAATACATGTATTAGTATACTTCTATCAATTTCTTTACCTTTAACCAGGGAATAGCTCTAAATCTATAAATTACAAGATTACAGCCTTAAAAGAATAATCTATACCTGATGTAGGGACTCTCAGAATTTAAGGAAGGACCCTTAAGATCCCAAGGGTCGAGCCCTTTTGCCCCTTTTTTGATGATGTCGGACTAAACCCTGCCATGATTCTGAAAAGAATTATTTTTGTTCAGCACAAGGACTTTGATTAAAGAGGCATCCACGTAAAATTGAATATTGTGAATTAAAACTCCAAATAAAAAAGACTGCAGCCAGTCTATAGGTACAATTGTTGTAATATTTTGGCCTAACTAATTTAAAAAAAAAAATCAGGAATTCATGTGTATGTAATACCATCTGATTGATCTGCATTTGAGAACATTACCTCCCTTTACTTTACAGTGCCATTTATCATTCTATGTATTTGACTGGGACGGGACAAATGCTGTCAATGATGATTTTCTAGGCTCAGCTATCTACAATTTGACAGAGGTTAGTAGTTTTTAAAGAGGAATATTACATAAGAGCTGTGCCTGACCAGGGGCGTAGTACTACGCATTTTCTCTACTTGTCCCTGGAGAAGTAAAACATGATTTTCTACTTGTTCAGGATCAACATGAATTTGTTTGCAAAAATAGGAGAATAGATAAATTAGATAAATTACTGTTTTTAAAGAAAAAAATGCCGGAACCCAGCATTTTCTTCACTGAAAACAATTTTTTCTACCTTTTGATATTAACATTTGGCTAATTTATCTCTTTAGCATTTCGAGACTTGTCCTTTATTTACTTGTCCACGGACAGGTGGCACAGAAAAATATACTTGTCCGCAGGTAGAAAAGCCCGTGTGGGACAAGTAGAGCATTGAAATTTCACACCCCTGAATTGTTGGAAATGTCATGCAAATGCTTATATCATACACTACTAGTTAATGATTTTGTTGAATTTGTCTGAAAGCTTGACAAGTCTGTGAAAAAGCTTTTATTCCAAAATAATATAAACCTTAGTTAAAAAGATCCCTATTTAAAAAAATGTTTTGCTTTAAAATTTTAAGAAGACTTCATACATAATACAATGTACTAAAAAATTAAAACTTAATTTTATATAAAGGGCAAATAACAAAATATGTTCTTAATGTCTAAAACAATGGTTATGCACAGATCCCAAGGTACATGTATTGTTAAAGCTCTGTTTCAGCCTGTTTCCTTTCCATCTTTTATTATGTATGTTGAATTATTGTTTCAGAAAGAGCCCATGGTATCCCACAAGACCCTGGTGCTAGGTTACAACAAGCATGGTCAAGGTCAAGTGAGTGACCTTTCTCTAGGTCAGATAACTGTATCTGTGGTGTTCAGACCTGTAGCCTCTGTAGAAAGATCAGGTTTGTGGAAGTATAATTAGAGGATATTGAATGAGTGGTTATTGAGTACCATATTTATTAAACTAGTCATCTATAAACAGATAAAAATGAGGCTGAGCCCAATTTTTATCTGTTTTAGATGAGTCTTTTAATAAAATTCGGTATCAGATGAGCACAAATTTGATATTATTTTTATAATATGACCCAATTTTTTGTGATAAAACAAGGAAATTATGATATTTATGGATTTAAGTTATTCTGCGAAACATATAACGCCCTTTGTGAAATGACATCATCAAACCCATTTTGACATCATTTTCTTAATGAGCAACCTTTCTCATGGCTAGTTTAATTATCAGTTGTATTCAGACCGATGGCTTTTTAGATCACCTGAGCAAAACATGCTGAAGGGTGGATCACCTGAGCAAAACATGCTGAAGGGTAGATCACCTGAGCAAAACTTGCTGAAGGGTAGATTTAAGGATCATCCTGAGTCCGTCGTCTGTCGTCAACTTTCTTAAAACTTCTTCTCCTCCTGAACCACTGGACAGTAACTAATGGGCAGGTTTCAACCAAACTTGGCAGAAATATTCCTTAGATGACCCTTGTCTAAAATCATAATTTCTTCGCAAAATTGTTTTATTACTCAATCAAATACTGTTTTATCAGTACTGGTAGCAAGTACTTAGGGTAATCAAAATTGTCACAATTTAGACCCTATGTTATTTGTTAGAGGAAAAAAGCAATTGAATTCTTCATTCTATAATTGATATGACTCCTTCCAACTTGAGCTCTGGTGTTGTAATTGATATCAAAAATGACGGAAAACCAATAGTTAGGCGCTTTAATATATGTGACCCATCAGGAAAATAAGCGACCATCTGAGTAGTGCGTAATGGGTCAACCCTAATCAGACTGCATGGATTGCGCTGGCTGATTAGGGTTGAAACTAATTAAATTTGGCTTATTACCCTATTCTAAAATGACTGCTTTATCTTAATTGATAGTTGTTTTTGAAATGCTACCCCAGGTATGCCTTTTCCAGAAATATTCTTCTTATGCCCTAGCCATGAAATGGCAAAGAGCATTAACATTTCACTTGTCCATGTGTGAGTGTGTGTTGGTGTTGGGGGAGAGGGGGGGGGGGAGTGTCCCATATTTGTCCGTAGCATAACTTTTACATTTATGGATTAATTTCAAAATAACTTGGCACAGTTGTTCCCATGGGTGAGTATTAGTGTCATGTGAAGAGATTGTCCGGATACACCAGAGGTCAGAAATGAATGTCAAATAGGTCACGGGTTAAAATCAAGTATTTGTTTTCAAAGATCTCTCTGTATGGAATTTCCAGTTGGTCCTTTTTTACGTGACAGGTCACTTATATGAAATAGCATTCCAAGTTTGAATTCCTTGTCATCAATCCATTTTGATGTCCTTTTCAGAGAGATACCGCCTGACCAGTACAGATACTGCTGTAAATACCAACAACGAATTTCTATATGTGGAGGACATGGTTTCACCTGGCACTGTGGTAAGTATATCTGTGCCCTCCCCCCAGCTTAAAATTAAAGAATGGTTCAAATTCAAGGATTCTTCATTTTAGATAATGTTGTGTTTTAACTATGTACCTGAAAGCCAGGGGCCTGTTTTACTAAACATGTTACGATCATTTTTTGAGTAAGTCAAAAATTTAAGTTGCTTCTAGATTAGTAACAAAATATGGAATTCTGCCATGCATCATCTCATTGGAATCGTCTTCTAAAGACAATTCCAGTGAGATAGTGCAAGGCAGAATCTAACAATGAATGAAACATCAGTTACAATTTGTGATTTTGTCTTACGATTATTTTTTTTGTAAGAAGTTTTAAAAACGGGCCCCAGATTTCTACCGTTTAAGACCATTATGATCCCAGTGAGTTGAAAAAGAGGCAACTACAAAGAAGGGGATAAACAAATGTAACTGATTGGGATTTCTAGAAAGATAGATTTAATTCAAACTTTTATAAGGATATTGGAAAAAGGAAAATTATTTTTTTTTACAAAAACACATTGTTGTTAAATTATGTGGTTGTTTTGTAATGGGGTGAACTTAACACAGTTGTATGTTTTAATAGCTCTGACTCTTAAGAGGGGGTATATACCCCAGTTTTGTTTGCTGTGCAAAAAATTTAACCTATTGGAATATTTAATATTCTGTTCAAACCTATTCACCATTAAAGAACTACCTAACCTGTTAAGGGAGATAACTCATTGTATATTTGTAAGAATTGTGTCCCTTTTTTTTAAAAAAAATAGAGGGTTAAGTGCAATACTATTGTAAGTGCCTATAAATATATATGCACTTACAATAGTATTGCACTAACCTATCAATTTAATAATGATAGTCAAGCATTATTCCTCTCTTTTTGATAACAAAGATTTTTGTCAACTATCAAGCATCCCATGTATTCAGGGATTTGGTATTGACGTCTTTTAATAATGATAACTTTCTTTTCCTGTTTCCTTATTTGTTGATTTTATTTGTTGATTTCATTTGTTTGTTTTATCGTTCATTTTGACAGTCACTAACTAACTGGCTCAATACTAAGAACTCTGAACAGGTAAAACTAATGCATGGCCTGTAGATATAACAATATATATAATGGTGTAGGATAATATGTTCATGTTGTTTAGAGGGTCAGTGCAAAACTGTAAAAATTATGTTTAAGAAAGGAACTCACAATAGTTTTGCATTGAACTCTAGATTTATCCTTATAGTGCTGAGTAAAGGTCAATGTAGAATAACAGTAAAATCAAAGGGTTGAATGCATGTATTAAAATTTTTAATTGGTACATGTATTTCTTTTGAAAATTTTATTTATAAGTTAAAAAAGTTCTTGGTTGACAAAAAAAGACAAAAAGTGTAGACAAAGATCAGAATGCACATAAACCTAATCTTTGTTGTAACCTCCTGCTAAATATAGGAATATCAAAAATTCAGCACGAAAAAGGTTAATCTAAGATCTCTCATTTTACTGCAGTCAACAAAATGTTAAATTCATCAAGTTCAAGGACATATTATATGGAAGGGGCAGGACAAATGTGTTGTAAGTGCTTATAAATATATAGGCGCTTACAATAGTCTTGTGTTGACCTCTGTTTTGAAATGTCAACATTTCTTTTGGCATAAAAACTTGCAAAGTTGGATTATTACAGGGTACCAAATTTGAGACATATGTACTATTGCAGAGGTTAGTGGCCCAAATATAATCTGTGACAATAATATTGAATTAATTTTCAATATTTACCTTATACAATTTTATAGAATTGACAATATTTTTTATTTGTATATGGGGAATATTGAGGATTGGTATTGATTTGACCAACATTATTCTGATTAATCATGTACTGAATCGGATCAGATTTTAAAGAGCTCTGTTAAGATCTGAAATTGCCCAACACCCCCCCCCCCCCCAAAGTTTATGGGGGTCAAACCAAAATTTTTGGGAGTCAAGACTTGTTTGTAGGGAGTCAAAGATTGGCTAAGTTAACTCAATCAGCTGTCTGCATGTTCATCTGGGTCCTTTTAAAAAGGCCAAATTACAACACTACCTTGAAATGGATGATCTTTTTACATTTCTTATATCAATTCACTTTTCTATAAACTTTTTACAGAATTTTCAATATTTGTAAACGTTTGTGAAGATTTGCCCAAAGTCAAGGTCTTAACTGAATGATTAAATTGGTTTTGTCCAGAGTTAGACATTTTTCCTACTTTTATGAATGCATTGCAAAAAATTACTAGGCACAATTGTTCCCTTTGATGAGTAAAAATGTTGTGTGAACAATTTGTGCTGGTATGCTCAAGGTCATGGTAACAGTGGAATGCCAAATGATTCAACTGGTTTTGTCCAGAGGATATTTTTATGCCCCCGTATCGAGAGATCGGGGGCATATTATTTTACTCATGTCTGCCTGTCTGTCTGCCCGTCTGTCTGTCTGTCCGTCCGTCTGTCCAAAACTTAACCCGAAAACTTAACCTTGCCAATATCTTCAAGCCTATTCAAGATACAAAGCTAATGTTTGGCATGATGATAGATCTCAATGATCTGCATCCGCTGGTACCAAAGTCAAGGTCATGTGTCAAGGTCATATGTCAAGGTCAAACTTTGAAAAAAACTTAACCCGAAAACTTAACCTTGCTAATATCTTCAAGCCTATTCAAGATACTGTTATATATAGACTATAAATAAACCTAATGGTATTTACCATGTCTATTTTTAGAATTAGTCTGGGGATTTTCCAATATCTCTTGACACTTTAAGGTAATAGATATGTAGAAGATTTTAGATCTTTCTAGAAAGGCCTTTTGGAAGGTGATTCAGACTCTAGAGTATTCTTATGTTCTATACTATTCCAGATTGTTCTATAGTATTATATAAAGGGGTTCCTACAGCATTCTTGGTTCACTTGATTTAGACTTATGGTTTGATTTAGTAGTACTGTGTTAAACTAAAAGGGGATTTCTTGTTATCTTAAAAGTGTGTTTAAAAGCGTGTTTAATTTTAAATTCGGATATTATTGGACTTATTATTTGTGGACCAGGAACTTAATTAAATTGGATCTAAAATTAAAACTTTAGGATTAAACATTCAAGGTATTGTAAATTGTTTTTTGTATTAATTTCATATTGTCAATAATTCTGGTATTATTGTCAATAAATATTGTTAATTGTAAAGTTTGTTGCTGGCTTCTTTGTTCGTGTTACATTGGCACGTAACATTTGGGGGCTCGTCTCGAGATACGAATATCAGACAAACATACAAAACAAAACAAATCAAACAAATTCTTCATTTAAATCTGCTGTTCAAAATTATTTAAGAAATTAATTTCATATTTCAATTTTGATAAATCTAAAGTGCACTTTCACTATTATTTATCGAAATCTTACATTCTTATTCAAATACAGCAACAAGCTACCATGTCTTTTGACTTAGAAAAATTTACGCACGAGCCTTCCGTGGAGTTATTGAATTTGGGTAAAAAGCCTGATTTGCTCAATCTTGCCAAGCATTATGAATTAAAAGAAGTCAAGTCCTCATTGCGAAAGCATGAAATTAAGAATATTTTGGTTCAATATTTTGTTGATGAGGACATTTTTGATGAAAAGGCTCTGTCTCTCATTGTTGATGTTCCATCAGTTTCAAGCTCAAGAGAGCTTGAACTGTTAAAACTTCAACAAAGGGAGAAGGAATTGGAAATAGAAAGAGAGAGAGAAAATTACAAGAAAAACAATTAGAAATTGAAGAAAAAGAAAGAGAAAGGCAATTTCAAAGAGAAAAGGAAGAACGAGAAAGAGAAGAAAGAGAACAAGAAATAGAAAGAGAGAGGGAAAGAGAAGAAAGAGCAGAGAGAGAACGAGAAAAAGAACAAGAATTTCAATTACGATTAAAAGAATTAGAAATTCAAGATAGAGCAAATCAGCCCAGATATATGTATAATGACCACTTCGATGTAACAAAACATTTTAGGCTTGTCCCTCAATTTCAAGAAAATGAAGTTGATACATATTTCGAACATTTTGAAAAAGTTGCAAATAACTTGAAATGGCCAAAGGAGCAATGGACCTTACTTCTCCAAAGTGTCTTAGTAGGAAAAGCTCGCAATATTTATTCGCAACCTAGAACAGAACAAAGTAATGATTATGATACTGTAAAAGAACTCATTCTCAAAGGTTATGAGCTGGTTCCAGAAGCATACAGACA
Organism: Fragum whitleyi; assembly: GCA_948146395.1. Taxonomy (NCBI): domain Eukaryota; kingdom Metazoa; phylum Mollusca; class Bivalvia; order Cardiida; family Cardiidae; genus Fragum; species Fragum whitleyi. The sequence goes on from OX411544.1 coordinate 64,988,282, forward strand.
ACAATTTAGAAGTTGTAGAAAAGAATCTGGCCAGACTCACGTTGAATTTGCAAGAAACGAAGAAAAATTATTTGACAGGTGGTGCTATTCTAAGAAAATAGACCAAAATTATGATAATTTTAGACAACTTATATTAATTGAACAATTCAAAAATTGCATTCAATCTGACATTAAGTCACATTTAGATGAAAAAAATGTTGAAACTATACATGAAGCAGCTTGCTTAGCTGATGATTACTACCTTACACACAAGAATTCCTTTGTTAATAAAGCAAAACCTGCTTCCTCACATCCCCAAAATAAATCTATGTCTGGTGATTCATCTAGCATATCTAGTCAATCGAATTCACCTAAACCAAAGTCTACTGGTGAAACCAATGTTCAAAATCCCTTATCTCGAGTACATTGTACTTTTTGTAAAAAAACAGGTCACCTTATTTCAGAATGTTTTAGATTAAAAAGGAAGAAGGAACTGAGTGCAGCCAAACCTACAGGGCTCACCAGCCTTCAGCCTAAATCACAGCCTTCTTTTGAGTTAAATTCAATTGTTAAGGCAGAACCAAATTCTGATTCCTGTATGGAGATTTTTGAACCGTTCATGTTGGATGGTTTTGTATCACTTTCAGGTGATATGTGCCCACCTACCCCTATTAAAATTTTAAGAGACACAGGAGCTTCTCAATCTCTTATTTTAGCAGATGTTCTGCCTTTTTCTGAGAAGACTTCGTCTGGTACTAGTGTCGTTATTCAGGGTGTAGAGTGTGGTGTTATTAATGTTCCTCTTCATAAGGTTAATTTGTCCTCGGATTTGGTTACTGGTTCTGTGGTTGTTGGTGTTAAACATTCTTTACCATTTAAAGGTGTACATTTATTGCTAGGCAATGACTTAGCTGGAGATAAGGTTGTTGTTAATCCTCTTGTAACTGACACACCTAATGTAGGTCAAACAGATGATCCTATTTTGCAGGAAATACCTGATTTGTACCCTTCATGTGCAGTAACTCGGGGTATGGCTAAAAAAGCTTCCTTGAAAAATTCAAATGATATTGACTTAACTGATACTTTTGTTGGTCAATATTTCAATGACGAGATTAAAAAGTCTTTTAATCTTAGTCTGCCTGATACTCAGACAGACTCGTCAAAATTTTGTCAGTCATCTCCAAGGTCAAATGACCAAGGTCATGAAACACATTCAAAGTCAAAGTTAATCCAGGAACAGCAAAATGATCCTGAGATTTCAAAGTTAATTGATAGGGCATTACCCGAAAAAGAAATGTCTCAGAATCCTGTTTGTTACTATAAAAAGAATGGTATTCTGATGAGAAAATGGCGACCATTTGATGTCCCAGCTGATGACGATTGGGCTGTTCATCACCAAATTGTTGTTCCAAAGTCATATCGCCATGAAATACTTAGTATTGCACATGAAAGTCCAATGTCTGGTCATTTAGGTGTAAACAAGACTTATCACAAGATTATGACTCATTTCTTTTGGCCTGGACTTAAATCGGACGTTTCCAAATATTGTAAAAGTTGCCACACTTGTCAAATGGTAGGGAAACCTAACCAAGTTATTCCAAAAGCAAGGTTACAACCCATTCCAGCTTTTGATGAACCTTTCAGTCGAATAATAATAGACTGCGTTGGTCCTTTACCAAAAACCAAGTCAGGTTCTGAATATTTGTTGACAATTATGTGTGCTCCTACCCGCTTCCCAGAAGCAATTCCTTTAAGAAACATTAAGGCAAAGTCAATTATTAAGGCTCTTGTCAAGTTCTTTACTTTTGTTGGCCTTCCAAAATCAGTTCAGTCTGATCAAGGATCAAACTTCATGTCAGGCATATTCCAACAGGTTATGCATGAATTAGGTATCAAGCAATATCGGTCATCTGCTTATCACCCTGAAAGTCAAGGTGCTTTAGAAAGATTTCATCAGACCCTAAAGAATATGATAAGGTCATATTGTTTTGATACTGATAAAAATTGGGATGAAGGTATTCATTTGCTATTATTTGCAGTCAGAGAATCTGTTCAAGAATCTCTTGGCTTTAGCCCCTTTGAGTTAGTGTTTGGTCATTCTGTTCGTGGGCCATTAACACTCTTAAAAGAGAAATTTCTTGCTGATGATGAAACACCCTTGAACTTGTTACAGTATGTTTCTGACTTCAGAAATAAACTGTCTAGGGCATGTGAGGTTGCTAGGTCAAATCTTAAATCATCTCAGAGCAAAATGAAGGCAAGATATGACAAGCATAGTGTTGATAGGAAATTTGAACCAGGTGATAAAGTCCTTGCTCTTTTGCCAATACCTGGCCGACCCTTACAGGCAAGATATTATGGCCCGTATACTATTGATAAGAAAACAAGTGATTTGAATTATATCATCAATACTCCCGGAAGGCGTAAAAATAAACAAATGTGTCATGTGAATATGTTAAAAAAGTATTTTGACAGAGATAGCTCTATTTCAAAACCAATTACAGTTGTAAACACTGTCCCACAAGAATCAAATGTGATTGAATCAGAAGTTAGTTCAGACTTTAGTGAAAAATCTGTTCCTGGTCCACCTAAACTTGAGAACTCTGAAATACTAAAGAATCTTGACGACAAACTTTCACATTTGGAGCCATCTCAACGAGAAGAGCTGAAACAGTTGATTAATGAATATAAACACTTGTTTCCTGACATCCCAACAAGAACTGATAAAATATATCATGATGTCATTGTGGAAGATTCTCAACCAATAAAACAACATCCTTATAGAATGAATCCAGTGAAACAAAAAGCCCTTCAAGATGAAGTGAATTACTTATTGGAGAATGACTTTATTGAACCCAGCCAAAGTAATTACAGTTCACCATGTATATTAGTTCCAAAGCCAAATGGAACATACAGAATGTGTACTGACTATCGAAAAGTGAACTCTGTGACAAAAACTGACTCTTTTCCTATACCAAGAATTGATGACTGTATTGACAAAGTCGGTAATTCTAAATATGTCACCAAATTTGACCTTCTCAAAGGATTCTGGCAAGTTCCGCTCACTGATAGGGCTAAAGAAGTATCAGCATTTGCTACTCCAACTGGTCTGTACCAGTACAAAGTTATGCCGTTTGGGATGAAAAATTCTCCTGCGACGTTTCAGCGGCTTGTAAATATGGTTATAGCTGGCTTAGATGGCTGTGACGCATACATCGACGACGTCATCATCTACACAGACACATGGAGTGACCATATTCAAAGAATCAAACAATTCTTCGACCGTCTCAGTGATGCAAAATTGACTGTTAATCTGGGAAAAACAGAATTTTGTCATGCTACTGTTACTTTTTTAGGACATCTTGTGGGACAGGGTCAAGTTAAACCTTTAGAATCTAAGGTCAATGCTATCTCTGAGTTTCCTGTGCCTGCTACTAAAAAGCAACTGATGCGATTTCTTGGTATGGCTGGCTACTATAGAAAGTTTTGTAAGAATTTTTCTATAATAGCTGAACCTTTAACAAATTTATTAAAGAAAAATGTTAAGTTCAAATGGAATGATAACTGTCAAGTTGCCTTTGATCGCTTGAAAGCCATACTAAAGAGCACACCAGTTCTTTTAGCACCTGATTTTGACAAATGTTTCAAATTAGCTGTTGATGCAAGTGATGTGGGTATTGGTGCTGTTCTTTTGCAAGAAGACAATGACGGTATTGATCATCCCGTTTGTTATTTTTCTAAAAAATTAAACAAACATCAGAAAAACTACTCAACCATTGAAAAAGAATGTCTTGCTCTGATTTTGGCAATCCAACATTTTGAAGTTTATTTAACATCTGCAACTTCTCCTATAGTTGTTTTCAGTGACCACAATCCCTTAAGTTTTCTTCACAAACTTAAGAGTAAGAACCAAAGATTATTGAGGTGGAGTTTGTCACTTCAAGAATTTGATCTTGATGTAAGACACATTAAAGGAAAAGACAATATTATACCAGATGCTCTGTCAAGAGTCTAAAATTTTGAATTGTCTTATCTTTAATATAAAATTGAATTTAACAGTACCATTTTACTTTATTTTTTGTTTATATGTATGTATATATGTTTGTATATATATCTCTTTTTCAATTCTTTTGATGAAAATTGTTTGTATTTTCATGCTAGATGTGCTGAAATGTTTCAACAAATCATGATATTATCAATTATGTAAAGTATATTATCATTGTATATGCTAAAGATAATACAAAAAGAAAGATTTATTTCATAAACCTTTCTTTTTTCTTTCAAGGGGGAAAGTGTTATATATAGACTATAAATAAACCTAATGGTATTTACCATGTCTATTTTTAGAATTAGTCTGGGGATTTTCCAATATCTCTTGACACTTTAAGGTAATAGATATGTAGAAGATTTTAGATCTTTCTAGAAAGGCCTTTTGGAAGGTGATTCAGACTCTAGAGTATTCTTATGTTCTATACTATTCCAGATTGTTCTATAGTATTATATAAAGGGGTTCCTACAGCATTCTTGGTTCACTTGATTTAGACTTATGGTTTCATTTAGTAGTACTGTGTTAAACTAAAAGGGGATTTCTTGTTATCTTAAAAGTGTGTTTAAAAGCGTGTTTAATTTTAAATTCGGATATTATTGGACTTATTATTTGTGGACCAGGAACTTAATTAAATTGGATCTAAAATTAAAACTTTAGGATTAAACATTCAAGGTATTGTAAATTGTTTTTTGTATTAATTTCATATTGTCAATAATTCTGGTATTATTGTCAATAAATATTGTTAATTGTAAAGTTTGTTGCTGGCTTCTTTGTTCGTGTTACATTGGCACGTAACAATACAAAGCTAATATTTGGCATGATGATAGATCTCAATGATCCGCATCCGCTGGTACCAAAGTCAAGGTCATGTGACAAGGTCAAGGTCATCTGTCAAGGTCAAACTTTGAAAAAAATGCCGTTACAGGGGCATTTGTGTTTCACAAACACATCTTGTTTACATTTATATTTTGTTTTAGAAATATTTTTGCTCAATTTTGCCTTAGTTTTGTTCAAAACGTTCAAAATTCATTATAGTTATTCAACATGATACACAGAATAATGTATTATATTCTTTAATTCATTGACATTCAATTTATATGATATAAAATAATCTTGACTAATCTTAGCTTGGTCGATTCTGGAGAAAACTAGTATTGCATCAGCAGCATCATTGTCACAGTATGAAGACTTTGACATTTTGTGATATATCTATTACTATATGCATTCACTTAAAACTTGATATATTTGCTCGCTTTCAAAAGAGTAAACTCTACAAGCGAGAGGGATACGCCAGACGCCTGTCAAATGACAGAATGTCTTATAAGATCATCCATGACATCCAATGTCCACTTCTTTGTCTGGAGCATAACTATGTCACCTTGTGTCATTATGACTTGAATGTTCCTCTCATTGTTACAGTGCCCAAGATCGGTAACTCTACTAGGCTTAATTTTTCAGCTCCACTGCCTGAAGGCCACTGGGACTATTGTCATGGCCCTTTGTTCATTGTTTGTCCTTGCGTCCAGAAAGTTACTTTTTCTTTTAAAAATCTTCTCCTCAGAAACTACTGGATGATCGAGTTTCAAGGAAACTTCACAGGAACAATCCTTGGGTGTTCCTCTTTCAAAGTTGTTCATAAATTTTTTATCCAATGATAAACATGCTCTTATCGGCAGGGCTAATTTCTAAATATGGACTTTTCTCAGAACCTGATTGATTGATATTACTTATATCTTACATGAATGATCATTGGGTGTCCCTTCATCAGGCTTCAATAAATACTGTGGTTGGATGAAAAAAATGTCTTTTATGGGCGGAGGTCATTTCTCTTTATATTACATTGTGGAAACTTTGAAAATTACATTCTCAGTACCTGATTTATAGATGTCAAATAAATTTCACATGAATGATCCTGGATGTCCCTTCATCAGGCTACAAAAATTGTTTTGATTAGAGGAAAAAAATTGTCTTTTATAGGCAGAGGTCATTTAAAATGATTCATCAACAAAAATCATCCTGCATTTATGTTCAGTCTGATTTTAGTCATTACCAACTGTCTGTGCTTTGAGCTAAAATTATTTATTAAACCAGTCTCTAAAAGAAATACTGTTATTGGTCTAAAAGCAGGCTTTCTAAATGTCTCCTGCTTTGCTCAGGGATAGCAGTTTGGCTGTGACTCATGCTGGAAAGTCATGGGTTTGAATCTTGTCATTTAGGTATATCCTTGGGCAAGGCATTTCAGGGCAACAGCCTTATACTTGTGATGCACAAAGAATTATGAATATGTGACCCGTCACATGAAAAGGGACCATCTGGGTAGTGTGTAATGGCGCCACCCTAGTCAAACTGTGTGGATTGAGCAGACTGACTAGGGTTGAAATTTTTTGCACTTTGTTTTTTATTCTGAATCTAGAATGATCAATCCACCTTGCTGTTAAAGAAGATTGAAATGTGACTTTTGGTTGACCTATGCTGAACCCAATCTCCTTGTCAACATACAATGCTCATATTTGGCATAAAGATAGATCTCATGGATACATATCTGCAGATACCATTGCCAACATCATGTGAAAAGGTCAAGATTACCTATGAAGGTCAAACTGTAAAAAAATGCTGTTTTGTGGGGCAATTGTGTTTTACACAAACATGTCTTGTCTAATCATGAAGAACTTGGACATTTTATTATTCAGCTACTTGAAAAAATAGAGTATGATAACCAGCTTAACAGCTATTATATAAAATCACCCTCAATATTACTAAGATATGTTCTATACTTCCGAATGTGAATGCCTTAACAATAACATGTAAGCAATTGCCTATGCTTTCTCTGAAAAGATTTTTCAATGTCAATATGACAAAATGACATGTGATCTTCAGTCCATGATCTTTTGCGTAAAGACCTGTTTAACATTACATGTCTTATACTTAGGTTTGTAAATGCATTACTTCAACAATGGTTGAAAGACATTCAGGGATAAACTAACACAATAAAAATAATAATATTTTTTATTAACCTTGGGTATGTTGTGCTCTAGGTGAAATATGGAAAGAAAAAGAAAAAGTCAAAGGTAACCTGTAAAAATTTTATTTCCTAGAAGTTTAAGTCAGATTCCTTTTTTGCGAATTAAAAAAATCTTTTAAAAGAATAAGTAGTTGCATGTGTTAGTAGCCTTTTGCTTATTGAAGCTTAAGAATGCCGCTTTCAAACAGAGAAGGCTTTTAGGACCTGTTGGAAATGATCCCTTGAATAAATATTGCAGACAACAAAATAAACATGAACAAAGGAGAATGGAGTTAGAGAGAATAAAACATTTACCAATATCAATTTTATCTGAAAAATAACACCAAAAACATCAATTGCATGGTATTAGATCTTAATTAAAGGCCATTCTTCTGCTCATTATTAACACCTTTGCTTGCTTTTGCTTGCTTCTAGTATTTATTTTACAATCAAATCACATGTAATTTGTTAAAAGGATTATGAAATAACATTGTTTGAGATTTTTACATTGTTTGAATACAAAACATTCAAAAAGCTTTTTGCAAAAACAATATTGGTGGGAAGATTGATATATTTATTGTCAATAATATTGACATTGATAATGGATCGATTCCAATATTTCCCATGCATGACCAGTAATATTGTCAATCTATAGAATTGACAATTTTACTGGTTAAAATGTGAAATATTGGAATTGATAATTAGTCATATAAGCCTCAAAAGGATGATCAATTTTGAAGATAGTTTCAATATGAATATTGAATATGATATAGGGGCTTTTTCTTTGATAGGATTAACCCAATTCAGAAAGTCAAGTGTTAACCTAGAGGTTAACAATTACAATTGAGCCTGTAAGTTACATTTCCAACAATTACACATGTGTGTAACGAGAAGCCTCAAATCAACCTCTGCAGTCGCTTAATCTGAACAGAGTCTTTTCTACGCACTGAATTTGTTGCTAGGGACCCATTCTCTCTGTTCACTGTTGCAGAATACTTCATTGGCACTTTGTGGCTGTACAAGAAACCAGATGTCTGACCATCACACACATCTGACACCTGTCACGCATAGGCTCAATTATTTTGTTAACCCTGAGTTTACCTCTAAAATATTTGATAAAATTGGGTCAATGAGTAAGGCAGCTAGTCAAATTTGTAAGCTCTGTTCCCATGCAAGCTTTTATCCTACCCCCAATTTTAAGACATTAGTTGTAATAGAAAGCTGATCTTTAATGCAAATGCACCCTTTTGTTTGTGACTCCTCGGGAAAATATACTTTAAAGGTTAAAGTTAGATTTTTATAATCTAATTCTTTTTAGCCTAGCTATTTTGAAACAAAGGATCAAGCCATAGTTGCTGTTTTGATATTGATATGCTAAGATCTGTTGCATGAAGATGAAAAACTTAATTAATTTGATTAGGTTGCATGGTATGTAACAGTAGATATTTAAGAACATTTAAGTTTCACAAGTCATACTTTTTATGTTGTTCTGTATTTTTTGTAAGACACATGCATGACTTTATATTAACTGAACTGCAGACTTTTTATCTTAAATCTGGAGTTTATGTTGTAGTGCATGGATGAAGTTATTTGTCAAGTGTGGGAAATGATAATGAAATCATAATATGGTCTTAAGTCTATTGTTCAAATAGAACAGAACTTTATTTCAACTTAAGCATACATAGCTCATGAATGATATAAATATACAAACTAAAAAAACAATGAATATCAGTTGATAACTTAAACAATGAAAAACATTTTTTTTTTTCAATAAAACTATAACATTGGTGAGACTGTTACTTATTTTCAAAAATTTAGCTTAGGGTCAAATTAAATTTTCATCCTGGCGTAACTTAAAAGCTTTAATACAAAAAGATGCCAATTTATACAAAGTAGATTTTTTTGTTTGAATTAAAAAATTGTACAAATTTGAGCATACAAATGTATTTGGTCTAGTAATGAAATATTTTGGAATGAGATTTTGTCGCAAATCTTTGAATACCGTATTCAATCATAGTGAAGAAATTACCTAGAGCTATTTTGAGGGAATTTTGTGACATTTAGATTTAACTCTTGTCATGCTGAACCTGGAATATTACTGCTTTTGCAGGAGCTATAGACCAACATCGGCCTGCACATATGTGCAGTCTGATGTTAGTCTACACCACCTGTTTCCCACTTTCAAACCAGAATTGTCAAAAAATTTAGTTTTTCAAATAAAAATTGACCTATAGTTGGTACTTTCAGCACTTTTTGCCCTTTGATTTTGATGAAAATTTTTAGCCAAAATTTATTCAGCATGACAAGGGTTAAGGCAAGTCTATATAAGACTCAAGCCAAGGGATCAAGTCATTGCGTCATCTTATTATTGTCATGAAACTTAGATTCAATCAATAAAACAGTTGAAATTTTGAGATATTTCAAATCAGGACATTTAGCTGAATTTAATCATTGCACCATAACACTTGTTACTCTAGCTCTAAAATGATGGTGTTATGAGGCTTTGGTTGCCCACTGATAATATGGTGCTTATGAATCATTATAACCAACTTAGCAGAAAGGGAACTATATAGATCTACCGTAATAGAACTGAAAATTGACCAAAGTCATACATCTTACAGGTTTATGCTTTATGCATGAATACAAATTATATTTCTTCAAATAATCCCTATGATTGCATTAATAATATATCATATCAAAAATCTTTGAATCATGATATTTTAAGATTAGTCTGATCTTTTCATGTTTTCTATTACATTTAGGGTGGTGGAATCAAGCTCTCTAAGACACAGTCAACAACAAAGGATGCAGATATTTTAGAAGGTAAGGTACAAAATCCATGTTGTACCGTGCTAAATTCAGATTTTGTTTCAAATTGCTAATTTTTTGGGTGATTCATCATTAGTCATTCTCAAGCTTTACCTATGAATACAGTGTAAACTAAGATCAGTCTGCACATCTGTGCAGGCTGATCTTAGTCTATACTTTCTGCCAAAGCTTTGTGTTTAGTAGGAATACCAGTATGCACTGAAAAGCACGGTAATGGCTAAAGAAGTCTACATTTATTGTACTATTTCCAATGCTGTTGCATGCTTCTTAATATTGAATATCAATAATAAGTGGAGAGTTAACTTGTATTTCTTGGATATGAAGAACTTTTCATATAAAACATATATGACCTGTACATATGTAACATGATGTTTCTTGCAATGACTCATGTGTGTGAAGTGGACTTGGATCAGCCTGTTTATCTTCACAGCCAGATCAGTCTTCACCATACTCTTTGTTAATTGCTACTGACTATAAATCTTCCTAGGAGGACTAGGAATGTTTTTAATATACGTCTATGGACTGCCTAATATAGATGGTTAGGCGGGAAGCAGTTGTAACTGCCTATATGTTTATTGGCAGTTACAACTGTTTAGTGCCATGCCATTGTTATCTGCATTTCAGGGGAATGTGTAATTGTTTGAAAAATTGCATTCTGGCTATAATCAAAGTTTCAGAATATTTGAAAAAAGGCTTTAAGATGCATTTAATCATACTCCTACCAATTTCTATTTCAAATTCAAAGTACATTGCATTGATCAGGTTTTCATATTTATTTGAAATTGAAAGTAATAGAACTCCCAGTCAAAAGTATAAAACCTAGATTTCTTTCAATTTCCTTTCTTTTTCATATTTTTTGCAGATAAAGTATTTGTGGATTTGACATTGATTAGGGGCCGTGATCTTGTGGCCAAGGACAGGAATGGTGTGTATCATTTAAGATTGGCTAAAATTGAGAGTGATTGAACAGAGTGATTGAACACAATAATTCATGAATGGATGTCGTATGAATCATGAAACATGCCCTGTGTTCAGGATGTAAAAACGTTGGCGAAACATTTTCGAAATGATACCTTGCATTGCACGTATGTGCACATGCAAAGCAGGGTATCATCTCGAAGCGCCTCCGTTTCTACATCCATGGTTTGAAAGGGCCATTTTCTGGATGCGAAGATTATTGTAAAGGTAACAATCATTTTGGAATATCATGTCAATTATATTGAAAGCTAGCAATGAAAACGCTGATGACAAAATCAAAATGATTGTTAGTTCAAGGTCAACAGTCAAGTTCACTATTCACAGATTTCTTTGGTTTGAATGGTTTACAATGGCTTTTTTTATATTCTGTAAAAAAGATTGACTAAAAACAGCTTAATGGGAACTAGCCCTGCATAGGGTGCAATCAATCCGGAAATTTGGCGATTCTACAGACATAAATGACATCACAAACATAAACGATCACGCAAAAGGATGACATGGCATAAAACAAAATCAACGAAAGATTGAAAATGGGCATATCATAATTTGATAACAAAATGCGGTGTTTTACTGTGTTTTGTCATCAATTTATGATATGCCCAAATGATCTCGAAAGACGATCGGAAAGAATTAACAAAATGTGATTTTCTTCATGCATATTAACTGAAGTACCAGCAGGAGCCAAATTACCTAAAAAATGACCCAAAATTACTACACTTCCTTCCGAGGTACTTTTCAAGTTACGGAAAAGTCTGAGCAATGTTCTGAATGAGGGTGCAATATGTCTTATTATTGAACATTGTTTGTAAAATGATGTAATCACATCAATTATGATGTCAAAATAAAATCGTCATATGGCTTGTTTTGCTTTAAATCTGAAAGCATGATTAAGTATTGAATATGTACTCTTTGCAGGATTTAGTGATCCATTTTGTGAGGTGAAGTTAGGAAGTGAAAAAGTTTTTTCAACAAAGGTGAAAAAACGAACTTTAGCGCCAGAATGGAATGAATCTGTTACATTTCAAATGACAGAGGAATGTGGGATGTTAGAAATCGTGAGTCTTTTGTCATATAAATGTTGAGTTTCAATAAATTGATTTATAATATGACCTGCATTGTTGGAGTGAAATAACCTTGTTGAATATTTTTGATAATACACAGGTGTTATTAGCTCGGCTTTTTTCGGAGAAAACCCCAGGTATTGTTATAGCCTCCGTGTCGTTGTTGTCTTCGTTGTTGTCGACGTTGTTGTCGTCGTCGTGCGAAAACTTTGACATTTTGTTATATCTCTGGTTCTACTGAAGGCATTCACTTGAAACTTGGCACACATGTTCACCATCAAAAGAGCAACCCATACTATCAAGGGGGATACCTTTAGATGCATTTTGTGCAAATCATGCCCCTTTTTCGACTTAGATTTTTTCCCACCATCCAGCAATTGACAGCTGAGCGTAGGCACCCGTAGGCGGTGTTCTTGTTACACTTGTGAATAAACTATACAATGGAGCTTAAAGCGACATTATATTTTCGTTGTGAAATGTTGTGAATGTCATTACACAAATTGCGTCACATATATGTTTTATGGAATAATTTGAATCCAAAATTTACGGCATTTCCTTGATTTATCACAAAAATTGAGGTCATATTACAAAAAGGACATCAAATTTGTACTCATAAGATACCAATTTTATTAAAGAAGTCATCTAAAACAAATAAAAACTTGGCACAGCCTTGTTTTTATCCGTTTAAAGATGACTCATTTAATAAGGTTGTTTGGTTTTCCTATGCCATATTATCATATATGATATCATAAATCCTGTAAATGCATTGTTAATGAAGAACTACCGGTAATTTCAAGCTTACTACACTTTGACACTTTTGATATGTAGACACATGTCTAAAAACCAAAGGTCTTCCGGCACTTAATTAAAATTCCACAAAATAAGTGGAGAGGGTGTTTTCAGTGATCTCACATACAAATTTTGTGATATACAGTATTTTTTCCTTTTTTTCAGCAAATGTATGATAAAGACATGTTTGTAGATGACTTTATGGGTAAAGTTTTGCTTACCTTAGATCAGCTCAAGGAACTCTCTTTGCAGGTAGGGCTGAACATTATTATAATGATGCCCTTACATCCTAGCATTTAGCCCTTATTCAGATGAATTTAAATTTTGTTTCAAACAAAGTTCAAATTTATTCAGTTAGGCTTAAGTTGTTCCAACCAAAATCAGTGGAAAGGTGGAAGTGTGGGCTAAGATCGGACTGCATTTAGTCTTTACTGTCTGTCAAAGCTTTGTAAACTGCAGGTATATGCATTGAACAGCATGGGAATGATTAAAAGGTAGTAATTTTTTTGCAGAAATACAATACTTAATAATTGTTTCTTCTGAAAAATAAAAATCCTATAGCAGACTTTCAACATAACTGGTTTGTGTTTAAAAGGGAATTGAGATTTGAACAAAGGTGGAGAAAACTATCCATGGCTTAAATTTTTTCTCAATGTATGATTTCATAGAGAAATCATTACTTATAATCGTGTGAAAAAATGCTTTAAATGTTACAGTATTATTTATGTAGTACAGAATAAATTGAAATGATATTTATTGACTGGCTAGTCATCTATTGAAACTTTTATTTTGCATTGTCTAGGGTACAGCTGAGTGGTTCCCATTGGCTCATATCAAATCTGGTGAGATACAGCTGAGTTGTGTTGTGACAGATAAGGACACTATTAAACCAGTAAGTATTTATCAACACATCATTGTCTCAATAAGAAATGCCATTAAATTCAGCTAATATGAGTTACAACAGATAAAGATTCCATGAAACTAATATGTGTTTATCAAGACATCATCTTAATGCCATTACATACAGCTGAGATGTCTTTTGACAGATAAGGCCACCATTAAAACAGTAAGTACCGGTATTTATCAAGACATCATCTTACAGAAAAAAATAAATACCATTAAATAAAGCTGATAGGTGCCGTGACAGATAAGGAAACCATTTAACCTGTAAGTTTTACCATCTCCCAGTTCTTTAAGTTGTAAGTGTATGCAGTGTTCAGGCACCAATAGCCTTTTAGCAAAGAGAAGCCAAGTTAGCAACTTTTTAAGTCGCTTGCGCTCGCGCTGCGACTTATTGTGGCCTTACGAAGTTTTCTGGACAGGTCAAACAAGGTCAAAGACAGACCTCTTAACGTCTTTTGTATTTCTGTTTTGAGACAAAGTAGATCTCTGATTTCTTGTCCGCACTTTATGGTAATAAATGTAACGAAATAATGCCACATTTTGCGATCGCATGAAAGTGTAGAAGAAATATACATCATATTTCTTAAACGCCATATGAGGCAGGGAAAAGAATTTCAAAAAAACAAAAACAAAAAACACCCTAACCACACCTGTTTAATATGCAGTTAAGAGTTTTTTCGTAAACCATTGAAATATAGTGCACTACGCGCAGAAATACAGACGCGTTTTAGAAAAAGAATAACATCGGTTTTCAACGAAAACCTCGTAACCACAATTTGTTTTTGCATACAGTTGAGGGGTTTTCGTTGAAAGCAGGGCTCTCGGAACAACAACAAACTTTTCTCAGTGGACGACAAAAAATCCTATCAAAGGATTCCACCGGACGACAAGTTTTTCTAAGGTAATCTCTCGGCTGTGTATAAAATGTATTTGATTGTTTACGTAAGTTAGGCTAACTGTCGCGTGAAAAATCGATAATAGCCATATCTGAAGTCCGATAGATGGGCGCGGTAGGGGTGGCGTTAATTGACGCCAACAGCCAATGGTAATCGGTTATTTGTAGACCTTGTAGGCGGAGCCTGACTATCAATGAATTGAATCTAGACTCTGCCAGACAATGTGTTTTGGTGATTGTTAGGCATAAACGAAACACGTGAACTATTAATATATTGATCGAAGCAGTTGATTCACTAATTATATACCGGTAATTGAATTCGAGCAGGGCCCCAATTTAGACGAAGACAATAGTGAGACATAATTGACCCGATTTGTTCGTAACTAGTAAATGATTAGTCTGTGTCCTTCGAACTGTCCCCAATCTCTTTTACCTTTTTTAAAATCGGTATTTTGACTTAAAACAATTATTTAATTAAAGAAATGTTCCGAAAAAACACAAAACAAATGACTACCGGTGAATCTCTGAAACGCCGTGCATGTGCTTAATTCCGTCGGATACCGTATTTCGAAAATGGAAAGCTCCGGATCAGCCTACTGATCAGACACGTTTTGAAATGAAAAAAAAAAATGAACACAAATCAAGAGACAAGTGGTTCGGAAAGTTTGATTATTTCAATCTAAAAAAAAATAAAGAAGAAAAAGAGAGAGATAACCAATGCAGTTCAAACATACAATCTTTTGTAATGAAAATGAATTCTGAATTTTTTCTCTCAATTGGCAACATCTGCAAAGAGAATCATCGCATTGACTTATATGTTGAGATTTTTTTAAAGTCTTAGTAAATACAAAAACATTTTTTGACCTCTTTTTAACTTCTGGCAAAAAGGAGATATGACTGTTTCAAAGACTTGCTTCTGTATTGGTTTTATATGGTTTTAAACTGAACCGGGAAAAGTTTTGTCATCTACTGAGCCCATCTCCAAAAATGAATAAAAAAAATGTAAAAAGCATTGGGATAAAAAAAAGAAAATGTTTTTTACAAGCAATTCTTTCTTTTCAATCAATGTTTTCCTTAAGATAACCATTCTGGTGACTAAAACATTGGATTGTGTGGTAAAAGGTTAATAAATTGTCGTTTCAATATCATAGTTTTGCATGGTACAAAATCAACCCTCATAATGATGGAATCTAACTTTTTTGTGTTGGATCCAACTTTTTCTGAAGTTGGATTCCTGGAATCCTACTTTCAAAACCCTAGTGAGAGCCCTGGAAAGCATAGAAAAAATAGTTCGCGCATGCGCAGTTATTCAGACACGCTCTCGTATAGATCCAGTCGCCATTTTCTCATCGGTTGTTATTCGCTTCGTTTTGACAGAAACTCTGATTTAGGACCAAATAAAATTAGATATTCTTAAAAATTTATCTATCAACATTTCTAGTCAATCGATGAAGAAGCATTATTCTCGAAAGAAGAATTTGATTCTATGGAATATTCCCAGATATGAACAAAATGAAAAACTCCACCCACCAATGTTAAAATCGATCAAAGTCAAAATAAGGAGATATGGTGAAACTTGTGTATTTTTTTAAATACTTGACCCAGAATAGTGGTAACATTTTCATCTTTTTCACTTCGAAAATTATTATTCTGTTCTATGAAAACCGATGATTGTATTCATCCCGTCTCAAAATGTCATTTGTGACAGAAAATGATAGGCTGGTTAGAAGTTTTGACAAGTATGTTTTATTATACCCCAGCAAAACTTTTTGTAGCTCCACTAAAAGAATGTCACCCATATCGTGAACCTATGTAGAGGAATAGCAGGAGGCTCGGTTAGGGTATTGTGAAAGTACTGGTATGAAAAAAACTAGAATCCATGGTTTGGTGCTCCAGTCGCTGCGGTATGAAAATGGCGCAAAACCCCAATAAACCATACCCCCGCAAAACGATCGTCAGTGTTCTCCCCAGCCCAATAAGCTGTATCAGCCCCACTACAGCTTCATCTAAAACAGTGTTATGCCCCTACAGCTTTAAAACTACCCCACCGCTTAATTTCTTCAAAATGGTCATCAAATAGAGAAATTTTAGTTATCTTGTGTCAAAAACTGATGAAATAAGGCAAAACTGATGAATTAAGGCATTTTGTACAATAAATATGCATAAAGACATTATTGGAAAAGAAGAAATTGCTCCAGATGCTTTAGATGTTTCAGTCTTATGATAGCACTAACATTGCCTATTTTTGTTGACATCTACTTTACAAACACAATATATTTTGTTCTTTTTAATTTACTTAGAAAAGAGAGAGTAGGCAATCAGAGAAAGACATTTCTCCATCATCAGACAAGCAGAATAAACAGGAATCTAGCCCTGACACAATCCACAGTGAGTCTGTTAGACCCCTGTCCATGGAGAGTGATGTGTTTGTCAAACAAGATATACAAACAACACAAGTAAGAAAGAAGTTTGACTTGTAACTTTCAGTTTGACAAAAGTGGAACTTAAAATTGTACTATAAAAAGCTTCTGGACCATTTCCTACACAACTCCACTTCAGAAAAAAGCTTTGGTAAAAATTGTGGATAATGAAGAAATTGCTTAATGCAAGCAATTTCTTCCGTGTCCATAATGTTTCTCCCCTACAAAGAAAGCTTCTGTCACAGCTCAGTTAGTAGGGTGTCAGACTATCAACCTTAAGGTCCTGGGTTTGATCCCTGACTTCGGGACTCATTCTTTCCAACTATTTGTCTCTCACCCAATGGTTGATAATCATACACCTATGTGGGATTGCAGCTGGAGGCTAGAAAAGGATTTGATGGTAGTACTGATGTGAGAAATATAAAGGATCTATTATTATGTGCTCCAGCTGGCATGATATGACTGAAAGATTGTTAAGAATGGCATAAATCTCCATTAAAACAAACTTTCCACTCTCCATTCAAACAAAATTCCCCAAAAGACAAGGATTTTTGAAATTCAATCAACTAAAAATTGCTGTCTGCACCTTCTTTCAGATCGGACCAGTCTAAAACTTTTGTGTCTGGTATAAGTTTTATGAAAGTCTGCTTGTCATCAGGTACATGATTATGATCATATTTGATAACCAGACAAATTGATTTTTAGCTCCACTGGCTGAAGGCTAGCGAGCTATTGTCATGGCGAGGTGTCCGTCGTGCATCTGTCTGTGTGTGCGTGCGTGCATGCGTAAACTTTTCTTTAAAAATCTTCTCCTCCTAAACCAATAAGTGGATTTTGACGAAACTTGGCCAGAATGTTCCTTGGGTACCCTCTTATAAAGTTGTTCAAGAAATTTGGATTAACCCCAAATAGGGGCTTGGTAGGACGGGGCTTATTTTGACCCCAAAATCTTTGAATGACATCTCCTCCTGAACCGTTGGGACAATTTCAATGAAAATTTTACCAGAATGTTCCCTTGCTGACCCTCTTCTAAAGTTGTTCAAGAAATTCAGATTGACCCCCAAATATGGGTTTGGCAGGGCGAGGCTTATTTTGTACCCGAAATCTTTAAACAACATCTCCTCCTGAACCATTGGGCTATTTTAATGAAACTTTACCAGAATATTCCTTGTGTGACCTTCTTCTAAAGTTGATCAAGAAATTTGGATTGACCCCCAAATATGAGCATGGAAGGGCAGGCCTTATTTTGTACCCGAAATCTTTGAACAACACCTCCTCCTGAACCATTGGGCCAATTTCAATGAAACTTTACCAGAATGTTCCTTGGGTGACCCTCTTTTAAAGTTGTTCAAGAAATTTGGATTGACCCAAAAATATGGGCGTGGCAGGGCGGCGCTTATTATGACCCTGAAATATTTGAATGACATCTCCTCCTGAACCATTGGGCCAATTTCAATGAAACTTTACCAGAATGTTCCTTTGCTGACCCTCTTCTAAAGTTGTTCAAGAAATTTGGATTGACCCCCCAAATATGGGGGTAGCAGGGCAGGGCTTATTTTGACCCCAAAATCTTTGAACTACTTCCTCTCCTGAACCATAGGGCCAATTTTAATGAAACTTTACCAGAATAATTCTTTGGTGACCCTCTCTTCAGTTGTTCAAGAAATTTGGATTGACCCCGAAATATGGGCATGGCAGGACGGGGCATTTTTTGACCCCCAAATTTTTGAATGACATCTCCTCCAGGACCATTAGGCCAATTTCAATGAAACTTTACCAGAATGTTCCTTTGGTGACCCTCTTCTAAAGTTGTTCAAGAAATTTGGATTGGATGAGATCCACTTGATCAATAAAATTCAGGTGAGTGGTTTAGGGCCACTCTGGTCCTCTTCTTATTTCAAAGTGATATCTAAATAGGTTTTTTCCTTGTTATTTTACGTATTAGTTGAATAAGTTCATTCCTTCATAAGTCAGTTTCAACTTAGAAAAAGTCAGAGTTCCTTCTGAATGCTGTTCACTTTCATTACCTTCTATTTTCAATGTCTCTCTGAAATCTGTGAGATTTTTAAGGCAGTGGAGCAATACAGGCCCTCTTGGGCCTCTTGTCCTTTTGATATGATAGTATCTGTTGAGCCGTTTTCTGATTTGTGTCAGTGCTTTGAATAAGGCATTTCATACACATGTAGGTCTGTGCAACTTTAAATAGGGATATATTGATTGGAGTTTTTTCTCATTTCTAAAGACAAAGTCATTGGCAACAAGAAAATGTTGGTACTTTTCCCACAATATCTTCTTCCTACAAAACTTTCAATCAGTAAATATTGGTAAAAATATGTGGATAAATTCAAATTTGTGTATTCCAGGTTTCCATTTCTCCAGACTCTAATATGAAAGGACCAATCAATGATACATACTATGACAACAATAACTCATTGGCACTGAAAACATCCCCTCCAAAGACATCAACTCCATACAAAAACAATCTAGGGAGCTCTCCACTCAGAAGGTCTGCATCTGATGTGAAACTTGAGAGAAGGTCAAGAAGTAACTCGTGAGTAGCATAATTCATGGGTTCAGTGCAAGACTGTACTAAGTGTATATACAATATATATACACTTTGTACAGTCTTGCACTTAACCCTGGATATGTAAAGCCTGATCTCAGTCTATACCACTTGTTTTTCCTCTGTAGCTCCAAAAGCTTGAAATATGGATTAAAAACACTAGGTAATGCTGGATATCGTTTCTTGAACACTCACTTGTGATTGTTTTCCTGAAAGCAGGGCTGTCTTATGTTTAGGATTACAAAACATGGCAAATGTTTTCAAATTAAGACCGGCTTTGCATGTGCACTAGCCTTTTAAGTGTAGAATAATTTGCAAACAGTTGACTATGTTTTGTCATCCTGAATATTGTGCTGAATTCCTTGTGTGTTATTGTTACATTTCATTGCCTTTTGAAATGCTATAGGAACATAATAATGAAGTAAATAAGTTAAAGCAGTGTGAAAAAGGACAATGTTTGGTGAAAACAAAAAGTAAAGATGTCAACAGAGGAATTTAAAATTTAAAAAAAAAATACTTCACTGAACCGCAAAAAATCATCAAGTAGGCAATATTGCTCAACAAAAGTTGAGGGAAACCAACCAAAACTGTTCTTAACAAATTATAGAGCATAAACAGATTCTGTTTATGCTCTGTAATTTATTTAAAACAATTTATGGAGGTTTCCCTCAAGTTTCAATTAATTCAAACTGTTCATATCTATTGCAGGTTAAATTCCTTTGCAGCCTTTAATGGTACAGATATATCTACAGGTCAGTATGCTGGATTTAATTAATTTGTGAGTTGTCATGCAAAAAGAAGTTTTTCAAGATCTTCTGTCAAACAATTGTGAGCCTGTGTGTGACATTTCCAACAATTTCACATGTTCCTGAAGCACAAACAATGGGAAACCTCACTGACTGTCTGATGAGGGGTCAAGACTTCATTTATCTACACAGTGCATAGTGAGGACTCTGGTCAGACTGTGCAGATACACAGGCTGGCAAGAGGCTTTGCTGGATTGCATATATATATGAAATTGTTAGAAATGTCAAGCACAGGCTCACATTGTTTTCGTAGATTCTTTCGGCACGTCATCTCACATTTTGGGTGATTTGGACTCCCATTAGATTGAAGTGTTTTGTAGACCTTATTAGATAGTTTTGTGCGCCATAGAACAGAGTGTTGAGGTTTATTCTGAATCTACTAACAAAAGACAAAAAATACTGATAAGCGAAGTATAAACTGGTGAAATTCAAACCTACATGTACTCTTCAGTAAAAATCAATCAATTCTGAGCATTTTTATACCTCCAAAAACTATGTTTGGGGGGTATATAGGAGTCAGCTTGTCAGTCCATTGGTTGGTCGGTCTGTCAGTCTGTAGCTTTTTTGTGTCTGAACAATTTCTCAGCACTTGATGAACCTATTTCATTCAAAATTCACAGATATGTGCAAGTCATATTTAGGTTATAGTACATTGTCTTTTGAGAGACCTTTTGATTGAAAATGGCATTTCATTATGGACATGTGCAAGCACCTGCTAGGGGATATTAGTCCACTTTGTGACAGTCTAATTTTCTCTATCAGTTTAACATACTATTTATTTTTTTAGACTGCAGATAGCACTTTTGGTGTAATTCATACCCCATCTTGGTAATTATCAATTAAAAACATAGTCCATTTTATATCATATGTTAATGTCCTTAGTGTCTTAGTAACTTAGCAAGAAAAAAGATATTTTGAAATCATTCTTTTCGGTGTATTCCAGGTGGAATTGACTAACTGGGGACTAAATTTTATATTCCCAATTTGTAGCTGTATTTAAATTTATTATACTCTCCATCTACAAAGTAGAGGGGGGGGGGGGGGGGGGTATTGATTTCACTCTGTCTGTCCATCCCTCCATCTGTAGACTTTTTTAGTTTCTTGACTCAAGAAACCTCAAGAAAGTAGTGACCTAGAATCATGAAACTTAATTGTTGCCCATGATCCAGGTCATAGACTAATGTCATAATAGATTTTTGTCATAAACTGTTTAAAAACTGGGACAAATTGCCTGTGGAGGGTATAAGTCCACTTTTGACACATTCCAGTTTTAACAGCTATTTCTCTGTAAAGCTAAACTTGTTGGTTAGTATCATTCCTAATTACAATAAAATTGCCTAATTTAGTACTAGATGATCCTGTTCCACAAACCCCTCCCTCTGAAAGTAGGGAAAGTAAAACC
This sequence comes from Fragum whitleyi, assembly GCA_948146395.1. Classification (NCBI taxonomy): domain Eukaryota; kingdom Metazoa; phylum Mollusca; class Bivalvia; order Cardiida; family Cardiidae; genus Fragum; species Fragum whitleyi. Next base: position 65,009,956 of record OX411544.1, read on the forward strand.
TCTGGTAAGTAATACATGGTTATTTGGGCTAGACACCATCCAATGTATTCACCCTGAACAGGTTTTGGGAAAACACTGTGTAAACAACCGCTAAACTTTGTGTAAACTACTGCTAAACTTTATCAAAGCTTTTATCTCTAATATGAAAACAAGCCTATATTTATGTAGAAAGTATAAATTTGAAAAGCTGGACAAAGTTTTGACTGTATTGACAAGGATTGTGTATATGCTGTCATCATTTCTCTAGAGATATATATTTTTGTATAAGAACAACAATGAAATAATTAATGATTAAACCAGTTCTATAATAGTAAGTTAAAGAAAATTATTATAAAATGTTATAATCATATATAACTTACAAAATATAGAAATTACATTATATACACAAAGAAAAAAGTATTGCAACCGCTAAATATTATTACCACAAAAGTACATCCACTAAAGCCAGAATATGAACCCTATCGAATATCAGTTGGGCAGTTTGGGTTGCAAATTATGTAAACTATTACCTCCTTTTCAAAATCTAGCATAGTTGCTACAGATGATGCAAGAGAAATGATGATTCTCAAATACGTTTTATATGGACAAGAATGCATGCTGTGATTGCCATAGCTTTTGGATATACGTGATATTTGATAAACAGTTATTTCATTTGTTACCCTAGGATTAGAAATAATGATCAGCATGAAATCTCTTCAAGCATATTCGATGCAGCCACAGTTAATTGTGTATAGATATTTAATGAAAACATATATTTTTTTTATAATGATCATAAATTGCACAAAATGTCTGAATTGGAAAAAAAGCACTTTTATTTCATTTTCATTGGCGGTTACACAGTTCACTGAGAATGTTTCTTGTGTATTAGAAGGGCAAAGTTACCACAGATCACTTTTGTTCAGAACTATCTTGGAGAAAATCAGATGTTGCAATACCTTTTTCTTTGTGTATATATGATATATGTAACCTATATTAAAGTTTATTTCTTGGAGGTAAAATTATATAATACTCCTACTGTGAAGGAAGAAAGATGTCCTTGGTGGATAATATACTTCCATATCTATCCATCTTCATCCCCGTGCACTCACTTATCTTGCAAGCTTTTTGACATAGTTGCTGGGTGTGTTTTTGTTTGCCCTTTATTAATGGGTCACAGTTAAGGTTAGGTTTAAAAAGTATGTATGAACTTTGGTAAAGTGCTTTGGATCAGATATCATTTTTTTCAAGACTGCTTCGGTGGAGGAGACATAGTTGCCACAATGACAACACAGTGTATGTGCATTAGTGCATCTGGCTTTCAAAATTTTGTCCAGTCACATGCTCCTACCATTAAGGATGGATTTTGATTTAACAACACAATCTTTTCCATCATGAGAAGATGTTCTATTTGATATAAAATTTAGATAGCTCCAAAGTCAAGGTCATAGCTCAAGGTCAAATGTTTATTTGAAGGCTTGACACCAGTTGGCCTGGGACAACTATTTCATATTTAGGTCTAAGGACATAAATTTTATGATACTTCAGAGGCATTTTGATTTTATTGTTGATCAGATAGGTCAAGGTAAATGTTTCTTTTGCCTGTTGCTTCAATGCATAGCTTGGGTTGAGGATACTTTTTCCTGCAGTTAGTTATTTAAATACAGTGTTAACTCTCAACAACTCTATTGAAGTTAATCAAAAGCTATGGAATGTGTTGTTTAGAAATCAATTTATGAAAGTAATAAAAAAATTGAAATACCTTATTTCATGTAATTTTACAGTAATCATATATGAAGCTCACCTAAATGATTTAAAGTACATGGAAAAGCTAAAATAAGGAGAGATGGCAATGGTAGATCACGAATATTGGCAGAGCTACAGATAGAGGGGGTATTCTGGTTTTCAAATTAAAATGTTTCATTTTTTCCTAAATCAAACCCTATGTTGTGAGTACTCATTTAAAACGTCTCATTGAGACGATTCAAATGAGCACCAACAACATAGGGTTTCATTGTGAAATAAAGATTTTAGACTTGCTTTACCCCCTCTTATCTGGACCCCTGCATTGGTTGATCTGCACCAGAACCTATCTGGCATAAGGAGCATTATCCTTTTTCTTGCAAAATCACCGATGTAATCTGTTTCATGACTCTTTAAATGTTCGAAAACTTAGGACTGTGTATTGATATGTTATGTTTGCTTTCATATGAAAAAAAGGGAGTTTTAAGCCTTATATTTCTTATATTAAAACTGCAGTACCAAAAGTGACTTTCACTAGTCCAGTTACAAAATTTGACGAAAGAAAGACATTGAAAAGTAATCTTGGTGGGTTTAAAGTGATATTTTGCTCTCTCAAGCTTATACAATGGTATATAGAGAATGATTTATTTGGGTCTAAATTAATTAAAATATCAATTTTATCTGGTCGAGGTTGGGAGAATTTATTATGACAAGGCTTTGTTGAGTCATCATAATTTTTCTCAGTAGAGACCAGTTAACATTGATATTTCAAGACACTAAAATATTATTCTATCTATCATGCAATCATTTTTATATGCCGCCGGAGGCGGACGTATATTGGCATCATCTTCTCCTTCTGTCCATCCGTCCGTCCATCCGTCCGTCTGTCCACTTTTCTTGTCAACGCAACTCCTCCTAAGTTTCTGGCTTCATCTTCTTGAAACTTGGTCAATGTTATCACCTCAATTGGTAGATGTGCGTGAAGGAAGGATTTTATGGTTCGTTGATTTTTGCCTGAGTTATGCCCCTTAAAAACTTATTCTCTGTGGCTTATTGCCTCAGTTATGCCCCCTTAAAATTTAGTTTCTGGGGCTTCTTGAAATTGCAGCCTTGTGAATGCAACTCTTCCTAAGTTTCTGGCTGGATCTAAATGAAACTTGGTGGATGTTATAACCGAAATTGGTAGATGAGCATGAAGTAAGGATTTTATGGTTCAATAATTTTACCCTAAATTATGCCCCCTTAAAATTTAGCATCTGGGGCTCATTGAAATTGCAGCCTTTTGAACGCAACTCCTCCTTACTTTTTAGCTCACCTGAGCACGAAGTGCTCAAGGTGAGCTTTTGTGGTTAGGTGGATGTCCGTCGTCCGTCGTCAGTCGTCCGTCGTGCGTCGTGCGTCGTGCGTCGTCCGTCGTCAACATTTGCCTTGTATGCACTCTAGAGGCCACATTTTTTGCCCAATCGACTTAAAATTTGGTCAGAATGATTGTCTTGATAAAATCTCGGACGAGTTTGAAATTGGGTCAACTGGGGTCAAAAACTAGGTCACAGGGTCAAATCTTAGAAAAACCTTGTATGCACTCTAGAGGCCACATTTTTTGCCCCATCAACCTGAAATTTGGTCAGAATGATTGTCTTGATGAAATCTCAGACAAGTTCAAAATTGGGTCAACTGGGGTCAAAAACTAGGTCACAGGGTCAAATCTTAGAAAAACCTTGTATGCACTCTAGAGGCCACAATTTTTGCCCAATCAACCTGAAAATTGGTCAGAATGAATGTCTTGATGAAATCTCGGACGAGTTCGAAATTGGGTCAACTGGGGTCAAAAACTAGGTCACAGGGTCAAATCTTAGAAAAACCTTGTATGCACTCTAGAGGCCACATTTTTTGCCCAATCAACCTGAATTTTGGTCAGAATGAATGTCTTGATGAAATCTCGGACGAGTTTGAAATTGGGTCAACTTGGGTCAAAAACTAGGTCACGGGGTCAAATCATAGTAAAACCTTGTATGCACACTAGAAGCCACATTTTTTGCCCAATCAACCTGATTTTTGGTCAGAATGATTGTCTTGATAAAATCTCGGACGAGTTTCAAATTGGGTCAACTGGGGTCAAAAACTAGGTCACAGGGTTAAATCTTAGAAAAACCTTGTATGCACTCTAGAGGCCACATTTTTTGCCCAATCAACCTGAATTTTGGTCAGAATGAATGTCTTGATGAAATCTCGAATGAGTTCGAAATTGGGTCAACTGGGGTCAAAAACTAGGTCACAGGGTCAAATCTTAGAAAAACCTTGTATGCACTCTAGAGGCCACATTTTTTGCCCAATCGACTTAAAATTTGGTCAGAATGATTGTCTTGATCAAATCTCGGACAAGTTTGAAATTGGGTCAACTGGGGTCAAAAACTAGGTCACAGGGTCAAATCTTAGAAAAACATTGTATGCACTCTAGAGGCCACATTTTTTGGCCCAATCAACCTGAATTTTGGTCAGAATGATTGTCTTGATAAAATCTCAGACAAGTTTGAAATTTGGTCAACTGGGGTCAAAAAATAGGTCACAGGGTCAAATCATAGTAAAACCTTGTATGCACACTAGAAGCCACATTTTTTGCCCAATCAACCTGAATTTTGGTCAGAATGATTGTCTTGATAAAATCTCGGACAAGTTTCAAATTGGGTCAACTGGGGTCAAAAACTAGGTCACATAGTAAAATCTTAGAAAAACCTTGTATGCACTCTAGAGGCCACTTTTTTTGCCCAATCAACTTGAATTTGGTCAGAATGATTGTCTTGGTGAAATCTCAGATGATTTCGAAATTGGGTCAACTGGGGTCAAAAACTAGGTCACAGGGTCAAATCTTAGAAAAACCGTGTATGCACTCTAGAGGCCACATTTTTTGCGCAATCAACCTGAAATTTGGTCAGAATGAATGTCTCGACAGTTCATTCAGGTGAGCGATTAAGGGCCACTATGGCCCTCTTGTTGTCTTTATTTAAATGAAACTTGGTCAATGTCATCACCATAATTTGTAGATGTACATTGATCAAAGATTTTGATGGTTCAATAATATTACCCTAAATTATGCCCCCTAAAAACTTAGTAGCTGGGGCTTATTGAAATTACAGCCTTATGAACGCAATTCCTCCTTAATTTTTGTCTTTATTTAAATAGAACTTGGTCCATGTCATCACCATAATTTGTAGATGTACATGGATCAAAGATTTTGATGGTTCAATAATTTAACCCTAAATTATGCCCCCTTAAAACTTAGTATCTGGGGCTTATTGAAATTGCAGCCTTTTGAACGCAACTCCTCCTAACTTTTTGTCTTTATTTAAATGAAACTTGGTCATTTTGAATTTGGTTCTGTCAAAATAAGTAGTGTCTACAATTATTTTCGTCAAACAGTAGCAAATGGACGGTGTATTTTGTGACTATGGCACTCTTGTTTAGTACTTAAAGTTCATGAAACCTTTTAAAGCAAAGGAATTCAGGTGGTGAAAATCGTTCTGGTTAGATCATGAATATGAAAATTATTTCTTAGCTATCAGGAAGGTGATATTATGTCAAAACAGGTTTCATTGTATGGTAAATTTTGTGAGTGTCTATTATGTTCTGATTATTTGCAGATAAGAGGGGGTAAAGCCAGTCTTAAATCTTTGTTTCACAATGAAACGCTATGTTGTGGGTTTTTTATTTGAATCATCTTGACAAGATGATTCAAATGAGAACCCACAATATAAGATTTATGAATTTTTTGTTATTTTATTTTCAATTTAAAGTCCAAAATACCCCCTCTATCTATAGCTCTGATTTGCAATTATAATTATCGGACTCTTGCATATTAATGATCTAATAATGGTAGTTTACTTTAAACTTGCAAATGTTTGAATGAAATTATAATTTTATAAAGAAATTAAAAAAGTAATGTATATCCCTTTAGAGAGCAAATAAACTTTAAATTGTGTTCAAGTGTGTTGTATTTGATATTGTAAAGTACATTTATAATGATTATATGTTCAGAATATTCCTCTGAATAATATCAAGTCAGTTCTGTGTGAAATTTATTGTCTTCTTAAATGCATGTGATTCAAAATTGTAATTTATGTATGAATGATTTCTGTCCATGTCCCAATGAAAACCAGGGAACCTAATTGTGTTTTTCTAATTTAACACTTAATCTAAATGTGTAATAACCAACACATTTATGATACATGAACACAAATATAACGGGAAAAATTACAGATACGGTATGAGTGAAATAATGATCTTGTATTGCTCACTACAATGATATTTACAAAACTAAAAGACATGTACTATGAAGATATTTGTAGCTTTATTGACAGTTTTCACAATCATATATATTTATTTCTTTTTAAATTAACTGATTTTTTAGCTCACCTGAGCACGAAGTGCTCAAGGTGAGCTATTGTGGTTAGGTGGATGTCCGTCGTCCGTCGTCAGTCGTCCGTCGTGCGTCGTGCGTCGTCCGTCGTCAACATTTGCCTTGTATGCACTCTAGAGGCCACATTTTTGGCCCGATCAACCTGAAATTTGGTCAGAATGATTGTCTTGATAAAATCTCGGACGAGTTCGAAATTGGGTCAACTGGGGTCAAAAACTAGGTCACGGGGTCAAATCTTAGAAAAACCTTGTATGCACTCTAGAGGCCACATTTTTGGCCAAATCAACCTGAAATTTGGTCAGAATGATTGTCTTGATAAAATCTCGGACGAGTTCAAAATTGGGTCAACTGGGGTCAAAAACTAGGTCACGGGGTCAAATCTTAGAAAAACCTTGTATGCACTCTAGAGGCCACATTTTTGGCCAAATCAACCTGAAATTTGGTCAGAATGATTGTCTTCATAAAATCTTGGTCGAGTTTGAAATTGGGTCAACTGGGGTCAAAAACTAGGTCACGGGGTCAAATCTTAGAAAATCCCTGTATGCACTCTAGAGGCCACATTTTTTGCCCGATCAACCTGAAGTTTGGTCAGAATGATTGTCTTGATAAAATCTTGGACGAGTTTGAAATTGGGTCAACTGGGGTCAAAAACTAGGTCACGGGGTCAAATCTTAGAAAAACCTTGTATGCACTCTAGAGGCCACATTTTTTGCCTGATCAACCTGAAATTTGGTCAGAATAATTGTCTAAATAAAATCTCGAACGAGTTTGAAATTGGGTCAACTGGGGTCAAAAACTAGGTCACGGGGTCAAATCTTAGAAAAACCTTGTATGCACTCTAGAGGCCACATTTTTGGGGCGATCAACCTGAAATTTGGTCAGAATGATTGTTTTGAAAAAATCTTGGTCGAGTTCGAAATTGGGTCAACTGGGGTCAAAAACTAGGTCTTGGGGTCAAATCTTAGAAAAACCTTGTATGCTCTCTAGAGGCCACATTTTTTGCCCAATCAACCTGAAATTTGATCAGAATAATTGTCTAAATAAAATCTCAGACGAGTTCGAAATTGGGTCAACTGGGGTCACAGACAGGTCATGGGGTCAAATCTTAGAAAAACCTTGTAGAGGCCCGATCAACCTGAAATTTGGTCAGAATGATTGTCATGATGAAATCTCGGACATATTCGAAAATGGGTTTACTTGGGTCAATAACTAGAACACGGGGTCAAATCTTAGAACAACCTTGTATGCACTCTAGAGGCCATATTTTTTGCCTGATCAACCTGAAACTTGGTCAGAATGATTGTCTTGTTGAAATATTGGATGAGTTCGAAATTGAGTCAACTGGGGTCAAATACTAGATCACTGGGTCAAATCTTAGAAAAACCTTGTATATGCTAGAGGCCACATTTTTTGCCAGAGCATCTTGAAATTCGGCAAAATTGATTGAATTGATGCAATTTTGGATGACTTTAAATTTGGTCAACAGGGACCAAAAACTAGGTTGGGGGGTCAAATCATAGAAAAAACTTGTAAATTAACCTGAAAATCGTAAAAAGAGGATTCTCAATGTTTATTGAAGCAACAGCATTATTTAGCTAAGTGACATTTAATCATCATTCTCTTTCTAAACCTGCTTTTGAAAATTTTAGAAAGTTCATTCAGGTGAGCGATTTAGGGCCACTATGGCCCTCTTGTTTTCATAGAAATTGCAATTTCTAGAGCCTGAGGGTCATTGTACATTACATGATTAATTTCTGTTAAACTGTAGGATGATATTTGATAGAATATAATGGTTATAACTAGACTATCCAAATACAGCAAACCTTTCAGCAACAATATTGCCAAGAAATGATATGTCGCCTATTAAGAAGATAATTTTAAAGTCCAGTCAAAGTCCCTTTGCTAAATGACAATGTCTATTTGATCGAAAAGTTTTCAATTATAATTACCGTATATTAGGTTACAAAAATGTATTTCCCTTGGTCCCATGTTATCACTAAAATCAAATCAAGTTTACTGTATATATATTTTTAATTTTCATGTAGCATATTCTTACATTGATTATAATCTCTATACATTTACAAAATGGGTAGTTAAGAAGCATACAGGCTAGCAATATAATTCTCTAATCAGATTCCTATTAGTCACCATAGTCTATAATTTTGAAGGATTATACCTAGCTGAACCTCAACAAGTAACAGAAGAAGCCTATATGCTTGAAGAAAGTATTTTATGTCAAATCATTGAGGATAGTTCCCTGCTAGACTGTGAATCCTTTATCACTAGCCATAGCTACAGTGATGGGGAGGGGTACCAGACATCTGGATCTCAGCTCATATCTGAAGATGGTACCCCTCATGAAGCAAATATCACAGAATCAGTAACACAGACAAATGAAAATCAATTCAAACCATGCAAGTAACAACAGTTACTGTTCTTGAGTTTATATGTTACGGTAGCTTACAATCTTTGGAAAGTTATCTTTGTAGAAACAGGTTTTGGTTTTGTTATATTGCTATGGGATTTGCATGCTTTGTTGAATCAGAATGTTCTCTTGTTGTAAGAAGTACAAGTATTACTTGTCCATAGATACTTTGCACAGATACATTTTGTAGACCATGTCTTGTAATACATTTCTTGTATCTAATTAATTTGTAAATTGAAAATACTGAGGCAAACTTTTCTTAATAACCTGAGCGCAGCCTGCCCAAAGTGATCTATGATAGCTCTTTTTATATGTGCATGTTGATTCAACATGTTACAAGGCCAGGGTCATTGCTATGTCTGGAAACTTTTACCAGAAAGCTTAACATATTCAGTAGTTCAAGTCTTTTTGTGACGTAGAACATGCTCAGATTTGGTATCAATAGATAGCTGTCATTGAGTTGCATAATTATGGCCATGCCAATGGCCCAATATCCATTCAATTAGTTATGATTAAAGTTCATTGTGCTGTTTTTAGTGCATTTGTGTTTCACAAACACATCTTTTAATTGTGATATAAGTGTAAAAATAATGATATTTTTTCATACAGGCTTTTTCTTTTTTTTGAAAGCAAATTATTTCTTCTTAATGTGTCTATTAAATTGTGTTCAAGTGTCTATGTACAGAAGAAAATAGAATATTCACAGTTTTTATGCCCTCTTATATTCATTGCATTTATGATAATTCCAGAAATTCCAGAAAGTGCAAATCATTAACCTTTCAAACAATTCACCAGATTATTATTAACATTATGAATATGTTGTCATCACCAATCTTGTTTACTTGTTTTGTTATACATTGATTTGTTTCAGAGGGCCTCGTTGTAAATAAGTTCTTCATTGTATTGTTTGTTTGGTGAAAGCTTAAGGAGCTACCTTCTTTAACCCTTTCCTGTTTTACAAAATTTTGGACCTGTCCAAATTCAAAGGTTTTCCAGACGAAAATTTAAAGTGGATTTAATTTGAAAAATAACCATTCAGTAAGGTAGATAAATAGTGTGGAAAAAAAAGAAAATTGCTTGTCAGAAGCAATTTCTTTTTTTTTCACTATATTTTGCATTCATGAAATCACAGGCACGTAAAAAGCAGGGATTAAACAGCAAAGGGTTAAATAAAGATTTTATTATTATCATTATTACTATTGCATGAATTACATGAAAAGCAAAGAGATGAAAGCACTGGAAAGCCATATTGTAGATCAACTTCTTTTTAAAAAAATAGTTTTTGTCAACTTGAAGGCTTGTAGGCTTGAAAGAGATAAATAGGTGGTGTAGACTAAGATCAGACTGCATATATGTGCAGGCTGATCTTTGTCCATGCCTCCTACAAAAACAGGCATATATTCCAAGATAAAATTCTAATTCTTTAAATTGAATGTTTTACAGATGGAGGGGCAGAGAAACTCTACAATGTTTATGGAAAGGTGTTGAGTGTACAAGGTCTTAGTTTTACTGAGGGGCATATTTACTGTAAAGTTAGAGCACACACGTAAGATATTATTTCATTATTTTAGATGTTCAAAAATATTCATTTACTTTATATGGTGATAGACATTTGAGTGCAGAAATATCAGGGTCCAATATTATAAAACTTTCTCATTCTCAACTGTAAATTTTCACAAACTAAGAATTTAAATAATCGTATGAAAATAAAAGATAACATTAATAAGTTGTTATCTTTAACAACTTATTAATATCATCCTTAATTTCCATACATTAATAATAGTATTACAGCAGAAGGCTTAAATCTCTAGTTAAAATTTGAGATATTCTCAGTTGAGAATGAAAAAAGTTTAATAACATCGGGCCCAGATAGGTAAACAATGTTTGATGATTAAGATAATAAAACAACAACATGGGTAAGTCAACAAAACTGATTCACATAATTCAAATTGCTGATCTTCTCCATTTTAATGAGTTAGTTGGTTAAATGATTTTTCATAGGAATTTCAAGGATGAGGGGTTTGATACAATTACCAATGTTGTGCTGGCAGGAAGGCCATGTCCTTGGTTCTTCTTTAGGAGAATAATTTTGAACCTTACTTCAAACTTAGCAGATATGTTCCACATTAACAAAGTACAGTTTGCAAGAACCTTTGTCCCATATGCACTGTAGTGTGCTATGTGTTACATGCTGGAAGTCTAAGTATAAATACAACAAAGGGAAATAACTCAAAAGTTAAGATAGGTAGAGTTATGGTTCTTGTGCATGGTACTCTGTTGTCTTGAGAGAAAGATAACTTCCAATCATACGTAAGGTGACAGAGCTATACCCCGGACAAAGTGGACACTGCCTAGACTACAGTCAATAGATGCCATGGACATAAAAATTCTGTGTTTTGATGGATGTATAAAACTATTTTTAATTTCAGACCCACAAAGCACAGATTAAAACAAATATTTGGTAATCGTGTGATTGCTAAATCAAATTTAGTCAGGGCTCTTGAACCTGTCTTCAACACATCATTTGAGGTATGTATGTTTTTGTCTCTAGGTTTTGACAATTTAAGTGCATTTTGTTGGTTTTTTTCACCACTTAGGGTGGACATATATAGGTGTCATCTCCGTATGTCTGTCCTTCCATCCATTCATAAAAACAGCCATGTTTTGTTTACATATCTACTCCTTTATATATGGTCGCCTCTTCATAAAACATTCACAGAATGATCATCACCATGTGACCATGCACTTGATAATGTGTTTTGGTGATATGCAGTGTCATGGAAAAAGAGGCCTTAATGTGAAATTTTTTGTTAAAACAACTCATCCTACATTTATGGATGGATATACATGAAACTCTCACAGAAAATGTTTTTTCATATCACCGTATGCATATTGTCATGGTTTGGTTGATAATATACTGCAACAGGCCTTAATGTAAAAGTTCTTGTATTCTCTACTCCTACTACATTTATTGATGGATTTGCATGAAACCAGCGCAAAATGTTCCACATAACATGGCCATGCACAATTTGTAGCTTTTTGGCGATTGGTTTAAACATGTTTACTTACATTGATGGGAAACGGAAACAAGTTCTTACCATTTAGATTAATCCCTCTTGATTTTGCTTCCTGGAAAAATTACCAGTACTTGCGCCAATGTGTGGGACAATGAAAAAACCAAGATGGCTCCGGGGAATTAACTCAGGACATCTAGACCACGGAAACCACGCAGGAGATAATATGCCATATCATGGAAAAGAGAGCCTTAATGAAAAATTTCTTATAATTCAATTGATCCAACATTTATGGATAGATTTGTGGGAAACTTTCACAGAACGTTCCACATTATGGAACCAATTATGGATTTGGATTATACTTTCAAAGGATATTCTACTTAATTATCTAGGTCTAATACTGTAGCACTGATAATTTCAATCCTTTACTGAATATTACTGAAAATAAAGATGCTGAAGTGAAGATCAATGGACTATTTTAGATTAATATTTTGTGGAACTGAGTTCACTCTGTCATATCTTAATTGGAATGTATTTATGTAGGACACTTGACAAACTTAAAACTTTGGTTGTATCAGTTCAAGGCCTGACATTATAAGACTTTTTTGTTCTCAACTGAGAATTTTTCTCAAATTTAGAATTCAAATTCAAACCTAAAAGATTATAAGTATCAATAAGTTGTTACTTGTTATAACTAATAAATATTATCTTAATGTTCTTACATTAATATTAGTACAAATGTATGTATTACAACAAAATTTCCACTTTAATCTCAAGCTGAAATTTAGACAATTCTGAGATGAGAATGAGAAAAATGTTTAAGCTTACTGATTTAACTTGCAAAATTGAGAATATTGCTTTAATCAATGATACAGTTAACAAAAAAAATGATTTTAAGAACAAAATAATAGAAGTGATGTGCTATCTTGTAATATTTCAGATTGATAGGGGTCTTGGTGTCAGTGGAGACTTACTACTGAAGTTTGAAGTTAAGAAAGAAGGCAAAGAAATTCTGGCAGCTAGAGAGTTTCCTCTTAGATCTCTATTTAATGGTATGTACAGAATAGTAAACTCTGTCCCAGGTCAAGGTAAGGGGCAGTAAAACTACTTGAAAATTATCATTTCTAATTGAAAATTAAGAAAGATTTAAATGAGCACCAACAAAATAGTATTATAAGTTAATATTATAATTTCTTCAATACTTTTTAGCTCCACTGGCTGAAAGCCACTGGGGCTATTGTCATGATGTTGTGTCCGTCGTGTGGTCGTCCATCTGTCCGTGCGTGCGTCCGGTCGTAAAACTTTTCTTTAAAAATCTTCTCCTCAGAAACTACTGGATTAATTTCAGCCAAACTTCACAGGTATGATCCTTGGGTGACCCTCTTTCAAAGTTGTTCAAGAAATTTTGATTTAATGAAAAACATGGTTTTGATGGGCGTGGCTAATTTCCAAATATGGTAAAAAGTGAGTTTTCTCAGATTCTAATAAATGGATACCAATTGAATTTTACATGAATGATCTTTGGGTGACCCTTTATCAGTCTACCAAAAATTATTGTGATCAGATGAAAAATATTCATTTTATGGGCGGAGGTCATTTCTCTATATGTTATATAGTGGAGACTTTGCAAATCATTTTTTCAGAACGTAATTGACGGATATCAACCAAATTTCACTGGAATGATTCTTGATTGAACCTTTATCAGAATACCAAAAAATATTGTGATCGGATGAAAAATATGTATTTTATGGGTGGAGGTCATATCTCTATATGTTATATAGTGGAGACTTTGAAAATGAATTCTCAGAATGTAATTGATGGATATCAATCAAATTTCACTGGAATGATTCTTGAGTGACCCTGTATCAGTATACCAAATTTTTTTGTGATCGGATGAAAAATATGTGTTTTATTGGTGGAGATCATTTCTCTATATGTTATAAGTGGAAACTTTAAAAACCATTTTCTCAGAATGTAATTGATTGATATCAACCAAATTTCACTGGAATGATCCTTGGGTGGACCTTTATCATGCAGCGAAAAATTAATGTTATTGGATGAAAAATATGTCTTTTATGGGCAGAGGTCATTATATATGTTATATAGTGGAAACTTTGAAATTTATTTCAACATCAGTAGAACCCAAAATATCTTAAAATTGAGACAAACTTTAGATTTGCTATTTCAAGAATATTAAGCCTGTGGAGCGACTCAAGCCATTTATGGCTTTCTAGTTAGTGGTTTATCGACATAAAATGGTAGATTATCGCTGATAATCCCACCGCCAAATCAGTGAAATTAACAAAAAGTTATACACTACTTTTGAACATTTCATCCTATTTGACGTTGTTTGAGTGGAGTCATACAAAAAAGTATTTAGTGACATCATGATGAAGTTGCTAAGCAATCACTTGTCAAATAGGAGGCTTTCATTAAATTTGTCCCAATCTTTTCACAGTTTTTTCCATTTTAGCATTTAAGAAATTGATTGCTTTATATTTTATTTTGTGAACAACAAAAGTATATTTTCACTTGTGGTTTGGTCACTTGTGAAAATATAACTTTTGTTGTTCACCTAATGAAATATAAATCGATCTTTCACTGAAACAAATGATTATCCTCTATTTATTTTAAGTGTGATTGTCACAAAACGCCTAATATTGTTATTTCCTTTGATAAACAATTTATGTCCTATTGATTGTGCATTGGCAATATTGAATATTTATCAATACATTGTTCCGTGGCCCCTTATTTTCAAAGTCTTACATACAGCTCCTATAAACTGGATAGTGAAAACATGTCCTAGTAATGCATTTGACCAATATTTGCAGGCCCTGGTGGAGAGGGGGACAAAATCCAGAAGGTTCTTCCTTTAGAAAACAACATTCAGATTGAAGTTTACCTACAACATTCCGTTCCAGATCCTAATGTTGTCAGACGGCGCTCCGGAAAAAAAGGGACCCTTCAAAGATCTTTTAAACAATAATACATGTCAATATGTATTCATTTACCACAGTTTTTCATTCATTTTCACTTGATTCATTTCTCATGCTTCTCCATAAAGCAAAGGCATTTTTGATGAATTAAATACAATGGTACTTGGAAATTCAATATATAATGATTTGAATACTTAGCTGGATTTTGTGGAGGCTGCTTGCAGAACGCAAAAAATATTTGTCACAATGATGGCTCGGTGTTGGTGGGTTAGTGCATTCATTAGTCTGTCCGATTTTTGTCCAGATAATTTCTCCTACATTTATGAATGGATTTTGAAATAACTTGGCACAATTGTTTTCCATGTAGATGTGACATTTTAAAGATAATTTCAGATGGCTCTAAGTTCAAGGTAAAAAAAATGAGCTTGTCCAGTGCATAGCTCCTACATTTGAAAATGGATTTCAAAATAGCTAGGCACAATCATTCTTTATCATGAGTATAATATGTGCTATTTGAAACAAATTTTCAGAAAGCTCTAAGGTCAAGGTCACATATTAAGGTCAAATGTTAATATTAGACTATTGAAGTACTATGTTAAAAATTTTGTGGTTGCAACATCAGTTGTCCAATGACAGCCACTAGTTTTCATAATGTCTGTTTCAAAGTGATAAGGATTTCTTTCATGTTGCAATGTGCCTTTGAATAGTCTAAGTGACATAAGTGTTGATATGAATCTCAATTATTTACAGTTTGTAGTATTCAAACCTCTTCCCTATGTTCAGGATGACAAATCTTAGCATACTGTTTGTAAATTATGCTCCACTTTGCATGTGCTCTTGCCTGCAAACAGTTTGCCATATTTTGTTATCTAGAACCAAGGCTGGTTCCATGCTATACATGTACAATGTGTTTGTGTGTATTGTATACCATAGGAACGGATTTATTTACAAGTTCAACTTTCTGCACTTGAAATTTTCAGAAAAAAATGTCCCACAAAAATTACAGCATTTATCTAACAATTTGGTTTTCTATATCATTTGATTCATTATAGATTTATATGATTTTCTGTGATATGGAAACATTTTTTATAGGAAGAAATTGTTTGTAAAAACAATACCGAAGTCACAACTCAAAGTAGAAAAAAAATGATAAATTGGTCATCCATTCTAAAAAAGATTTACAAAGAAGTGTAAATTAATATAAGAGGCAATTTATTATGATGATAAAAGTGCATATAAAAACACACATTCAAATTGCATCAAGACTAACAACTGAAAATTAAAAAAGATTGGCATCAGTTCATTTTGGTGTCCTTGGGACAACCAAAGGTATTGGAGAGACTCAGAGGATAGATATTTTTAGGGAGTGAGAAATAGTTGTTCCTGTCACCCTGTAGTTTTAGTTAAACTTTGTGTGCAACTGCAATTAGCAAAAGTAATGCCCCCTTTAATTTTAGAGCAAACCTTTAATACCTTACATTTCCCCAGAAAACCTAAAAAAAAAATATAAAAACCTATATTTTTGTTTTGGCATGCTAGGAGGCCTGCACATGTGACCATACAGATAATTTCGGCCTCAAGGTAGAGATTTGTTAAAAGAGACATTCTCTAACTGGATTCTGTACCTTTATCAGACTGAAATTTTAGTTAAACCTCTACTTGCAGCTTTTTATTACTCTGACATTTATTTAAGTGAATTTTGCCCATATTGACTTTGTGTTACATTCCAGCACTAAATTAATTGGTGCTTGTTGTTGAATAGCAGCTCTTGTTTCCTTATCTTCTTCCAGTGATAATTGTGGTATTTTGCAATCATAGCTTTTGTTGTCTGTGTATGCAATGCTCATTTCCCTATAGTCTATATTCATACAGCGTATTACTATTGTTTGCTCGACTGAGTGCTAAGTGCTCAAGTTGAG
The DNA here is from genome assembly GCA_948146395.1 of Fragum whitleyi. Taxonomy (NCBI): domain Eukaryota; kingdom Metazoa; phylum Mollusca; class Bivalvia; order Cardiida; family Cardiidae; genus Fragum; species Fragum whitleyi. Next base: position 65,026,383 of record OX411544.1, read on the forward strand.
CTATTGTGGTCAATCAATGACCTTCATCTGATATAAATATCATATAATCAATCCATCCATCTGTCCATCAACAATTTTAAAAAAAATCTCCTCCTCCCAAACTATCCATCAGACTTCAAAGAAACTTTATAGAAATTGTCCTCAGGTCAAGCGCTTTCAAAATACTTCTCAAAATTGGAATTCAACTATGGTTGCTATTGCAACAGATAAAATCTTTAAAAATCTCTTTTCAAACGATAAGACCCAGAGCTTTCATATGTGGCATGTAGCATCACCAACAACACATCATGCTTATTTAACAGAGTATTTCAAATTATTGTTCTAATTTGAAAATTGAAATTTATTAAGAAATCAAAAATGGTATGTTTAAAAGTCTTCTATTACCAAATTATCTAGCTTTAAACTTTGATATTGAGCAAGACATGAATTGCCCTTGAAAAGTTCTAATTTGTGCGCCAATTTGAAAATTAGTCCTAAATAGAAATAAAGATAGGAACAACATCTTTCTATTTTAAAACAGACATGCAATTTTCAAATTTTGCCTATAGATTTGGAATATATTTCACCCATCAAAACACTGTAAATAATTATGCCCCCGCATCGATAGATCGGGGGCATATTGTTTTACTCATGTCCGTCTGTCTGTCTGTCCGTCTGTCTGTCTGTCCGTCCGTCTGTCCGAAAACTTAACCTTGCCAATATATTCAAGCCTATTCAAGATACAAAGCTAATATTTGGCAAGATGATAGATCTCAATGATCTGCATCCGCTGGTACCAAAGTCAAGGTCATGTGACAAGGTCAAGGTCATCTGTCAAGGTCAAACTTTGAAAACTTAACCCGAAAACTTAACCTTGCCAATATCTTCAAGCCTATTCAAGATACAAAGCTAATATTTGGCAAGATGATAGATCTCAATGATCTGCATCCGCTGGTACCAAAGTCAAGGTCATGTGACAAGGTCAGGGTCATCTGTCAAGGTCAAACTTTGAAAAAAAGGCCGTTACGGGGGCATTCGTGTTTCACAAACACATCTTGTTTTCAGATCAAAATAGCCCTGTTTTGTCAGGAATTTTTCAAGAAAGAAATCTTAAACTTTTTTAGAAAAATAAATTAAGTTGTAAATTGTGGGGCCAAATTTTAACAAAGAGGTGATTGAAGAATGTCTTTTAAAAAAATCTTGTCCTTTACCCGTGGACATAAAGTTTTCAAAATTGTAGTTTTGCTTCATGTTTATCTAACAAAATTTATTCACTGTGATTGTCATTTTTTATACCAGTTATATCTTTCTTTTTCAGATATTTTGATTTAAAGAAGGAGATTTTCAAAACGGTCGCTAAATAGATGTACTCGCTCAAGCAAGATTGACTGGTTGTCATCGTAAATAACATATTCAGATGAGCGATACAGGACCGTATTGGTTCTTTAGTTTTAAAAGTGTTACTTATTGTTATAAAGATCTTTTATTGTTTATTTCTTGTACAGGAAATAAGAAATTGTTTATGATTTATTAAAATTTATCTACATAAGTGTTAAATGTTCTTAATGTCTTCCTCACCTGAGCTCGGAGTGCTATTATATCAAATTGAGCTATTGAGATTGCTGTGTGGCAGGGAATGTAGTTTGTTAACAATTTCTAAGATAGTTTTCTCCTGACAATGTCCATGGCAAATTTATGTTCAATTTAGAAGAGATATAATCGTAAATAGTAAATACATCTTGTTGCTTTGGCCTCCGTAGGTATTAATTTGGAAGAAAAATCTAAGCTAAACCCTTTCTGTTAATGTTGCGTTCAAGATTATATAATCTAAATTTAGTTGAGAATATTAAGAATGTGCATTCTGATTGGCTGAAAAGTTGGTTTTATTCCTCAATGAAAACAATTTTGAAACAATTTTGAATATGCAGCTTTTTTGTAATCTTCCGCATAAAGTAGTCCCAATACAATCCTGTTTCTTCATTAATAGATCTGAACAGTTTTGCTTTGCTATATTAAATATTAAGACATGAAGAGAGTATTTGTTGATTTCATTGAGGTATGAAACCAAAAACCTTATCACACTCATGTTTGAATCCGCTTCGCGTATTCATGTAGTGTGATTAGGTTTTTTTATTTTCATACCTCAATGAAATCAACAAATACTCTTTGCATCCTTTAAGTGCAAAAATTTAAATCTTGGTTTGGGCAGTCTGATTAGAATGGATACTTTCCCAACTTCCCTGTCCGCTATTTGCATAATAATCAGTCAAGAATGTCCGCGAGAATAGAGACGCTGATGACCGAAAGATTGTCCTATTGTTAAAGAAAAGACATCACCCACTTAACTTTCAAAGAAAATTCGGCGCTTTCGAAAAACAGATATTCAAACCATTTATTTATAAAAAAAATCGTGTGCATCGGAAGATCTCTCGTGACCCGAAAGCGGCTTGAGAATATGGTGTTACTACCAAACGCAAAGATTTACGGTTTGTAGTACCTGTGATTACCAGAAACACATTTTGGTCAGCCACATTTTGGTCGCCTACCGACAAAATTTCATCTGAACAATTGAAAATTATTTTCAGGCGGGTCGGTCCTAATTGGTAGGCCTATTTTTATGGATAAATGAAAAATCTAATGTCATTTTTTCCCCTAAATCTAATCCGATATTTCAGCTACCGATTGCTTCTTTCAAAAGAAAGAGTAAGCAAAAGTTAGCATAGATTAACTCTAAGCAAAACTAATTTTCTTCCTTGTTTCCCCGGCCTACGATGATCTCGAAAGGGCATGTTCAAGTTCTAAAACATTTGGGCTTTGTAACATTTATACTAATGCACTAATTGAAATTCACGGAAGGCCATCTCCCCGTGCCGGCTTTCTGACTGTTCGTCCTCATTTTCGAAAGCGACGATTCTAATGACCCCACGTTCATCTGTTGAAAGCTTCAAGAAAATCTCGAAATATTCGTGGACATTTCGCGTTATCAAGCCGTGTTTTCAGACGGATCATCCCCGATTTCAAAAGCGATCATGGTTATCATCCAACAATTATTTTGCCTAATTTTCAAAAGAATCCGATAAAATCTGTTGACTTTATCGAATAAACAAAATTACACAAGTTAAATTTCATTAGCCCCCCTCCCCTTTTCCAGTGAAACCGGCGGATTATCCCCATTTTCGAAAGTGACGATCCTTATGACCCTACAATTATTCTGTGAAAGTTTCAAATGAATCAGCGAATAAGTATGGGCTTTTTTTTAAATAAATAAGCTTTCAATAAGTGAAATACTAAAATGAAATTCCATAAAGCCCCCTTTCTCTTGTATTCGACGAATCATGCCCATTTTTAACCGAGCAATCACCCTGTGAATCTCCATACTATTTGTTGACTTTATCGCGTAAACAGCAAGAAAATTAACGGACAGACGCATATACGGACCGGACAGGAAACACGCCATCGCTTTAGCTCTTCTGACCTTCAGTCAATAGAGTTAAATATCAATTTTGAAAGAATGTGCTTATTTTTGTTTTTACTTACTAAGTTATGAAATAATCAATGCATCTTTCATTTAAATCGGCGACAGGTACATAAAACAAGAGGACCTGTATTGCTCCACTGGCTTTGAAATCTTTAGACTTTCATTAAATAAAGCTTACTTTAAATGAATACATTAACACTCCGAAATCTCCTGAGACCTATTTTATAATGATTAATTGGTTCTGTTCCATATTGCACCAAAATACTCAATCACAATGGACCTGCAACACTTTACCCATCTTATTAAAACATAAGTTTTAGAAGGAGATGTCGTTCAAAGATTTCGGGCTCAAAATAGGCCCCGTCTGCCATGCCCATATTTATGGACCAATCAAAATTTCTTGAACAATTTAAGTAAAGGGTCACCCAAGGAAGATCCATGTCAAGTTTCATTGAAATCGGCCCAATGGTTTGGAAGGAGAAGATTTTTAAAAATTTCAAAGTGAAAAAATGTCACGCCCTGCCACGCCCATATTTGGGGGCCAATCAAAATTCTTTGAATAGGGCCACCAAAGAATCATTTCTACCAAGTTTCGTTAAAATCCACCCATTGGTTTGGGAGGAGATGTTTAAGAAAAAGTTTACGCACGAACGGACGCACGACGGACACTCCGCCATGACAATAGCTCGCTTGCCTTCGGCCAGTGGAGCTAATGAATAAACTGCAGCGATGACGCGGACAAGGAAAGGGCGGTTATAATGTGTTGCAGGATTTTTGCTGTTTAAATGCCTACAGTGTGCTGTTTCACATTCTAACTATTGAACGTCTGATACAGTGTTTATTATACTGCAAAGAAAATTCTAGCATTTTCATTGGTTAATGCTGACCTGACAAACATTGATAGCTACGGCCGCTCCGGTATTACCTCTAATGTTTCCTTAAGGCGCCTCGACATGAACATAGACAAAAAATCGAAACGGTAATGGCAGCCATGTTTCTCTCGCTTCGCTGATAACACGACCCGAATATACACACTAGGATACAGTTGAAAAGGATGTCAGTTAATAATGTGCAAATAAAGAATGATATAGATGTCAATAAATACCTTAAATTTGTACAAATCTGTCCATTTAAAGTGCCAAGTTTCTCGCAGTTTCAGTTAACAAACGCCTCCATATCACAATAGCGCAGAGGGTAGTAGTGTGACGTCACAACTATATATGACGTCACTTTGTACATGTTTACTTTTCATAGGGGCGCATTAAGGGATATTGGTAGTTTAAAAGAAATCGATTTATACGAACGTCTTAAATAGGCAAAAGACAGATATTTAGCCCTATAACTTTGAAGTATAATAAATTCGTTATACGGTTTCTTGCCTGGGTATATGACGATTTATTTCCGGCAGTAAAAATGATGTCAACCCTCGCCTACGGCTCAGGTGACATCATTTTTCCAGCCGGGAATAAATCGTCATATACCCAGGCAAGAAACCGTATAACTAATAATGTGGACGTCTGTACCGTCAACCGTGTTCGCAAAGCAACGATATGATCTATTCATATCTATACCCATTTCCTACAGCCGTAAAGTAGGTGAAATTGCAAATAGATGGTTGTGTAATATCTATGGTAGTCATATTCATCGAGATATCTGTAACTATATTGGCCTTTCACAATTATGTATCTCAGCGTTTCTATTTTCGTTCCATTTCCCTGTACTGAGTTCACATTCAGTCCAAGCGGCGCGATGGTCTAGTGGCAAGACACTAGACTACCAATTCTAAGATCCGTGGTTCGAATACCGAACGCGGCGGGATTTTAACCCTTTGCTGTTTAATCCCTGCTTTTTACGTGCCTGTGATTTATGATTGAGAAAACATTGTGAAAAAAGAAGAAATTGTTTCTGAGAAGCAATTTCTTCTTTTTCCACACTATTTTCTACCCTACTGAATGGTTATTTTTCAAATTAAATCCACTTTAAATTTTCGTCTGCAAAACCTTTGAATTTGGACTGTTCCAAAATTTTGTAAAACAGGAAAGGGTTAAGGGATATTTTCTGTCCCCCGCCTAACTAGAAATGAGTTGGTAAGATACACAGAGGCAACTTCGCGTGTATCGGTCCTTTACACTTGGCACCTTAAAGAACCAAGAGGACCTATTCTTAGAAGAGCTAGGGGCGTATGGACTCGGATCTCCTTTCTATCAATGTGTCCATGCCATTTAAGCCAAATGCAAGGAGGGACCGGAATCCTAAATCACGTATTCAGTTCAGACAATGCAATATAGACATATAGTAAAAAATTAAGAAAGCTGTAGAAAGTACAAAATGGAAAATATGAGCAAAAACTGTGTGCATGCAGTAGGTCGTGAATATATATACGAGGGGGTAACAAAAAGTTCTGAGACAATTGCAATCACCTTTTTATTGTTCATCGGATTTGGATGAAACTTTGAGTTATTATTCGGATGGATGTTTGTGCTATTTTTACAAACATGCAACAAAATATGACAATGCTTCTGTTAAGGAACCGTCGCAATGGAAACCGAACAAAGCGCTTTCGGGGCACTTTTAGTTTTAAACTCCCTGTTGAAAAAGGGATTCTTACAAAATGCGTAAAACACAAGATATTAAAAACTATAAAATAATTTGTGTCGAAATAAGCATTGAATGCACAACAAGCAAACCACGAGGTTTACTTGATAGGCTTGACGCTGTTACAGGTCTAATCAACCAAGAACGACGTTCTTCTTTCTGAAATAACGGAACGTCGAGCACTTGAAATGGTATTTAAAACTAATATGGATTTTGTTTTAATAAAACGAGATTAATTGCACTCAATTGGATCTCTAATTGATCAATAAAGCCACAAGAAAATTCATAATTTCAGGATTTTCAGGGTAATTTTACAGAAATGTTATCGAAGATTGATAACTGTGTTTTCTTCAGTTTAAAATATTTAACGCGTTTAGAGTGGAAACCGAATCGTCGATTATAAACTTCATCGTAAAACCGAATCATCCATCTTATTAAAGTTTTTTTTTTTTAAACTGAAAGAGCCGAGTGTATTTGTGAAGATGTGCATTGACCTTTTTGAAACATTTCAATGATTGGTAGAACTTGATAGGAATTCACAGTTTATAACAAATAACCATTGCTGACAAAAGCAATCATGAGTGGGTCTGACGTTCATGACGACACTATTTTGCCCCGAGACCGCACCCGTCTCAATTAAACTTGACATGGAATTTAGTATATTCAAGTTATCCTGCTGAAACTTGGTAAATTTGTAGTCAGAAGACAAACAAATCAACTGATACATATATCTAAATCATCGGATATCTACCAAAGAAAATATTATTAAAGTCTCAAAACTTTTTGATAGCCCATCGTTCATATAGTGGAACCGAACTTTTTATTATTTGGGAGGTAAATTGATCTATTGTTTGTAAAATATGCCATTCATGACGTGTTAACCTCAAGAAGGTCTCTGGCGTCATAAATCTAAAGTGACGTTGGGAACTCAATTTTGACCACTAAATGTTTTTACAAAGAGCAGATCGCTGGCTACCGACTCGGACTTTCCAACGTCATTTGTCTACAAAATAAATGGTCGTAGACTTAAGGTAGTGGACCCGTAATAGTTTTACAACGTCTCAGAAGTAATGAACTTTAACAGTGTTAACCGAGGTTTCCTAATGATTTTCATTAGGAAACCTCGGTTAACATTGTGAAAAGATATGTGGTCCGAAATGTTGTTGAACTATTACGGGTCCACTACCTTAACACGATACGCTGATGGACAACCTTTACGTTATAACTACAGCTTGAATGCCCCCTAGTGATGATGTTCCAGTCACCGAACGTGTTTGACCAAAGTAGCGAAAAGTAATATAGGTCAGCAGTTAAATCCTCTCTGATAGGCGATTTGATCAAACGATTGTAATTGATAGACATCCACGATCTAATTATCGACGGGAAAAATAGCCGGCATGCCTAGTCTGCTTCGATAAGGTAGCATGTCTTGTTAATGCGATAGCCGATGAATCTATACTTAGCAAATAAAAAAAACACCTACCTTCACATACTTCTTGGTCTGTTTTGAATGACTTAAAGTGATGCATGCAAATTTTATTGACATGTGATAGTCGGGCTAACTACAGAGACTATACAGACGCAAGATTTCGCTCGATTGAAGCGAGCCCAGGCTAGTGCGCCTGTCAATTCCGGTTTTGGTCACGTACTCATGTTGAGCTACCCATGGTTCATTTTGAGTGTTTTCTTACTCGATCTATATACATGTACAATGTATATGGTTTCAATACCAACTTGTAGCCCTCAGTAAGTCATGTACAGTTTCCTTTTTTGCTGAATTTAAATCCCTTGGTGGGCGAAATTCCAAACTTTGTGGTGGATATTGGTCACAAAATCTATCAATAGCCTGGTGTATGTGACGAAAAGTTGTCGTTCTTCTTCTGACTGATTACAGGTTCTTCAACCGTCACAGTAAAATATGAAGTTATGGCGACAGGCCGTCATTCCTAAATTGATTGACGGTCTCAGCGTTGTCAAAAACGTTGCTAGGCTGAAAGTATAGATTTGTAGATTGACAAAGAGATCCAAGTTGGTTTATAATAAGACACTCTATCATTATGCAAGAGAAAATTTTGGCTCTCTACCATGTTTTACCGAATGATCGACATTCCATCCCACCCCACATTTTATATAGATCGAAATTCCATATCGAACATTTATTAATGGTGCTAAATATTGGCTGACGTCCATATTTCCTTTCTATTTGATTGCATTAATCAGGAGTGAACCCGATAACCGAGATATACGAAATTCGTTCGGACATAGTACCCGGTCAACTATTAGCCTTCTCGACCCTCGATTGCTCTATATATCCTATTTATGACCTTCATTTTTTTTTTTTAAAAAAAGGGGGACAGTGCTCTCCGTTTGACTACCAAAAGCAGCCTAAATGCATATTAACTTGAATGGCTACTCATCGTTTCCAAAGACAGACTGTGGCTACTCATTGTTTCACAAGATAGAGCAGGCTAACGGGAGTAAAACTTTTACCGAGTTGAATCATACTAGATTTTTTTTCTTTCCAGATTCATTCCGTTACGATATAGTGTATACTAGCTTTCATCGGCTGGTGCTGGATCTAATTCTGGTATATACTGACTTGCAAAAGAAATGCATATATTTTTCATTTAAGAGAGTAAAAATAATACTATAACTATGAATGTTATTTGTATTGAACATATGATGAATTGAATTCATTTGCTTCACGTTTGGGAAGTTTCAGAAATTTCAATTTGGTTATTTTCGGGAAATTGACAACTCGAAATCGTATGACTGTTATTTATTCATATTTTAGTGCCCCCTTTTATTAAAGTAGCTTCACTTTTCCACTAAAATTGTTCTGCAAATTTGTTTTACAGAAAACGGCTAACCGAAAACCTGTTTAGTGATCATTTTCTGATTCCAGTGTCAATAAATCGTAAGGGGCGGATGGTAACATTGCTTCCATAATATAACATGCAGTATTTAAATATTTTTGCTTTAAGCAGATTTCCGGCCCCATGTTTGTAGATAAAATAAACGTTATCGACAGCTTTTTTAAATGCGAATTCACTCATGCCTACATTTTTAAAGCGCATATAATCAACTTCCTTAATGATAAGGAATTTATTTTAAACATCTACGTTGTCAAAAAGCGCATTCAGTATGAATAGTACTGTCTGGACGTAGAACTAATAAGGTTAAACCAACTTCTGATAGGTGACTCAAAACAACGCGTAACAGTCCGACCGACCAACATTGCAAGTGACGCCATGATTTGTTTATGATTTTATTGTTATGTGAAATATATAAGGTTTAATAATAGTAAAAAAACACTTTTATCCGACCAGTGGGAAAATAGCTCAGGTATAGTCCGTTTGACTTCTATATGGACCAACAATTCGTCGAAAATCTCAGAAATTAATTAATGAAACGCATATCTTTTTTGTCATATGATTTTTTCCAGCTAATACCATGACGAATTTTGTTTTTCAGAATTTTTGAATGCAAAAAAGTGATTTTGTCCGTCCGTCTACATGTTAACTTTCAGCATTTCATACCTACTTGTTACTGTATTAAATGGAACAGCGAATTGTATAACCAAAAATAGTACTGATTTGCATAGGGGCCGAGTCAAAAGAGTAAGATTTTAAGTGAATTGTTTAAGTATAAAATCGACTTTTTCAATATAATTAAGTTTGTCTAAGATTTTTGCTACCGTTGGATATCAAATCCGTGTATATTCTCTCTTTCTTCAAAAACTGTTTGACCAGATAATTGATTGTTGATTTTATTCATTCTGAGATGAACCCTATATTTACATGATAAGACCAATCAAAAAGCATTATTAGACGAATAGGTGGGAATTTCACGAGGAAAACTTGATGAAAAGGCGAGTACTAACGGTAAAAATCACGTGCTATTTAAGTTTAAGATGACATGACCGTCGATATGCTAATTAGCATGTCCAAATAAGGAACAATGGACATTTCATCTGTCAAAAGTTTACTATAAAACCACGTGTTTTTACTATATATGTTGACATTTTCTTACTATTGAACAGCCTCCATCACCCCTCGTGTTTAAGAACGGATAATGCGAAAATATTAACATTAACTAGATAGACAAAATCATTATTTTGAAATCATTTTATTTTCAAAAAATATTTTTTGGAATGGTATTAAGCTGAAATTAAGATTTTACTACATACAAATCCTTTATTCAAACACAATTTTATGTAATTGATGAAAAGGTTGGTCCATATAGAAGTCAAACGAACTATAGTTAGACTAACAAATCAACTGATATATATATCTAAATCATCGGTTATCTACCAGAGAAAGTATTGTTAAAGTCTCAAAACTTTTTGATAGCCCCTCGTTCATATAGTGGAACCTAACTTACGAAATTCGTTCGGACATAGTACCCGGTCAACTATTAGCCTTCTCGACCCTCGATTGCTCTATATATCCTATTTATGACCTTCATTTTTTTTTAAAAAAAGGGGGACAGTGCTCTCTCCGTTTGACTACCAAAAGCAGCCTAAATGCATATTAACTTGAATGGCTACTCATCGTTTCCAAAGACAGACTGTGGCTACTCATTGTTTCACAAGATAGAGCAGGCTAACGGGAGTAAAACTTTTACCGAGTTGTATCATTCTAGATTTTTTTTTCTTTCCAGATTCATTCCGTTACGATATAGTGTATACTAGCTTTCATCGGCTGGTGCTGGATCTAATTCTGGTATATACTGACTTGCAAAAGAAATGCATATATTTTTCATTTAAGAGAGTAAAAATAATACTATAACTATGAATGTTATTTGTATTGAACATATGATGAATTGAATTCATTTGCTTCACGTTTGGGAAGTTTCAGAAATTTCAATTTGGTTATTTTCGGGAAATTGACAACTCGAAATCGTATGACTGTTATTTATTCATATTTTAGTGCCCCCTTTTATTAAAGTAGCTTCACTTTTCCACTAAAATTGTTCTGCAAATTTGTTTTACAGAAAACGGCTAACCGAAAACCTGTTTAGTGATCATTTTCTGATTCCAGTGTCAATAAATCGTAAGGGGCGGATGGTAACATTGCTTCCATAATATAACATGCAGTATCTAAATATTTTTGCTTTAAGCAGATTTCCGGCCCCATGTTTGTAGAAAAATTAAACGTTATCGACAGCTTTTTTAAACGCGAATTCACTCATGCCTACATTTGTAAAGCGCATATTACCAAATTCCTTAATGATAAGGAATTCATTTTAAACATCTACGTTGTCAAAAAGCGCATTCAGTATGAATAGTACTGTCTCACACAATGGACAAATGGGCGTAGAACTAATAAACCTAAACCAACTTCTGATCGGTGACTCAAAACAACGCGTAACAGTCCGACCGACCAACATTGCAAGTGGCGCCATGTTTGTTTATTATTTTATTGTTATGTGAAATATATAAGGTTTAATAATAGTAAAAAACACTTTTATCCGACCAGTGGGAAAATAGCTCAGGTAGTTGGTGAGTTAGGACAAACATCTCTGCCTCTCGAAAGTAAAGTGATATTTAATATTGTGGTTCGAAACTCCGTCAAATTTCATATTTTTTGTAATATTATGATCTTTTTTTAATGTATTTTCAATATAGAAAATAATTAATTCCATTATTTTAGAATTGATTTGTTTATTCGTTACATGTGTAAGAAAACTTTTCATTTTATGATATTTTTTTTCTTTTCTCTACTGATGTGTCGGTATTTCGATATTTTTCTATTTTCAACTCATAATTATCACAAAAATAAAAAGCGATTTTTTTTTACAAAATCCTTTCGTGTAAAATTGCTGATGCTAAATTAATGCATCAAATTTTGCATCTTGAATTTATGAAATAGAAAAAAACCCTAAAACATTCTTTTGCGCCGATACGAACCCATAGAACACGTTATTAAGACTAGGGTGCATTAGGCTACCGACTGCGCTACTTACGACTGTTGTTTTAATAATGTTTTAAGGTAACTGCGGACAGATAACAATGTCGAATTTTCGACTTTCTTTAAATATCACAATAATTTCTGAGATTTAAATTTGAAGTGCAAGCATTAGCTTAAACGCATTAAAAGGTTTTGAAGCCCGTTCATTTGACGTCGTGGCGTCATTAAGGGGCCAACCCCTTTTCGACCCGCCAAAATCAGTATTTGCAAATATCTTTTTAATAAATCGGTCGATTTCTACGAAAAAAGTTTCATCTAGAAAGTCCAAGAACGCCAGACCTAGTCATTTAATTGCTGTGCACATTCAAACAGAAAAACATGTGCAAAACGCTATCTATTTCGCGATATTTAAGATTTGACGTTACATTTATTTATTTTATTTTTTGAAAAGATATAAAAATTACTCAAAATTGTGTCCGGTGACCTATGCTGATTTTTTGTTATTTTGTAGCGAAACAAATACGCTTCACATTTATCAAATAAAAATGATATGTCTTCGGGATAAATTTTCCATAAATTTTCAATTTTGTAAAGTTGTTGCAACATTTTTCGTCGAATCCGACGTCGCACCAAAACCATCGTTACTATGCTTATTTGACGCCAATCTTCATGCAATAAAGTATTCTAAAATATTTGAAATTCAGGTTTATTGTAAAATATAGGCTTCAGAAGTATTAAATCTGAATTTGATTTAAAAACAAAACAAAAAATCAATTAATTTTCAATCCGTTTAAAAAGACAGCTTTTGTGAATATTCGACGCGACGTTGAAATATTCTTTGATTTGCGATATCTTCGCGAAATCGAATTTTACAAAAAATCGAACCCGAAGACGCCTAGATTTTATTCTAAAAACCTTCAGTGGAATGGTTTTGCAGCAACATATCTAAATTTCAGCATAGGTCACCGGACAAATTTTCGAGAAAAAAGTCAATATTTCAGTAACTGTACTCGAAAACAGCAACGCAGAAGGCATTTACATTTAATACGTTACACCTTATTGTATTTCTTACAATTATATCTTCATATCAATCAAAACAAAACATCAGGCGTCTTTTTACGAATCAAATGGCGTTTTCGGAATAAAAATCGGTTAATTATTTCCGAAAAAATAGACAATTACTGAATTTGGTCCCTAAAAAAGGGGTCGGCCCCTTGATGACATCATGACGTCATTTCTACGTTATGAAATTCCTTTTTATGACCGACATATGAAAGCGGGTATTTCAAAGTTCAATTTTATCGCATGAGGCAAGATTTGCAGACAATTTAAAATTTGGACCTAAAATGACCCTCTACGTGTCCGCAGTTACCTTAAAACAACAATTTAATTCCAACCTTGCCTTTGAAAAGAAAACAAAACGTGACGCCACTTACAATGTAGGGTGTTTGATTTGTAATTATGTTTAAGATGCAATTGTTGGTTGAATTCTTAAAGGCTGTTAACTTGGTAGACAGCGAAACCACGTCACTGAAAAAATATTCGTGGAAAGTAATCTAACGGGCATGAAATCTCGGGCATTCCCCATTTCAAAATTAACATTGGAGGGTGGGGTTTATCTAAAAAAATTAACATCTTTTCCGAAAATGGACGTCCAAAATAATATAATCTAACGTTACTCTGTTACTTTTTGGGCACAGAAAGGCCAGTGATTTAAAAAACAAAACGGTATTTCATCGACTGAAATTTTGAAAATCCACTGCATTTTGCGAGTTTTGAGACCTTTTGAAATTAGATTTGGTGTCTTCTTTTGGTGGCTACACACTTGCTTTGTTCTATTCATCCCATTTTATATAATTCTTTTTTTTTAAATACTCGGGTTTGATCTTTTCTTCCAGTGAAAGCAATATTGTATTCTATTCCTCTCTTTCAAAAGTGACGGAAATTTCATAAATCTAGCTTATATTAGCCTTGGTTAAATAATCGCTGCAACGATGGAATACGTTTCGTGGAATATACTTTTACAATTAAATCTTCAAATTGAAGATTTGGAAAGCGGATTTGGGTACAGCTTTTTGTTATTTATACCTGAAAAAAGCAGTCTAGGAATCTTAGAGTGGCTTGAAATTGCCAGCCATTGATAAATATCTGCCCCGCGTTTAGAATAACACTGTAGGCCTACTTGTAAGTGAGCGCCAATAAATGGTAACCAACATCAGAGCTACAGATAGACTGATAGAGGTGGTATTTTGGATAACGAATTTAAACATTTCACTTGTTTCTGTTCAAGCCCTATTTTGTGGGTACTCATTGGAATCGTCTCGTTGAGACGATTCCAATGCGTACCCACAACATGGTTTTCATTTGGAGATAAAGATTTTAACCTAGAGTTACACCCGCTTATCTGTTCCTCTGCAACATTGCCCGGTGAAGCATATGTAATGCGCGTTTCAAGCTATGGGCACTCGTTCGGGATTCATTATCCTGAAAGCAGGACTGGTTACTACTGCTAAGATGAAGTACGCGACTCAATTCTCAGAAAAGTCGCTTTGTTCTTCCCAAAGAAAATAGCAACATCCATTAAAGCCATGATTTCTGATCGCTTAAAATTTGAAGAAGTCTGAAAGGGGGCACCCGAGGAAGATTTCTGTAAAATTTGACTGAAATCCAAACACTCAAGTAGCTTCCGTAGAAAGGTTTTTTTTAAGTAATAGTTTATGGACTGAAGTGCTTACGCCGGACACTTCGCCATGACAATATTTTATTTCCAATATTTCCTTCCAGTGGAGTTAAAATTACGTTCGAACCACACACGGCAAATGGTCAAGCTTTACGCGAATAGACAGACGGAGAAACATGTAAAAGGTAGTGGACCCGTAATAATTCGGCCGCACTTCGGAAGTAATTAACTTGAGCAGTGTAAACCGAGTTTTCCTAATAATTTCATATGGAAACCTCGGGTACAATTTTGAAAGATCATGTGTTCCGAAATGTTGCGGAAGTATTACGAGTCGGCTACCTTGAGCGATCAAAACCTTATAGTTCAGCTTGTAGAAAAAGACATAGTTACGAGTTTGGTACATTAATCGATGATATACATATTGTCGTTGGACGATCAAAATAACGTATCTACAGCTTGCTGTAGATGCGTCATTTTGATCGTTCAACAACAATGTGGAATTCCGCATGAAGTAAGCCTAGAAATACAGAGGCAAAGAAGCCTTCAGCTGAAATACTTTCTAGGACATTTGAGCTCCCTCTTCTTCCGGCGGTCTATGCAGTCTTGGGGCCAACTTATTTCTGACCCGAATCCTGCACGGGTGTAGAATGGTCCTACTTTCAACCATTAGAATAGCCTATTCGATAGTTGGAGCTGTCTAGAGCTGGTAGCCCGCTGTCTGAGAGATACTCTGATAAAGCGGGCAACAATGCCCGCCCAGGATCAGAAATAAGTTTGCTCATGGTTTCAGAAAATTAACAGAGTGAAAAACAGAAGTCGAGGTCTTACCAACTTTAAATAACAATAATCATTTAAAGCTTTTTATTGACTTTATCTTTAGCCATCAAAATGCATAACAAAAATAATAAACACGTATATGTAAATAAATAATACACAATCAAATATAAGCACCAATTAATTGATGCCCTACAACCGGCAGTGTAAAATGCTGAACGCATATAATGTGACGTTGATATATACATATCTTTGTTCAACTTATGAAAAAAAAAAAAAAAAAAAAAAAAAAAAACAGTCAGTAAGGGTATGGGCTCACATGAATTTACCCTAATTCAAGTTCTTTGGTATGTTTTTTAAGTCTATAGCTGCGCTGTTAAAACTTTACGCAAGTCCATCGATTTTCAATTGTCATTAAGTATCTTGGCTAGCACTCGCATTAATTCAGTTCTTTTCGATCTTCATTTAACGTCTTTTTTTACGTAATCGCATTCTCTCTGAATATTTGATATGTTAAAGTTCAATTAACTAGATATTCGGATTTGAATACATCGAAGTTGATTAGAAAGACCTCGGATCTTGACGTCCAGAATTCGGCTTAACCAGATTTGAAGAGCAAGATGGCGACCTGTCCAAGATAGAAGTAGATGAAATGTTTGGTCTCGTGGGTGACGTAGCTACCGAAGTTGCGTCCAACGATGCAATGCCAGGTTGGGTTGTATTTTTTGTCGAATTCTTTCTTGATGTAGGCAGCAATGTCCTTTTCAATGTTGTATTTTTCGAGTGCCTGTGTTGAGCAGTCGACAGCGTCTTGCTGCATGTCTTCGGACATATCAGCGTTCTTAATGACGGCCTTTCTTTCACTCATGGTTTCTGAAGATATAAACATCAAGTCTTTGTTTTAACATGTATTTTATGAATACCGTAATTGAATATTACGACAAAATTTAGACTGGTCGAAATTCAAGATAATAATTCCGACTCAGTACATAATTTAAAATCTTTGTTGAAACAGTGACTCTATGTATATTTAGGGTCTGTGGTGGAATGATCTAAAACTTTGTGGAAATATAGAAATTGTTGTTGTTTTTTTTTAAAGAATACTCTTCATTCCTTTTATCATATCAAGTTGGCATTTAATTAATTCCACTTTTTTCTTATAGAAAATTATCTTTTCTTTTGCCCCAAAAGTATTGAAATTTTTTTTTAAATGATTTAAGTCAAATTGATATAGAAATGTAAATTAGATAAATACATTATCACATTTTTCTAACAATTTTTTTGTCATATTTTCCAACTGGATAGCCGAGGGGGGTCCATATGCTAAGTCCCCTCACTAAGATCCGCTCATGCTTTTCTTTTCAAAGATTTCTCAACACTTTTCTATAACATTTGATAAGAAATTTTTCGATTCTCATGATAATGCAATTTGATATTGAACCATCATCTATAGAAGTAAAGGGTTTAAGTTTCATGTTGAGTATTTGAATACACAAGATTATGAATACAGGTGACCATGGGTCAACAAATAACCCCATAGTTACCAAGGACATGTCCATACTGATCAAATCCAGGATAAGCGGAAAACTTTGTATATTGGATATACAGTACTACGAATTATTTTCGATAGTTTTGACAATCCAAGACAAAAATAGCTAAATGGCTAAATAGAGGCACTCTCAGCATCTACCAAATGATACAATTAGTCCCTTTAAATGCTAAAATGTTACTACAGCATCTACAAACCAAGATACATCATTTGGGAATTCAGTTGACACCCGCGTCTTTATATGCGCCACCAAATGTCAGAAGTGCGATAAAATGAAGAAATAAAGCCTGTCTAAATTCATCTTTCCTGAATCCTATGTTGTCGGTACTCACTGGAGTCGTCTCAGCAAGACGATTCCAAAGAGTTCCCAAACAGTACGATTTGCGCAAGTTTAATTGAAATTATGAAGTTTAAATCTAACGTAGATATTGGTTAGGGAGTAGAAGATCAAATTTAGGTAGCATAAAATAATTGATATAAAATTCTTACCTTATTTTTGGCTGTGCGCTGCCTTTCAAGAGATTCAACAACAAAGCAAATTTAAACTGATGTCCAGCGGACTGGCGATCTTTTATACAGAGATGCACTTAACAACGATCCGTTATATCGAAAGTCGACGTTGATTGGTCTAACCAAATGTGTATTTTAGTTTCGTCTATCGAGTTTTGGCACAGGTAACCATGAGCGGTTTGATTAGCTTGTTAAAACAACATAGGTGATATTCCTGCAAGATTAACCCTTTGCTAAAATTTAATAAAATAGATTACGCAACAAAAGACACATTTATTTGACATACTCATCTATTTATACGCAGACGTTTTAATAGGCAGAAGCAAACTAACAATAGCTTCCTGGTCAACGGAAATCTGTTTGCAAGTATGAAACAAATGACCGGCTATTCTTATGAACGGGGTTTTGATAAATGGGATAGAATTCGGACTAAGCTATAGGCATCGTACACATGCGTTTGTTTCACAATCCGAGTTTTGTCAAATATGTTATGTCTATAGAACCAAATATGTTTGTTCCGTAAAAGTTACCTTTTTTGTGGTTTTACGTCACTTATAATCAAACATTCCGTTCAGATTCCGTGGCAAGCATGCGAAGAATATTGCTCCCTTTTAAGAAATGCACCGGAGACCGTAGATAGGTGAAATGAGCACTGGGACTAATGCCATAAATCTGACTTGTTATCCGTTAATAGCCATTACTTCCGGGGTTTGTTTTCTTTAGTCAGCTAGGGGTCGGGGCTGATTCTTAATGTCCTGTTATATCCACTGCACATCAATATCCAGGAATAACTGGTGTTAGTGTCTTGTTTGTCTCAAGATCTTATTTTGGAATTTTAATATGTTTTGTTCCTTTAAGAAACTCTGTTAAACATGAACTTACAACACATCCAGACCGCTTATATTTTGAAGAAGATTCGAATGATTTATTTAATTGATAATATGCAATTGGAAACGTTGTATAGTAAAACCCAAACTTGAATTTTGAAGTTAATTACGTATTTTTTCCTAACAAAATCCTTTTATAAATTTCGTCTGCCTTGTAACTAAAGTTTGTACTGTAGTTATGATGTTATGATTGCCTTTGTTTTAACTATATATGGTAGCCGGTTTATGTGTAAGGGGTTTTGTTCTGCCTTGTCGTACAAGCTAGCTTTTTATAGCAACGCGGTATAGCTCTCGCTTTTGGACAAAGAGGTCCCTGGTTCGAATCCTAACGAAGTTGCATATTTATTTACCGGGGACATTACCTGTAAAAGTATTGACAGGGTATTGTTTTCTAATCTATGTTAATTTGTATTGTAAATGGTCAAAGGCAACTTGCCGATTTACCATTAAAGTTTCTCCCTCTAGAACTCTGTGACAATTATAGAGCTGTTTAGGGTTATAATTACAGCCTGTGATTTTTTTTTATTTAAAAATAATGCATCTATGTCTTTAGGTCGAAAATTTATTTTTTTAAAGAGAAATAGTATTCAACAAATTATAATTATCAACTTTCATAGTTTGAAAAAAAAACTTAAGGTAGAGTGCTTCCATTCTATATGTACCGGCAAATTTTCTACCATACATGCATAGACAAGAAACAGGTGATTATTTTACTGACACCTAAAGCAATTATTTATGTTTAAATTTTACGAAACTGGCATTCTTGGGTTAGTTGCCATGGTGATCACCATCAAGCATAGGAGGTTGTAATGAGCACACACATTTCAAAGACATAGACACATTACACGAACACTTTAGTTAAGAAATTTCTTATGTTTCAAAAATATTTCTTAACAACAAAAACATTAACTTCACATCTATTTCAAACAACAACATTTGAATTGAAATTTGAAATCCGTGTTTTGACTGAAAGAAACCTCTATAATCATACTAGTTACAAAACTGAATTTTGATATTTAAAGGATAGCAAATTTTTGTGTAATGTGCTTGGCTTTCTCTATATGTATCAAGTACAAAGGATATCACTTTTTAAAGCACTAGCATTGAACAACATTGAGCTAGTGAGTACAAAGTACAAGTTTATTGTAAAACGAAACTTAGTCATACACTAAGGAAAACTGACAAATCGAGATTTCCCCAAAATGTCAAAGTTTAGATTTTTGTCGATAAATAAACCGACGTGATAATGAAGGACAAGTAATAAAATGTCGCTTACTTAAGTAGAGCCACCGTCGGAGCGCATCAGGCTCGAAATCATGGTGGGGATGGGGTGGGTGGGGTGGGGTGAGGATCATATTTCTTATTTCCCATAGCTCCCGATATATGTATTACATCAGCGGGTTTAAAATCGTAAATCTATGTGGAATGAGTGGCTGGAGATTCGGAAAGCATATATCGGTAATTTGGTAAGAGGAATACCAGGAACTCATGGTCAGTAGCCCCAGCTTCCGAGATATAACTGGAAAATTGTTACAAAGCGATGTAAAGCCTAATTTCAATAAAAAAAATCAAATGTAAGTTAAGTTATAATTGCACACCCTGTTTACCTTTTGATTCGAAGCATCATGAAACCATCGAAGGGAGTTCCATTCGAACTGAGTTAAAATAGTTAGTCCGCACAGCTGGTAAAGCCTGACTTGGATCGTTACTTTTCGCACTTCCAAGATAACCCCTTATTGCCAGACAGGTCACAATTCATGTAAAAAACCAGCTTCATTTACAGGATGTTAAATGCACTCACCGCGAGCAGAATCCAGGCTAGCGATCGTTCAATTTTGGACATACTGAGTTCGCTTTCAAAAATGATAGGCTGGTGGGCAACCCATAATTTGAATACAAAAAAAAAGGTTTAACGTTATAAAGTTGTAGGTTAAAAATCGTTGAGAGTTAAACAATCCATCGTCGATATTGTTATGCTAGTAAGGAAGCCCGCCGATCATCGTGAGTACCCGAAGTAGGCAATGTCTTCAATTTTGGAAAACATACATCAACATCGCTAATTGTGTTCATCCTGAACAAAATTTGCGATATAGGAATAGCTCCCATTAAATTCACTCAAAACTCGATCCACACACTCATTCAATTTCATTCCTAAATCATTCGAAAAATTTTCACCTTGTCAATTTCACGATGTTGTTAACTGTAGAAGCAGATATCCATGGGTATTCTCGTAGCAAGATTGGAGTCCTCGCTAGCGCTCTTAATTTGGATTGCAGAAATAAGGGGAAAATAAACATCAGAATCAAGCCTCCATATTTGAATTATATACGGGGTTAAAAGATTCATTTATTTTTTTCTTCTTTCCCGTTAACATAAGGACATATTTTCATTCGCTTTCTTTCCAAGACAAACGAGTAAATATTGATTGAGATTGTATATTGACTTTCGACACAATAAAGCTTTGATTGATTGATTGATTGATTGATTGATTGATTGATTGATTGATTGATTGATTGAATGGAGTTTAACGCCGCTTTCAACATTTTTTTCAGCTATATCGCGGCGGCAGGAGCACCTAACAATGGATTCCTGGTATTTCTCTCACCAGTACAACCATTACATCCTTTCCTAGCCTCCAGCTACTATCTCACAAAGGTCTACGATTATCAACCCATTGGTGAGAGACAAATTGTCGGAAAGAATGAGTGCCGCCGTCGGGGATCGAACCCGGGACCTCTAGAATGACCGTCCGTCGCGCTACCAACTGCGCTATGACGGCGGCTATAAAGTTTTGAACAAAGAAAGAAGGGCAAACTGGTGGTAAAGGAGAGCAAAAATGTTTGTTGTCTACTTTTTCTAATATAGCCCATTTTTTGGTACGACAAGATGAAAGGGCGTATGCATATGTCGTATGTTCCTCGTACGCTGAAAGACAAAAGACAACGCGGATCAATAAATTTTAAACGATAAATACATACACATGTACGCTTACAAATCATCTTTTCGATGCATTGTAAGATTTTCATACGCTTTGCATTCTCAATTCATCCGTTAGTGCAGTGGCACCGGGCCTTAGACCTTTGAAGGAGAAAAGTGGTGCATAAGAACCACAACATTGTTGTTGCATAATTTTGGGATTATTGTCCTTTGTGTTATTATATTGTCTCAGATTTTTTTTCCGGAGCATCTCTGTATGTACATTTGCTATCAACTTCAAGCTTCAGTGGTGAAAAGATCCTTTAAAATGATATAACAATGCACAGGAACCATAACTATTCCCTGTTTGATTTTTGAAGCTATTGAAGTTTCTATTTTGTATTTAAAATGAAAATATTTTATAGAAATAAAGGAACTAGTTTATGAAAGAAAGCGAGATGGAATAAACAATACTTGCAATTTATGTGATAAGTTATGCAAAAATGACCTCCCGGGAACTTCGTAAAATAAATATCTTAGAGAGATATTGGTTCCAGAAGAGGTCAGCCGGTGTTCGCATTTCAAAGTTTTTCTTACTGAAAAGAAGAAAAATCATCACAGATTCAGAAAAAAAAGCCAAAGGCAAAATGTTACGCCTGTGAACAGTCCGCACAGTCTGGCTATGATCGACTCGTCACGCAATACCAAGAAGATTCCTTTTCGCCTGACGGGTCATATTTGCAACTCACTTCTCTTTTTACAAGATCATTTAGAATGATGTATTTTCTATTTTTGGTGTGAAAACGAAATATTTTCCTCGAATACATGTTATCCATGTAATCCAAGATTCTAAAGCTACATCTATATGGATTCAATACCAGCTGCCCTTATTAATGACCATTACATGTAATTAATAGTTCACAAATTTAGAGAGATATGTCAAAATACCTCCGTTGCCATAGCTACAGTCCATATTGGAGGTTGTTTCAGTTTTGCCAAACATCTTAAACTTTCCAATACTTTTATGTATGTCTGACAAAATCAAGAATCTGATATACCAATCGAGTAATCAAAATGATACACCTCACATGCATTTTGTTTAAAATCCGATTTTAAAGTGTATGTTGCTAAATGTACTACCAAGAGACTTTTTTTATAAAAGAAATATTATGAAACAATCGTATGTGATGTAACCTTTAGTTATAATACTAATTTCAAAACGTTTTATTTTTGCGTAATGGCGAGAAATTGAGAGATTGATATTTGAAGACTTTGATCAGAATGTGCGGATGCAGAGACAGATCTGAGGCTGGGTGTTGCGCACATGTAGAAATAAGAAAAAAACATCACGAAGGATTATGCATTTTTCAGACATGTTGACTTGCGAGAAAAAATTACTGATCATATATTTTTCTTGCTTTCCTTTCTTTTTCTTAATATTTCCATAGATTCGTTATATAACTAATACATTGTGCTTAGAATTGCGTATCTTTTTTAACCAACAGAGCAGAACAGAATTTTGTAAGTCGACTAGTACAAAGCAGACAAGAGTAAAAAAAAAGAGGGTTCCTGGTACTTTATCGGATAGTTTTGCTAGTCCTAATTACCATATGGGAGTCTCGGACTCGAAAAAACTGCTCATCTTAAAACCATGGTCATATTAATAGTCCAGTCAATCTAGCAAAATCTAGAACCAAACCCTGAACTAATTGCAACAGAAATGATTTTTTGTTTTTCATATTCTATAACACCTTGTTAGTCACAGAAAAAAAGTTGCCATCTGAAAGATGCGGCAAAATATGTTTTTTTAACACTTTTGTATGCATACCCTTTGCACTATAATATGTGGATACATACCAAGGACAGCCTGTTTAGGAATTAAATAAAGTAATAGTTTCATTGCCTGTTTTGATAATTGATTGATTGATTGATTGATTGATTGAATGCAGTTTAAAGCCGCGTTCAACATTTATTTAGTTATATCGGGGCAGCTGGAGCACCTAACAATGGTTTCCTGGTGTTTCTCTTACCAGTACAACCATAACATTCTTTCCTTTTTTCCAGCTGCTATCTCACATAGGTCTACGATTATCAACCCATTGGTGAGAGACAAATAGTCGGAAAGAATGGGTGCCGCCGTCGGGGATCGAATCCGGGACCTCTAGAATGACAGGCCGACGCGCTACCAACTGCGCTATGACGGCGGCTCTGTTTTGATAAAAAATCATATTGATGTAACATGCCAAAATAAGAAGTTAGAATTTATGATATCGAATTACTTATCATTATTATCAACAATAAATTTATATTGTATGACCATACCCTTGAAATATCGAAATAACACCCAATCAATTTCTCAGATGAGCTGAAATCTTAGTGGCTGGAAAGTATAGTAAAGTACAATTATTTATTAAAGAATGTTGTAACATGAGTTTTATAGATTGACTTTAATTCAAATTATATTATTTTTCAAAACATCTATTTCAAAACAAATATATGAAATGTATTGATTGTGCTTCAAAAGACAAACATCACTATCATTCCCGTCTTTTCAATGAGTGGAATACTTGTTGACAATTAGGCATACATTTATTACTGGTTTATTATTTTTCAGCTCTTCTCGTAACTATATTTTTTACAATAAAAATACTTGTGTGGCCTGGGAATCAACAGAGCACTAACTTGACTAAGACTCGAACTTTTATATGAACTTCCTGAGAAAAACCTACAAGGTCATGCGGGATTTAAACCTAGAACTAATCTCTCAGATTGTAAGATCCATACCACTGAGCTACACATAATCCCTTATAGTTTTACTTATACAGTTAGAGCTTGTCTCCAAACAGTAGATGGCTAAACCTAAAATTAGTGGGCAGCAGGATCATATGGTTGTAGTACAACTTTGTGAGAGAAAATACCAGGAATCCATGGTTATGTGCTCCTGCTGTAGAGAAGTGACTGAAACATTGTTAAATGTGTCATAAAAACCAGATCAATTAAAGTATATAAGTTGGAACTTTTAGGAAATGTGAGAAAAGTACAGTACTCACATGGTAATTGCTTCTCACACAAAGAATCACAATAGTTTAATGGCAAATAGACAAACGGACATATATTATTTGCAAATAAGACCACTAGTTTATAAATAAATAAAGTAAATGCCAGATGAATTCATAGTTTTTAAAGTTTTACAATAAAATTTGAACATAAAAAGGTGGATGTGAAAAAACTGGACTTGTTAAGTTTCTCATACTCCTTAAACATATTTTCTTTTACAAAAGTTAATATCTTTACTAATAGTATGATCTTGTATTGCAGGCATATTAATTAAGATCGTTTATGTCGTTTTACAGATGAAAAAAAGCTAATCAAATATTGTTAATTGCGACAAACTGGCTAAGATAAAAGTTAGAAATTCCAAATAACAGAAGGGAAAACTAATGCATATTTTGAAACTTTGAATCATTAGATTTTGTATTTGTTTTAGGATGCATCAATATTGAATATACAAGGTCGGACAGTTTATAAGTAAATATATGTACAGATAATGGAACAAGAAATTGTAATCATAATACCATGACTTTTAGACAAATCAAAGGAGCTTAATTTATTAGAGCGGAAAAGTTGTGTTCTTGTGCAGTATTGAATTAAAATAAAAGAAAGGGATAGATAGCAACACAAATAGATTACAATTTTTATATTCTTGATTATATAACAATTAAATTCAGACCTTACGATACATTATAAGCTGTCTTTACATGTACTCTCTGACAAACAAAGAGCAGTATTTGCAAAGGATGCCAAATTTAACTGTCCAGTGTGTATTTAAATCACCCTCTAGCTGAAGGCTTATCAGTTTTTAATTGCCCACATGGCCATTAACTACTGTACCTGACACTGGAAATGTCTGTCTAATAACATGGTAATGGCCACTAGAGACCGATTCTGTCAATCAAATTATGACAGATTTGAAAAATTAAAATGCTAATAACTTAATTTTGCCTGGTGCGAAAAAATGCAACTTTTGTTTACATGTTCAATTTTCTATCCTCTATCACATGGTGTAATTATAATTTCTGTTGCAATTAGTTCAAACCCATGTACTAGATTGACTGGACTATAAAGACATATTTCTATTTTGACAATTTCTTATACCGGTATGTGTCCGTAAAGCCTAGTTTACAATTGGATTAAGGAGCCCGTACGGCGCCCGTAGCTCGCCACAATTCAAAAATCGTGTGACGCCCGTGCGGCGACATACGGTGTCCATGCGATCATCGCATGGTTTTACGGGTGTCGCAGAACCTTGCGATTTTTTTTTTATAAAAAATAGGAATACAAATTTTTAAAGTTGCAAGACCGTACGGAGAGCGTAGTCAGTAGACACGTCGTCTATGCATCGCACGATCGCCGCACGGACATCGAAAGGCTACCGTATGATGTTTTGCCTATAAGTATAGAACGGATCATCCTAGGGTCCCCGCGCGGGTTCCGCACGATGGTTGTATGGCGGCTGCACTGTCTACAGTGTATAAAGTTGTCAAATTGCACAATTCTCGAAGCGAGGGTCGCACATTTACCTTGCGATGGCCGCAAGGATACCTCAATGATTCTTGTGACAGCTTTATGAAACCCGTGCGGACACCGCACGGTTTGTGAATCGTGGCAATATCGTAAGGCGATCGTGGCAAATGTAAACTAGGCTTAAAGCAG
Source organism: Fragum whitleyi (assembly GCA_948146395.1). Lineage (NCBI taxonomy): Eukaryota > Metazoa > Mollusca > Bivalvia > Cardiida > Cardiidae > Fragum > Fragum whitleyi. Next base: position 65,052,376 of record OX411544.1, read on the forward strand.
AGAAGAAGAAATGCTTTAGTGTTACTCAGTTATTAAATGTAGAATATGTATTTGCAAATTCCGCAAACTTGAGAAAAAATCGGGATACCAGGTAATGGTTTGATGCCCCCTTATTCGACATCCATGTTCTTGCTGACCTGCATAATATAATTAACGGATCGCCCAATTATTGCAAATGCAGTCTATTTTGGTTATGTTATTTTAAATACCATATGAAAACCTTAGCATGATACTCAACCGGTTATTACCGGGACTCTAAAGTTAATCGTCTGTGAGCGACCAAAATCTCATATAGCCCCAGTGTATTGAAGCCGTAAAAACGAGGTTTAAGTCTCTAGCCGACGATGTACCAAAATTTATTGTTACAAGAATTTAAACCATGATTTTGAACATTTCAGTGCAATAATTTAGCTAAGTTTGATCGCTATTCTCTTATATGTTTTTGTAAACACTTTTTGTAATATTGTTTCGGTGGCCTAAATTGTGCAGTATATATAAAAAAATCTTATTCGTAAATACCCAAGTACTCACAGAAATTAGCTGATACCCTTTTTTAACCTTTTATAGTACTAGATCTCCTTTTTGTAGAAATATGCTCAAATAATTCGATTTTGTGACATGACCATCTCGGAAATAGTATACCTACCTCCATAGAAAGAAATGGTGAATGAACATATAAGCACGAAACTGTATTATAAAGTCTCGAAAACAATATTACCAATGTACGACAAAAACCTCGTAACTTACGTTCTTTCAAGCTGTAGATACGAGGTTTAAGCCCTCCGCTTACGATATACCAATTTTACTACTTTGAGAATTGTAACATGGGTGGTTTTGAAATTTCCCAGGCAATGGTTTGATTTTATCTATGACTGTTACATTGAACTTGACACTACAGTGAAATGTGAACGGTAGTCTAAATATGCCCGAAACGGCGGCACATATCTTTTCTTACATTCATCTCCCACCTGAAGGCCAGGAAAGGAAGTAATTTTTAATGGTAGTGCTGATGGGAGAAAAACCAGGAATATAATGTTGGGTGCTCCAACTGTCACGTTATACATGAAAAAAAAATACAAAAAAAAAAAAACCAACCTTAGTTGCACCGTCTATAGAAATAATATTTTCGAGGTAGCTTTTTCGACCTTTGCAGAATAAGATCAATTACGACGACAGACATTCAATGATCAAAAAGGCTCGTCCCCATGAAACACCATGTGCTCAGGTGAGCTGAAAGTTAGCTGAACATTCAGGAAATAGAAAACGTTAAACATAAACAGTATTCAGGATAGCGTGCGGCCTACCTTGAACATACCGGACGTTGGCGCTTTAAAACTGATATTTTAAAATAAATAGATAAATGCTTCAATGTTTCATCATAAACCATGACAGAAACAAAACTCTGCCATATTTGTTTGCTATACTCAGCATGTCGCTCGCCAATCATCGTTTGCATTTCAATACATGAATACTGAATAGATTTAGAACATTTTCCAAAATTTAAAAGTTAAATCTTGGTCAGTCCGATCATTTTGCACAGTCTAGTCAGGATTTGTATACATGTTTTAAATGAGAGCCTTCGAACGTTTAAGTAACATTTTTTGCGTAAATGATGAAATGTATAATCTTGTGTATGAAAGGAAGCGAGACATTGACTAATGTTCTGCATTATCATTTATAGAAGTTTAGGCGTGAAAGCATTCAACAACGCATCATCATATCTCTGAACTCCCAACCCACCGCTACCCCAACTCATCTTTCCAAAAAGAAAGATCGTAGAGCTTCCACGGGGCGCATTTCCTTCTATTTACTTCAAAATTTGTTTTCTTTCCAAAAGACTCTAAGGCCACATGTTTAATTTGAGCCGCAAACATGGTTCCAGATGTGTTATTTATGGGAATGAAATGACCATTGCATGTAATTAATTGTTGGACATATCAAATTTTGGTTGCGTTGCTATGGTTACAATGGAAGATGCTTTTATTTTTCCCAACCAGTGTAAGCATGTTAGCTTGTTAAATAAAATACCGAACTTTTAAGAGAGTCGAGTCAGGCTATCTCAACGGTAACGATTTTGGCTGCAAATCCTGGGTTGAGAGTTCGAACAACGACTTGGCAAGATTCATACGGCAAAATTAACAAAAGTCGTTATGACACGAGTCATTATTCTCCAACCTAGCACGTTTGATAAGTAGTATTCTTAAGAGGAATAAGCAGTTGATGACTCGGACGAAATATTGTGAATCTACCGCTGGTGTGAGAAACGAAAGAAAATCATGTGATGGTCACCAGCCGCCGCAATATAACTGTGATAATGTTAAAAATGGCATTTAACCTTATAAAAACAAACAAGTCAATTTCCTAGAGAGAACTATATAATCGGAAACTTTCGGAACAAAAATGTGGAGAGCGAGAGAGAGAGAGAGAGAGAGAGAGAGAGAGAGAGAGAGAGAGAAAGAGAGAGAGAGAGAGAGAGAGAGGGAGGGAGGGAGAGAGAGAGAGAGAGAGAGAGAGGGAGGGAGGGAGGGAGGGAGGGAGAGTGAGAGAGAGAACAAGAAAGAGAGAGGGCATGCAGACAAACAGACAGACAGAGAGTGAGACAGACAGACAGAGAGGCAGAAAAAGCAAGAGAGACAGAAAAAGAAAAGAGACAGGAAAAGATAAATTCAGACTGATAGAGGAGAAGATTGGTTAGGATATTTTGTAATTTTTTTAACAAAACGATAGAAGATGACAAATTTCAAACTGAACGATCGATCCCGGATTGTTCTAGAAATCAGCATGGGAAAGAATAATGTTTAATCTTCCCTTTTACCATAACCCAATACCATATTACAATATTCCAATGTCTTTCTGCTATAACATGATCTCTTTGGCAGAAATAGTGTTATTGAAAAAAAAAATCTTTGCACGTTGTTAATTGGAAAAAAAAAAGAATTTTGAAGACGGTATTTCCCGACTGCATTTCTAATCAACCTTTGATCGATCCATTTTTTTATTTTCTCAAATTGTCTTATTTTCAAGGTTTAATATAAAACTTTACAACTAAAGTTCAATACTAGACCTACGTATTGAAACATTATTGACGAAAGCAAGAATTTATGGGTTTTTTTTGTGTTTTTTTTTTCCTTTTTGATTTCTGTGTATTCCTGAAGTAACGTATATATAATTGTTATTTAAATAAGTTTAAGAAATAGAATCGAATACCATAAAGAAAACAAAGTAACACAACTTTTTCTACTTTAAACTGGCCATTTGTTAGCAATGATAAAGTGAAAGACCAGGCAGACAATGAAAATGTGTCCAACAATCCGACTGAATAAATTTATGGCTTCTCGGTGCCCATCAGGGTAATTAAGACCGCATACATAACAAAGACGAGACGGTCTACTGTTCTCTGACAATTTTAATGGGATATTTACGGACAATCAGAGAGATAGGGTCTTTTTGCTATTATTTCTTAAAAGGGAGTTTTGGTACAGGATATTCTTGGCATGCGGTGCAACTACGGTTGGCTTCCTGTCGTTTCACCAAAACCATACTACCACAACCTCGAACCGTCTCCGATAACGGTTGCTCCGAGCGGAGTGATTATGCCAAATGCCGGTTACACTGAAATAATTGGTGTAAAGACAGTCTAAAATCGTTATCTAATCACCAAAACCCTTTGTGGTGGGTACTCACTGGAATCGTCTTTCCGAGACGATTCCAATGAGTACCAAAAAATAGGGTTTGTGCTTTTATTATTATTGAAATACTTTGATCTTAAATACAAGATACCCCCTCTAGTGTAGCCCCATAATCGGCTAGTCTGGCAATCGATCAAATGCTGCTCCTGAGAGAGGTCCGGCTCACTTGCGATTGTTTCACAAGGCAGATCATGTCATATCTATTGTTTATAACTTATGTCGCCAAAAATCGTGACAAATATATCACGAATCATTTGCATGTGATTCAACTCATAATAAGAATATGCGTTACTGAAACTATATACTGATTGCCGGGTTATTACCAGATGAGAGCGAAAGCCGGGATCCTGTGGGACAGTGATAGTAGTAGGTCCATTGTTCACAGCGAGCGACCAAAATATCGTAACTACAACTTGAAAAGTCGGGTAGGCCTATGATAGTAGACAGGTATCAAGTTGATTCCCAACGTCGTGATCGATCGCAGATTGTCACAAGAGTTGGAAGGGAGAGATCGTGAAAACGCAAAGGCGGGGTCAAACGCCTTCGTGCATAGTTTTTGTCTATTGCATTTTTTAAAAGAGAGAATTGCATTTCCTTTAACAAGAACTCTGTTTTTCACTCACTCGAAGGCACGGGTTGACCACTGAGTGATAATTTTAAAAAATGAAAACATTTTCTAAGTTATCCAGTCCCCTTGCCAAAACAACCATATCCGCTCCTATTTAAGCCTTCACAGATACAAATGCCAGGGACGGTTGGGAGCCAAAAGTCTAAGCTTTTTGTCCCATTTAACCCTTTTCATAATGTTCATCATATCCTGCTTTGCCAGTTTAAGCTTTGACAGGCAGTATTGACTGTACATACGTTTAGTCTAGCAATTTTGGCCTACACTACTTGAGTTTGAATTCAAATTCAGCAAGATAAGGGTTAAGGTACCGTCTACATCAGTGGCTGATTCGTAGGGGGTTCGGGGGTTCAAACTGGAACCCACTCTGAAGCCCACTTATTTCAAAGTTTATGCAGAATTTCAATTAACACTTATTCTAATGTTCACTAGATACACATGTATTCATATTGTGAACAAACCTTTTTAGACAGTAGAGCCTATAGACTTATATAAGCCAACATAGTTGTGCAGTCTGATCTTAGGCCGATAGGCATACACTGTCTGTCTTCAACCGTTGAATTTTTGTGGAAAAGGCTTGAGAAAGTCTTATCTATGTCCAAAAAAAGGACACTCAGAAGGTACAGGATTAAAATTGTGTAATAACTGTTACTAGGAAAACAAAACCCCTTTTGTATGTTCGAACCCCTTATTTACAGAAATTCTATAGCCTATCAGCCGCGGTTTAGCCTATATTTCTTCTCTTCTTACCATGTCACTGACGCCGATCTGATTAGCGGAATTCCGGATAAATGCGGAACAACTTACTCGGAAATATTCAAACTCATGATAGACATTAGAGTAGGGAGCTGTACACAAGTAGCCTACGCAGTTGCGTATGCATCTTGACTAGAGTATCTACAAAAAAAGTAGAGAGAGCAAGGGGGAGGGAGAAACTGTGAGAAATTAAGTCAAGTAAACACTAACTATAGAAATCATGGTGAAATATCTATAGGACTAACTTTTTGTAGACTTTCTAGTTATTGCCTACCAGCTGATCGGCTCAAGAACTATGGGCTTTTAATTTTCAAATAGCCCGCCTAAAAACTAAGATTGTCGTCTGCAAAGAAAGTATAGTCATACTGATGTCCCTTGCATACTCTTCACTCGTAGTCAATATAAACAACAACAACAACCAACATATTATTCAGAAATTATTTTGATGAAATCTGTGGAACTAAAGAATGAATCTTGATGACAATGGGTGCAGCATGCAGGGGACAGTCTATCCCGAAAAAGGTGCTACTAACTGGACCAAGACAGTCAGGTATTTAGCACAGGCATAAAACTGCCTTTAATTCAGTTCTAAAACAAACTTCGTTATTTTGCCATTATCAGAAATATCACATATTTGACTAAAACATTGCGAACTTATTGATGTAAATGCCCCAAGCTTTGTATATTTCAAATACAATCCAGTTTCAATTACGACGCTGCATATTGTGACCAGTCTAAAATAGCATTGCATACGATTTAGTATCCTGCCCACCGTGAGGGACGCGTTGGTTTGGTTTAAACCTATTTATTTTACATCGATTGGGAAACGAGTTCTTACAGCTTAGATTAATCCCTATCGATTCTACTTCCTGGGAAATTCACCAGTACTCGCGCCGAATGTGTTGGCCAATGAAAGAACCAAGATTCTTGATCACCTCAACAGGGAACTTCGGTATGACGTCATAGCCCACTAGCCAATAAAAATGGTTGGCGTTGAATCGCCTCGCTCTATTTAATTTATGTAAATATTGCCCAATCTAAATCACTTTTTTCGCTTTACTTGAGGAAAAAGGTATCAAAACAATACATTTTTGAAAAGTAAATCATTCGAACTTTTCAGAAAACATGTTTATAAAGAAAATAACACGAATTTAGAATTAATAACCATGCTTTGAAAACACCACTATCAAAAAGGAATAACATTGATTTGGTTGATTTTTTGCAAACATTTATCATTTTTACCGCTGATTTATCTTGATTTTATTAAATCCTGATTATTTTTTTTCTTTAACATCTTATTATTATAAAAAAATGTTTATGTTTTGTTTGTTTATGCGAACAAAATCGTTCGGTAAATCGACATTGATAGTCTTTTCCAATCACTCAAAATTTAGTCATTATATAACCAAACAATATCTGTAACACTATAACAAAATATTTCGGCATGTTACAATTTTCCTTAGATGCCTAATGACATTCCCTAATTAGGGAATATTGATTGTTGAATGACAAGTGGTGTCATTATCGATTATTTGTTAGACAAACCCTTTCACCTTGTTGAAAACAGTGAAAAGGTATTCGATTTGGGCTTATTGACCTGTTTAAATACAAAGTGTTCAAACTGAAGATTTTTTATGGTACTAAGAATGTTCCATGACCGACTGACATATGAATTCAAAGTCGGCTAGTAAGACAGGCGGACGGACAGACGGACAAACAGACGGACGGACGAACAAACTAACGAACGAAATTACAAACAAACGAATGGACGGACAGATGGATGGATGGACGGATAGAAGGACGGATGGATTGATGTATGGAAGGACGGTGGATTGATTGATTGATTGCATGGAGTTTAACCCCGCTTTCAACATTATTTCAGTCAAGTTATATCCCGGCGGCTGGAGCACCTAACAATGGATTCCTGGTATTTCTCTCACCAGTACAACCATCACATTCTTTCCTAGCCTCCAGCTGCTATCACGCATAGGTCTACGATTTATCAACCCATTGGTGAGAGACAAATAGTTGAAAAAAATGAGTGCCGCTGTCGGGGAGCGAACCCGGGACCTCTAAATTGACAGTCCGACGCGTTACCAACTGCGCTATGACGGCGGCGACGGACGGATGTATGGGCGGATGGACGGATGGATGGAGGAATGGTTGGACGGATGGAGGGATGAATGAATGAATGAATGAATGAATGAATGAATGAATGAATGAATGAATGAATGAATGAATGAATGAATGAATGAATGAATGAATGAATGAATGAATGAATGAATGAATGAATGAATGAATGAATGAATGAATGAATGAACGAACGAACGAACGGATGAATGAGCGAATCAATGAGCGAATCAATGAGCGAATCAATGAGCGAATCAATGAATGAATTAAAGAATGAATGAATGAATGAATGAATGAATGAACGAACGAACGAACGAACGAACGAACGAACGAACGAACGAACGAATGAACGAATGAATGAATGAATGAATGAATGAATGAATGAATGAATGAATGAATGAATGAATGAATTTTATTTTATCATTTCGAAAACATTTTTATCATTTGCAGTGGTGGATACAGGATTTCTGTAAAGAGGTTTGGAACTTAAAATATAGAGGGTGCCTTTTCCTATAAGTGCCCAGTTAAATTGAATTTCTCTTTGATAATTTAATGACACATCTTCGACCCCTCACTGCAATCCCCCTAAGGATCCGTCAATAATTTGATTGGGTGAAATTCTACACTTCTGCTAATTATTACAAAGATTACAAAAAGTATGTGTTTGAGTGACTGTAATAGTTCTTTAATATCAACGAGATGGCCTTCGGAGGATTGTAATCAGTCAAATGTTGCAATACTATAGTTGCAATGTTTTGAAGCATGTGGAATATTTTGACTTTTTATATGACAGCATGTTATTTCCATGTCTGATTAAGCATAATATTTGATGTGTAAACCAAGCTTTCACACATTGGGCTAAAAGACTAGTTGTGTCATACTGAAAGCAACCAATCAGTGGCAAATGACATGGCTTGATTGATGCAGATCAAAGAAAATTAGGAATGTGGTATAAAACGTTGCGTAAGTAAGGTCGATCTTAATGACCCGTGCACGTGTATGGGATAAGCGGCTACCGTTTTATGACATTGACAATATTGATTGGCGCAACCGGTTATGGTCAGATCAAAGAGATTCGCCGTGTAGTATAGATCATTGGGTTAGGAATGACAATCTGTATGACACATGTTTGTGTGATGAGTGCCGATAATGTTTTTCATGTCGCATAATGTAAACTCTCTGTTAGGGTTTTTGTACCTAACAGTGTGTGTTCGAAAAGCCGTTTCATCCGAATATCTTGGATTTGCAACGTTCGCTTATTATCTAACATGACCTTATTTCTAAACGTGTGTGTGTTTTCATCTTTATCAATTTGGATCTAATATTTAGATAGCATTGGACGATTCTCAATATTCCTAGGTTAAAATGACTGGATTTATGTTGTTAAGACCATTAAGGATAAATACAAAACTTAAATCTATGTTTGGATGTTCTGAGACGGTATGAATATCGTTACTAAGATAAAAAAAAAATCAGCATTGAAATTCAAACTAACATATTTCATTGCTGTGTGGCCAAAAATGCCGTAAATACAGCTTTATTCGTGTCCCATTTCCGATACTTTGGTTGCTCAACTACGAATCATTTGGATTCGTATGACTCTTCGGCAGGTTACATTTCGACACAAATTATTCGTTTCAAAGACATTGTCACATGATGACAACTGCAAAACCTGAAAAAGGGGTGATTTATCTACATTTTGACACCTTCATCACATGGAATAAATCATTACAAATCAGGGCTTACCCTGGGTCAAAATTTCTTTTAGCCAACCTTTTAGCCAATTTGAAAATATTTTAGCCAAATTTACAACGTTGTAGCCATCTGATTCTATCAAATTGAAAAAAACTAGCAATATTCTTTTTTGTAATATTTTTGCATGAACCATTAACTTAGATTTATTACATTTGAATTAATTTTTTTTTTAAAGATCACCTACTGTTATTTTAAGAAATTTTAAGACTTTAATGCATTAAGTTTGGATGTTACAGCCTTTAGAGAGCATCAATTAAATGAATGCATGGTCTATGTCTTATAACCAACTATCCTTAAACTGTCAACAGGTGAATCAAAGGTGTTAAGGATTATCTCTCATATCAATTTGTTAATTGTTCTACCAATGATCTTAACACTTATGATTTCTCTTTTCTATAAATTTATGGACTTCACAAATAATACTGACCCTTAGCCAGCATTTTAGCCAATTGAATTTTTTTGTAGCCAATTTTTCAGAATTTTAGCCAATGGCTAAATTGGCTAAGGGCAGGGTAAGCCCTGCAAATGTATAATTTTACTACTTGAAAATTGGATTTTTTGCTCTTTGTGTATGTAAAAATGGTTGGAAACGCCAACCACTCATATTTTGATGACGTCATCACTACCTGTGCCGAAGTCCCCTACAGGAACAACCTTCTGTCAGATAGTCAGTTTGGGTTCCGAAACCACTGCAGCACTATTTTGCAATTATTAACGGTTCTTGAAGATTGGACCTCTGCATTGGATGAAAAACTACAAGTTGACTCCATTTACTTTGACTATGCAAAGGCCTTTGATAGTATTCCCCATAGACGCCTTATTCATAAAGTGGAAGCATATGGAATTAAAGGAAATTTACGTAACTGGATCATTAGTTTCCTTTCGGGCAGAAAACAGAGGGTACAAGTAAATGGTTCTTCATCCGACTGGACAAATGTAATATCAGGCGTTCCTCAGGGATCAGTGCTTGGACCACTTTTATTTATCATATTCATAAATGACAGTAGTAAACAGTACCTGCAGGCTTTTTGCCGATGATACTAAATTTTATCGTGTGCTGCATTCACAAGATGACGCAAATATCCTACAAGATGACATTTCAAACATGTGTGCTTGGAGCAACAAGTGGTTGTTAAAGTTTAATATTGATAAATGCAAAGTAATTCACTTTGGATGTGCCAATCTTAACCAGAACTATCAAATGTTTGACTCAAACCATGTAATTTCCAATATTAAAGAAGATGACACTGAAAAGGACCTAGGTATCCAGTTTTCATCAAACCTGACTTTTGACAGTCATATTAGTACTTTGATTAATAAAGTAAATAGTATTATTGGTCTTGTTAGAAGAAATTTTTCTTTCATGGATAAACAACAATTTTTAACACTATACAAAGCTCTAATTAGGCCATATATCGACTATGGAGACATTATATACTACCCATTTTTGAAGAAGCATATTTTATCCATTATCAACTGTCAAAGAAGAGCCACCAAACTTGTGAAAGAAATCTCTCATTTGTCTTATGAGCACCGTCTTGAATACCTAAACCTGCCATCTTTAGTGTACAGAAGAAATCGTGGTGATATGATAGTTGTATAAGCTGGCCCACGGTATGGATGATCTAGAATTTACAACTTTCTTTGAACTATCAACTTCTACAAATAGGGGGCACAACCTTAAGATACACAAACCCAGGGCAAATAAGAATGTCCGTCTTCACTCTTTTTCTCATCGTGTTATCAACGATTGGAATGGTCTTCCAGCCGAGGTAGTGAATGCAAAATCTTTGATTTCTTTCAAATCTTCTCTGGATAAATTGTGGCTGCATAAGCGATATAGTGTGAATTTCAACTAATCATTCAACAAAAGTAGCGAAGATACAATGAGAAATTAGCCAAACCAGTGCGGTGACTATGAGAAACCTGAATTGAGGGGAATAACAGACTTAAGGGGTCTAACAAATTTCCCTACAGAACCAGGTAGAACCAGGTAGGTAAGATCGATAGCCGCTCCCGGGAATCAAACTCAGGACGCGTTGGTGAATAATCAAAACCTTGTAACTACAGCTTTAATAAGATATGCATATTCATAAATTATATATTTCTAAAGAGGGTTTATTTCTATTACGCAGCAAGCACATGCGTAATATGCGTAATGGTAGTTCTGCCCTTGAATACACTATTCATTACCACTAATGCTGCAATGTTGTATGCAGCCACAATTTATCTTAATGAACTCTTGAGAACTAATAATGCATCCTGATGTACCATTTTTCTGTGAATGTTATTTAGAATTGTCAAATTTTTAGAATCAAGCGCAGAGAACTTGTTGCAGACTTGTCATTTTTAAAACACCATGCTATTGTTGAACTAGCCTGAAAATTCAATGGGAAGTTACCTTTTTTTAACAAAGTTCTTTGAACATTCATAAAACACCAATTAAAATCCACAGTGCTCATATTTCTATGAATCCTAAACTAAGCAGTCCCTTAAACACTACTGGAGTTATGTATGGCCTCAAAACTTCCAACATAAGTCACATAGTCATTTCTGGTTGGGTATGAAAATAACAGAAACAAGAGTTCTTTATTTTAAAATTTACAGTAGGTTTCAGAACTGACTTACAAAAGTTTTGTGCTGACCCCTTGATATTCAGATTCATTTAATCATGTGCTTTTGTCATCAGGAAAGACAACTCTTCTCTACAGCTGGTGTTTACAGACTGAAGTAGCAGTACAGTCAACTGAAAGTTTTAATGTTGAAACAATAACAGGATCCAGCAGAGGTCAGGCGTTGCTTATATTTGATGTAACAGACACAGTCAGACGCAGACAGTTCTTCCATGGAACTGAAGGTAAAAACCAAAGTGGTCGATGAATACAGGTCAGGGACATCTTGCTGAAAATAAAATGCATAAGAGAGATGCATAATGTGTCATTGGTGATTCAAGGCACCAAAAGGAGAAGGAGAGAATGCAAAACATGTAAGTTTTTTTTGAGTCTATGCTTTAAATGTGGACTATTTTCTTTTGAGCTATCCTCATGTTTTTGTGTAAATGTTAAATTTTCTCTAGAGTAAGCAACACTAGGTATCGTATTGATGTGAACTTTTTAGTATCAACTTCAGAGAAGAATTGAAGACTTTTTTCAAACAGTCATTAATTCTTCCCTGAAGTTGATCCCCAGAGGGTCCTAGGGACTAGAATCAGAAAGTTTTGAGAGTCCTGACCACTCTTTCAAGAGTCTCTGACTTGCAAAACCTGCGTCCCTTAAAACCCTGGTATCTTATTCAAGAATAGCCCCTATCAAAATAAGGGACACTACTGAGAGCTGAAAAAAGTATATTTAGTACAACAGCCAGACTGAGCATAAATCTAGAGTTGAAGGGGGTCTATCTCCCCCTTTTGAGGATTTACTTTGTCTAGTATGGTTATTCTAGCTAAGTTAAAAGCTAAGTAGTTGAGCGAACTCTATTTTGAAAACAGACTTCAAATTTCACTCAGAAAAGTCCTTTTAAGCATTATTTATTTAACATTATTTTTGATGACAATTTTACAAACCATTTTGTAGGTATTGTATATGTCATAGATGGGAGTGATAAGAACAGTATAGACACAGCTAGAACTGATCTCAGCCTGCTCCTTAGTGATCGTGATCTAAAAGATTTACCATTTATACTAGTCATCAGTAAACAGGACCTTGAAAGTAAGTAAAGTTGTCAGTACAAGCCTATTGCAGGTGTGTTTAATTAGAAAGGCACCTAAAATGGTTTGCACATATCCATGAAAACATTTTATTTTAATCCTTTTCATGCTGTTGACAGCTCTTGGAGACAGTGTAGGAGGCTAAGACCAGATTGCACAGACATGCAGGTAATAAGTTTGATATTCTATGAGCACAAATTTGATATTTTATTTGTAATATGACCTGAATCCAGGAAATTCCAGAAATTGATCAGTCCAAGTTTTTCCCCAAACACATGACGCCGTTTGCCGTTTGTGAAACAACGCAAGCAAATGCATTATGACATCATTATTGCAACAAAAATATGACATTGGTATGCACTCTAAGCTCATTTGCATAGTTAATCCACTAGTATGATAACGCCTGTGTAATATCAAAAATATTCAACAGGATTATTTCACTCATGCAACATAGGTCATATTATAAACTTTGATCATTTTGGAATGGATATAGCTTTGCAGTTTAACATTCGAACTCAATTGACAGCCAAACGTATTAGCCATTGAGCTTGACGGGCTTGGCTATAAAAAAATAAATGGTATTTGGCAGGGTTTGACACTAACTACTTTTTGACATCAGCCTGAAGGACCTATAAGCCCTAAATATGACAGGTCCTCCCTAAAAATAATAGGTCCACCATAGAATCTGTATTTGCTTTCTTTCTTTTTTTTCCTTTTTTTTGCTATTTAAGAAAATCAATGTGGGAAAAGCAATTTCTTCTTTTCCACATTGATTATCACAGAGTAATGGCTAAATTCAACTAACTAGATTTATTATCAAAAAGGAACTTTTTTTTCAAATTATGACCATTAACAAATGCCTGAAGGACCTGCAACATGGCATCTTCTACCAGTCCTCCCTGAAATCACAGGTCTCGGACCTTAGGACCAGTGTTAGTATTGATCCCTGTTTGGTAATGTTCCTTGAAAGCATGTTCTATTCATAATAAGAATATTGAATGATGGGCATATTAGTCCTTAACTTTAGCATTCATTATTCACTTGATAAAGATTAACTAACTTATAGTCTGTCCAAATTTACCTGAACTAAAGAGATTTTGTCAGCTGTTTATGTTAAGCTTCTTTTGAGAAGGGAAATTGCATATAAAATGAAGTTGTCTTAGCTTATTCTTGGTAGTCTATAACTAATGAAACTTTTTTTTCATTCAATTCTAGGCCTTGGAATAAAGGAGATAGAGAAAAGATTGGATCTTGGTAAAATGAAACATTCCAAAAAGTACAGATTAATGGCTGTTAGGAGAGATAATCTGTCAACATACACAGCAGTACTGGAGAAGTTGTGTTCCTTGTTATACACTGTATGGACACCAACTTAGTAATCATGATAACTCTTTCTATCCACAATTTAATTTAACATTAACAAAATTATGAGTAGTGTCAAAGTGCTTCCACTTTTGGGCTTTTTATGTGATAACTTTGCTTTTATATGAAAACTTTGCTCAACCAGTGCAATTGAGAAGATTAGAACATGGCTTCATCTTGAAAAAGGCCTTGAACATCCATTATTCACTGCTTTAAGTTGGAATGGAAAGTGCTGTTTATAAAAACCTCGCATTTTCTCAAAGTAATTAAAGTGGTAACAGTAAATATGACTCAACACAACTATTGTAACTTATTGCTTAATGTGCCAAATAAAGTTTTGAATGAAATTTACTTTTTCAAAGGACAAGCTGATTACATCATCCCCATGCAATAAAGCATTGTTTAATCCTGATATTTAAAAAAGAGGATCATGGCAATTCTATATCGCTCACCTGAGTAAATGAGTTCCAAATTTTAGTCTTCCTATGAGATCTCTTTGACTTATATTGTACATATAACATAACATCACAAAGAGGACCAACATCCAAAATGAGAATGAAAGTTACTGTGAATTGTTTTGGTAAGGAAATGTGAAACCAAACCAGAATTTTGAAAAATTATATGTTTTAAGGTAAAGAATGTCACTTTTTTTCAAAAGTAATTCTTCTACCACCTCTATAAATGTTGCCCTACAACATAGGGCTGATTTCGATTTGGGGGTTATAACTTCAATCCTTATGGCCAAAATCACAGATCGAAGCTTAAGCAAAAACAGAAGTATCAGGCCAAACTGTTTGAGAAGAAAACAAGATGTGTTTGTTAAACACAAATGCCACAAAACTGTAATTTTTCCAGAAAAAATGGTTTGATAGACAAATATGGAATATCGCCTTGAAATTCAAAATTATGTACTATATTGAATTTGACCTTGAAAAATGCACTTGACCTTGAAGTTGGTACCAAAAGAAAGAACTTGTCAAAGGCAATAAGCATTTGGAATGTGAAGTCACCAACATTTAAACATCTATTTTTCACATCTTTGACTTTGAAAAATTACCTTTAACTTGACGTTTGTACCATCAGAAAGATAATGTCACAAGCAATACAAATGTGAAACATAAAGTCTCTATCAATTAACAATAAAAAATGGCTAATGTACTGGTAAATTTTTGTAATTAAATTAAGTGACTTTGAAATATGACCTTGACCTGACTGATAGTATTAACTTTGGTATTGACTGAAAAGTCTAGTCATAAGCATTACATATGTGAACTAGAAAGCCATGAATGGCTTGTGTCGCTCCACAGGCTTGAATTTCTTGTAATAGCAAATCTAAGTTTTGACTAGATTTTTAGATATTTTGGGTTTTACTGATGTTGAAATGATTTTCGAAGTTTCCATATTTATAACATATAGAGAAATGACTTCCGCCCATAAAAGACATATTTTTTATCCAATTACAATAATTTTTGGCTGCATGATAATGGATCACCAAAGGATAATACTAATGAAAATTGATTGATATCTATCAGTTACATTCTGAGAAAATGATTTTCAACGTTTCCACTATATAACATATAGTGGAAATGACCTCTGCCCATAAAATACAAATTTTTCATCTGATCACAATAATCTTTGGTAGACTGATAAAGGGTCACCCAAGGATCATTCATGTAAAATTTGGTTGATATCTATCGGTTAGATTCTGAGAAAATGATTTTCAAAGTTTCCACATATATAACATTTAGAGAAATGACCTCCGCCGATTAAATACATATTTTTCATCCGATCACAGTATTTTTGGTAGACTGATAAGGGGTCACTCAAAGATCATTCATGTAAAATTAAGTTGATATCTATCTGTTAGATTCTGAGAAAATGATTTTCAAAGTTTCCACTATACAACATTTAGAGAAATGACCTCCGCCCATAAAATGCATACTTTTCATCTGATCACAATAATTTTTGGTTAACTGATAAAGGGTCACCCAAGGATCATTCATGTAAAATTTGGTTGATATCTATCAGTTACATTCTGAGAAAATGATTTTCAAAGTTTCCACTATTATAACATATAGAGAAATGACCTCCGCCAATAAAATACATATTTTTCATCTGATCACAATTATTTTTTATAGACTGATAAGGGGTCACTCAAGGATCATTCATGTAAAATTTGGTTGATATCTATCGGTTACATTCTGAGAAAATGATTTTCAAAGTTTCCACAATATAACATATAGAGAAATGACCTCCGCCCATAAAATACATATATTTCATCTGATCACAATATTTTTTTGTAGACTGATAAACGGTCACCCAAGGATCATTCATGTAAAATTTAATTGGTATCCATCAATTAGAACCTGAGAAAAGTCACTTTTTACAATATTTGGAAATTAGCCACGCTCATCAAATCCATGTTTTTCATTGGATCAAAATTTCTTGAACAACTTTGAAAGAGGGTCACCCAAGGATCATTCCTGTGAAGTTTGGTTGAAATCCATCCAGTAGTTTCTGTGGAGATGATTTTTAAAGAAAAAGTTTACGACCGGATGCACGGACGCACGGACACAACGCCATGACAATAGCCCCAGTGGCTTTCAGCCAGTGGAGCTAAAAATGAAGACTTTACCACATTCTATTCCAAAGTTATATATATACCAGTATGTGCTTATTTTCAATAAAAATTATCTTGGGCCCCATAACATAGGGCTAATGATCAAGATAGAGCAAGCAACTATTCGAAGTATTATGGAAAACAATCATAAGTAATGTTTCATTCCAAATATGAAATACCTTGCTGTTTGGAAGGAAAACATTTTTAGCTTGGCCGTTAGCTGAACATTGCACCTGCAGGCAGTGCTCTTTTTAATTTATTTCACTCTGTTGCCAGGCAACCAGATTTCTTCATGAATTTCAATTTGAGAATTTTGAAAGTGCTTGACCAAGAAATCATTTCTGTGAAGTTTGGTTGAAATCTGTTGGAGAAGATATATGCCTGTTGAAAGACCCATGGCAGGGAATCTGGAGGCCATTTCTTTATCTGGCCAATAACTCTATTACCTTATGTTTGATTGACATGAAACTTGGCAGATATTTAAATCTTATGATTATGGAGTGCAATTCAAAAGAACTGTAACTCTACCTACCTTAATTTTTTTTGCTATATTCCTTTCACAAAGAGTTATGCTCCGGACAAAGAAGTGGATACCACCTGGATGCCAGAATTCACAGGTGTTCACATGACATGTTCCATCTTTCAAAGGGTGTTTAAAAAAATTGTGCCTGTATATGCACTTCCAACCTTAAGTACCTTTATTCATTTTTCCATCATAAAAGATATAAATGATAATTGTTTGTTTCAATGTAACATCAACTTTTTTTGTATATCTACACTAATAAGATGGCAAGTTTATCAAATGATAATCTATGATTATTTCTCTATAAACCACCAAAGTTTATTAAAGAATAAGCAATTTTCTTGATTTTACTTGCTCAATCGACTGAGAATTTCAGTGAATGTAAAAAAATCTAATAAAACCCAATATAATTACATGGCAAGACTCTGGACAATGCAAATGAAGCGAAAGTCATCTGGGGTGTAGTAAAAACAAAAAAAGTGGTTTTTTATGCATTTACTATCTAAAAGATTTTTTAAAATTTTCTTTTTAACACAATAAATACATATTCAAAAAATAGAAATGTGTTGGAGAAAATATTCCCCTTACGATTTACCCGAAGAACAATGTCACTAGTTTTATTGAAAGTACCGTATTTCCTCTAATAGCGCCCTCCCTAATAGTAGCACCCCTACATTTTACTAAGAAAACCTATTTCAAATGCCTTATTTTTCAAGGAATTTTTTAGACTTCTTATCAAATTTAAGACAAATTTCCTCTTAACAATTATTTTTATGATTGTTTAGAAGAAATTCACTTAAAATTAAAGGGAAAAGGGTCTAAAAGAAGGCTAAAATTACATTCAAAATTTACCTCCTTGACAGCAGTAGATGTTCTTTTTATAAAGTGATATATGTTACGTATCTGAAGCAAATGTGTAAAAATTTTGGAACTTTGACAAATACAACCTAGACTATAAGGCAGATAAAGCCACAGCTACAGCAATACCTTAGCAGGGAAAAAGACTAACAGGGGCCCAGTCACCCATGGCCCCTAGATTTTTGCTGGGCCCCAAGATGTTTGGAAAAAATGCCCATGCCCTTAATGTTAAATTTTGAATAATGTCAATCTGGGCCCCTTAGTCAAGATTGTTAGTCTTTGTCTTTGCTTAGATTTTTTTCAGAAGCATTGCAGTTAAAAGGTTAACACTAAACACAGTTTGGTATACATAAGAATATCACAAAATCTCAAAGTTCAAAAGCACATCAACCATAGAAATCATAAAAGTCATCATCATCATCATCGTCCTTCTTGGTCACCATATTGCCAATGTCCACTTCTGTATCTGAGTCAAGATCGGAGTTCATTCCCAATTTATCAGCTGAAACAAAAAATGAAATGTTGAAAATAAAGCTTGAAAGAATCTACAACAAATGGTAAAATATATTGAAGGTTCAGCACAAAACATTTGTAACTGCCTATATAGAACAACCAAAGTGTCATAAATACAACTTTATCCAAGCTGTATTTATGACATTTGGTCTCCAATAACTAATATTTTGCTTTTACTTTAATTAAATTTCATTACATTTTCATCAGAGGGGAGGGGGGGGGGGGGTGCTACCTTTATTAAAGAAACAAGCTTTTTATTGTTCATGCGTTCAAATCTATAGAAATTTAAAACAAGAGCAACCATACCAGGTAGCCAATGCTTGGTTTGTGGATAATGGATAAAACTTTCAAGTTGAAAAAGTGTCATTATTCACAAATTAGAGCACCGCCTTTGCAATGGGTGTCACTTCTTGGCTGCAGGTGGATAATGCAAAACATTTAAGTAAGAAAAAGGGCATAACTCTACAAAATGATTTCAGAGTTATCCTTCTTGCTTTTCTCTATCAATCATGTGATGGTGAACACCCATGCCAAGTTTCATAAAGATAACCTCACTAACAACAGAGATATGACCACGGTTAAAAATTATTACAACTCCTAGGCCAAAGCAAACGACATCAGGGTGTTGACAATACCTCTATTTTCTGTGAAACCAGATGAGCTTAAAATTGCATTTAAGATATCCTCCTTGATTATATAGATTTCACTTTTGATGTTTTGATATATTCCAAGTTTCAAGCAAATATCTTCAGATATACCATAGTATCCCAAAATGTCAGAGTTTTTGCAGAAGCACAATAATGACAACAATATTGAAAATACAAAGGCTGTAACAATGCCTCAGGATATCAATGGAGGAATGAATTTCACAGCCTTTTGTAATTCTTCTGAAAACGACTGGATTTTTCTCATGCATTTCTCAATTACTTTTACATTTCAACAAAGAAAGGATGTACAGGTAGTATGATTTTCTGCAACCAGCATCTTTAATTAGCAAAGGTATAAATAAGAAGGGGTAAAGCCACTCTAAACTCTATATTTTTCATTGAAACCCTATGTTGTAGGTACTCATTAGAAATTGTCTTGTTGAAAAGATTCCAATGAGTACCCACAATATAGGTTTGTGCAGATATAATGAAATAAAATAATTATAAATCATAAATACCCCCTCTCCATGTAGCTCTGAGTTAAACAACTAAAACAAAATCATTGATTTTCATGGACAAAAGCGTATCATTGGTTTGTTCCAAACAGTTGTAATTGCCTATAAAGATAAAGGCAGGTACAACTGTTTTACACTGAGAATTGGATATGAGTTATATTGTAGGAAAGGGAGAATCGCTTTATCATTTCTGCACATTTTAAGTGGGATACCATTTTTAAACGCATTTGCATCCTGAACACAGGGTAATGCCTACATTCATTTGCAAGCCTTAGAAAATCGGTCTACAATGAGGTAACCATTTCTTTCTTGGAAAGCTTACCTAATCTTCGTTGTTGACTGGAGCCCCCAGTTGATCCAAGTCCTGATTTCAAGGTGCTGAAACATAAATAACATAAGATTTGAAAAGCTGCACATGGACCTCTTGTGTAAAGCCTGTACCCTTTCTTTCCAAAAATTTTTAAAAATAAGAGCTCTATACTAATACAGGGAAACAACTGATGCAATGTTTTGACATTCATCAATTGATGTAAGAGTTTCAAAATAAACTCCATCTGAAGTTTACAGTGACCTTGACCTATAAGCTAACTGATAATTTGAACCAAGTGATACTGAATTGTATCTATGAAGATGTTTGCTTGGAACAAGGTCAATTTGAAGTCGACCTATGACTTTTAACTTTTTGAGGGTGGAGAAAAAGATTCTTGCACATTTGGAAAATCTAATTGACTTAAATTGGGAAACAACTTAAGATACATCCTGCTTCCTAGAGAATACCATAGTACTTGTTTGAAAATTACAAAGGGATTTTTTTAACATGAGTTGTTAAAAAAATCCCTTTTTGTCCGCCCATCATTCTATCAGTTGGAAAATCAGTTATCAAGAATTTGATGAAGTTTCTGATAAAACTTGATGTGCAAAGTACATGTAACAAGGTGTTTAAATGCTTCCCTCCCCCCCCCCCCCCCTTGACTCCTGAATTAAAACTCACATTGAATACCACTCATTCATTCGGCATAAAATTCTGGGGGTCAAAGTGGTAAAAACAACAAAGGGAGGAAAACGTTGGTAGATTTTTGCAGTTTAAGTGTCAATTGACCTTTTTGTCCAAAGATATGGAGTAAACAATTAAGGTGTACAATTTAGAAAGTATACAAGTTACAGAATTGAAAATTTCACAGATAAAACCAAGTTTTGACCATTTAAATTTTTTCTGAAAGGAGTCATATGGTCAAAATCACTCCTTGGGAGAAATTTTAAAGGGTCAAAATACTATATTTTTAAGATTTTTGACAGTCAAAACCTGATTTACGGGTCAACACAAGCTATGTTTAAGATCTCTGAGATAAAGATATCATTTGACATACAATATGCTAATAAATTCAGTATTATATACATCACCTTGGTCAAATAGTAAGTACTGTATGTGTAGTTGTAATGTTAAAGGGAATGGACTGCTGGCATAATTTCTAAAGAATCATAAGTGTGCCCCATTGTAAAGAAAGCTGTTGAATTTAGCAAGTTTCAAAAAGTAAGTGTGAATTAATATCCATAAAATATTTTTTTATAAATATCAGTTAATCAACAACACATTTATGATTAAAATAAATATCAGATGTAAAATTTAGCAGTCAATAGAAATTGACAATAGAAGTATAATAACATTTGTTTAATATCTAATTAAAATATCAATCAGTGTTTATTATTAAATCAATAGTTAATAGAACAATCAATCAAGCACAAAAAATCACAGCACAACTAGCTTTAAGTACCATACGTAATATAAATAATGTATTAACATATTGTCACAAGAAAGTGAAGAAATCTGAAAAAGAAAGTTCCAAAAAAGGTATACCTTAGAAAACATGAACCGAAACATGTTATACTAATATTAAAACTAAGTTGAACAAAACAATTTTGTGAATTCTAATTGTGACACCCTGTAATTAAATCATTGAATATTGCTGCAGATTGAATCCTTCACAAAATTTACTTGAATTCAATACATTGCAATAATGAAAATTTGAACTTCTGCCAATATCACATTGTGCTCAGGTGAGCTAAAAACATTAAACAAAACATGTTATACTAATATTAAAACTAAGTTGAACAAAAAGCTTTTGTGAATTCTAATTGTGACACCCTGTAATTAAATCAATGAATATTGCTGCAGATTGAATCCTTCACAAAATTTACTTGAATTCAATACATTGCAATAATGAAAAATTGAACTTCTGCCAATATCACATTGTGCTCAGGTGAGCTAAAAACATTAAACAAAACATGTTATACTAATATTAAAACTAAGTTGAACAAAACGTTTTTGTGAATTCTAATTGTGACACCCTGTAATTAAATCAATGAATATTGCTTCAGATTGAATCCTTCACGAAAACTTACTTGAATTCAATATGTTGCAATAATGAAAATTTTGATTTTTTGTCAATATTTAAATGATGATGCAAGTTTATAACTATTTTTCATTTCTTTTTTACTACTAAAGTCAAGGGGATAATCATAGATAATAGCATAATTATCCTAGGATTTTGGACACCCCCCCCTCTCCCATCACTTTTGTTTCTAAGAGAGTGGAAAAGAAACATGTTAATGTCTGTAAATGAATCTTAGACAAATGCTAACCTTGAAGATCCTAATCAAGGAACAGTTTGATCTTGGTAGGCAGTCTTTGTTCAGACCCCGTTTAAGCAAAAACTTACGGTCCGGGTCCGTAGGTTGAACACAAGAAATAACACGGAAACCGGAAAATAGAATTTTCATTATGCAAAGATTGTGCAAGTCTAGGCTAAATGTCTGGAATGTATAACCAAACACTAGCACATGCTTGAAATAAATATTCAGTATGTTTCAAAGAGCCACAGTTAGTACCATTTCTTAGGCACTTGTGAGTACTTTGTAATTGTGAACATAGGGCAAATCAAGTGATTTATCTGAAGTGTTATACTGAAATCTTACATTTGAGCCTGTGCAATACATTTCCATCAATTTCAAATGTGAGCAGAGCAAAGCTTTTGGCCAGCCTGTGCAGACGCACAGTCTGACCAGAACCTTCACTATGCGCTTTATTGATATATAAGATCTTAATCCACCTTCATGCAGTCAGCATATATTATTGCATTTTATCATTGTCAATGCTACCCAAGGTTCGTACCATGCGCAGGTGTGAAATTGTTGGAAATGTCATGCACTGGCTCTGTGGCAAAGACATTAAGCAAACTGCAAAAATCTAATGTCTTCACTACCTGCTAGTCCTTTGTGAACCAGAAGATCAATTTTCAAAAGACTTGCAAGTGATAATCTAGTCCACAGTAACTCATATTCTACTTAAAGAATTGGAAAAGACATAAATTAGTTTCTGTGTTGGATTCAACTGCTGTGCAACACAAAACAAACCCTTCTCACAAACAACATATCTCCAACAAATATGTAGATGATAAACTGAGCCTCGACTAATACAACTTTTGAGAGCTAAATTTATTGTGTATTTATTTTGGGTTTAACATCACTTTCAACAGTAATTCAGTTGTATCTCCTTTTGCTAGAGAACAACACAGCAAAGGGTTCTTTGAATTTTTAACACTGAAACAGCTTATCTAAGCATTCATCTGCTTATCATTGGGTTTTCAAAATAACAAAGAAAATTATATACAAACCATTGAGCTAAAAACACCACAACTGTACTTGGTACTGATTCAGTGCAAAATAGTTGTCACTGCCTATAAACATATAGGCAGTGAAACCTGTTTCACTATGAGCCATGAACTTACAATACCTATTAATTTGGAGAGTTAAAAATGTCGTCAACTGGTCATTAAGCTCCATGTTTTGTGAGTATTTCCCATGTTTCTTTATCATTTTTTTTTCAGGTGGACCTTGTCCTTGACCACCAAAGTCAAAGTCTGTTTAAAGGCTACTTATTTGTTATTGACTATGCAGTTTGTAAGACCTCCATGCAACAATGTGACACTGACTACCTTGGTTCAGGCACGGTGGGCACATAGCCCACTTCTGAATAGGGTTCCTGATCAGCTGACTGATCAGGGGAGTCATCCTGATCTGGGGCTACACTACTGGGAAGTTCAATGGGAGGATCAGATTTAGGTTTACTGGAAAAGTGTTAGAGAAAGGCGGGTAGAAATGTTTGAGCGATAAAAACATCTAAGAACTAAGGAAAAAATATACATTTAGTGATTACTTACTGCTGTATAAAAGCAGAAGGCAAGATGTGAAACACAAATGTTCCCCAAAACACATTATCTTTCTAAATTTTGACCTTGAATGATGATCTTGACCAATGTTTTGATAGTTTTAAAGGAGGTATTATGCAAACAAAAAACATTAAGAGTAACATGTACTTCCCTTAAGGATTAATTCATAGCTTTTTCTTATTTGATAGTAAACTACCCTTTATGCCATGACTAACACAATTACAATATTTTTGATGGCTCAGCGTGAAACAGTTGTAACTGCCTATATGTTAATGGGCAGTTACAACTGTTTCATACTGAGCCATCAAATTGTGCTTACTATAAAAAGCAGCAAATACAAATCATGTCTAGCACATTTTTGATACCTAATGAATGTCTATGTATGTATAATCAGTATTGTGCAATGAGATCCACTAATTAAGAACATCATAAACTATGTTGATTTGTACACAAAATAAAATCATGAATGCTTATTGAAAAGGCATAAAATCTATTAGTGTAAAAGGCAAAAATTCTGTTTATATATAAAAGCTTGCAGCATGATGGCTTTATTCAGCTTATTTTTTAACATACAAGGATAAACTAAGCTGGCCACTCCATTTAAACAAAAGCACAGCATATACACATGCCAACCCTTGGCAGTTGGATGTTGTATAGATGAAAAAAAGTTGAAAAGAATTAAATTGTACAAAAACACATTTGGAGATAACCCTCTGAAGGTATAGTTTGCTTTTTTGATGGAGGACATAAAAATGTTCCAAGTTGAAAGCCAATGCCCTGAATAATACCATAGATATCTAAAATTTCATTTTTTTGCCAAATGATTGCAATGACCTTGAATTTCAAAAATAGATTTTTACTGAAAAAATGCTGCTAATGTGAGAAAAAAGAATCTTTTATTTGATTTTATATGAGAAAAGCTGATCTTAACCTGTCTTAACCCTTGTCATGCTGATCCCAGGATATTCCTACTTTGGCAGGAGGTATGGAAACATATGTGCAGTCTGATCTTAGTCCATACAACATGATTTTTCTTTTTAAACCAAAAAAGATTCAGAAATTATATTTCAAATCAAATGCTGACTCACAATTAGGAAATACAGAGCTATCAGCACTTTGATTTATACATAATTTTGCTAATTTCTTTTATTCAGCATGACTAGGGTTAATAACATTTTAATTCTGGACTCTGTTATGATCAGCTTTTCTCCAATAAGCTCTTATGACAGATCCTATAGATCTCTTATTTTCTTCAAAAGCATCAAAGCTAAAAATAAAGGCTAGCATGACGAATGCTTACAATCTGCAAAACCTAGCTTGATAAAGCCTAATTATCACCAAACCTATTGAAGTCTTACCCTTACAGAATTAAACATATCTGACAAAATAGTACATAATACCATTAATCTGCATTCTCAATGCAAATACATACACATGACCTTAACACATAGTACCAGCTAGTATAGAAACTCTTTAAAGAAAATTTTGAGTTGTATGATGGTCATTTTATGTCTAAAGGTAGATCTATCTCATATTACACACTGTTAGTGGCTGACTTAATTGTCAGATCTTCAGTTATAAATCATACATTTTGATTGCACAATGGAATTTTGCCAACTATGTCTTGATGAGAAAACAAAATCCACAGTTATATCCATCATTAATGAGCCTGTATGTGATATTTCCAACAATTTTATCTGTGTGATGATCAGGCATTGAGCAGCCTGAAAAATCACATAATGTATCAGAGTTGTCTTGGTTTTGGAAAAGAACTTATGGTTCCTAGCTTTTTATTAAGTACATATTAAAGATTCTGAACAGACCATGTAGCTGCAAAGGCTGATCTGAATCTTATCTTTTCGAACAATCATAATAAATTGTTGGAAATGTCACATTTTTGAAAGATTCAAGATAAAGATTCTAATACAACAATAACATATAAAGAACTTTACTTTAAATGGCAGGGTGGTAGAAGGTGTTATTCTTGAGTAATATAAAGAGTTACAGAAGGGTTGAAGGAAGGAAGGCTATGGAATGCATGGATAGAACATCAAATAATGGAGGTTTTACCTTGCATGACTGCGTGGTGTCAGGCCTGATATGTATTGTTTCTCCAGTTCGTTGTCAGAGTTTTCGTCTGTGTCATCGTCATGATGTACCTGTGGTCTGCTGACAGGCATACTGCCAGATAGGAGATTCTTATAGGCTTCTGTTTCTGAATGAAACAACTAGAGTTTCAGCATTGCAATGAACACAGATAATTTAAAGATGGTAACACAAGAAATGTAAGCTCTGATTCTTCAAAGATTTTATAGTAGATAAATGCACATATCGAGGGTTCAGTGCAAGACTGTATTAAGCGTATATACAATGTATATACACTTAGTACAGTCTTGCACTGAACCCTCAATATTGTCAACGGGCAATTAAAACCTTTCAACTACACCTTAAATAATCTTGAGATACAAGGTTTCAATCACCCACAGATGAAATTTGCCTCAGCTTTCAAGAGACAGATAATTAACAGTCAATAGTGAAGCAGTATGTCTGATCTTCTGTCCCACAATTGTTTTGTTTATAATGTATAAGAAAGAAGAACCTAGTAGGCTCAGATGGTAACTTGTCAATATTGGTGCATTAATTTGAACCCCTGCTTAATAATCTTTCAACTAGATGGCTCAATGCAAATTATTGTAACTGCCTATTCGTTTATAGGCGGTTACAACTGTTTCACGCTGAGCCATCAAACTGATTTTGACAGAGGCATTGTGAAATATGTCTTTTGTCCGACCTATCAATGAATGATGAGCAGTGGGCTTAACTTGAATAAGCAGCCGCCAGCCAGCTGAAGGTTTTGATAATGTTGGGTGAACTTTAGTGTGAGAAACGATAAGAAGCAAATTGTTAATTCACCAACTGCAAAAATATAATTCAAATACTATTGAAAAAGTATTAGCTCAGTACTAACAAATAAAAGCTGCAAATACTTTTGATACTGTTGGGAAAAGATCCAATATTCTTTTTTTCAACATCAATTTTACCTTAAAAATGAAAGCCAAAATAAGTCCCTCTTTTGAACTTCCTCTTCGGATAAGATATCATCAAAATAACCAAATTTCAAGGCATACTAACCAAGAGGCCATGATGGTCCTATTTCACTCCCCTTTCCTTGACTCCTGCACTACCAAATTGAATTGTCCCATTTCAGCAGAATCATTATTGCTATCAATTCCAATGAATAATCACAAACTTTTGTTCAATATTTGGGAAAATGATTGAGCCATCAAAGTTGTGACCTCTAGAATGGTAACAAGTAATTTTTCTGAAAGGCTCCTTTTCCAAAGACATAACTCATAAAGCTATCAAAATCAATAGGAATCTTCCATAAGACCAGACAAAAATTTTCAGCAGGTTTGAGAAAGAGTGATCCAAAATTATGACCTCTGGAGTTGCAAGAAAGACATTGTCTATATTGCTCCTTTTCTTGTGACAAAGGTCAGAATGCCACAAAAATTAATAGGTATCTTCTTTATGACTAGTGAAATATTTTAACATGTTTGAAAGAGATTGAGCCAAAATTGTGACTTCTAAAGTGGTACCAAGGAAATTGTCTCTACAGCTTTTTATCCTGTGACGTAAATTGGAATGCCACCAAAAAAAATAGGGATCTTCATTAAGACCAAACAAACGTTTTCAACAAAACTGAGAAAAATTGAGCCAAAATTTTCGACCTCCAGATTTGTAACAAGGAAATTGTCTGTAAGGCTCCTTTTCCTGTGACATAAGTCACAATTGATCAGATCACACAAATACCATATGGGAGTTTGAGCAAAATTGAGCGACTGAAATATTGAGGACGGACAATGCATGACAGACTCAGGTCAACAGACGGACAATGCATGACAGACTCAGGTCAACAGACAATCAGATTTCACAAAAACTCAACATAACCATGTTCATTCGGAACGTCACTCGGACTTTTCCGTATACTGGAAAGTACCTCGGACGTAAGTGTAGTAATTTTTGGTCATTTTTAGGTAATTCGGCTCCTGGTGGTACTTTGGTTACTACGCCTGAAGAACAGTTTATTCCTTTAGTGTTTTCCGGTCGTCTGTGGAGATCATTTTTGCATGTTATAATTTGAAAGCAAAACGCAGTAAAACACTGCGTTTTGTTTTCAAATTATAATATGCTCAATTCAAACCTTACGTTGATTTTATTTTTCGCAACGTCATCCTTAGTTATGTTTGTGACGTCATATAATCCCACGTGCGATATTACGCGCTTTCATGGATGCGCCCTTATTATTCCCGAGGTCTATTCCGTAGAATCGCCGAGGGTTCCCGATTGAACCATGTTGTACTCAGGTCAGTTAAACCTTTCCTGTTTTACAAAATTTTGGACCTGTCCAAATTCAAAGGTTTTGCAGACGAAAATTTAAAGTGGATTTAATTTGAAAAATAACCATTCAGTAGGGTAGAAAATAGTGTGGAAGAAGAAGAAATTGCTTGTCAAAAGCAATTTCTTCTTTTTTCACATTGTTTTCTCAATCATAAAATCACAGACACGTAAAAAGCAGGGATTAAACAGGAAAGGGTTAAAAAAAAAGGTCATTATGAAACAGAAACAAAAGTAAATCTACTTGGAACTTGGAATTGATTTTTTACACTATCAAATAAGCAACCTGTTAGGAAAGCCTCTCCTTATGATCTCTTAAAGTCTTTTCAAAGAGTTGTACCCAAACTTAATATTGAAGAACTAACATGATGAATAAATATGGTAATTAACTTATTCAATAATAAAATAAATATATAATAAAGTGTTAGCCTACTCTATACTATAAAATCACAACATTTTAATTAAAGAAACTAACTTAACATGCTAAAAACATCATGCAATAACCCTTTATAGATCAATCAAGAGGCAAAATGACCTTATTAATTAGTACTGATCAGATTGCTAGAACTTCTGACATTGAGATTCATCATTTATTTATTGTCATCGTTACATATTTAGCAAAGTTAAATTCATTCTAGAATGTATAGACAACCTGTAAATTTACTTTATCTGATAAATGTATAAAATGCTCCTATATCTTAATTTGACATTACTCCTACTTTCAACAGCGTACAAAAGCACATTATTCAAACATATTAAATAATGTAACCAAAGCTTTGAAAATTGTTGATGATTAATTTGAGAAATAATCCATGTCAGTTAACGACCATTTTTCAAAGACATTGATTGTGTTTATTCTGAAATGATCAAATTAGTAAATGTGACCAGGAATCAAATGGGTATTTCAAAATATATGGAAAGAAGGTAAAATTGAAGAAATAAATGTAGATTAAAAAAAATCTCTTTTCGTATCAGCAACTGTTGATACTCTCTAGTCTTACCATTTAGAGGTAGTTTTGGTCCGTCTGTATTCATACTCTGTGTAATTTGGCTTGACTCCTCATCCGTATAGGCCTTACTGTCAACTAAACTACCAAACTTCAATGGGGGAACTATAGACATAAAATTGAACAAAATCCATCCATTAGTTTGTTACATATGCTTATCCAGGTCATACTAGAATTGAATTCAGCTCCAAGAAAATCCAACAATAATGAAAAACATGTTATATGTCATGCAGGGCTCATGCTAATGTTTTCAATAGAGGAACCATTGACTCCTTAAGCCAGTGTTTATTCTAGGATTTCAAAAACGTGGGGGAATTCAGCACAAAAATTGACGCAATTGTGAAATGTGGTAATTCATGCTTTTTGGTTAAAGTAAAAAATCCCAAATAAATCCAGAAAATATGGGGGATCTTTGAAAAAAGTGAAGGAATCCCCTTATCCCCCTGTCTAGAAAAAACACTGTTAACCATGAAATTCTAGGGATCAAAACTGATTTGAAAGGGGTCAAAATAACAGAATGAGCCAATAATAAGTAGAATTTTGCAGGTTTAAGAGTAAGTTGACCTTTTCTTGTAAAATTATTAAGTAAGCAATTGATAAGTAAAATGTTAGACAGTATTAAAGATACATAATTGAGGAATAAACCAGATTTTGACCCTTAGAAATTTCTGTCAAGGGGGTCAAAATGCCCCCCCCCTTTGGGATATTTTTTTAAAGGTCAATTTAACCCTTTTCTGTTTAATTCCTGCTTTTTACGTACCTGTGATTTTATTATTGAGATAACATTGTGAAAAAAGAAGAAATTGCTTCTGACAAGCATTTTCTTCTTTTTCCTCACTATTTTCTACCCTACAGAATGGTTATTTTTCAAATTAAATCCACTTTTAATTTTCGTCTGCAAAACCTTTGAATTTGGACAGGTTCCAAATTTTGAAAAACAGGAAAGGGTTAAGATATATTCAGATTTTTTGGGGGGCCAAAGTTCTGGTTAAAGGGTCAAACACAAACCCTGTCATGCTAAAAATGATAATCTGGGAAGTGTGACAGGTATCAACTCTTGATGATATAATTTTCCTCGGTGATTTTCTTTTAAATCTATAATGATAATTTTATGTTTCTAAATGTCTAAAGAACAAGATGTGTTTGTGAAACACGAATGCCCCCGTAACGGCATTTTTTTTCTTCAAAGTTTGACCTTGACAGATGACCTTGACCTTGTCACATGACCTTGACTTTGGTACCAGCGGATGCAGATCATTGAGATCTATCATCATGCCAAATATTAGCTTTGTATCTTGAATAGGCTTGAAGATATTGGGCAAGGTTAAGTTTTCGGGTTAAGTTTTCGGACGTTTGACCTTGACAGATGACCTTGACCTTGTCTTTTGACCTTGACTTTGGTACCAGCGGATGCAGATCATTGAGATCTATCATCATGCCAAATATTAGCTTTGTATCTTGAATAGGCTTGAAGATATTGGCAAGGTTAAGTTTTCGGACAGACGGACGGACAGACAGACAGACGGACATGAGTAAAACAATATGCCCCCGATCTATCAATGCGGGGGCATAAAAATAAAGAACTCATGTAGCCTCTGCTTGAAGTTATCTCATTTAAATCTTCATTTTGTAGATTTTCTGGATATCCCCATTTTATGTGACATGTTACATAAGCTTTCGATACATATCAATAATTGATCATTGAACAAAAACCAAACAGTAGAGACAAAAATCAGACTGCATGTACATGCAGGTTGATCATTGCTTGTGCCGTTTACCCAAACACCTTCTTCCCTTATATTATAGGTAATCAATCAACAGGCAGGGTTATAAAAATATTTGCTAAACTATCTTAACAAAATCATCACCAATGACGTTTTGTAAAATCAAAGCACTGAATATACTGAGGGACATGATCCAGAAATTGATTCATTAATGATTTAACCTTCTGCAATATCTGTAATAGATATAATTTACCTACAGGCAGTATCTTAAGTAAAAAGAAACAATAAAACAAATAGCACAAACAAATTTCTTTTGTATCCTCAACCTTTCAAGAAAGAGCTTTCAACAGATCCAATTGAGCTGAATACATAAAGACACTGTAAGGTCATATTAAAAACAGGCAGGCTTCCCACAGCGAAGACTGGGCTCGCCTAACTGTGTAGCCTCGTTAAATAAATACATTATTATTATTAAATTATTATTATTAGAAAAACATTTTCAAAACTTATTTTCATCAATTTTTATAAATGAATTGGATAAAGGATTTGGTAACTTAATCAAAAAACTTAAGTTGAGAATCCTTAATTTTAAGTATGCTTTATACTGGAAAAAAATAGAAGAATTGGCAATTCAACATATATCATTTGAATATTTCAAATAAAACTTTTCAGGGTACTCTAGAAACTAACATAAACATTTTGAGGAGATTTGACTATTTGCATTAGGCTAAATGATTTTGACCTTGCAAAAATTTTATTATAAACCTATATATTATGTCATAAGTCAATTTATCACAATTGCTGTTATATGAAATTTCACTGCTGTTTTGTACCAAATGAAATAATCATTTTTGATGTGCCATATCATTAACTTCTGTCTTTCTGATAATCTGTCTGGTCCTATTCAGCCTGAGCATATCCTTATGTTAAATAGTTTAAACAACAACACCATTATCATGCACTATACTACTTTAAAGTTAAACCAGATCTTCCCTTTATTTTTTCTGCCTTTTGATTGGGTTATATAAAGATAAAGAATAACAGAACCTTTCAGAAAAGTTTTCTTTTTTTTTATTTGGAAGAACTATGCATACTGCTCACTCTAACCAGAGTTAACAATTTTCAAATATCTTCAGATTTTATTTATCTGTACGAGGGTGGATAAAAAAATATGTGGACTTTTACTATAACTTTGGAATTGCCCGACGGAAAGAAATGAAATTTTGAACATGTCTCAAATCAATGATTGTTGACATAATACCAAATTTACAAGAGTCTGCTATGACAATGACGTGAAAAATCCAACATTTGATATACCTGGGTAGGTGCCACCGGCGCAACCCATTTTGTAACATTACTTCCTAGTGTAACTACCCTTCATTGTCTCCTCAATTTGGACCAAACACTTCCAAACTTTGCCTATTTACGTGTTGGCGTTATGTGTTAGGATATTTACAATTCAAGCATAATCCATTTGCTATTTTCGAATTCAAAGTCAGTAAGCTAAGGGCACACGTCAATTTTTGAACTTCGAAATGACAGCACCGGCGCAGCCAGATACAACCAAACAATTATAAAGTTCTACTGGACCTATGGAAAACCTAATCAAGAGGTTAAAATGATAAAATATAATTAGAGGTCTTCAAGCTGATACCTTCTTTTTAAATGGTTTAAAAGATTTGTTTAAGAATGGAGAGCGTTTCTGAAGAATGACACTCGGAGAATGGAAAACGTCTCCTCGGCGATTGATCTGTAATTGTCACAGAAGAACATCAGTTCAGTATCGTTTAGACACATTACACATTTAAGCTCATCATTTTGGATCAGATGGATATGAAAATAGTACTAATCCAATGGATAGGCGATGCAGAAATTGTGTTTATCGTTGAGTTGAGTATTTTGAAAAGCGCTGACTGACGAGGCAGAACTTATCAAAACAGCAGCCTCATATTGACGTCGTTACCGTGCGCCGGTACCAAATGATTACACGTTTTAGAATGGCTGCTACAGGTGACCGACGAGTTGGATTTCATCCAAATTTTCATGACAAAAAGAAAAATGCTGCAATTTAATAACAGTTTAGTTTTCTCTTCAAAGTCTATGAAATCAAAATTTCTGCAACGCTTATCTACGTAATTTTTGATTCACCCTCGTACAACCCTTTTTGAAAACACCTTTCTTGTAAGCCTCAGCCGGATTCATTCTCTTTTTTTTTCAACCAATTTCTAGTGAATTTCCATGAATGGTTCATTTTTGTCTTGCAGTTCACAAATTGATTGACCACCTTAGGTTGATATTAATATTAATCGCCATTAACAGAGTTAAAGGGAAGAGCAAGTCATTAAATAAATAAATGAATAAATAACTTTTTTCACCTCCAAACTTTGTGTTCATGTAAATTCCTATTTAAACAAAATGAAAACAACAGTTATGATTTATAATTCCAATTAACCCTGTTCCTGTCTTACAAAATTTTGGACCTGTCCAAATTCAAAGGTTTTGTAGATGAAAATTGAAAGTGGATTTAATTTGGAAAATAACCATTCAGTAGGGTAGAAAATAGTGTGGAAAAAGAAGAAATTGCTTGTCAGAAGCAATTTCTTCTTTTTTCACAATGTTTTCTCAATCATAAAATCACAGGTACGTAAAAAGCAGGGATTAAACAGCAAAGGGTTAACGATTCTTGTCAACAAGCATTTTCCTGATTGTAAAATTTCCAGTGTCCTGACAACAATTTATAATGTAGTTAACTTGTTTTTGACTCAATGTACACAAAAAAATATCATAACTACAGCAAAAGTAATTGCTACCCTGCATTCATGATGCAAAACCTGTTGCAAACATTTAGAATTGTACCAAGCTTTGCATGTGAATATATCTCTGAAACTTTTTTCAATATTTTCATCTGAACACAGGGCTTGTTATTGTAAAACTCAAAGGAGTGATAACTGTATTATCAATCTAAAATCTTTTGTAAATGAAAATACCAGCTTACTGCTCATTGAGAAAATTAGTATTAAAAGAACTCTGTCTAAATATCATCAATCTTTGTAAAGCCAATTCGAAGTTAACTCTTGTCATGCTGAACCTAGAAAATTCCTGCTTCGGCAGGAAGTATATACAAAGATCAGATTAGGCTATACCACCTGTTTTTGATTTATAAGCAGGAATAGTTAGATACTAATATTTTCAAAATAAATATGTTTCGGTTATTTATTTTACATCGATAGGGAAATAAGTTCTTAAAACTTAGATTAATCCCACTTGATTCTACTTCCTGGAAAATTAACCAGTACTTGCGCCAAATGTGTGGGCCAATGAAAGAACCAAGATTGATAGGCGCTCCCAGTAATCGAACTCAGGACCTTTGGGTCAAGAGGCTGACACTCTACCTCTATACCACAGACACCATACAAATAAGTATAAATAAATATGTACTCACAAATAGTGCATTCAGTGCTTTTGGCACTTTGATTTTGATGCATTTTTGTCAAAGTTTTATTCAGTATGACAAGAGTGAAGAAAACAAACAAAATATAAGCAAGGACAACTTACCTCCTCCCTGCTGGCTGCTCCGAGCTGTGTCTATACTGTCTTGCTGTACCGGTGATGTCATCCCGTGCTTTCTTTCATATGCATTTTCTACAATAGTCTCAAGAAGGGACACAGCCTGTATAGGATGGAAAAATAATTAAACCTATCAATACAAGGATAGAACAAGTTGTATAATTATTTTAAGCTGATAACATTTAATACTGCATCTGACCAGAAGAAGCAAGTCCAGGGGTCAGCCAAATACTATTACCGATCGCCCTATTTTTTCCACCAATGAAAGGTCGCTATTTCGTTTGAAATTCAAAAAATATATCCCATAACCTGACGATCTGCTCGAATAAGCGAGCTACGTGAATTTAGGTCATTATGGGCAGACACTACGTTCAAAGCCAGACAGTGACTTCATAATCTTGTCTGATAAAATGTATAAAAAGACCATTATCTTGAATCGAGTATTTATATAAAAAACAGTTTTTTAAAGTTTATTTGAAGTTATGCTTATACACAGTTGTTCATTAAAATGAGGATAATTTCTTGAATTGTGTGTTTGCCTGTAAATTAAAAGAAGATTAGGCTGATATATATAACTGATTCTGATTATAAAATATTAATCTATATGTATACAGCAGTAAGAAAGATTGACAAGTTTGCTTGACCCAAGCCTTTCTGTACTCCCCATCACTTTTTCAAATTGAGATATAAAAAAGACGACAGGGTTGAAATATCTATAATCATGATTCATTTTAAGATGTATACTTTGGATCTTTACAATCTAACATATAATATAATAATAATATGATATAATATCTAACAATATATTTTAATTAAGTTACTCTGCAAAGTTCCCATTTTAAGAAAAAACGCAATCCAATGTTCTGTAGAGGACCGAGGTTTAAGATCCATTTACAACGAGTCACGTTAAAGGTTGCTATCGAAGGACAAACAGTGGGGATTAAAGAAAAAGGAAATGGCTTTAGACATCAATATTAAATGTAAGCTCTTGGAAAGGTACATGCAGGCAAAATATTGTAGAACAATTTATAATAATCCTTCTTAAATTATTCTAGGGATAAAAATATTTGCAAAATCAAAGCGATTCAAAACATGTTAGGCCTTTGAGCTCTGACCATTATCGAAAGCCAGTGTGGTCTGTTTAACTTTGACGTAGTATCGGCGGGGAACCAAAACTTGGCAACAATTACTTTTCAATGCGTTATTTATCTGCTTGTTGCAAACATTAGGATTACATTATTGACCATGAATATGCGATGGTTTTGTTTGTTTGTATGGGGTTCGGCGCCGCTTTCAACAATCTTTCAGTTATATTGCAGAGGCTGTGGCACCAAACAGTGGAATCCTGGTATTTCTAAGACCAGAACTACCAATACTCTTTTTCCTAGCCTCCAGCTGCTATCCCACATCTACGATTATCGACCTATTGGTGGTAGAAAAATAGTCGCAAAGGTTGAGTGCGGCCATCAAGGATTGAATCCAGGACCTTTTGAATGATTAACGCCGTGCAAACAATTGTGCGACTGAATATGCCCTGATAGATAAAAGTTTTTCTTCAGTTACAAAACCCCTAAAAAAGATAGACATGGTGTCATGAAAAGCTTACTAATAGAAGCAAAATTCATCAGTTGCAACCAAACGTACACAACTGATTTTGTCTCGCCAAATGATAAATTACTTACAGAAACCCGATGGTGATTAAATTCACTCCTCCCACTTTTTGTTTACATCAATTTGATTGAAGAATGTATGACACAACAAAATGAATGACATCATTGATTGACGTGCAACTCATTTGACATAGCATTATTCGGTGAAAAAATAAGTTGATCGGTAAAACAGGTTATATCCCATAAATTGTCAGAAATGAACTATAACATTACTTGTAGGTGCCTATTTATAAATAGGCACTTGCAATAGATTTTTGCTTCCCTCCTCAAAATGGAAAGCATGCAAAAGCTTGGAAAAAGCTTGGTAATTTTTGTGTGTTGTATAGTGGATAAATAAATCAATATGAAACAAGATGTATTTATGAAAAGCAAATGCCCCAGAAAAAAACATTTTTTTTAAATTTTTGACCTTGACAGATGACTGTAACCTTGCCACATGATCTTTATCTTGATATCTGTAGATGTTCATCATCACGATCAAATATCATACTAAATCTGAGCATTGTGTCTTGAACAGCCTTGAAGTAATTGGTAATGTTAAATTCTTTGGTTAAGTTTTGCAGACAGATAGACAGACAGACGGAAGAATAGATCAACAGCCAGATGGACAACTGTAAAAAAATATGCCCAAGTTTTGAATGCAAAATATCTGACATCTGGAGAGCACACAAAATGTAGATACACAACTCCCAATAGTCATCATTATGTCTCAAAAGCTTACCATGTGCACTAAGTGCTCTGTGAGGTAAAAAAACAAGAGGGCCTTTGGCCCTGGTCCGCTCACCTGAGTCAAAGCACCTAAGGGTAACTTGCATTACTTTTGATTCAAATGATAAAGTTTTTGAACTGTAACAAATTTATGTGTATAGGAAAAAAATCTTATGGTCAGGCCAGTAAGATTCCAAAGTCTCAGTCCGTGGTCTAGTGGTTAGGACGGTGGCTTTGGGATCGAAAGGTCCCGGTATCGAATCCCAGTCAGATTATGGGAATTTTTCTGAGCAAAAAATTAACTCCACGTTGCTCCTCTCCACCCAGGTGTATAAATGGGTACCTGTGAGAATGTTAGTCTTTGTGCTGTGGCTGCCGATGAGCGCCGTTTGTTAACGGCGGACTTGCAATTCAATGATGGGGGGTTAAAGTGTGAAGTCAGTTGAATATGCCTGGCATAGAAACAGACTATAAACCTTACTTTAACTTTTTAAAGATTTTCTTAAAATTTCACTTTTAATTGCCATAGCAACCAGAGTTTTCATGGATTTCAATTCTTTTAGCTATTTTTGAAGGGGACCACCTAAGCAACATTTCTGTAAAATTTGGTGTTAATTGGCCCAGTAGTTTAGGAGTAGATGTTGTTTAGAGAAATTATTGACGGACGCTGGACGCCGGACGACGACCAACGGCTGGACGCCGGACGAAAGGTGATCACCATAGCTCTCATGAGCACTTCGTGCTCAGGTAGGCTAAAAATGGGATTATTATTTTTTAAGATATTGCTCGTTACAATAAAATTGTTAATTCCTACCTTATCTAGATGTTGTGAGCTCATGTGAACGAGACATGGAACAAACACAGTAGCTAGCTCTCTGGTACCCATTACACGGTTTTGTACAAGACACATAAAGTGGTCTAAAAGCTGGTTCCAAATATTGACAGCATCTCGATGTAAATTGTCTCTGAAATGGGAGGCAAGATTCAACATTGATTGGAAATATAAACTAGAAAGAAAGCTCTACATATATTGGCTGATGTAAAAATGTGAGAATCATGGGTAGGCACAATTGTCACAGGTAACTTCTGTTCATTTCCACTTATCTAAAATTCATTTTTCCAATAATTAGTTAGCCAGAGTTTTCCTATCAGTCGAATGCTTTGTTCCTGAAAACAAGGGCAAGATGATATAAGCCTGTGTGTGAATACTTGTGATGTACAGACATAAGACAACCAAACACTACTATAAGTATATGACTGACTGCCTGTAAAAAGGATGGGGCCTTATCTAGCAACATAGCCCATAGCAAAGACTCTGGCCAGGTTTGCTCGAGGCTTTGCTTTGTGCTCATGTGAAATTATTGGCAATGCTGGCTTTGATAATGACCAACATTATGTGCATGTTTCTACAAAATCAATTGTGGGAATTGTGCACAAATGAAAATATTTAAAACTGTCATTATTCATCCATCTGTTAATAACTTAACTTTTAAGCCCACAAGAAGAAAACCAGCAAAATATGAAACCCTGCTTTCCTTTATTTAAGCCTATTCATCTTTGCAAGGCCCATTATACAATGATGTTGTTACCTAATATGGATATCACATGTGAAAAAGATGCACATTTATCCTAGAAAAATCTTATTTTGTCTTGGTTTTGCTTTTAAGACAGGATGGTCTTTTATTTTTTGTGTCAGATTGATAGGTCGTTCAATTTGTGAACAATAAAACTATATTATTACTAAACAAAAATATAGCTTTCATTGTTTACTGAATTATTGATTAATAGATCCTCTGTTATCCTTTTGTTTAATGACAGAATTTTTAAAATCAAACCTGATTGTAGATTCATTCAACATGTCTGGATTTCGTACGAGAAGGGTATCAGGCAATAGACAGGCTCCAGGCAATCTACGTATTACAGGTGTTAGCTGTTCTAATATAATCATGCTAACAGCTTCACCATCAGTGGTTGTCAGACTTAAATTGGCATTGGCTTTACTGTAATAAATATAACATATTGTCCAGCTTTACTAAAGCAATAGATACAATATTTAAGTAGCCCAATGACAGTAGTTTAAAACAAGAGTTGTCAGAGGACAACATAGAGGGGGGAGAGAGGGTACTAAAAAGATCTAGGGAGCCTGAGGATATAATTTGACATGACCTGAAGACAGATTGTATAATTAGAAATTAATTGATATCATTCAAGAATAAACAACTTTAATGTTCCTTTTTGTATTTGAAATGTGAGAGTATTCATTTTAAGTTAAAGTTTTGGTTAAAGTTTTTCAGTTAAAGTTTTTCCCAAGCTCATAAAAGGTCAAGGTTAAAGTCAAATTATCAAGGACCTTGGTCTCTCGCAAAAGGCTATCACCTAATGAGTATGTAAATGAAGAAGCGATGTCCCTAGGTTAAAGCATTCAGAAAATGTAAGCAAGGTTAAAGTTTTTGGTTAAAGTTTTAGGTTAAAGTTTTTCTAAGTCCACAAATGGTAAAGGTCAAGGTCAAATTGTGAAGGACCTTGGTCTCTGGTGAAAGCCTATCACCTGGTGAGTATATATATGAAGTAATGATGTCCCTAGGTTAGAGCATTAAAAATATATGCAAGGTTAAAGTTTTTGGTAAAAGTTTTAGGTTAAAGTTTTTCTAAGTCCACAAAGGGTCAAGGTCAAATTGTCAAGGACCTTTGTCTCTGGTGAAAGCCTATCACCTAATGAGTGTGCATATGAAGTAATGATGTCTCTAGTTAAAAGCTTTCAGAAAATATAAGCAAGGTTAAAGTTTTTTTGGTTAAAGTTTTTGGTTAAAACTTTTTTGAAAGGGCCAGGGTCACAGTCTAAAGGTCATTTCTACATGGATGTTGGTCTCTTATGCTTAAAAGCTTATGCCCTAATGAGTGTTTCTGTAAAAAATAAAGCCTCTAGGATAAATATTTATAGAAATAAAAAACTTTAACCTAATGCGACCGACACCGACGCTGACACCGACATCCGAGGGTATGACAATAGCTCTTCCGAGACTTTCGTCCCGGGCAAGCTAAAAAATAGCTCGGAAAAAATTTATTGATAAACATTTTTTCTTTCTTCAAAACACAATTGATCAGAGTGTCACTTTGAATATAAAATTCTACTGTGAAAGAAACATATGATAGATTAACATATACACAAGACAGAATTTCCTGAAGGAAGTTATAATCAAGTAATTGGACATTGTGTGTTCTATTGACCAACTTCACGCCTGGTTGCACCTTAAAATTATTTATCTTATAACTATACAAATATCCGTGTGATAACATCCCATTATGTGATATTTTCTAGGATATCACATAGTTATTTTCAGAACAATGACATAAAACGGTTAATTTTAGAAACTTGCATTTCAGT
The DNA here is from genome assembly GCA_948146395.1 of Fragum whitleyi. Classification (NCBI taxonomy): domain Eukaryota; kingdom Metazoa; phylum Mollusca; class Bivalvia; order Cardiida; family Cardiidae; genus Fragum; species Fragum whitleyi. Next base: position 65,092,760 of record OX411544.1, read on the forward strand.
AAGAAACATCGACAAAAACAGGTTAATTAGAGGTTATAAGATAAATATAATACATGCTTAGTGTATTGTATGAAAAAATATCTAACTCTGTTGAGATAATTGATAACTGACTCTGCAGAGCCACAACAATTTTCAATTCTCCCAACCTCGTTAGATATTTTTATTCACCCAAAACACTAAGTAAGTATGATATATATCTCCTATTCTTTAATGTTTTCTGTTGATGAAAACCAAGAGCTTTCAAGTTTCATTGATTTTAGTTTGTAGTCTACAACTTCATTGATTTTGAAGCAAACATAAATTTGTCATTTGGTTATGGGTCAAGTAAACAGATACGCATTAAGATTGAACATAAACAAAATTATAGGTAACTGATTATCCACACAGGAAAATGCATGATAGCTTACTGTATAATATCCTTCCTTGTTGATGGATCTGGGTTACGACTTCTATAATATCCTTCGACAGACAGGGCATTTCCTATTTCATCTTCTATGTGCTTTAACAGACTTGATAATCCATGGGCTGATAACTCAGGATGTACTACAACAGGGCTCCTGAAAGAATAAAATATAACAAAAGCTAAGTGTTAAAAAGCACATAGCGTGTAAAATCTTTTGTCAAATTCACATGATGGAGATGGGAAAAAAGGAAAAAAATGTAAATTTTAAATCAGAATTTGATATAAGAATCAATTAGGATTTACTTCCTCAAAAGACAACATATTTCTTGCTTATCTGTATTTCTTTAATGCAAATATAAGACAAAATGTTAAAATTTGAGGACAAATTTTCTAAAGGGTGGCAGTTTGCATGTGCTTGCTATACAATGTTCATGATGCTGTCATTTTTTCAGGCCATGCTAAGAAAACGTCAGATATGGTGAAAGGAATGAAAGTAGGGTACAAGTTTTTGATAATTTCACTGGGTAGGTGGTGAGTCATCAAATCCATTGTTAATCAAGCACTCAGCAAAGCCTCACGATGATAAATATACAATACATACTTAGTGTTTTGTATGAAAAAAATATCTAACAAGGTTGGGAGAATTGATAATAGTCGAGGATCTGCCGAGACAATTAATTATCAGTTCTCACAGCTGAGTTTGATATTTTTTTCATACAACACACCAAGTATGTATTATATTTATCTTATAACCTATTTTTGTCTTGTTTTCGTAGATGTTTCAAAAAGAAATACAAGTTTCTAAAAATAACCGCATTCTATCATTGTTCTAAAAATAACTATATGATATCATAAAAAATATCATATGGGATGTTATCACACTGATATTTGTTTAGTTATAAGATAAATCTCCTAACTTCTACCAGGTAACATTGATATTCAAAGACAATAACATGATATTCTCTATATACTTACTGATCATTATCATCACTATCATCCTCATCTTCTTTGTCCAGTTGGTTGGTCTGACCATGTGACTCATGTGAATGAAGAACATGTTTGACCGGTGAAGGCTCGTCACCAATGGGCAGATCCACATTATCACCAAAATCACTCACATCATCATCAGAGAGGGGCTCCATCACCTTCGGGGGCTCTGCTCATGCAATTGGATATAGCTTTCATGTTTCATGTTTCAAGGTTTTAGTCTAACATAAACAAAGTAGGATCCAAAGGAGTCCATAATTGGGATGTAAGGGGGTCTTGTCATAAAGTAGGAGTCCCTGTTTTGGAGTAGACTTTTCTTTTAAGTAATACTTTTTATGTGACTTGAGAGTTTTTCTGATTGAATTGACTATAACATTCTCAGGAGTACCAGTATATCTCGATGTTTATTTCGATGGCTCAGCATGAAACAGTTGTAACTGCCTATAAACATATAGGCAGTTACAACAGTTTCATGCTGAGCCATCAATTTGTAAATATTTGTAACATTAATAATTTGTCCGAACAAAATATAACTTTTGAAAGCATCATTGCCTGTACGATTTGATAATGAAAGGCTCCTTTCTCACAAGGTAAGTTTATAACAAAGAAAACTCTATTCACCTGATTTCTGTCTGACTGTCACACTCTGTATTGGCTGTGAGAAGGGTGGTTCCGGGTCCTGATCACTCACACTTATACTCTGTACACTGGTGTCTTTATCTGCAGGGACCCAGTGTTGACTGACTGGCTCCCTGGAGGCACTGTCTGGCCTCAGTTTGGCAGGGGAACCAGCCTCGTCTCTGTCTACACTCGGTACACGGACAGTAACTATCTGTGAAGGCGCAGCTCCCTGTAATAATTAGAGTATATTGAATGAGTGGTCATTGAATACCTAATTTATAAATGAGTCATCTATAAACAGGTAAAAACAAGTCTGTGTCAAGCTTTTTTTTGTTTTTGATGACAAGTTTTATAAATTAAGTATTTTATAAGCACAAGTTTGATATTTCGTTGATTATCATAACATAACTTTGTCAGAGTATGGCTAAAACAATGAAGTAGGCCTATACACTAATTTGACAGTAGTTATAATTCTTTTGGTAACATATTAAAGACAAAGTATTGAATACCAATAGAAATAATCGACAAGTTTTTCTTTTTTGTCCTTTTTTTAAGTTATATTTTTACTGGGTAACAACTAGCTAAGAATTTCAAATGAAGTGTTATCTGTACAGAAATTTATAGTCAAGCTTAATATATGAACCTAGAGTGTTAACTTATTAGCATAAATAATACATCCCAATATACATAGTGCAACCAGTATGCGACATATAATGCATTATGTGATGAGGCACAATAACTTTAGCCATCAAATGAAAGATTTGCAATCAGAAAGTCAACAATATGAATTTTCCAAATCAAGGACATGGATTAGTTGGGCAGTAAGTATGCAACTGATCATTGGCTCTAACTTCTGCTAAATCTAAATGATTAGTTCACCAGGAAAGCCTGTCTAAATGATGTTATATCGATGGCTGAGCGCAAAATAGTTGTAACTCCCTAAACATATCGGGAGTTACAACTGTTTCACGCTAAGCCATGGATTTTGTTATTTCAGTTGTCCAACCATAAACCAAACAAGAAGGCCATGAATGGCTCTAGTCGCTCCACAGGTTTGAATTTCTTGTAATAGCAAAGCTAAGTTTTGACTAGATTTTCAGATATTTTGGGTTCTACTGATGTTGAAATGATTTTCAAAGTTTCCACTATATAACATATAGAGAAATGACCTCCGTCCAAAAAAAAATATTTGTCATCAGATCACAACAATTTTTTGCTGACTGATAAAGGGTCACCCAAGGATCATTCATGTAAAATTTAATTGGTATCCATCAATTAGAACCTGAGAAAAGTCACTTTTTACCATATTTAGAAATTAGCCACACACATTAAATCCATGTTTTCCATTGGATCAAAATTTCTTGAACAACTATGAAGAGGGTCACCAAAGGATCATTCCTGTGAAGTTTGGTTGAAATTCATCCAGTAGTTTCTGAGGAGAAGATTTTTAAAGAAAAAGTTTACGACCAGACGCACGACGGACACATTAGCCCCAGTAGCTTTCAGCAAGTGGAGCTAAAAAAAGGAAACTGTTTCATCCAATTACAAAGAATATGCATACCTTTCTTCAATCTGTGTTAAAATTGAAAAATAGTTATTCTTGATTTAAAATTTACCTTTTTTTGAAAACCACATGTTTTCATTGATTGAGGAATGATAAAAAAACTTTCAAGAATTGCATTGTAAGTCTGTTGTCAATTTAATTGTAATTTTGGCAGGTTTTCCTGGAGAACGGATAAAATAATTGTGTTCTCTCACCGTCACAGGTGGTTTTAAAGAGTGATTTGTGTCTGACCTGTTTTTTTATTCAAAATAATTGTCTTTACAAATGCAAAGCAAGACTGACCTGTGTTTGTCTGGACACATCCTTCAAGCTTGTATACTCCCTATCCTGATAGTCATTGGTTCCACTGTAGGTCATAGGGGGCGGAGGCTGACTAGGTAGAGGGGGTGGGATTTCATATTTAAACTCCTCCTCCTCCCTCTCTCTTTCAGCTGCCATAGTCTGAAACAACAATATTTCTTCAATGCTTTGAAGTGAGAAAAATTAGGAAACTTAATTCAATGTTTGACATAATAGAAAAAGTGTGTTTATACATTTATTAAATTGTATCCTTGAATTGCATTAATAAAGTAGAACAATTACAGGTTAACATGAAATACCACTGAGTCTTTCATTCTATGAACAAAAAAAATATTTTCTAATTTTTTGCTCAACCACTTGTAAAACTATACTTTTTGTTGTTCCTGTATGTATTTTAAGGTCAATGCAAAAAAAGCTTAAGTCCCTATATACTAACAGACATTTACAAAAGTTTTCTACAAATCCCATATTGCATAGAGTATACGAGGGTTGTCCCAGAAATTCGTGAACTTTTTCAATTATTCAAAATCCCAACGTCCGATTAAAGTAGAACCCTCGAGTTGACAACATAGGTTAATTTGCAACATATTGGTAAAGGTTTTAGGGTCTAAATATGTTTATTTTCATAAATACAGCTGTTAAAGATACGCTGGGTAGTGGTGGTCGGCGCACTCCAAAGTTGTAACCTGTAGATTATATTTGGTAGATGTTTGAACGTTATTTATTTCAATATTCACGAAGAGTTCTATATAAAACTAACATTGTTGAAAGCAGTGAACCTTTGCGTTCACGCATGTGCGTATTCATACAAATGACATTATGTAGTGTGCAGTTATGAAGTTTTCTTATGTCCGAGTGCAATTCTAACGGCGTGAAAATGGCGACATCAACGGAACGTTCGGCGCACAAAATAGTTCATAATTAGGTGTGAATCGCGAAATAAGACCTATATAGACCATAAGAAAGTTAAAAAAGAGGAATGACCATAACCGTGTGTGGTCCACACTGATTTATCTAGGATAAAAGAGATATAAAATTGAAACTGACTTAAGGACAGTAGGAAAAAAGGTCGAGTTAGGGAGAACTAATGCGAGGAGCGTCGAAAGGGGCACAAACAGACGTTTCGACCAACGTCAATCAGAATGCCTGATGGGATGAATAGCATCTAAGAATAATCTAATCGGAAGTGTATAGTCTGATATGTCTTGATCATAATTCGCGCCAGGAAACGATAGGCATCGAGGCTTTAAATAAAATAATCATACATTTTCGGCATCAGCAGAGATTTGGAGATGGTGCCCACCAAATCTCAGATTTCTGTGGTCTCTCTCGATGAAATAAGGTAGTGGTAGTTTTGTACTAAGATATTCAAAACAAATCCAAATATTTAATTTACGTGAGTATAATATAGTAAAAGTTCTTATTTATGAAATGTCTTAAAATATAATGATAGGTAACGAAAAGAATAACATTTATCTTACACACTTAAAAAAATGCTATTTTGCGTGTCTACGCAAATGATTGAGAAAAACGTGGTTTTTTTTCTTTTTTTATCAAATATTTTATTTAATGCACAACAAAGGTCTTTATCAACATTGCTTTGAAATATGATTTAAACAAAAGTTTCTTTCTTTGAAACAAGTCCATAGGGCCGGTAAGGACGCTACTTTGAGAAGAATTGAATCACTTTTGAAACGACGTTTCGTGTATTATAAACGACGTTGATAGCGTGCGCCGACTCCCAGTTACTAGTGTTACGTTTAAATTCATATCTCCACGAGTATTGGAAATAGACTTCTGTAATTACACCAGAATAAAGAAAAATAATCAATTCACATTACTTGTAAGTTTCAGTTTCATCGGACGTCTGATATATAAGTAATCGCAAATGTTCACGAATTCCTGGGACAACCCTCGTACACATAATACCAGAAACCTGCCTGGATTTTGGTTTAACATAGCTATTAACAAAATTTCAGTCATATTGGGGGCTGGGACACCCAACCAAAAATTCTTGTATTTCATTCACAAATAATTTGTTGTTATTGGCTTCAATCAATTTTCTTGCATTCTGATTGGTTGAAAAATTGGTTTTATCACTCAGAAAAACAATTTAGAGTAAGCAGCTATATCTTTAGCTTGCACTCAAAGATGTCCTGTAAAAAAATCTGTCTTATTGTGTAGAAATTCTTCCATTTTTGCTTCATGATATTAAATAATGATATGAAGGTTTAAGATTATCTACCCTTTGGTGGGAGACAAAAGCCAACAAGAGTGCCATAGTCACAAAATACCCCGCCACTTTGCTGCTGTTTCACGAAAATAAATGTAGACACTACTTATTTTGACAGAACCAAATTCAAAATGACCAAGTTTCATTTAAATCAAGACAAAAAGTAAGGAGGAGTTGCCTTCACAAGGCTGCAATTTCAATAAGCCCCAGACACTAAGTTTTAAAGGGGCATAATTCAGGGAAATAAATGAGCCATAAAATCCTTGATCCATGTACATCTACAAATTATGGTGATGACATTGACCAAGTTTAATTTAAATAAAGACAAAAAGGCTGCAAATTAAGCCCCAGAGACTAAGTTTTTAAGGGGCATAACTCAGGCAAAAATCAGTGAACCATAAAATCCTTCCTTCATGCACATCTACCAATTGAGGTGATAACATTGACCAAGTTTCAAGAAGATCCAGCCAGAAACTTAGGAGGAGTTGTGTTCACAAGAAAGTGGACCAGAGACTAAGTCTTTAAGGGGCATAACTCAGGCAAAAATGAACAAACCATAAAATCCTTCCATCATGCACATCTAACAATTGTGGTGATAACATTAACCAAGTTTCAAGAAGATCCAGCCAGAAACTAAGGAGGAGTTGCGTTCACAAGAAAGTGGACCAGAGACTAAGTTTTTAAGGGGCATAACTCAGGCAAAAATAAACGAACCATAAAATCCTTCAATCATGCACATCTACCAATTGAGGTGATAACATTGACCAAGTTTCAAGAAGATCCAGCCAGAAACTTAGGAGGAGTTGCATTGACAAGAAAAGTGGATGGACGAACGGTCAGACGGATGAAGGGACGGACAAATGGACAGACAGACGGAGAGGATGACGCCAATATATGTCCGCCTCTGGCGGCGTATAAAAAGGTGTATGCCATGGCAAGAAATCAAACTATAGACCCTTAAAGTTTGATGAACTGACACTGTTACTATAAACAGAGTACTAGTGATTTAAAAATGTATTTATTCAAACTTCTATAAGAATACATACCTGTTCATGACGCTGTTTTTCTATCAAATATTCCTGTTCTTTCTTCAGAGTTTCATGGTTGGTGTATGGCCTGTCTTGTATATCATATTGGCCTCTCTGTTGTATAGATGGCTCTGTTTGTCTCACATTCTGCTGTGAGTCCCTAATAAATGGCTGCTGGAATGTTGGCTGATTATACTGTACTGTTTGATGCTGCTGCTGATACAGCTGTTGTTGTTGTTGCTGTAGCTGCTGTTGATAGGAAGCCTAGTATTTGAATTGCATGATTAAGCATTAATGTGATTCCATTACTCAGTAATTGAGTCATATCCTTTCCCTAAAATGATTTTCATGTTTCAGAGATGTTTTACAGAGGAAAAAACTATTAGAAAGCAAAGAAAAATATTGTAATCATGGGTATATTTTACACTCCCATAATCATATATATATAATACATACTTAGTGAATTATATGAAAAACAAGATGTGTTTGTGAAACACGAATGCCCCCGGAACAGCATTTTTTTAAAGTTTGACCTTGACAGATGACCTTGACCTTGTCACATGACCTTGACTTTGGTGTACAGCTTTGTATGTCAAATACTTTTGGAGAAAAGGCAAAGGTTAAGTTTTCGGACAGACGGACGGACAAACGGATGGACAGACAGACAGACGGACATGAGTAAAACAATATGCCCCCGATCTCTCGATACGGGGGCATAAAAATTGTAATCATGGGTATTTTTTCATTCCTATAATCATGTAATTATTTCTACTATACAGGTTGCTCAGAATTAAAAGGAAGCTTGTATTTTTGAACTTTCTTAAATGCATATTTCCTATAGTTCAATATGTTATAGTGATACATGTATAATTACAAATCTTTACCTGTAAACTGGCCGAATGTTGCTGATAAGCCTCTTGTTGAGCTCTCTCTGTCTTCTCTTTCTCAAACTTCTCCTGTTCTGCTCTCTTCTGTTTGACCAGCTCCAGCCACTGTGGATAAGTCTGTTCTATATAGGCAAAATACTGCTCCTGTTGAGAAAAGTAATGTGAAGCTGACTTTGATACCAGAAATAGACGAACTGTGGCTATATCATTTGTTTGACAAGGTTGCAATACATTTTATTAACCCTTATGATGATTTTTTTTGGTGAACAAGTGAAACATTGTTATATCAGTTCATTTGAGAAGTACCAATTTCTACAAAAGCCACTATTAAATATACTAAAATTGGTAGGGTGGGAAGTATCAATGTGACAGACAGACATACAATGAAAATCACATATCTCACAATCCATATATCTTTTACAAACGTAAGAACTTTCAATCTAAACGGACAGATTTTTGTGAAATTAATAAAATACGCAATACAAAAGTATTTTTCTTTGCCAACATGTTATTTTTCCTTTAAGATATGTGACCCATCACGCAAAAAGGGACTATCTCGGAATTCTGTAAAATTCATGTTCGAAAAAGAGATTGTTTAAAGTACACACCAAACAGAGGTCGCATTTGAAAAATTCTTTCTCAGGAAGGTAGATTTATTCTTCTAGATTCAGAAAATTAGTGTGAAAAGTTTTGACCCTGGTCAGTCTGTGCAATTCCCTTTTCGTGTGACAGGTCACATATGTGAATATTAGGATGTGTGAGCACAGTACATGTACCTTCATGTGTTTAATTTTCTCCCTCCTTGCCTCTAATCCTGCCATATTTGCCTCAATTCTGTCCAAATCTCTTAACAGTTGGGAATTTCTCTGCTTGCTTCTCTTCTCGTCCTCACAGATTTTTTTCCAGTAGCTCTGCAGCTTGACAGCCCGAAGTTTGGCCCTAGGGACATGGAGAAAATGAATTATATTTTTAAATCATATGCTTCTTTTTCCTGAAGATTTACAACTACATCGGTAATCAGCATAGACAAGGATCAGCCTGCATTAACATGCAGTCTAATCCTTGTCTTTGCTTTTTGTTTACTATTTCAGTGAATAGGATACAAAGGTTACAATATATTATTTGAGAAAGTCACTAGGGTTATGAAATTGCGTTTAAATGATTTTATATTTCAGCTCCTTTTTTTATCTTACAGTGTGTAAGGAGATCTTCATAACATCTGATAAAGGGCAGATGTTGTTAAGATATATTCGATTGAATGTAAAATAGTTCCTAGTGAAAAGATGGTTTGGTCCTATTTAAAAAATCTTAAATAATAATAATTGATAATAATTTTTAAACATTTAGATAATGATCACAATGAGCTATTATAAAAAAAGGTTCATATACACTACCCTCCAAAAGTTTCTTCACACACACTTCTTTTAAAGATCTTTAGCTTAAGTAATTTAAAACAAAGTTTTATATTATTTTTATTAATAAAATGTATACTTTATATCTTTATTGCAATGTATCAATTAAGAAGCAATAACAGAAATGGCAAAATCATGTAAAATCGACAAAATCAGAATAGTTCACCATTTTGCCAAATTTTCTATCAAGGGGATCAGCTTCTGTCAATATTTAGTGTAGCCTCCATTAGCAGGTAAGACAGCCTGAACATGCATCTAGGCATGCTATTTACAAGTCTCTCACAACGTTCCACTGATAATCAGCATTTTCTCCTTTTGTCTCAATATTTTCTGTTATACATTGTTCTAAAATAGTATCTTTATCAACAGTCATTTTGTCGTCTAAAGTAGCGTTCAAATGGGAATAATCAGATTTTAAGTAATAAAAACTAATCTATAACTTTGCTTAAAAAGATTAAAGCTGAAAATCTTATAAATGAAATGTGTGTGAAGGATCTTTTGGAGGGCAGTGTACATGAATCATATTAATGATGGTATTTTGTCCAACTTTGGATTTTTTGTTCTTTTCTTTTGTATTTCAGAAAAATATAGATTTACACCATTAATGCACAAAATATATACAATCACCACAGAAAAAATAGACAGTACTATAGCATTCTGAACACCACTCGCTCAATCTCACAATCAACCTCGGATGTACATAGACAGACTATTTTTAACTAGAAAGCCATAAATGGCTTGTGTCGCTCCACAGGCTTGAATTTCTTGAAATAGCAAATCAAAGTTTTGACTAGATTTTTAGATATTTTGGCTTCTACTGATGTTGAAATGATTTTCAGGGTTTCCATTATTATGACGTATAGAGAAAAGACCTCCGCCCATAAAAGACATATTTTTCTTCGAATCACAATCTTTGGCTGAATGATAAGGGATCACCCAAGGATCACACTAATGAAGTTTGATAGATATCCATCCGTTACATTCTGAGAAAATGATTTTCTAATATCCACTATATAACGTATAGAGAAAACACCTCCGCCCATAAAATACATATTTTTCATCCGATCACAATAATTTTTGGTAGACTGATAAAGGGTCACCCAAGGATCATTCATGTAAAATTTCGTTGATATCTATCAGTTATTTTCTGAGAAAATGATTTTCAAAATTTCCACTATATAAAATAAAGAGAAATGACCTCCTCCCAAAAATTACATATTTTTCATCTGATCACAATAAAATTTGGTAGACTGATAAAGGGTCACCCAAGGATCATTCATGTAAAATTTGGTTGAAATCTATGAGTTAGATTCTGAGAAAATGATTTGCAAAGTTTCCACCATATAACATATAGAGAAATGACCTCCGCCCATAAAATAGATATTTTCATCTGATCACAATAATTTTTGAAAGACTGATAAAGGGTCACCCAAGGATCATTCATTTAAAATTTAATTGGTATCCATCAAATAGAACCTGAGAAAAGTCACTTTTTACCATATTTGGAAATTAGCCACGCCCATGTAATCCATGTTTTTCATCGGATCAAAATTTCTTGAACAACTTTGAAAGAGGGTCACCCAAGGATCATTCCTGTGAAGTTTGGTTGAAATCCATCCAGTAGTTTCTTAGGAGAAGTTTTTTAAAGAAAAAGTTTACGACCGGACGCACAGACAGACGCACGATGGACACAAAGCCATGACAATAGCCCCAGTGGCTTTCAGCCAGTGGAGCTAAAAATGACAGGAAAACCTTAGAAAAACTCGATGACATCAGTTAAGATGGAGTTAGCCCAGGAAACTGTGAGTGAAAACATTTGACGTCACCAACGCTACTCGTTTAACTCACTGACGTGAAATATACTAATATGAATATCTTTAGATTCTTAGATAACGACTGAAAAAAATCTTAATTTTAGAGAATGATTCGTCTGTCTCAAAAATTAAGATTTTTCAGCCGTTATTTACTGTAATAGATATAAAAATTTAGTGCTAGCTTTTCTTACACTGTTTTCGCCTGACAAAATGCATGATTTTGTTACACACCCATCCGCTTTACATACATCCGAGGTCTGTTGCAGTTTACGGAAATGGCCGAGTGATGTTCCGAATGAGTACTATAGGTGAAAACGTCAAGTGCATATTGGCCAACAAACATCATTAACATGTTACAATAAAACAATTTTATGGAAATAATATATCAGTGAATAAGAATTTTGCTGATGATATATACAAAATTATTCAAAAGAAAAAAGTGATTTACAAATGTTCCAAAAATGTGACTATGATATGTGACTATATGTTTTGCACATACAATCGTTATCAGATGACAGAATTTCAGACCAGTTCTGATTAAAAGTTTGCAGAAAATAATTTGTAGTTGGAAAAACATAATTTTTTAGTCTTTCATGGCAGAAAATAATGTAGAAAATTATAAAATTGGTTGTAATGAGAAATTTCTTCACTTATCTACAATAGTTTTCTGCTGTGTCTCGATGGTTGTAAAAAAGATTGTGTGGGAAAAGATTAGCCAGCATTTCAACATTACTTTTTTTTCAAGGTAAGGGATAAACATTGATACAATATAAACATGCTTGGTCATTTTGTAGACAGAAACAAATACATGTACATGTATTACCTAGTACTGTTGCTGCATGAAGTTAACAGATAAATCATCTAAGAGCGATAGTCACAGCAAGTTGTAAACCCAATAATGTCAATTTGTTTCATTTAGATATAGATTCACAATAATATTGGGGAAAAAAAAAGAAAGATAGAAATTGTGAGCAATATACATGTGCATTTTCTTGTCATCCATATCCTAAATACACCAACTCAGAGGTACAGATAAGAGGGGGTAAAGGTGTAAAGCCAGTCTAAAATCTATATTTCTTCATGAAACACTATGTTGTGGCCAGTGGGTACTCATTTGAATTGTTTTAACTAGACTATTCCAATAAGTTCCAATAAAATAGGGTTTGTGCTATTATAATTGAAATATTTTTATCCAAAATACCCCCTCTAACTGTAGCTTTGCAACTCAAATTCCCATGGGTAGTAAAGCCAAATCATTGAAATATTAAATCCACCAAAGTAAAGAAAAGAATAATGAAGTGTTTTCTCAAACCAAAAGTAACCAAGAACAAAAGACCGTATTCCATCAATGCTTTTATCCAGGGGTGTGGAAATACAGAGTTTCTCCACTTGTCCTTGGACAAGTAAACGCTGATTTCTTACTTGTCCAGGATCAAATGAACTTGTCCACAAAAAGTAGGTACATAAATATTGATAAAATATTGTTTTTAATGAAGAAAATGCTGTAACCCAGCATTTTCTTCATTAAAGACAATGTTTTCTTCCCTTTGATACAAACAAAAGAATAATTTTTCTCCTCGACCTGTTTAGTAATGTGTTAAGATTTGCTGTGGTTTTTACTTGTCCACGGACAAGTTGTCTAGAAATATGTACTTGTCCGCAAGTAGAAAAGCCCAAGTCGGACAAGTCGGGCATGGGAATTCCACATCCCTGCTTTTATCTTTTACTTGTGAATTCCTTTAGTAATGGTGATCTTAGGTACTGGCTCTGTTTGTTGTTGGGTACTATAGCTGGTATAAGTTGTCTCAGAAAACAGACTGACCATTTTTGAAGGTGAAATCTTACAAATCTCTTAAATATACAAAAAAATTCAAAAGTTAAAAACAGTTGCCTGTTTATCTTTTTTGTAAAAAAAATCACTATTGCAACTACAGGAATCAATGCTGTTTTACTTTAGGTATTGGACCTGTTAACCCTTGTCATGCTGAATAAATTTTGGCTACAAATTTTCATTAAAATCAAAGGGCAAAAAGCACTGAAAGTACCAACTGTAGGTCATTTTTTTATTTGAAAACTAAATCTATTGACAATTCTGGTTTGAAGTGAGAAACTGGTGGTGTAGACTAACATCAGACTGCACATATGTGCAGGCTGATGTTTGTCTATAGGGGTCTATAGCGCCTGCCAAAGCAGGAATATTCCGGGTTCAGCATGACAAGGGTTAATAGTTCTGTGAGTAATGAACTTTAACAGTGTGAACGGAGGTTTCCTAATGATTTTGAAAGACCATAAGTTCTGTAATGTTGCTGAACTATAATGGGTCCACTTCCTTTACATCAAACCGTGCTCTAATTTTTTTTTAACATTAACATAGATCTATTCGCTCATTTATGCAATATGAAGAAAAAGATTTAAATAGTAGTGAGTAAACTTTTGTTCAAATTAATATCTTTTTACTGTAGTTAAATGATCCAAGGTGTGCATTTTCGTAAGTGATACTTACAATTTGTGGTCTGACTGGAAGTAAGCCTGCAGTTGGGCCTCAAGTTTTTTACGTCGGTTTTCACTGAAACAAAATTGAAATGCATGAAATTTTTTTAACATATTAATTGTCAATCATTTTTGTAAATTTAACCCCCTATTGCCCTTGATAAAAATATTCTAGAGGTTAATTTTGAAAAAAAAGCTGTGCATAGATTTGTCCAACTTTTATCCTCAATAAACATGCATGTAAGACTATGACCTCTCTGTACTTTGAGTTATGGGCTTTCATACTCTTTGATATCAGTCATTTATTTATAAATCTTTTGTAAGCCTATTTACAAAATTTGGTTGAATTCTGAGGCGTGATAATCACCAAATAACTCTACTAATATGATGGCTAGTACCATACACCTTACATATTCTTTGGATTCCCTCAAGAATTATTGTGTTTTAGAAAGGAAACTGTCCCTGACCAGGCAAAAATATGCAAAATCATAATTTCGTTCTTTTTGCTTAAATCTGATAATTCTTAATACTTATTAATGAAATGCCTTTAGCTTGTAATTTGGTAAATCAAATTCTGTGTTCAAAATCTGCCTCAATAATTAAGTGGTTAGAGTGTTGATCTCCCCAAAAAAGGTATTAAGTCTTCAATAATAAGCCAGGAAAAATGCTCTGCTGGAGGTGCTGGATAATGCAAAAAAAAACTAAGTTGAAGTATGACATATAAAAGGTCATTGATTTTTTCTGGTTTTGCATCTCTTCTTTAATACAATGCTTGGTTCCGTCTTTCATGTCAAAGATTTCTTTTCCGGGAGGAGGGATAAGGAACAGGGCATACCCAAACTTACAGTCCGTGGGTAAAAGACGGTACCTTAAGCCCTTTACCTTTGCTTCAATAGCACAAAACCAGTTATTTAGTCTCAAAAGATAGAACAATGATTGTAGATAGAGCACTAATGACGTAATATATAAGATGTTCGTTGTGGAATGTGCTGCAGCACTTGAAAATTGAGTAATTTATATAGAACAAAGAAGGCCAAAAATCGGGTGGGGTCTGACCAAACAAGTGTCATCTTGTTTGCTGTACAAAATGTAAAAGAAATGAATGTCAGACGTATTTTTTGTGGCTCTGAATAAACTATTCTGTTTTTCTTTAACTCTTCCTTTTAACTGAAAAAAATAAATTTCTTTGCATACTTTTCGTGCATGGAATCGAGCAAATCTTTCTGTTTCTGATAGTAATCAACATTAGCGGACGCCATTTGTAAACAAAATATTGTAGTCTGACGTTTATCATTATAACCCATAGACTGGATTACCTGCATCAACGTACACCGGATATAGCGATCGTCTAGTTGCGTATTTTATATAGATTGAGATAAAGATTCGGTATTTCTTAAATAATACCGTATTTAATATTTTTCTTATAAGTCTAAAACTTTTTTATTTGCAAAAAAAGACAAAATAGAGTAAAAATTAGGAGAAAATGGCATAGGATGTCCGGGGGTGGGGCGGCCGAATCATCTGCTACAATCCTTACTATTGAGTTTAGTACCGGATGATCCCACCTAGATTGGCTGTTAAGTCAGTTTGCTATAAATAATGGAATAATGTGGTATTTCCATGCACTGACCGCCTTTTGAAGTAGGCTATGGTGATTACTGAGAAATAAACCGTACCGAATCCGTAACTGATGATTTACGGCTTTTCTGGGCGATTCAAAATTTTCATATCACAAAAAGGTAATGTTACTCAGGCCCATATTAACTTTTTTATATTTCTAATGGGTTCGGCGAATTTATACATGACGGTTTTACCTCCGATTTGCTCTTGGTTTCAGGCGACGTCATCGCTGGTGAGAAGTGTTATCCTTCCCATCATTCCAGCGGTTATGTATAGAAAGATTATTACTGTATGTGGGTTGGAAGTGATATCCTTCCAATGACCCTACATCATCGTTGGTGAGAAGTGTTATCCTCGTCCTTATTCCAACGGTTACATAACAACAGATCAGTATTACAAATGGGTCAAAGTGATATCCTTGAAATGACTCTACACCGTTGTTGGTATTAAAGTTGTATCCTTTTCATCATTCCAACGGTAATGTTATGCAGGGTGAGTGTTATTGATACCCTCACTGTTTGAATGAAATAACAAAATAGATCCTACCTTAATGGCCATGTCTAACTTCTAAGTCAAATAAATCCGTGTTACACTTAAACACTACCACTGATCACTGTTGTTTTATTTTCTGCTTATGTCAATGATTCCATGAATAAAACACAACATTATTCTCCGCCATTAACAGAACCCCTAGAGTGGTACATCTAGCCCCTTTCACGAGTACCTTGTCAATGATAAACTAGCCCTGGACGATGCTGGTCTAATCTGTGAGGCCCGAGGGGGAATTTATGTGATGGATGAAATATATTTTTCTTGCATATGTAGTTTCCTTTGTAAAAGTAAAGAAGAAGTTGAAGCATCCTTCCTTCTCAGTAATTATTACACATGTAGAAATTAAAATTTTATTTTGTCTTGTAAGGAAAGAAGAGCCCAAAAGGAACAAGTCTTCATCTAACCTACCAATCCTCCTAAATGGCCTCCTGGATTATTAGTATTTAAAACTTAAATAGCAGTTATACAAATATCAACGAGGTACATGTTTTGTATTACAGCGAATAATATTAAACTCTTGTCTTATGAATATTTATTTACAGAAAACGAAACTAGGTTAGCGCATGAATTTGGAGGGTTAGACGTTTCAAGGAAAGCAAAGTGACCAAAAATGCCTGGATACACCTACTTTATCTTACCTTTTCTAATGCTACTAATGTTAAACTAATTTTCTATCTTATTATTTCAACTATATTTAATGTAAGATTAAGTTTTATGTTGATTTTAAAATAAAAATCAGATTTCGGTGAATAAACGAGAACGTTATTTCCTGCATTTTCGTCTTGTAAGTGTTACTCATCAAACATTTTACAGTTCCTTGTATTCAATGTGTACCAACTTACTAACATTGAAGGGTATCTTACGTTTCTTAGCATTTTGCAAGAAAAAAATGGTATTTTCAAAAAATCCCATTTTCTCCGAAAAATGCATGGAAAGCTATGCTGAAGTTTAGGTCACATTATCGGAAAGGTACAATCTTCGAAATATATTTATTTGATAGAGATTGGAAAAAGTGCATAATAGTGTCAGACTACTTTAAAACAGCAAAATGAAAGACCTCGACCGGAGGAAAGTGTAACGCGGGACACGTCGTTTTTACATTTTTACGTTTAGAAGGCAAAGTAACCAATGCACATTCAACATAGGTAGGATGTTATTTGATGCCAAGTTTGGTGTATTTTCATTTATTTCCGACGAAAAATAAGTATTTTATCGAAAAAACAACCTAACAATGTCGGCATTTTTGTTAAGTGTCACCAGTATCTTGCGTAACCACAGTCGTATACCTGGTACAGTTGTACAATTTATAGTGAGGCGTCAAAGATCAATTTTACATTGAAAATGATAGGCAATAACGGTTTCTCGATACTCACATATACTTGCGGAACTATACAGTGTAGTAAAAAATGGCCCAGTGTGGAAGCTTGCAAGATGGCGAACGTAAACAACGATAGAGTGTTAATATTCTGCGCAATTAATGAACTGGCAGGGCGGGGCTTAACCGTGACGTAATTTGGCGAGTTTACTTTTCAATAGTTTAGGTTCCTTCAAATTTTAGTCCGTAATCATCGTTAACGCGTGCAAATAACTGTATCCTAAAACCTAAAGGAATCACGTGCTTTGAGAGAGTGAACACATTTCATCGTTTTATTAAGCTGAAGTTACGAGGATTTGGTTACCAATCTACGATTTAAGGTCTCGAGTCATTTATGTCGACTCTCTTTAGAAGTAGGTTTATTAGATAAAAGCTGATTTCCCTTAACCTTAAGTGCAACGACCCGTTACGTAGGCTCCGCCCTGCCAGGACATTAATCATTGATAATACATTTTCAGTCGCAAAAAATACAGGTTGATTTCACTGATGGTGTTTAATAATAGACATTGTGACTTACATGAAATGTCCGATTTTCTTAAATTCCCATTGATTTCTCGTGATGCCTACTACACAACATGGATTCAACCGAAAAAGTTGGGTAATTGGCAAAAACCGAAATTGAAGCGGTGATCGCAAGACTCATTCCAGCAAATTGGATTCATTTCAAATGAAATCACTAATGTCCAACGACCTATCGTAAGCCCAGACCCCCACAAACCATCCCGATTTTGACAGCTTTGAAAAAGCATTATGGAAAGTGATGTTTTTAGTTTTTGTAAATGGACAACGGTCCATTGTAGCAACAGGCCGTTTTTTCCATTGGTACAGTGGAGATACAAAGGTTTTGAGGAAATTTTGAAGCAGTAGAGATACAGTTTTTGAAACTGTGTGGACACATGGTTAGGGACCGTGTAGAACAAGCACAACGTTTGTAAATAATGACTTTGTCTTAATGTTTTGAACGTAGCCGATTATCATTTCGAATAATGACATAAGGAAAATATCTACATTTATCCATTCTTGAAGTTTAGAACTATTTAATTTTGTTTATAAAGTTTGGAAGTTGAGCGTACTTGATTTTTGCATTGTGTGGGCTTGTAAAATTGTCTGTGACCTTTGACCTTCCTTCTTAAATTTTGAATTTGATCAATATCTAACAAGGGAAATGATACTGTTCTAAATCGTATCTATTCTTTTTAGTGACTGAGAAATATCAACGCCACGTTCTAAAATGTAAGAGGAACATTTTAGGACATCTCTGAGTTCATAGAAAAATCACATTTTTTCAACGAGAATTAAACCTTTAGAAAGAAAAAAAAGGTAAAATTATTTGATTTTTTTTCAACAGCATTGTGAAATTGACACTTATTTCCATTAAAACCATTCTAATTCGATCACTCAGCGCTCCATTCGTTCATTCCAAACACTCACTCAAACAACTACAATTCAAAATAAATTTAGTTAGAAAAAAAAGCGACTTCTTTGGCAAGATTAAAAAGGATATGACATAATTGAAATTGTAAGCGTGATTGAATCTTGAAGAAAAAAAGAAGCTATTGTATTTGAATGCACATCGTATTAAAGGGATGTAATAAATATAGCTAATTTTGTTCATCCTGAACAAAATTAGCGATATTGGTTTACCTCCCATTGAATTTACTCAAAACTCATTCAATTTCATTCCAAAATCATACCAAAAAATCACTTCGTCCATTTCACGATTTTTTCGACTGTATTTTTAATGTTATGTTTTAACAACCCTCATATACAACCACTACGGGGAGTGAACATTACAAGGATGGACATAGTTAATTAAACGTTTTCATTTACGTAGTTGCTAGAGTGGGACGTATCTTATCTTTTCAATTTATCTTCGTGATATCTTAATTTTTTTCCAATTATACATATTAATTAAAAATATACTCGTATCAACGACGAAACCAGATACACCAATTTTTCCCCAGGTACTAAATTATAACATAAAACGAAAAGTAATTCAACCAACAAAATCAACGGATCGACTCATTTCTGGCCCGGATCCGGGCGGGGAGTAAACTGGTAGCCCGCTATACTAGAGTAGCTCTCAGACAGCCGGCTACCAGTTTACGCCCGGAATAGACTGATTCCATTGCGGACTATCAAAATAACCTAGAATAGACTATTCTGATAGTTGACAGTGGACCAGTCTTCTATGGAACCGAATGCGGACCAGAAATCAGTTGGCCCAATGACACAGACCTGGAGAAAGTGTTATGCTACGTTCCCACTTTCAGGATTAGCGCAACGATTGAAAACGCGGTCTTTATCGTGGTCATATCGTGATGATCGTATCAGAACATATTATCTCTTGAGGTAGGTCGAGGCAATCGTTTTGATCATAGAAAATTTTTGGGGCAGTCCAAAAATTTTCTACGATCGGCACGTTTGATTTTTATCGTAAACATTGCTTCAGGACGTATTGCATCGTAGCAAAATGAAGCAATCGTAAACATTGCTTCAGGACGAATTGCATCGTAGCAAAATGAAGCAATCGTAAACATTGCTTCAGGACGTATTGCATCGTAGCAAAATGAAGCAATCGTAAACATTGCTTCAGGACGTATTGCATCGTAGCAAAATGAAGCAATCGTAAACATTGCTTCAGGACGTATTGCATCGTGGCAAAATGAAGCATTCGTAAACATTGCTTCAGGACGTATTGCATCGTAGCAAAATGAAGCAATCGTAAACATTGCTTCAGGACGTATTTCATCGTAGCAAAAACGTCACATAGTGCATCTAATCGTGCTTCGAAATCGTGGTAATCTGGATCAGTATTGGGCATCTCAAATTCCAGATGTGTTGCTCTGCCACCATCTTCAACACTCTTCAACACTTTATCGAAGCACCCTCGTTTAGCTTTTGAACATTATTTGAATTTCCATTATCAGATAAAGGTCACGGAGGCTTGAGTGCTTTCCAGGCTGTAGTCTTTTCTCTTCTGTGTATCATCGGCGCACTCAAAAGTGTATGACTGAAGCTCTATCGCTTCTTTGTGACTGGGTTTGTAGCTGCCCTGTGCTCTTATGATCAGCAAACGGTGCAAACGATTTTCCAATGATACCCCGCTTTGCGCTCGGGTGCACGTACAAAGCGGGGTATAATTGGAAAACTGTTTGCATATATATATATATATATATATATATATATATATATATATATATATATATATATATGTGATCCGTCACGCGAAAAGGGGCCATCTTGGAACTTGGTTAAATGAATTTTTGAAAAGGAGATAGGATGAAGCATAGGTCAACTAGAGGTCACATTCCAAAAAATCTTTCTCTGGAAGGTAGATTAATCATTCTTGATTCAGAAAGTAAGCACCTTGTGAAAAGTTTCGCAATCCGCGCAGCCTGACTAAGTCGACCCTTTACGCACTACCCAGACGGATCTATTTCGCCTGACGGGTCACATATCCTTCGGGGTTCAATCGTAGCTCAAATCATGATCATCCTCGCTCGCGGTCGTGAAAGACAATTCGGCGATAATGGTATCGGTTCGAGCTGAAGTTACCAGAACGTATATGCAGGTATCAGATCGTCGGAAACCCCGACCGTGCTTACCGCGTCAGAACGCGATCCCATTGTGGACTCGATCAGGACAATCCTATCTTTGATCTTATGTAAACGGGAAATCTCATTTTGGCAGATAGTGTCGACCAGAATTGGCTTATCGTAGTTATTCCACAATAATCCACAAATGTGGTATCATAATGATAAAGGGAGAATATAAACACAATACGTGCGTTACATTCGATTTTAATTAATAGACTAACTAGACTACGTTTTGGTCTCACATGTATCAAGAAAATACGGGCATGCGCACTAAATGATATATACATGTAACACTCTCAGTCTCCGTTCATTGCGTTCAAAGAACCCACTATAATCGTCTAACCGCTTCGATTCGCTCGAAATACCCCTCAAATCGGCTCCCATTCAATCAAACCCAATCACTTTTATCGACTCAAACATTCAAAGATTTCGTTCCATTCTATCTGTTCTCCGGGAAAACCCGCCTCAATGACAATTCAATTGACCGTAGATGTGAACTGCTGTTTTTTAAAAAGGAAAAGTATCTATCAAAGGAATAAAATGTTGTAGGCCGTTTTGCGTATTCATTTTCTATCAAACCAGAATTTGTTTACACTTTTCATAATATAGTGGTAAACATTGAGAAAAAAGGAGCCGTTGCTTTATTAAGCAATCCCTCCATATCACTAAACGCTGACAACAATATTTTGGCTGTCCCTTTAAAGTTTGAATTAACCCCTGCTAAATCTTTGAAATGGTGAAATGGAATAAGTTTAAATATCTTTGTTTTGTAGTATATGTGTTTGACAATTGAAATTACAAAGTGACGTCATTTAGACATGTTTACCTGGAAAACGGATATCTATAGAATATTAGGTATATATTTTCAAAAGGGTGATAATAAAGTATAGCATATTTCAATGAAATATGCGATACTTATTATCTCCCTCTAATATAAATCAAAACTCACTGAATCCACTCATTTAATTTCCATCTGATATTATTTCTATATCTTTCAAATTGTCAACTACTCACTTTCTTGTTTTATTAAGATAGAGGGGGTATTCTAAGTGTCTTTTCGGATTATTATGACATTTATTTTATTTAAAAGATGCACAAATTTAGGTGAGTGGCCAAAGGTCTATTTTGTTTATACAGATATGTGACCCGTCACGCGAAAAGGGACCATCTGGGTAGTGCGTAAAGTGTCGACCCTAGTCAGACTGCGCGGATTGCGCAGACTGACTAGTGTCGAAACATTCTGCATCGTGCTTATTTTCTGAATCTAGAATGATCTATCTACCTTCCAGTGAAAGAATTTTTAAAATGTGACTTCTGGTTGACCTGTGCTGGATACAATCTCTTTTCCAATAGTTCATTTTACAGAATTTCCGGATGATCCCTGTTCGCGTGACGGGTCACATATAGAAAAAGAAGACCTATGATCACCCACCTAAAGATGAACATCAGCCACCTGAAGATGAACATATTTATAAAAAATACTTCTTAAGATTTACGACAACTGTTAAACAAAGCGGTACATGTAATCAAGCAAGAATCGTTTAATTTACAAAGACACCGTATATAAATATGACACAATATGACCCTTCAAAATATTATATTTATTTTCCACACAATAATATAAATGTAATGAAGCGAGACTTTTAATACCACTACCCGCTTCCTACAACACAAGGAAATGGATTGCCGCTTGAACAAATACAGGTCCATTCTACTCCGTCAATGAGAAATTTTCCAACGCCACCGTTCTGCACTGTGTTCCCGTCAACATCGTCACAAGTTTCTGGAAAAAAGTGATCAAACATCAGAAGTAAATATATTGACAGTGAATTAGAAAATGATATTCGTTCATTTTTTTCGTTGGGATACATGTACCGAGAAATAACGGTTATAAATTAATAAACACACCGCTTTAATAGTGAAATTATCATAAAATAATACCCCGTTTTCGTTCATTCACCGTACATGCATCTAACGCAATATAAGCAGAGCACAATAAGTGAGGTTGTATAGCAAAAACCGGGATTTTTAATGTTTACATTAAATGAATAGAATTATTGTTTGTTTTCGAGTAATATGAGGATAATCAACAGGTTATGTCCGATTTTTGTATTTTAGCAGGACCACAATAAGAAACCAGCCATGTGTTTCGGCTGACAAAATGGAACAAACCGTTTTCGAATTATATCCCGTTTTGCACGCATGTGCAATCGCAAAGCGGGGTATAATTTACAAACGGTTTTGAAACATCTTGTTGGCCAGAACATAGAGCTGGTGACTAATTGTGGCCCGGGTAAAAATCAACAAAATCGGGACCCTTTCGGGCGACAAAATATGTTGGACCATTGTCAACGATGTGAAAAATTGGCTCATTGGGAATCTTTGGAAATCGACTTGGTACCGAGATGGGAATATTTGAAGAATTGTGTTGTCTGTGAATACTCAATGCCAAGAGATGAGCATCAAAAATCAAATTATTCTCGGGCTGGATTGAGCGTTTGTCGCTTAAACTGCAATGTCTTCGGAATTAGAGCATTCGCAAAAGCACGTGCAAGGTGGGGTATATTTCGCCAACAGTTTGCACCGAATTGTCGTTCTGAGCACAGGGAAGGTTTTCATATCTCTCGAATTGACTATTTGTGCATATCTGATCCCTGAAAAAAGTATTAGAGTTGAGTATATTTTACAGTGCGTTTATTTGAGCATAAAGAGCAATTGCCTAAACACAAGGCAAAAAACGCCCGTAGGGCCTCATAATTGCAATACTTTAGATATAAGAAACAATTAAAATAAAACTCGACTGAATGATAATGGTTCAAATTGGCCTTTTGCGCGTAATGATCAACAGACAACTTGAGATATCTTTTTTAGATCGGCAAGAGATGTGCATTGGTATCTCGCTATCGAAGTTTACTGGCATAAAGCTTTACAAATAGTACACCATGTGCAACACCAAATTTCTGCCAAGTGAATTTAGCATAAAAAAGTATGCGATTTGTATTTCTGAACACACTCTGACTAATCAAAATTTCAATATCTTACAAAAGTAAATTGTATCTAAATTAATCTGGTATTAACAAAAAGTGTCTATCTGCAATTTAAAAAATGCAACGATTCTAATTCTTTATTCCAGTGATTCACTTCTCATTGAACCCCTGATGAAGAAACATTGATATGACACCATGAAAAAGTCACCTTTTTTCTATTGGCCCGGAAAAGATGTTCAGTGAGCAAAACCCGGGTTAAATAAAGAAACAACAACAAATAAAAACGGTAAGATTATCAAATTTATATTTTTATTGGTTTGTGGGCGAAATCGTCGAGTGACTATAATAATAATAATAATAATAATAATAATAATAAAAATAATAAAAAAACAAAAAAAACTTAGTTATCCATCCAAAAACATTTGAATTAAGCCCCAACTTACCTGATGCAAAAGCTAAGGTTAGAAGCACAAGAAAAGCAACAACCGTAAACAGCTTGGTGTAGATCATTCTTGTTTTTTTCTTTTACCTAACGAATTGTAACGTGTTCAGTTGTTTAATGAAGCTTGGTGGAAGAGAGGGAATTTATAGAGATGATATGCCGGGAAAAATGGGGTCATGTGAAAAAGTTTCCGACTATTTGTCTCTCACCAAAGGGTTGATAATCGTAGACCTATGTAAGTTAGCAGCTGGAGCCTAGGAAAGGATTAGATGGTAATACTGGTGAAAGAATTACTAGGAATCCATTGTAGGGCGCTGGAACCGCCGCGATATAACTGAAAAATTGTTGAAAGCGATACTAAAGCCCATTCAAACATACAAATCTTATGAAAGTACAAAAAATTATCGAATCTGGTCGGACTTTGCAATTGGTCGAATCTTTCGCTGTTTGGAGAAGTTCTGGATTAAGAATACACAATTCTACCATATTTAAAGTAAAAAATTGTGACCAGTGACGCTTAAACGACCTCCATGGAACTCCATAAAATACAGTTAGTTACATCGTGAAATTGACATTTATCTCAATCAAAATCATTCTAAATCGCTCACTCAGCGCTCCATTTATTCATTTCAAACACTCACTCAAACCATTCAAAAACGCTCAAACCCATTGAAAAATATAGAATTACCAACGTCATTCAAAATAATTTTGATTGAGAAAAATCGCGATTTCACTAACAAAATTCAAATTGTTAACGTCTCATAGGTTTTTAAAGAAATAGAAAGCCATGTATATGGCTTGAATGTATTTTTTTTAATAAAGGGAGATAATCAATATCGCAAATTTTGTTCAGGATGAACAAAATTTACGATAAAGGATCATCAGTACCCTCCATTAAATTCACTCAAAACTCGCTCAGCACACTCATTCAATTTCATACCCAAATCATTACCAAATCATTCTTCCTGTCAATTTCACGATGTTGTTACCTGTATATGTGACCCGTCACACGAAAAGGGACCATCTTGGGACTCCGTTAAATAATTGGTTATTGTTCATGTCAACCAGAGGTCGCATCCCAAAAATTCTTTTACCTGTGAAGGTAGATTGATTATTTAGGATTCAGAAAATTAGAAAAGAGTGAAAAGGTTCGACCCCACTCAGTCTGCGTAATCAGCGCAGTCTGACTCGAGTCGACCGTTTTCGCACTATCCTGATATTCCCTTTCGCATTACAGGTCACAATTATTTTGAAATAAAATTGTTTTTAATTTGATAAAAAAAATCTCTCTATTTGAAGTCAATAGGACGCGGATCGAGGGAGAACAATTATCCTAGATTAGTAAAATCAGTGAAGTGCGGGAAGAAGAGACAAAAGTTAGCCTGCGCGATAAACACATGACGCATTACCTAAATGGTTGCTTTTCGCCTGGCAAAACAACTAACTAAGTCCCAGGAGTATTCCCATTTACGTGGCAGATTTCATATAACAGTTAGTAACATCGGAAAACTGACATTCGTCTCAATCGAAATCATTCTGAATCGCTCAATTAGCGCTCCATTCATTCATTCCAAACACACACTCAACCCATTCAAAATCACAAAACAAATGACTAAAACTTTAAGATCAACAAATACATTCAAAAGAAATATAGCTAGGAAAGAAAAAAAAACGATTTTACTGATAGGAATATAATCCTTAGTGTTTAATAGTTTTTTTTCTCAAGAAATAGGAAGATATTTATAGAACTTGTTTGCAATTTCTATTAAGGGGAGGTAATAGATATAGCTAATGTGGTTCAACCTGAACAAAATTAGCGATATAGGATTACGTCCCTTTAATTTCATTAAAAAACCGCACCTCTCGCTTATCCCATTTCATTCCAAAATTATTCAAATATCATTAAGCTTGTCATATTTACGATGTTCTTCACTGTAGTACGTTCATCAGACGATTCAGGACAATTGGCCGATTTTTAAATTGTCGATATACTTTTTATGGTAATTTAATATGGCGGACATCGCACATATCGAAAGTGATGAACTCATAAAAATATCATTAATCGATGTGTCCTTGGGCCCTTTTTACTAAAAGCCTTGCGACAGAAATAACTAAGTCAAAATCACAAATCGTACCTGGTGTTTTCATTCATTGTTAGATTCTGCCTTGCAATATATCATTGGAATCGTCTTTAGAAGACGATTCCAATGAGAAAATGCACGTCAGAATTCGATATTTAGCTACCACTGTAGAAGCAACTTTAATTTTTGACTTACGCAAAAAGCGATCGTAAGATGTTTTTAAGTAAAATAGGCCCCAGGTGCACATATGTACCCTACGATCAAGGTGAAAACGATCCCTAAACGTTTTAAAAACTAATGGTACCCCGCAAAGTGCGTGAAACCCACATGCAAAGGACTGATTTTAAAATATTTCATAAACGGGAGTTCTCGGGCGGTCCCGGATAATCCCTATTCACGTGTAGAGACTCGTATAATTATGGTCATCTGACGAATTAAGACAAACAATGATAGGAGATAGTGTTTCATCACAAGAAAAGAAACCCTTTTTTTCAATTTAGGATTGAACAGAAAGGGCCATTCTTCTGATTCTTGTTTTGAGAAGAAAATTCAAAAACAACATACATGCACAAGACAAAAGCTAGCCAAGTTTCACAAAATAGTTTCTATTGGTAGCAGATTTTGAGACGATGGGCTTACCGTTGAAGTCCTCCGTCGAAGTCCAAAATCCAGTTGTACGGGGCCCCATCATTGATTTTGGGAACTCTTTGTGTAAGACGCATGTTTGTTATCTAAGATATTTCAGACTTCTTTCTTTTACTGCTTATTTGCTCATCACTCGTCCCAAGATGGAAGCACGTGCGACAGGGCGTCATGTGACCTGCCCTTAGAACATCTGTTTATTGCATGTCTAAATTCCATTTTACTTATTGAATGTACTTTTCTATCGCATAAAGTAATTTGAGATATTCCAAAAATATTGGAAACTACACTTCCAAAAACTATTCCAAGGAACTTTAAAATTGACGTTTTCAAGGTGAAATGACAAGCTACACTTCCAATCTGTACTCATTTTTTTTCAAAAAATTTCAATCTCAGACGAGTATATTAGTAAGTTAAAGCAAAGATAAGATGAAGGTAGGAAATTTTCTCTTCGACTTTATTTTGTTACACGATTTATATCACTTATCAATGCGACGCTAACAATATGTGTGTTTATCCGTTTTCAAAGTTTTAGGGATTCTTGGTATATTTTGTGTTGAATAAGATATCAAAATAGATATTGCCTTCATTAGAATAGTCAAAGTAAACCTGAAAAAAATGGAACAGAAATCATTTCTATATTAGAATGAAAAGATAAAGTATATTTCAACATATGAAAAGTCTAGGAAACCTAATGAGCGTAGATATGAAAAATCGGTTATTTAATCTCGAATGTTTTTCGAAATACTGTCATGGCATGAATTGCCACCCTATTAGGTATAGGCCTTATGTATAGCGTCTGCATATTTGTGCTTGAGGAATTTTAAAATCAGCTTGAAAATCACAATAAGTAACTAAGTCAAAATTCCTTTTGTAATTAGTGTTCGCGTCTGTTATAACTCAAAATATTTGACATGATTGTGCATGACCTCCATCTAAATAATTACACGCTTTATTGATTCCAACTTTACATAATCGTTAGTTTTCGTTTTATATCGGGAGTCGACCGTGATAACTTATGGGCCAACTTATTTCTCGCCCGCTTTCGGGTCGGGTGTAGACTGGTGTCACTGTCGAATATCAGAATAGCCTATTCTAGGTTATTCTGATATTCGACAGTGACACCAGTCTACAGCTGGTCGCACGCTTTCTGCGAGATACTCTTATATTGCGGGCAACAGTACCCGTCCAGGGTCAGAAATAAGTTGGCCCTATAAATAGTTATTTAGCGCTACAGTAGGTAGAAGGTTCTTCTAGATATAGTTGAAAGGTCGCCGAACTGCAGAACACAAGGCCCGTGGTTCGAGCCTCGATCAATCTCATCTTTATTTTTCAAAAACAATGATATATGATTTACCCATTACTTGTTTTAATTTCTTCAATTCTTTCTTTTTTTCCCCATTTTTTTATTATAATTTATTTTACGTGGGGGTTTACATCTCGAATATCTCTACATGTATCTCTAAGACAATAACAAAACGATTGTTTTCTCAAATATACCAAAAAAAGGTTCTACAAACTGCTTTTAAAAAACTGATTCTGATTGACACTTCTCGATTTGATGGTTCAAATCGCGACAAACTGGTAAATTGAAGACAATTCCTTTGACAAAGGTATAAAGTAAAGATTTCTCGTAAATATATAGTCAAAAAACACAAGAAAGTCATGCGTTTATTTTTTCTTCGTAATATATTATCAAAAAAAGACTTTGTGCAGATTTGAACCGCCAAAAGTGTACAACGTATGACTGCGACCTACCCTTTTCGACCACGGAACCGTTAGTTACTGTAGGTAAAATTTTAAGATGATATGAAAACATACCATGCTTTCAGGATGTAAAAACGTTTTGCGAACGTTAAAAATGTGTTCATACCCCGCTTTGCAAGTGCACATACGTGCAAAGCGGGTCTTCATTTCGAAAACGTTTCGCTAACATTTTCATCCTGAACGCAGGTATAGTCCCCCGGGATAAGACGAAGCTTTCCGTAACCGCCGATCTTCCTCGATGGTAAATGTATTCATCGATTAATTTATTCATTGTATAAAGGTCAAATCATGTCAATAATTTCAGGTTATAATTTACCTTGAACTAACAAAATTTATGGTGGCAAATATAGCAAGTATCCCGGTTAACCCATCTTGTCTAACCAAGGGTTACGAATGTTATTCGAGAAGAAGCTATCGATTCGATACCCTTGACTCGTGAAGATGCGGTTAACCCAGTTGTATTGTTTTAGTTACCATATTCATATACAAGGTGTTTCATAATATCTTTCCTTATTCTAAACCATTATTGATCAGACATTACTAATCAGATAACTTGTATAAATATTCATCTGTTTCGCAGACAGAATAACATTTTAAATGATATATGATATACAACCATTAACTAGCAAATATACAAGAACTTAAAATTCGACTTGCCAGAAGACCTTATGAATGATATTGATAATTCAAGATAAAGACGTGAAGTCGTTATAGCCTCAAATCAACAAATCATGTATCATTTAAAATTATATACTGTCAGCGAAACAGACGAATATTCACAGAAGTAATCTTATTAGTATAGTCCGTTTGACTTCTATATGGACCAACATTTTGCCAAAAATCTCAGTAATGAAAAAAATGAAACGTATTTTTTTTCTTGTCATATCATGTTTTCAACTAATACCATGACGACTTTTGTTTTCCAGAATTTTAGAATGTAAAATAATGACTTTGTCCGCCCGTCTACATGTTAACTTTCAGCCTTTCATACCAACTTGTGTCTGTATTAAACGGAGCAGCGAATTGTATAACCAAAAATAGTACTGATTTGCATAGGGGCCAAGTCAAAAGTGTAAGATTTTAAGTAAGTTGTTTTAGTATAAAATCGAGTATTTTCAAAAATTTAAGTTTGTCGAAGAGTTTTACTACCTCTGGATTTCAAATCTGAACATATTCTCTCTTTGTTCAGAAACCGTTTGACCAGATAATTGATAATTGTTTTTATCTATTCTGAGATGAACCCCAAATTCACATATAAAGACCAATCAAAAAGCATTGTTTAACGAAGTCGTTGGGAATTTCACGAGGAAAACTTGATTAGAAGGCGAGTAATAACGGTAAAAATCTCGTGATATTTAAGTTAAAGATGATATGACCGTCGATATGCTAATAGGCATGTCCAAATAAGGAATAATGGACATTTCATCTGTCAAAAGTTTAGTATAAAACAACGTGCTTTTACGATATGTTTACATTTTTTTATCCCTAAACAGCCTTCACCACCCCTCGTGTTTAGGAGCGGAAAATGCGAAAATATTAACATTAAATAGATAGACAAAATCATTATTTTGATATCATTTTATTTTCAAAAAATATTTTTTGGAATGGTATTAAGCTGAAATTAAGATTTAACCACAAACAAATCCATCATTCAAACCCAATTTTATGTAATTGGTGAAAAGGTTGGTCCATATAGAAGTCAAACGGACTATAATATAGGAACCATAATAGTTCAGGACAAGGAAAGATATTATGAAACAACCTGTTGCTTTCGAAGATTTAAGCTTAAATAAGTGATATTTTCGCAGATAATTTACCGAGAAAGAAAGAAAGAAAAAAAATAAAAAAAACAACAATCCCGCGTGGTAGATGGGTGGATGGTGCTGGGGGTTTTCGCTAAAAAAAGAGTACAGAAAACCTTTTGAACTATAACTCAGTTTAATTCTCTTTTTTTTAGGGGGGGGGGGAATCGCGATAACTTTGTATGTTTTGAGACATGATGGAATTACTTAAAGTTTGTATTTTGTCTATTTACCCTTTTATCTTTCCAGAACGACATGTGATAATTATAATAATGACATTCATATGTTAAAAAATTCTCATAGGTTTTAACATACGTATTTGGGCCCTTTGACCTTCTGAAAAAATGCATTTTGTTTTATTATTCAAAATGTTCTTAATATTGCTCATAACGAGAAAACAGTACTGTAATCCTAACACAATTTACGGGATCCAAAGTAATGAGCATTTTTCATTAGATAAGCATTGTTTGTATTTTGAACGGTCAGCAAAAGTAGAGGGTAGAAAACGTGGCGATGCTGTGTTTCCGGTACAACCTCTCCATTTCCAGCAAAATATTACATTCGGAACATCACTCGGCCATTTCCGTAAACTGCAACATACCTCGGATGTATGTAAGGCGGATGGGTATGTAACAAAATCGTGCATTTTCTTAGGCAGAAACAGTGTAAGAAAAACTAGGACTGTAGAGACATATCTGTTACAGTAAATAACGGCTAAAAAATCTTAATTTTTGAGAATGACGAATCATTCTCAAAAATCAAGATTTTTTCAGCCGTTTTGTAAGAATCTAAAGATATTTAAACTAGGATACGATGGTTTAACGTCAGTGATTCAAACGAGTAGTGTTGGCGACGTCGAATGTTTTCACTCACAGTTTCGAGGGCTAACGTCATTTTAACTGACGTCATCGAGTTTTTACAAGGTTTTCCCGTATTTTTTAAAAATAGTCCGTGTATGTACATCCGAGGTTGATCGTGAGATTGGCCGAGTGGTGTTCCGAATGAGCAATATTATTGATATTTGTAAGCAAAGAATTTTTTCTTGTGCATATTTAGTTCCGTCTAGATTAAACTTTCTCTCTGATCTGCTAGTACCTGATGCAGGAGTTACTTTAGAACATGTAGAGAAATTCCTGTAATTACAGTCCAGAACAAACAAAGAAGTCTAAAAAATCACTCGGGAGACCAATAAATAATAAAGCAGAGACATCTTTTACAAATGACACCGAACACCTAAAACGAAATGAAGATGAACAAGTCAGTGTTCAGTACAATAAGAAATGTGGGAAGTGAAAAGTATATGGTGTCCAGTATACGAAACCAAAGCTACAATAGTACATTGGTGAAAGTGATATTGTAATAGAAATAAACCGCAAACAAATGATATTAAGTCAATAAAAACAGAAAAAGTGTTTACCCTAACCCTATTGATTTTTCGTCTCTAGAACCAAATATAAATTTTGTCCCAGATAGCCTAAACATTTCCATTGTGATATTTCTAATTTAAAAAATCCAAACATTAAAGCAAGTTCAATAGGCCAAACTTTAATACAAGAATACTTATGGCGCCGTTCCAACTGGGTCTTGGTGTCCTGTTACATCATAATAATTTTGTTTCAAAGTATTAAATCGATTTATTTTCTTAATTGAATTGAGTTTTATTCATCGTATTCTTGGGTTAAAATGTTTCGATATATCAAATATATAGAGGATAATCGTTTGTTTAAGTGTAAGATCGATTTATATTTCATTGAGTGAACAACAAAAGCTATATTTTCACTAGTGGCAGAGCCACGAGTGAAAATTTAGTTGTTGTTTTTTTTTTCACGAAATGAAATATTCATCGATCTTACTCGAAAACCAAACGGTTAATCTATTTCTTTAATGCAAAAATGGGACAAAATATGAAATTTCTAGGACATATTTTCGTAAAGCGCGTCATTTTGCGCGTGATTGCTGTGCAACGTTAATTGTGACGTCACTTATTTCGCCCCGCATAGATGACGTCAGATAGGATGAAATGCACAAAAGCAGGGTAAAAGTTTTTGATAATTTCACTGCTTTTGCGGTGAGTTTATCAAGTGATAATCTACCGATATTTGTCGATAAACCACCGAAAAGCATTAAAGAAAAAGTTTTTGTCAGATAGCCTAAACATTTTCAGCGTATTGTTTCCATTATGAAGAACCCAAAGTTTGAGGCATGCTCAATAGGCTGAGCTTTAATGCAAGAATACTTATGGCACCGCTACAATTCGGCCTTGGTATCCAATTAAATAATAATTTTGTTTCAAAGTACATGTTTTTATTCGATATTCATAATAGAATGGGATTTTGCTTATCGTATTCTGAGGTTCAAATGATTCAATCAAGTACATCGATTTCAAACAGAACAGACTTCAGAGATGATATGTTCGTCCAGTACGCTGCATATACTGCGGATCATAATTTACGAACATTGGACGGTCACAATACCTTTCATAGAATGGGTATGGTTGCTGTCATATCACCTGGACGCTTTTTTAGCTTACCTGAACACAACGTGATCAAGGGGGGCTTTAGGATCACATAGGGTCAGTCGTCCGTCGTCAAAAATCCAAATAACTTCTCCTCCTGATCCACTATGCCGATTTTAATAAAACTATGCCAAAATGTTCCTTTGGTGACCTTCTTTCAAAATTGTTTGCGAAATTCTGATTGGCCAATAAACATGGGCGTGGCAGGGCGTGGCTTTTTTTCACTTTGAAGTCTTTGAACGACATCTCCTCCTCAACCACGTGGCTGATTTCAATGAAATTTTACCAGAATGTTCCTTCGGTAACCCCTTTAAACATTTTTCGCAGAATCTTGATTTGCCTATAAATATTGGCGTGGCAGGGTGAAGCTTATTTTGAGCCCGAAATCTCTGAACGACATCTCTTTAACACGGGGCCGATTTCAAAGAAACTTTATCAGAATGCTCCTTGGGTGACCCTTTTAAAAAAATAGTTGCGAAATTTTGATTGGCCCGTCAAAATGGGCGCACAGGGAGGGGCTTATTTTGAACCTAAAATCTTTGAACGACATCTGCTCCTGTTCCATTAAGCTGATTTCAATAAAACCCTACAAGAATGATCCTTGTGTATGGAACGCCACAGCTGTCATATGTTTTGAACAGTAGTGTTAATATGTCCATTATCTATATCAAAATGTCTAAACCAAGTGTAATTATGCTTAAATGTAGTGTTGATTTGTCCGACCTATATAATATAATGTCAAAAGGAAGTCTGGGGCCTCTTTCAAGAAAGGTCCTACGATTGAAATTTGGTCGTATCACAATCGTACGATAAAAATCGGCTTTCAAGAAACTTTTTGGCTTTCAAGAAAGGCGTCGTATCGTGAAATCTACGATAAAATATACGACACCTTCAGACCAGTCGTAAATTTTACGATTTTGTCCCTATGAGCCTTAAATTTTTTCGGATTCCTTTCCAGCTCTCGCGGATGTTAGAACGATTATTTAGCTATACACATGCCAAATTTACCAGTACAATATAAAGTTATAAACGAGATATTTTGGAAACAACAGATGCACCATCATTTCGATGTTTGATTTTACTCTGCGATAATCGTACGATTGTCGCAGAATGTTTTCATAGTGGTATTCAGTTGTTTATTTACCGTAAGAGTCGATCCTTTTGTGATCATGACTGAAAACGTTTGCTTACCCTTCCTAGTGACACAGAAAGATGGAGATACAAAATCAATAGATTTTTAACGCACATATAAATTACTTACTTTTTTAAAAAAAATCAAACTACTCTCACATTATGCAATATGGATTCCTGTGTTTCATGCTTCAAGTACGACATAAATTGATAGGATAATTTCACAGCCTGTGGTCAAAACCATACAATGCTTGATAAATAGGAGGATTTCTTATTAACAACAACAACAACATCATCATCAACAACAAAACCGCTGCACTCGATATTTTTTTCTCCCTCTTTTCGTCAAAGATGAACTGAGCAAATAATCAAGCAGATACAATAATGAACGGCGACATTAAGCCAGATGAAGCATGTCTAAGCTTCATGTAACTGTTGTAGTTACATGGATACGACAACGAGCACTGTACTAGAATCGAAGCTAGAGTTATCGGTTATTTTGAATTAAAGTGATTAAATATAATATCCATCTAAAGTTCGTTCCAATACCACCCCTCTATAGTTCGTTTCAATACCTTCCATATAGGCACAGAACTATACAGATTTGAACAATTACATAACAAATACATATAAGAAAAATGGATGAGCCATTTTTTTTCATCTTACCCTTTTAAATATGTTGCATTCTTATACATGCTAATGCTTCATCAAAAAACAACCAGCCAACCAAAAAACAATGATAATAAAATATAATGATAATAAAGTTATACAGCGAAAATTTGGTGCAGATGATCATTAACTAGAACATGTGCATTTTTACCATGCGGTCTAATGTTCGATTGCTCCACATTCGGTGCGACAGTCGGTATACTTTCATTGGAAAGGGAAGCGACAGTGTAAGCTAGATTAACTATACAATTATGAGCACTTGCATAATTATCTTGACATAGATATTTAGATATCGATGAGAAATGTGTAGTTCGAAGAATTATGTTTTAAAAAACCTCGTTAAATATTCATTATTATACAAGTAAATGGCTTTTCTACGGTCAGTGTGCTGATTTAACTTTTTTGGGTATTTTAAAAAGCGGACAATATACCCACTATAAGTAAAATTCGCTATTTTGACTCGTCGATTGTATACAAATGTACTGTAATCACAGGTCACAATAGCGTATTCGAGTTATAACGCGGAAGATTATATCATATGATCAGCACGTGCGGATGTGAATGATCAACTTTACGATAATCTTATGAGGTCGTATAGTCTGCGATTTTCAACGATATTTTTGTGAAAGCCGTTTACGACCGTCTTAAATATAATCGTACGATATTTATAAGATAAATCGTACGATATTTTTCTTGAAAGAGGCCCCTGGTTATATGCAACATGAGTATTGACTTGTCTAAAGGATAACTTATCATACCAAAAGGTACGTTGACTATGGCAGCATTTTGTGCTGACCTGTCTAAACATTATCTGATTGTGTCAAATGGTGGTGTCGTTAAGTCAAAGCATGGTGTTGACTTGTCTTAGAATTACATTATTATTTCAAAACGTAGTGTAATTACATCTAAATAATGTGATGACTTGCCTCAACACCATCTTATTATGATGACTGGTTAGTATGTCAAAAGGAAGCATTGTAATGTCCAAATAACACAATGCTATATTCAAACATGGTCTTACTATGTAAGAGGGTAATGTGGTTCAGTCAAAACAATATGTTGACTTGTCATAACATTGGCTTATTATGCCCAAATGTAGTGTAATTATGTTCAATAAATGTGCTAACTTGGGTAAAAACGAGTTATTATGCAAATAGTAAAATTGATTATGTTAAAAAATAGCGTTAATTTGTCTACGTTTTATCTTATTTTGTTCAAAGGAATTGTGGTCATGCCCAAATATCGTGTTGACTTGTCTATACAGTATGTTACCATGTCGAATTGTAGTGTGATTAAGTCAAAACGTAGCGTTGACTGGTCAATGCACTACTTAAGTATGTCAAAAAGAAGCATTGTAATGCCTAAATAACACAATGTTATGTTCAAAAATGTTCTTATTATGTTCGAAGGTAATGTTGTTCTGTCAAAACAATATGTTGACTTGTAAGAACATGGGCTCATTATATCTAAAGGTAGTGTCATTATGTTCGAGAAATGTGTTCTCTTGTGTAAAACCGAGTTATCAACTGAAGAGTAAGATTGATTTTGTTAAAATATTGCGTTAATTTGTCAACGTTTTATCTTATTTTGTTCAAAGGAAGTGTGGTCATGCCCAAATGTCGCGTTGACTTGTCTATGCAGTATGTTATCATGTCGAATTGTAGCTTGATTTTGTCAAAACGTAGCGTTGACTGGTCAATGCATTACTTTAGTATGTCAAAAGAAAGCATTGTTATGCCAAAACAACGCAATGCTATATTCAAACATGGTCTTATTATATAAGAAGTAAATGTGGTTCTGTCAAAACAATATGTTGACTTGTCCGAACATGGGCTTATTATGTCCAAAGGTAGTGTCATTATGTTAAAGAAATGTGTTAACTTGGGTAAAATAGAGTTATCATGCGAAGAGTTAGCTTGGTTTTGTCCAAATATTGTGTTGATTTTTCTATGCATTAACTTATTTTGTTTAAAGGACGTGTAGTCATGGCAAAACATCGCGTTGACATGTCTATACAGTATGTTATCATGTCGAATTGTAGTGTGATTAAGTCTAAACGTAGCGTTGACTGGTCAATGCATTGCCTTATTATATCAAAAGGAAGCATTGTTATGCCCAGATTATACGGTGATATATCTAAACATGGTCTTATTATGTTAGAAGGTAATGTGGTTCTATCAAAACAATATGTTGACTTGTCAGAAAATGGGCTTATTATGTCCAAAGGTAGTGTCATGATGTTCAAGAAATGTGTTCTCTTGTGTAAAACCGAGTTATCATGCGAAAAGTAAGATTGATTTTGTTAAAATATTGCGTTATTTTGTCTACATTGTATCTTATTCAATTTGACATGATAACATATTGTAAAGACAAGTCAACACAATATTTGGGCATGACCACACTTCCTTTGAACAAAATGAATTTATACGTACACAAATTAACGCAATATTTAAACAAAATCATTTTTTACTCTTCGCATGATAACTAGTTTTTTAGACACATAAACACATTTCTTGAACATCATTACATTACCTTTTGACATGATAAGCTCATGTTCTGACAAGTCAACATATTGGTTTTGTTAGAACCACATTACCTTCTAACATAATAAGACCATGTTTGAATACATCAACGTGAAATCTGGGCATAACAATGCTTCCTTTTGATATAATAAGGCAATGCATTGACCAGTTAAGGCTTCGTTTTGACTAAATCACACTACAATTCGACATGATAACATACTGTAAAGACAAGTCAATACCACATTTGGGCATGACCACATTTCCTTTGAACAAAATAAGGTAATGCGTAGACAAATTAACGCAATATTTGATCTAAATCAATCTTACTCTTTGCATGATAACTCGTATTTAAGGGTTTACCGCGATTTGAATTCACAGAAACTGAGTCAATGGACATGAAATTAAAAACTCATACAAAGTAATGTATTGGACCAAAACTGATATAGTAGCTTTAAAATATTACTAAAGAATGCAAAATAGTTTGGATATGTAGAAAAAAATATCAAAAAGTGTCTTTAAAGCATGAAAATATGACACATTTACAACATTTTCTATTTGCGTTCAACTAAAGATTCAGTTGCACAATAGATAAAACAAGAAATGACTACATGTAGAGGAAAAGCTAAAGAACAATGAAGGAGGCTTAAATTTTGCATAAACATTTCACATAACTCACATTTTGCATCTGAAAATGACCAACTCCAGAAAAATAATTTGCAAATGGCAGACAAAGAGTTTGTTTACATTTACTATTCCCACGCCAAATGATATTTCATTCACAAAAAGAAAGTAGACCGCTTCATAACATATGGTGACCAAGTTAATACTATGTCTGAACATTTCAAGTTGTTGAATTAATTTTTACCTGTAACCTGTGCGTCGGGACCATTAAATTTCACTTTAAAGAGGAAGATGAATATCAAAACTATATGATTTACTTTGATTTTTTATTGATATTTGCAAAATAAATAAAAAAATACCCATCAAAATATAGTGGAAATACGTATGGTTCCTTTTGGTCTCCATAAGTAAGATTATTTGAAAGATTTCTGTTGTAAAAACATCACGTGAAATCTACGTTTAGCGTAAATTAACAAAATTGGCTGATTTTATTGATTTAACTTAAATTATTTGGCGTTTCCGTCAGCCTACATATAACGAATGATGTAATGAACAGAAAAATGGCAAAAACTACCTTGATCTATCGATTAAGCTTTTGATTTTCCAGGTTTTCTTCGATTTTCAACTTTTCGCGGAAAACCCAACTACACTTCCGGTTTTTGTTCTTGTGCAAAAAGTAGGCCCATTTTAATTTAGACTGGCTAGCCTGTCCTCATTTATCGATACTAGCTCCTAAAGTAAGCATGGACACCATTGGTCCGTTGCTTCCTCTCGTTTCATTGGTCAAAATGTATTGAGTCCTTTGATTGGTCATCTCACGTACGAGAGTAGCGTGTTTAAACTGAAGAAAGGGAAAGAACGGAATTTATGACTTTCATGGTTTTTATTGGAGCTTAATAAATAAAGTATCATATGCCAAAGATTTTGAATACACAGTTTCTACCCAGAATTTTTTTAATAAGGTTGACTTTTGATATCCAGATTAGTAATTATTATAATTTTGAAGAAACTTGACTCTCTCTCTCCTCTATTCTTCTTTCTCTCTCTATTTCCCTCTCAAAATTAATAAAACGCATAGTTTCTAATCCCAAAAACTTAGCTTTTCGTTTGTCAAGCGGAAAACGGTTTTGATAAAAGATAATTTATTACTGCATTTTCAAATATTATTTATAATCAAGACAACAGGCTTAAACGCTTGAAATACCGGATAATAAGATTACATTTGATAACAGTCAATTTAATCCTAAAAAAACCTATTGTTAATAAAGCGTTTTATAAAAAGAGTACAGAGTCTATATAAACCTATTGTTAAT
This sequence comes from Fragum whitleyi, assembly GCA_948146395.1. Lineage (NCBI taxonomy): Eukaryota > Metazoa > Mollusca > Bivalvia > Cardiida > Cardiidae > Fragum > Fragum whitleyi. The sequence goes on from OX411544.1 coordinate 65,132,137, forward strand.
AAAGTGTTTTATAAAAAGAGTACAGAGTATATATTTAGAGTGCATATATTATCATACGGAAAAGGTGTCCTCCAGGGAGTTGTATTAAGTGTCCTTCGATTATACAGAAGAAAATAGGAAACATTAACGAAATTAAGTGTTACTTTTTTTCCATTTTGAAAAAGTACAAATTAACGTTTTTGAATTGCCTAGCCCTTTTAAACATGTACTCTCTAAATAAATTTCTGGCATTATAGAGAATATACCAATTAGATATGTAAAACAATTAATCTCCGCGAGCCTCCTTTTTGAATGACTCAACCATACCTGTCTTTGAATGTGGTCTGATTATTCGGTCATAAACTATTTACAACAGATTGCGAGCCGCTGGGCAGCATGCCAATGTGTGGGTATATCAGGTGACCTTGTTCTGTTAGGAATGTATACAACAAGAGGTATATAAAGGCGCCCACAGAGCGGTGAGCGGGGAGAGACTTCTTTGGAAGATAAGAAGGCAGACAAATTTTAGTTAAACGTTTATTAAAGAAGTGTAGTGTAGTAAATTTGACTTTGATTCATTTCACCAATATAAATATTGGTGTCACAGTCTTTCTTTATACGAATTGCTGCAAAATATAAAGTATGATTATGACCACATTACTATCAACATGTTCTTCACAATTCCCTGTTAATAGTAGGGCAAAATTTCACAATAGAGCTTGTGATGGTATCTCCTTTGTTCAATTGAAATTACTCAAAGGCTGAAGCTCAACAAAAGAAGTCATATTTTCATTCTGATGTATGAAATCCCAATATTTTATTCGTCTTTAAATTAAAGTGGTAGATTTCGCAAACGAAACGTCAAAAAAGGGCCACCCACACTTGGATCGTCTTTTGAACTCAATAGCAATGATACAATATAATTAAAAGTAATTTTCAAGCGCAAATTTTGCTTATCATAATATCTTTTTTTCAATCTATTACCATGAAAAAATATGTTTTCAGGATTTTTGAAAGTAAAATAATGATTTTGTCTGTCCGTCTACATGAAACTCCTGGCCTATTACAACTTATTGTTTCTATAATAAGGGAAAAGTGAAGAGTCTTTCTCAAAATAGGTACCAATTTGCATCGAATCAAAAGAGGGTGATTTTAAAGGAGTCGTTTTTTTTTTTTTTTTTTTTATTTCTATAAAATTAATTATGTTTGTGTAATTCACTCGTAAAGTATATTAGAATGAGTGTGTCCTGTCTTTGTTCGTGAACCTTTTGACAAGATATTGAAAATCGCCTATATCTTTTCATGGATGAACCCTGTACTCTCTAATTCGGACCAATCAAATCATGGATTATTTAACGAAATCGTTGCGTTTTTCACGAGATATAACAAGTAAATAGCGAGTTATGAACGGTAAAAAATACGTGATATTTTAGTTTAAAATTGGGTACTGTCGATATGAAAATACGCATATCCAACAAAAGAAAATTGGTCATTTATTGTGTCAAAAGTTTAGTATAAAAACACAAGTTTTTAGTATATGTGTACATATTCTTACTACTTAGCAGCCTTAAGAGTGGAAAATGCGAAAAATTCTCATTTACTAAGTAGACAAAAGCATCATTCTGGAACCATTTTATAGTCTAAAATTAATTTGGATTAAGCTAAAATTAAGATATTACTACATACAAACCAACGTATTTTTAGGTAATTGGTGAAAACACCGGTCCTTATACAAGTCAATCGGACTATAATAATAACACATTTATATGAATAAGGGTATTGGTCTTTAATTTGAAACAAACCTTTATAGATGTAATGTGAGAGACTGAAACAAGTAAGTTGAGGTGTATTTGTATTGAAATAAACCAAATAATAAAGCTATTTAATTTGTCATCTTATTAAAAGAAAACTGTATAAAATGTAAAAATCGAGCCATTAATTGTATATATTCTTATATGACATAAAAAAAATAATTTTTGCTTTTTTGACCAAATGAGTAAAAGTTCTGACTTGGTATTGACTGGTTTTAGCGAATTTGGGGTCGTTTTGACTTTGGGCCGTTTTGACTTGAGGCCGTTTTAACTTGCTCTCGAATAAGTATGAAAGGTCCCACTCTATTTTTTTAGAGGAGTGATATTTTTATCTCTTTTTCGGTGAAGCGGTTCATAACAAATTTCCAACGGTAGTTTTTTTTATTTGACAGCTGAGAAAAACAGAACAATAGCAAGGATTTCTAAGTAGAAATCAAGGTAAATTTAGTCTCATTTTTAAAGTAGAAATGCCCAAGAGTGATAATCGACGGTCACCTTTGGCTTTCAAGGAATACGATCGTTGCAATTCCTTAAAACATCTTTGTTTACATGTTTTGTTGTTGTAAAAAAAGGCTGCCATGTTTCCTTGAAAATAAACACGTGTCTTTCAACGCTGAAATATCTGTCCCACAGGCATTTTAGCCAAAAGTAAGCCTCGTTGATTGTACTCTGGATATTCCAGTTGACGTCTGCAAGTTTTTGTCCCAAATGCATCGGTACATTTTTCAAATGGATGCAAATGCGAAAGTGCAATGTGGAACTCTGTTTTCAGCTATAAAAGCATTCTTTGCAAATATTTTTATCAAAAACATCTTCATTTCCCCCTTTTAATACATTTTATAACATATTCAGTTGACTTTGCATAAAGAAAAGCCTTAATTTTGCATATAAAATTTTGGCCAAAAATACAAATGGCCTCCATTTATATTTGCGGCGAACCCTTAACCAAGTAAGCACATTACTTGTACATCACGACACCACCCGTGGACATGATTTCTCCATGTTTTAACAAGTCAACACATTGTTTTGACAGAACCACGTTACCTTTTAACATAATAAGACCATGTTTGAATATAGCATTGTGTTATTTGGACATAACAATGCTTCCTTTTGACATACGAAAGTAGTGCATTGGCAAGCCAACACATCATTTGGACGTAATTACACTACGTTTTCAAATAATAATGTAATTCTAAGACAAGTCAACACCATGCTTTGACTTAACGACACCACCACTTGACACAATCAGATAATGTTTAGACAGGTCAGCACAAAATGTAGCCATAGTCAACGTACCATTTGGGATGATAATTTTTCGTATAGACAAGTCAATACTCATTTTGCATATAACCAAACTTCCTTTTGACAGTATATGATATAGTTCGGACAAATCAACACTACATTTGAGCATAATTACACATGATTTAGACATTTTAATATAGAAATTGGGCATATTAACACTACACTTCAAAACATATGACAGCTGTAGCGTTCCATACTTGTGTGACCCTTTGCAAAAATTGTTCGCGAAATTTTTATTGGCCCATATATATGGGCATGGCAGGGCTTGGCTTATTTTGAGCCCGAAATCTTTGATCGACCTCTCCTCCTGAACCACTGGGCTGATTTCAATAAAACTCTACCAGAATGTTTCTTGGTAGACATTTTTTGAAAAACTGTTCTCGAAAATTTGATTAGCCTTTTAATATGGGCGTAGAAAGGCGGGGCTTATTTTGAGCCCGAAATCTTTAAACGACATCTCCTCCTGAAACAATGGGCCGATTCAATAAAACTTTACCAGAATCTTCCTCGGGTGACCTTTTTAAAAGAATGTTCGCAAAATTGTGATTGACCCAAAAATAAATAGTATGGCAAGGCGGGACTTAAATGAGCCCGAAATCTGTGAACGACATCTCCTCTTGATCCATTAGCCGATTTCAATGAAGTTTTACCAGAATATTCATTGGGTTACCCATTCAAAAAATGTTTTGCAAAATTTTGTTTATCCCAAAAATATGGGCGTAGCAGGGCTAGGCTAATTTTGAGCCCGAAATCTTTGAGCGACAACTCCTCCCGAACCACTTGACCGATTTCAATGATTTTTTTACAGAATGCTCCTTTGGTGACCCTTTATAAAAATTGTTCGTGAATTTGTTGTCTCTTGTTTTTAATTCAATTACACGTTCTGTGGTGACAGTAGATGGACTTATTATTCTTGGAAAGGTTGACATTTCATTTGATTACCAAACCGAATCTAAGCCATGTATCAATCTATCCAAATTCTAAGACAAAAATGTATCTGATAAATGAAGAATGGTCTCATTTCGCAATCATATCACTTGGCCATTGAGAAATCCAGGCCCAGATTGGTCAGGTTTAATGCACATGGTTCGAAAGGTTCATATCGAGGAAAAAATAATCATTTTTAGCGCAAATGTTTTCGTTGAAAACCCGAGCTATTGTGATCACATTGGCATCTTTCACATTAGTGTTGGTGCTTGAATACGCGTTTGTATTTGCATACGCGTTGGCTTGACAAACTTTAACCTTGGTCATATCTCTGTTATCATTGATGATTTCTTCTTGAAACTTTCCCCTAAGTGCTAGGGAAACAGCTTCCAGAGCACCTAGGGGATTTTTTTTTTTCGAAATGCATTATGTCCACACTTGATGAACCAAGTTGAAGAAGGAACTCATATTGACAATGAAAGCAAACATTCCTGTGGAAATGCTTGTAATCCTGGGGAAAAGTTACGATGGAAATGAGCTTGTAGACCTGTGTGAAAAACTTTACTAAGGAGACATTGATTTAAAGTTTGTTTGCGACAATGCAGAATTGTATCACAAGTATTCTGCATACAAGAGCAAAAGTTAAAAAATGTAATAATATCCAACTTCAGCATTTTGATTCAATACATTGAAAAAAATCAACATTCTGAAAAGTATTAGAGCAGCAGAAGGTACTGGCAATTAGGATTTATGCCTAAAGGCACTACAAGATATGTTGCCTTATTCGCTACAGCAGGACACAATTTATATTATAAGTCTGTTTATTTGCATCTACAGCGTATGCAAAACCTTCAACTGAATCATCCTTTAGGCCTACTCATCATTCGAGAACGGCAATCATGTAATTTGTCGAACCGATCGCTTCTGGACAGGTTTGTCACAATCTTGCTATTGAACAAGTGCCTATGAAAAGTGTTAAAACAACGGGGGGATGACTCATGGCAAATGATCTCAGCGCTAACTGTGGTTATTTTCTCTTCCGGTGTGTTTTGAATGACGACGTGCAGTCGTTTTTTGGCAGAGAATTCCATACAATCCACAGCACAGGAGATGGGCAAATCGTGCATTGAGACAATAAAAGGACATTCGGAACACCTCTCGGCCAATCTTACGATCAACCTCGGATGTACATAGACGGACTATTTTTAAAAATTACGGGAAACCTTGGAAAAACTCGATGGCGTCAGATAAAATGGCGTTAGCCCTCGAAACATTCAACGTCGCAACGCTACTTGTTACACCATCTTATCCTAATATAAATATCTTAAGATTCTTTAATAACGGCTGAAAAAAATCTTAATTTTTGAGAATGATTCGTCATTCTCAAAAATTATGACTTTTCAGCCGTTATTTACTGTAAAAGATCACTGTTTCCGCCTAACAAAATGCACGATTTTGTTACATACTCATCCGCCTTACATACATCCGAGGTACTTTTCAGTTTACGGAAAAGTCCGAGTGATGTTTTCCATCTTCAATACAAGAAAGAAATTCGTTTCGAAAGGGTCCGTTGCCTTTGATCATTGAATAAGGTATTACAACAGATTCAAAGATAAATGCACACGTTGCAAAACAGATCAGAACTGCTGTTGTAGAAACGATGAACGGTGAAATTATTTTCGAAATCACGTTTTCAAATGCCCAGAAAGCTATTACTAAAGATACAGCACAAAGGTTTATAGACGTTATTATAGATGTATTCAGGCATGAATTATGTGGTGTTCCAACAAGTTTGATTTAAGGTAGTGGGCCCGTAATAGTTCCGCAACATTTCGGAACTCATGAACTTTCACAATGTTGACCTAGGTTTCCTATTGAAAATCATTAGGAAACCTCGGTAAACACTGTGAACGTTCATTGCTTCCGAAACGTTATGGGTCCACTCCCTTAACATGGTTCTTATTAAAAGAACCTAAGTCTTACTAGTTGATGCCATCTTGGGACTTGGAAATTGTAGTTCCCAAAAAAAATGACTTACAAAACTGTACGACCATTTATAATGGGGCATCCCTTATTCACCTTATACCATGGAAATCGGGAGTATTATTGTGACGCTTATTTGAACTACTTACATACAAATCTCCCAAAAGCTGTAAATTATTTGATGGTAATGTGGCGGTATCTACTACAAAGATGCTGGGGCCGGATTCACCAAAACATTTAAGACGTATTTTTGTCTAATCGATGACTTACCACATATTAATATTTAAAATCACGTATGACCAATCTATCAATACCTTTGTAAAGTGATTTTTGTTGTAAGTGTTTCGAAAGTCACCAAAAAGATAAAATTCGTCTTAAATGTTTTGATGAAACTTGCACCTGGTGGGTCCGTGGCCTAGTGTTTAAGTGAAGATTTCTTATAATGTGAAGCAAAATACTAAAATGATATTTTTCCTTATGCATACTGCACGTCTTTAGAAAGTATTCTATAAAGGTGTGTCAGAACTTCAAAGAAAAAGAATTGAGATCTAACAAAGTAACATTTTAAATAGCTGGTCAGCCTAAGTAATCATATTTCTTTTTAAAAAGAAATTCTTTCATTCAAAAATTCATGTTGTTAAAATGCTTTCGTTCTGACTTCTTCCTTACAAGTTTTATTTAGATTTTTAGATAATTAGAGAAAGTTGTTGTAAATTTGTAAGCCAGCTACGAGTTGCGAAACTCGTTTGCAAACGGGCTGCGATCCCGCAAATGCTGTTAGGATCTTTGAATTGGCTTACGATTGTAAACAAGGATGTCGAAACAAAGACAATTTGGCCATCCAAGTAAGATGATTGGTTAAATGAGGTTTTAAGGTATTTTCTTATCCTGAGCATATAGTTAGATCAACACAAGTGAATAACATAGACATTTTTACACGTTTAATGCTTTAATCATTCAGATTATTCAGCTTAATTAACAATGTATCTGCGGTGTAGAAAAAAAGGCCCAACACAAACACCTTTTAACTTCGCCATTAGAATAGAATCTTCCATACTGCCCGTGGGGAACTAGTGATCCGTTCACATCCCTGCAAAAGCCTGAAAGTAAAGTTTAGTCAAATTTGAATAAACTGATCGCTAGAAACGCCCTCTTACATTTATCAACATCGAGAAATTGACAAGTTGGGCGATGTTTTTTAGTGCTTTCGGAATTATATTGAATGACTGAGAGTAGCAAGTTTTGAATAAAAACAACGGAAGGTAATAAATTATCGATAATTTCGTCAAATCGGACAAAATTAGCGATAATTTATTACCTCCCTTTTCAAAAAGTAAAAGTTTTTTCCTATTTGAGTATCTTTTACAGTTAACAACATCGTGAAATTGACAAGGCGAATGATTTTGGAATTAAATTGAATGAGTGTGTGGAGCGAGTTTTGAGTGAATTTGATGGGAGGTAATCCTCTATCGCAAATTTTGTTCAGGATGAACAAAATTAGCGATATTGATTACCTCCCTTTAATGAAATATGCATATAAGTTCTATACATAGCTATTTATTTCTTCAATAACTTATGAGACGCTAGCAATTAGAATTGTGTCAGAGAATTCGCGGTTTTTCTCTATTAAAGTTCATTTTAATTGACGTTGTTGATTCTATATTTTTCAATGAATTACAGCGCTGAGTGGTTTGAGTGAGTGTTTGGAATGAATTAATGGAACGCTGAGTGAGTGATTAAGAATGGTTTTGATTGAGACGAATGTCAATTTCACGATGTATCTAACTGTAGTCAGACGATTTGAGCCCCACATATACGTAAATAAAATTGTGAATCGATTTGGGCGGTTCGATTCAAATGTTGATTTTTTTTTAACCAAGTCGAATTGTTTTTAACGATTTTGGAAGGGTGTTTTAGTGATCTGAGCGAGTGTTTGAATGAATTTGGCGCATAGTGAGCGATTTAGAATGGTTTTGCTCGAGGTGAATATTAATTTCACGATGTTGTTATCTGTAATTACTATAGATCCACAAGTAAGATTGAGTCTTGAGAAAAATGTTGTTTCCTATAATTTTCAATGTTAAATTGACCTTCGATGGCTCATTTGAAACATATTATCTTTACATGAAAGGTCGTGCTAGATTTCAATTGCCAATAATTTGTTATCAGTTGTACAGTTTAGACCATCGTGAAATTGACACTTCTTCCTATCAAAATAGTTTGAAACTATTCGCTGAGCGCTCCATTCATTCATTCCAAACATACTCATAAACAACCCGGAATCATTAGAAAATACCTCAATATTGTTCGAGTTCGTTTGTTTGAATGGGTTTAACGCCGCTTTCAACAATCTCGCAGTTATATCGCGGCGGCCGGAGCACCTGACAATGGATTCCTGGTATTTCTTTCACATTTACTACCATTACACCCTTTCCTAGCCTCCGACTGCTATCTAACATAGGTTTACGATTATCTACCCATTGGTGAGAGACAAACATCGGAAAGGATATTTGCCGCCATCGGGGATCGAACCCACGACTTCCAGATTGGAAGGCTAATGCCTAACCAACTGCGCTATGGTGGAGGCTCGAAATCGTTCGAGACGACCATAATTTAATTAAAGTCGATCAAAATATTCTGCTATTTTATTGGCTGGTATTGATCTTAAAGTTTCTCGTTGATCCAGTAAGACACTCAAACAGAAAAGTACTTATATTTTATTAAAGGGAGGTAAAAATATCGCTAATTTTGTTAATCTTGAACAACATTTGCGAAAAAGGATTACCTCCCATCAAATTCACTCAAAACTCGTTCCACACACTCATTCAATTTCATTTCAAAATAATTCAGAAATCATCCATCTTGTCTATTTCACGATGTTCTTAACTGTACGTGTTAGAGGGAGTATTGCCAGTTTTGAAATGTTCATTTCTCATCGCAACCCTATGTTGTTGGTACTCATTTGAATCGGCTCATCGAGACGTCTCCAATGACTACCAACAAAATATATGATTTACTAAGCTATCAGAAGTGAACTCATATAACTAATATGTAAAATTACACGGAAGAAAACTATTCAGATATCACTTTAAAACAAGAGTGCTAGAATGACGCTAAACCGCTTACCTGAATTTTATTGAACAATTAAAGTAAAGGGTCAACCAAGGAACATCCATGCCAAGTTTCATTGAAATGTGCCCAACGGTTTTGGAGGAGAAGATTCTAATAGATTTTAATGTGAAAAATTGCCACGCTCATATTTGGGGGTCAATCAAAATTTCTTGAACAATTAAAGTAAGTTTTTTTCATAATTTGTGAATGCTTGTTGAAATAATTTGATTTGAAAAACAAACAAACAAACAAACAAAAAATGCCTCTATCTGTATCTTTACTTACCAAGGAGAACCAGCCTGAATTAATATAAAATTGACAGTAGATTGAAACTCAAATCATTTAAGAATAAAATTGACCCATCACGCAAAAAAGGGGACCATCTGAGAGCTGTGAACAATGACTATTTGAAAAAGAGATTGGGTCCAGCATAGGTCAACCAGATGGCACATTTCACAAATTCTTTTATTGGAAGATAAATTGAACGTTCTAGCTTTAGGAAATAAGGGCATTGCGAAAAGTTTTGACCTTAGTCAGTCTGCTCAAAGCTCACAGTCTGACAAGGGACGACACTTCACGCACTACCCAGATGATCCTTTTTCGCGTGACAGGTCACATGTAATTTATTACACGTTTGATAAGAAAAGATAGTTTTGTTTTCAAGAGAGATAAGATGCTTTGTACCTTTCTTTATGTAACCATTTTCCCACAAACCCGACTTCAAAATTGATGAAAAGGGAAATTGCTCTGTCCTACGTGTAACAATATTCTCTTTTTCTTCGTGTAATCGTTGATATTTTGTTACATCTTTTCAATTTCACCGCAGATTGAAAATACGATTGGAATTGCTTGAATTTTGAATTGATCTAAAATTATTCGCTTTACGAAATCTTGGTAAGACAGCTGTAATTACCAAATGACTTCATTTAAACAGATTTTCTTAGTTAATAGATCAAATGCAGCAAAACTTGTTTTAAACTGTATAAGAAGGGCTCGAAATTTTGACTCGTCGATTGTAAACAAATGTACTGTAATCACGTCATAATAGCGTTTTCGAAAATGAGTGCGATGAGTCAGTTTTGAGTGAAGTTTAAGGGAGGTAATTCAATGTCGCTAATTTTGTTCATGTTACAACCCTTTAATTACAAAAAACCGCCGTACTTTTTTCATTTTATGTCTTCATGGACAATTCAGAGGCTTTTCTTTGCGCACATGTAAAATTGTTGGAAATGTCACGCACAGGTTCATTTACGATTTTATGGATACGGAGATATTAACGGCGATGTAATAAAGTAGGCTTGGTAATCGGAACTTTCAACCAGGCATTATTAGCAAAAATAAAGGCGCATAGCTGCCTATACGCGAATACGCACCTGAAACCACATTATTTAGACAAAAAAAGTAAAGAAAAGTTATTTGAAATTCAGCCGCGTTCGCCAGATCTGATAATTACTACACTGAATACTTTATAAACCATATAGACTAAATCGTAGTATTTTTTGGTGAACGAACGTCGTTCACCAGTGTTATACTATGTCAGGAAAATCCTGTTGGATGTTAATACATTTGAAATAAAGTAGCGCCTCTCAAAATTCAATTTAGTATCTTTCAATATTTTTCTCTGCAAAATCACTATCTATTTCTTTAATGGCGTTGATACTAGAATTCTTTATCAAGTGAAGATAATGAAAATTTGCCTTGAAAAACACAACTGATCTTGCAATGTTTATCAAGGGAATTTTTGATCGGCGTAAGCTTGTCGAGAGTTTAAGGCAAAAACAAATTTTGTATCTAAACACCGTAGAGACAGATACTATGTTTTTGACCCAAGCCTTCGCTGGTGCAACTTGTATTAATTAGCCGGAAATACGTGTTTATTTAGGTCATGTCCTCTTGAACTTACATTCGGCAATACTCGGGCGATCTCCGACGGCTCCGATTTAAATGTAGGTTAAAGGAATCGGCCGAGTTCAGACGAATGATACATCACATCTTCTGAAACGGTAACGCGGTTTTACATAACTTTTCAACTAGCGACAGTCAGTCTCGAGACGGGTTTGAAGAATAATTCGACATGTGTTTTACATGTACAACCTTTCTTGTACCTTTTATTTGAATAGGGATGAACGCCGCTATTAAGATTTTTCTGTAAAGTTGCGTTGGCTGAAGTAGGGCTGTAAGGTTACACTCGAATATTCGGTGAACTTATTCCAAGCGAAAACGTTTCGTATTCGTCTGTCTCAGAAGCGAATATTGCCGAATACCAAATGCGGCAGGCACGGAAGATATTTCATTAAGACCATTCTACTTTGCATTTTTTTCAATCTGTAAAACCATATCAATTCAAAATTCTACTTGAAAATTGAATAAATGATAGCTAAATATTCAACCCTAGATACCACTCCAATTGACGAGTAGATATTGCCGTGGTCATGCACTTGTTTACAATTCGACAGGCGGGTTTAGTTGTTAAATAATCCTGGAAAAGTAATTTCGTTTTTTACAGAAATCAAAAAAATCTTAATCGATGAATAAAAACTGGCTCCATCCTTCCCAAAATACGTTTAGAATTGGTTAACTACAGTTTAAGCAAAAACTAGCTCAGAGCAGAAAAGTCTAATATCAGCCGCAAAACTGTAATAAGATATCGATAGTGAGTGATTTTACAAGCATCCAAACTCTTGAAGGTAAAAAATTGGTTCTCGTGCAAAAAATAAACCGACAATTGTAAGGATTCTCAATTCTTATTAGGAAGAAAGTCGGGAGGAAAAAAAAGATTGTATTATACTTAAACATAGTCAAAGACATAGTCATGCAATTATTACCTCCCTTTAAAAAAATAAACTTCTTAAATAAGATTCTTATTCGCTTTTGATGTAGAAATTACGTTACAAAAATAATATTTATAAAGACTTTTAGTATGCAATTTACTATGAAGCAATTATTTGATATAAAAAGTTATTCTTTAATTTCTTAACCTTAAACAGAAATTATCTATGAATTATACTAATAGGGCACTCGAGCTCCTTTAACCTATACCTAAATATTTCTCATCCTGCAGTTTTATAAAAGTGAATAACGACATAAGTGTCAACCACGGAAGTGGTTTTGGCTTCTGATATGATAAAAATGAATTTCTCAGGTTATGGTTCAAAATACTATTAATAAGTTAACAAATCATAACTTTTAACAATAAGTACAGTTCAGGACTGACTGATATTCATAGGTGATTCTTTGGTTGGTACTCAAAGACCTTTTCATCCTCTGAGAAGAAACAAAGATAGATAAAAAGAAAGTTAAAACAAATACGACAAATTTACTTGAAATAAGCTTAAACATGATAACAATTACTTATGTAAAAACAAACACCATTTGATATAGGTTGAAGACAGTTTTAATAAATGTACCTATTTCAAGTGTGTAAAAGAAATTTTCACAGAGTAACAACTCATATTCTAACAAATATTTTTCTAACAGGATTTTTCCTCTCTCTCTCCCTTTCTTTGAATTTGCAGTGAAATTTCCGAATAACGGAAATTTTGTCGAGACAATTCCTCCCCCCTTTTTTTACATTCATAATTTCTCTTTTCTAATTGAATTCAATATATCACTCTAGAATGCCATCAGGTTCGTTCACCATCAGTACTTTCAGTGCTTTGATTTTTTAAAGTTGTCGGGCTTTGTAGCTTTTCAATGTCGGAAGTTTGCACGCGTCGTATTTTCGAAATGTAAACAACATTGAGTTTTTAAGTTGGAATGCGGAGCAATTCCAACTTAGATTTAACAAAACCGCAAAATGAACACAAGATAATTCCATTTCGGGTTTTCTGACTAGTTGGTAGAAACGAAAGTAAAGCTTTTCATCTCCATTTTTATGCTGAAATAAATAGTTTTTCGTCGACCAAGAAAGTTCTCCGGAGGCCCAAACATGCACAAAATTGCACCATTTATTTTGAAAGCTTTCAGGGGGGCATGCCCCCTAACACCTAGGCCTTTTGAAACCGCATTCTTTATAGGCCAGCTACGCGCCTATTATCTTGCTAAGATAGTTGCATTTCATCATGGAGATGAAGTTTTGAAGTAAAAGAATGATTGAAAGAAATACAAAAAAAGATAAACGAACCCATGTAAAATGCTTACCAACAGCATCAACTGTCGCCGTAACAACCAACAAAATAAAAACAGTAAGAACTGCAATCTTCATGTTCAACATGTCTAAATTCTACCGTCGGCGTTTTTAGGAGTGATGTATAACCGTTATGTAAATTTGGCTACTACAGCGCTTTGTTTTATAGCATTTTCTGAACAGGTGCTTCTTATCTTAAGCTTTGACGAGGTTCGAGGAAAAGTAATTTTCTGACATATCGCACTAAAACCCTACTTAACAGAAGTGCTAAATTGGATAGCATAATATTAAATCTAATCTTAAGTACAATCTGAATAATAGAGTTAGTTGTAGATTGGAAAGGTTTTTATCCCTGTTTAATATACATTTATATAATATATATATACATGTGCTCTAAGAACATGTCACAAAACCGTATTCAATTTTTATCTTATATCTAAACAAATATCCGTGTAATAACATCCCATATATTTTTTATTATATCACATAGTTATTTCTAGAACAATAGTATAATGCGGTTATTTTTAGAAACTTGCATTTCAGTTGAAAACATAGACGAAAACAAGACAAATAGAGGTTATAAGATAAATATGATACGTACTAAGTGTATTGCATGAAAAAAATATCTAACTCGGCTGTGAGAATTGATAACTGTCTCGGCGAAGCCTTGACAATTATCAATTCTCCCAACCTCGTTAGATATTATTTTTCATACAAAACACTAAATACGTATTATATATATATATATATATATATATATATATATATATATATATAAATAAAACAAAAAAACGACACTAGAAATCAATTTTAATAACGTGCCAACCGGTTTCGCTGCTGCTCATCAGGGCGACGTTAATAATTATAATTATAATATTAATTATTAACGTCGCCCTGATGAGCAGCAGCGAAACCGGTTGGCACGTTATTAAAATTGATTTCTAGTGTCGTTTTTTTGTTTTATTTATATAATTCTTGTTCTGGTTACTTGGATAGATATATATATATATATATATATATATATATATATATATATATATATATATATATATATATATATATATATATATATATATATATATATATATATATATATATATATATATATCCCATATCAGCCCTCCATTCAAGGTGAAAAAAACGGTAGAAACTGTTTGCAAATGATACCCTACTCAACATTAAGAGCGAGTTTTGAATGGAATTAAAGGGAGGAAATACAATGATCGGATAATTGGACGAAATCTACTATATTTAATAATTGCCCTCTAATAAGATCTTGGGACGTTTCTGTTTTTGTGTCCTTACGGTCCAAAAAGACGCCGTAATATTTACTCAGACAATAAATCCTACAAAGATGAAATCGATATAAATGGAAAAAGGATAATTTTAATTATTTCGATTTTCAAAACACTTTCGGAGTTTCTTTTCATAATTTTAGTGAGGTTTAGGATGGCACGAATGGAGCGCTGAATGAGTAATTAAGAATGATTTGATCGGAATGCTTGCCAATTTCGCAATGATGTAAACGGTAACGCATTTATACTGTCTTGCAATAGATACGCATATCTTGAAAATGTTGTTTTATATTTATTTTTGATGGGGATACACCGAATATCTCTTTATTTTTTTTTAAAACCGGGGATTTCGCACACATAATCAAAAGAATTGTCTTTAATGGCTTTTGTTCTTTTCTTTAGCCATCGTATTGAACTGTTGGTGTAGTATGCGTAACCAATGCGCCATCTGCCAAAGTAAATGTTTGTAACGCTTTAAAGGGAGGTAAGTTGCGTTGGATATGCAAATAAGAGAGACCTGCCCTTAGTTAAATGGCTAATTGAAGCATATATATACAGAGTCGACTCCTTTAGGGTTGAGTGATGGTGGTTGGCTCTATGGGGTCCCAAATTGGGAAATTGCGTGAATTATATGCTGCCCTTTTGAACGAATTTGGGGACAGCTACATTAAAATTTTGAGCAACATTAATAACGTTAAGAAAAGCATCAAAATAAAGATCAGGGACGATAAACTAGCACAGCTTCAAAACTTTAAGTTCGGCAAATTTGATTTAAAAATCATTGAAGATAAACCAATCTTAGCTAGGGGCGTTATAGAAATCAAAGACAAACAACAAATTCAAGAAATTCAAAAAAGAATCACAAACTCTAAGGGTGTTTCTAAAGTAACCAAAAGTCGAAATGACAATAATCTCATAATAACTTTTGACTCCCCAAATCTCCCAGTGAATATTGTCGGACACCAGATTTCGCCAGCGTTAAGATCAGTTTTCCGTTGTAACAAATGTCAGGGTTTTGGACACATGAAAAATGTCTGTTACAATGAACTACAATGCCCTCACTGTGCTGGCAATCATTCTCATGAACAATGTAAAGCAAACTCTAAGAAATGTGCTAATTGTTCGGGAGAGCACAGCGCTGCTTACAAAGGATGTCCAGCTTTTTATAGATACACAAACAAAATTAAAAACATAAACTCTAGAACAATTCAGCAATTTTCAAACAAATGTAAAACAGATGGAGTAGAACTACCAAAATCCTTCCAAATTAAGAAAAGAACAAAAGAGATAACAGACTTTGATTTGCAACAAATAGCAAAAAAAATAGTAGGAAAAAGTGAAAATGAAATTCTTAAAGTACTAGAGACCAGTCTGTTTGAGAATTACGAAATTAAGCAAAGTGTAAAAAATAATGAAAATAAAAGTGCTCATATCTCTGAAAAACTAATTACTGACAGCAAAAATGATAAGGGTACAAATGAAGAACCTGGACAAAATTCCCTCTCGTCTAATAAACAAACAAATCAAATGGGGAATGTGCCAAATTATTCAAATAATCATAGAAACAGAAAACAAAATCAAAACTATAATGTTCAAAACTTTTCACAATATCCAAGGCCACAACTGTGGATGCCTGGGGTAAACATTCCCTTTCAAGTTCCCTTTTTGGCCCGACAAAGAATTCAAGGCCTCCGTCCCCGTTTCTTTCCTCCCCGCCAATAGTTGACAAAAATAAAACTTACTGATATTGTTATTAAAATAATGATTTAACATTAACTATGCATCATGGCGGGGAATAATGGGATTAATTATAACATAAATAACGAACATGGACTCGCCGTCATGTCATGGAATGCCAGATCAATCAAGGGTAAAACTAGACTTAAAATGAATGAACTTCAAAACTTTATAAATAACAGCAGAGATTCTATAGATATTATTTGTATTCAAGAAACCTGGTATAAAGCAAAGGACAAACCCTTCAATCTTAAAGGATATCAAGACCCTATCAATAAGATAAGACAAAATGGCACAGGTGGGGGATTAATAATTTACGTGAAAAACGGTTTACAATTCATTGAAAAATACACATATTTTACTCCCCAAATAGAGTTATGTGCCATCACTATTTTTGGTCAAACCAATAACGTAGATGTATACAACTTACATGTCATAAATAAAAAAGTTATAACTAGCCAAAACTTACCAAATATACTCTATAACCTAGGTAATAGCAACATTATAGTCGGCGACTTTAATCTTAAACATTAAAGTTGGAATCCACCAGGAGATTATAGACATGACGGCGAGGCAGAGGCTTTATTAGAATTTCTTTCAACAAATCAAATGAATATTCTAAATGATGGCCAAGTGACGAGAATAGATACGGCTGGAAATAAGGAAAGCGCGATAGATTTGGCTTTGATATCTGCAAAATTCCAGCCAAGCAGTGAATTTAGTATACTTAATAACTCTTTCGGGAGCGACCATTTACCGATTGTAATTCACATAGCATATAGAAAAAAATTAAATGTATCACTTGAAAACTCTAAAACTAAATGGAATTACAAAAAGGCTTCAGAAAGAGACTGGGAAAACTTCAAAAATGAGTGTAAAACAGAATTTCAAATAAGCAGCTGTAATGAAGACATAGAAATATTCTTCAAAAGTTATCACAAAAAAACTAGAAACTGTTTTGAATAAAACAATACCTAAAACAAAATCAATTCATTCCAAAAGAAACCAAGTACCTTGGTGGACAGAGGAATGTACGAGCGCTATAAAAAAGAGAGAAAATCTACGAAAAAGGCTACGATTTAGCAATAATAAGATAGACAGGGCGTTATATATTAATTCAAGAAAAGAAGCGGAATACACAATACGTCACGCAAAGAGAAAAGGGTGGCAAGAGTTCTGCTCTAAGCTAAATGATAAAACAAAATCTAAAGAAGTATGGGAATTTATAAGAAAGATTAAAGGAGTTGCGCCGCGAACAAATCATCCTTTCATTATCAACAACATTGCAATAACAGATGCAAAAGAAAAGGCAAGTTTTTTGGTTAAACATTATGAAAATGTCAGTAGCAATAGTAATTTTGATCCCATTTTCTTGGAACATAAAGCAAGAGCAAATCTCACTCTTCAAAATTTTAATCCGATTCAGGAAGCTGATGAGGGTAAGAATTTACCCTTCAATGCTGAATTTACTATGTTTGAATTGGACCAAGCATTGCGAGACTGCAAAAATGGAGCCCCTGGCGAAGATGAAATTCATTATTCAGTCCTCAAACATTTGTCATCTAATGCTAAATCTGAACTCTTAAATCTATTCAACAAATCATGGAAAACAGGTAAAACTCCTGACTCATGGCATGAAGCAATAATTATCCCTCTACTAAAACCCAATAAACCTAAAAATGACCCATCTTCTTATAGGCCCATATCACTCACAAGTACCTTCACAAAACTTATGCAAAAAATGATAAAACCAAGATTATGCAATCATTTAGAAAAGAACAATTTAATATCAAAGTACCAATCAGGCTGTAGACAAGGACATTCATGTGATGATAACCTAGCAAGACTAGAAACTGATATTCGGAGAGCACAAAAGAGTAAGCATTTTCTACTTGCTGTTTTTCTAGATTTAACGGCTGCCTTCGATAAACTCTGGAATTCTGGTGCCATACTTTATCTTCAAAAGATAGGCATTAGAGGTAGACTTTTAAACTGGATAAAAGATTTTCTAGAGTGTAGAAAAATAAAAGTAAGATATGAAGGTCAAATATCCGAAACCGTAGAAACAATAAATGGATGTCCCCAGGGCAGTGTATTATCTCCTATTTTATTTTCTCTGGTCATGAATTCATTGAGGGATACAATTGAAAGTCATATAGTCCGTTTGACTTCTATATGGACCAAAATTTCGTCCAAAATCTCAAAAATGAAATAATAAAACGTATTTTTATCTTGTCATATAATATTTTCCATCTAATACCATGACGAATTTTGTTTTTCAGAATTTTTTAATGTAAAATAAAGATTTTGTCCGTCCGTCTACATGTTAACTTCTAGCCTTTCATACCTCCTTGTGTCCGTATTAACCGGAACAGCGAATTGTTTACCAAAAATAGTTCAAATTTGCATAGGGGCCGAGTCAAAAGTGTAAGATTGTAAGTTAGTCGTTTTAGAATAAAACCGAGTACTTTTAAAAAATTACATTTGTCGAAGAGTTTTACATCCTCTGGATTTCAAATCTGAATAAATACCCTCTTTGTTCCGCAGCCGTTTGACAAGTTAATTTGTAATTGTAAATTATGTTTTTATCTATTCTGAGATGAACCCCGTTTTCACATATTTAGACCAATCCAAAAGCATTATTTAACGAAGTTGATGGGAATCTCACGTGGAAAACATGATAAGAAGGTGGGTAATAACGATACAAATCACGGGATATTAAAGTTTAAGATGACATGAACGTCGATATGCTAATTAGCATGTCCAAATAAGGAATGATCGACATATCATCTGTCAAATGTTTAGTATAAAACCACGTGTTTTTACGAAATATTTATATATTCTTACAACTTAACAGCCTCCATCACCCCTCGTGTTTAAGAGCGGAAAATGCGAAAAAAATAACATTAAATAGATAGACAAAATCATTATTTTGAAATTATTTTGTTTTCGAAAAATATTTTTTCGCATGGTATTAAGCTGAAATTAAGATTTTACCACATACAAATCCTTCATTCAAACGCAATTTTCTGTAATTGATGAAAAGGTTGGTCCATATAGAAGTCAAACGGACTATAACAGACTGGAAGGTAACATCCTTGACAATGTTCAGTTGTCTCAGTTTGTTGATGATGGGGCAATATGGACGGAGTCCAAATGTAAAAAAGGCCCAAAAGGCCCTAAATTCAATTGAAAACTGGAGCAAAGAAAATGGTTTTCTTATAGATCCTGCTAAAACGCAAGTAGTTATTTTCCATCTTAAATCGAATTTATCCCCACCAGAAAATAAGCCTGGTTTTCCAAAACTGAAATTAGGCAAAAATGTGCTTCAATATAGCCAATCTGCGACTTTTTTGGGGCTCACTTTTGATAAGTATTTGAAATGGCAAGAGCATATTGATAATCTTACCAAAAGAATAGATAAAGACATCAATCTCCTACGTTCAATCAAAGGACATAGCTGGGGATCGGACAAAAAATCGCTCTTTAATATCTACCAAAGTTTAATTAAATCAAAACTTAATTACGGCTCTATTGTTTACAATTCTGCAACAAACAGTGAACTAGATAAACTTCAAAAAATTCAGAAAAAGGCCCTTCGAGTCATTACGAATTGCCCCAAACATACACCCATTAATACATTGATTGCTGAATGTAGCGAGCTACCGTTGCATTTACATAGAGAAGTAAATATGCTAAAATACTGGGCAAGGTCTATTGGACATGGATCAAATCTGCCGATCAATGAAAAAATCGAAGAAGACCCCATATTCCTCTTCAATCCCAAACATGTTAAATCAATTAAAAACCCTTATTCTCAGGAAATTCTGAACTTGACTTCAAAATATCATTTGAATGCAAATGATCTTACAAAGCCGTTTTATTCAGATTCCTCAGCAATGAAAAAACCAAACATTGACTTCGAACTAACAAAACACATATCGAAAAAGGAGAACCCTGAGCATCATTTGCACAAGACAAAGGAGCATATATCTAGGTACAGAAACTATATGAAAATATATACTGATGGAAGCAAAGATCAAGAAAGGAGCTTAGTAGGAGCTGGTATAGTTATTTTTGACGAACAAAATTCTGTTTTATTAAATAAGGGCTTAAAGATTGACCATAGGGTATCAATATATACGTGTGAAATGAGCGCCATAAATTATGCACTCGAGTGGCTGAAGACTAGGGACTCAAATTTATTCAAAACACCAAAGATATCTATTTTTTCCGACTCGCTTAGCACATTGCAATCTATGCAGTCAGGCAGATCAAACTCACGACCAGAGTTACTGGATAGTATATTTAGCTCCATTACATTTTTAGAGGAAAAAAGGTCTAGAAGTTACATTTGTCTGGATCCCAAGTCATGTAGGTATAATAGGAAATGAAATAGCGGATAAAACTGCAAAATCAGGATCACAATCAGGTGAAAAAATTGAAATTAAAATAAGCGTAAAAGAAATGTACTATCTTATCGAACAAAAAGCTAAAGAAGAGTTCAGAAAAATCGACTTATCCAAATTTGGATTTTATGACCGCCCCTCAGCTATTACGGTATATAGCAAAAACAAAGTTGAAGATACAGTTTATACAAAACTAAGATTAAAAGTCAGTCGTCTTGGAGCTGAGCGATATCCGAGAACAAATTGTGAACATTGCGGAGAAATAGAGTCCTTTGAACATGTTTTCTTCGAATGTCCATATTACAGTGAAAAAAGGATAAGTTTAAGAAATGAACTTCTTAGTATAGATATACCGGTAATAAATCGTAAATCTCTGTTATTCCCAAAGAATAAAATAGCGGTTAAGACAAGAAACGCTATGTTAAAGTATCTCAAAAACATTGATTTAATTAATAAATTGTAGGTATATTGTTGGAAATTAAAAAAAAAAAAAAAAAAAAAAGATAATTGTATTAACCCTTTTCCTGTTGAAGATGAAAATTACCCCGGACAAAATGCTCGAATTTCAGACATCCAAATCAGTATTGCCCTTCTGACGGGACAGCTGGATTGCAGGCGGACGAAATGGACTAGGATCAGACTGCATATTTGTGCTGACTGATCTTAGGATAAAATGACTGCCTGGGCTCTAGATGCAATGAGAGATTGTAATTAAAGGCTTCAGTAGGGTTAAAATAATTATAGTAATGAAAATGGAAATAATAGAAACTATAAAAGAGGGAAGATACAAATTATGTTGCAATGAATTAGGGGGGAAGGAGGTCAGCATGTGGCTGCTCCGAAACCAAGTTTTCTCTCAAATCTCTCCTTTATTAAGAAATAAATATATAAAATCACTTAAGTCAATCAAGTCTAATATCACTATCTAACTAAGCACATATGGAATGTACGAATCAGCAATCAACCAAAGCTGTCATTTAATCCCATTATAATATTAATGCGCTAGCGTTGTTTAGGGTGTTTGATAGATAAATTAAAGAAATAACACATCAATGTAACACCTTTGTCCTAAGATTAAGTTACAAACACAGCTGTCCAAGTGATCAGATAAGCAATTATGACATAATGGTGTTATATCAAACTGAGAATGTTTAATAGCTTAATAAATCGCAGGGACCATGTTAATCCATATTAACCATTGTATAACCCAATGAAAGAAGCGCGCGATTGCGGAAAAAAGTTCGATTCGTTGGGAAAAAGCTCTTCATCGACGGAATTGAGTACAAGGTCGGAAGTTAGGGACGTCAAAAAGATCGTGATCTTAGTGTAGTTTCATGGAATGTGAACGGTTTGAAGCGTAAAATCGACGATCCAGATTTTCTACAGTGTATATCCGAATTCGATCTGATACTATTAAGTGAAACATGGTTATCGGGTAAAGATGGTATGAATTATGATATAAAAGGGTACTGTTCAAATCATCTTTATGGCAATAAAACTAAAACAACCAAAAAGGGTAGGTTCAGTGGAGGAATCAGTTTCTATTACAAAGAGATTTTGAAAGACTCGGTTACTGTCTTCGAAAAGATACAAAGTGGTATGATATGGGTAAAAATTTCATCTAAGACATTCAGATTTAATGAAGATGTATTTATTTGTTGTATTTATATACCACCTAATAACTCAAGAATAACGGGAGTTACGTATTTATTTGAAGATCTTGAATTAAGTATTATGAAATATAAAGATAAAGGAAAAGTCTTTGTCACAGGCGATTTCAATGGGCGCACGTCTTCGTGTGACGATTTTGTCGACAACGATAATTTCGCCGATGAAAATGTGCCGATTGTTTACCTGCCGCGACGCGTAAATTCAGACCACGTGGTAGATGCAAATGGACGTCGTCTGCTCGAAATGTGTCAAATAAGTTGTTTGTCAATGGTCAATGGTCGTCTGCGCTCGGACAGGGAGCGTGGGAAGTTTACTTTTTGTTCACATGGCGGAATGAGTACTGTTGACTATGTTTTAACGAATAGATGCTAGATTTAATCGATTGGTCAGCAACCAAAGATATAAATAGCATAGTTGGCGATTTCACGTGTTTCTTGAGGGATAATGCATTCATAGTGTTTGGGAAAACCCAAAGAATGAAACACAAACATGTTGGTAATCAAAATTGTAAATGGTTTAATGGGAATTGTTTTGATGCTAAACAGGCTTTTAAACGAGCAAGAAACTTGTTCTATAGAGAGAGGAATAATATTAACAGACAAGCTTTTAGCCGGGCGCGTGCTCATTATAACAACGTAAAAAAATCTGCTAAGAAAAAATTTAGACTAGCAGAGGGCTATCGAATCAGCAAACTTTCAAAATCGGACCCACGAGGTTTTTGGCGTAAGATAAAAGGTACATATACAAAACCAAACAATCCACCAGATTCTCTCTCCATAGAACAATTGTTTGATCATTTTAGAAATATGTTTGATACACCAGACGAAAACACACAAAACGAACAATATCCGCAAAGCAACATTGATATGCAAAACAGTGAAATTAATCCCGAATTGCACATGATTATCTCAGAAGGAGAAATTAAGAAAGCTGTATTTATGCAAAATAACAGTAAAAGCCCCGGTATCGATGAAATTCCCTGTGAAATTATTAAAGCGTCTTACGAAATTATTGCACCTTTCCTCTTTGCTTTGTATAATCGCATGTTTCAAACAGGCGACTACCCGGAGCAATGGGGAAGGGGAATAATCACTCCTATTTTTAAAAAGGGTGATCCTAATAATTCGGAAAATTACAGAGGTATCACCTTAATTAACATATTATCAAAAATATATTCTCAAATTCTGCTAAATAGACTCACTAGGTGGACAGAAAAATTTAAAAAGCTTAATGATAATCAATTTGGATTTCAGAAAGGAAAATCCATTTTAGACTGCATCTTCATTATGAACTCGGTTATATCAAAAGTGTTATCGTCTGGTAATAAACTTTATTGCGTATTCATTGACTACGAAAAGTGCTTCGATAGTATTAATCGAAACCTTCTGTGGTCAAAATTGATTCAGGAAAACATAAGCACTCATTTTGTAAAAGCTTTAAAATCTATTTACACGTCAGTAAAAGCTTGTGTTCGTTACGAACATGAGTTCTCGGCATTTATAGAATCAAAGATCGGTTTGAAACAAGGCGATCCGTCGTCACCTCTAATTTTCATGATGTTCGTCAATGACGTCATCGAACATATAAATTCCGATCTTGATGAAATTTTTACTTTGGACCATATGAAATTATTCTTGATATTGTATGCAGATGACCAAGTGTTATTCGCGAAATCTCCAACTTCTTTACAATCCATGTTGAATGATTTACAAGCATATTGTACTTTATCTGGCTTAAAAATTAACACGTCTAAGACTAAAGCAATGATTTTTGAGAAGGGAAGACATACTAGTTATACATTCTATATTAATAATGTCGCCATTGAAACTGTCAAAAATTTTAAATATTTAGGGATTAACCTTTATAAAAACGGATTATGGTCTCGCACGCAAAAAGATATTGCCAAACAAGCACTATTTTCTCTCCATAACATCAGCAGAATTTCAGTCAATTTAGAATTACCCATGTCGCAACAATGTAAGCTATTTGATAGTCTGGTTGGTTCCATCCTTCAATTTGGTTCACCTTTGTGGGGTTATCATACTTCATAAGATATTGAAAACATTCATACTAAATTTATACGTCGCGCGCTTCGCGTCAAAAAATCGACACCATTAGCCAGACTATATTGAGAAAGTGGTAGAACACCACAAAGCGTTTCAAATCAATTCAATATGATTAAATATTGGGCGCACATAATCACTCAAAATGAAAACAGCATTCTCAAATCAACCTACAATATGTTAAAATCGGACTGTGAAAATGGAAATACATACAGGGGAAATAACTGGGCTTTCCAAGTTACTGCAGGATAATGGGTTATCCTTCTTATGGATTAATCAAAGAACGCCCCACATAAATCTCGCATCTATCAAACAACGACTATTTGATAATTATGTTCAGTTATGGTCCTCAGAAATTAATAATACGTCTAAATTGGCCTGCTATAATCTTTTTAAGGAATCCCTTGTACCTGAAAAATACTTAGATATTGAATATGATGTAAAGTTTAAGACAGCATTAACAAAATTTAGAACCTCATCACACGATCTAAACATCGAAAAAGGTAGATATACAAACATCCCTCGTGAAAATAGATTATGCTGAAACTGTAATATGAATTGTATTGAAAACGAGTATCACTTTTTATTGGTTTGCCCGAAATACTCAGAATTAAGGAAAAGGCACATGAAGAAATATTTTTTACACTTGGCCATCTTTATATAAATTTAAAACACTTTTAACCTCAAACTCTAAAAAGGAAATTATTCACACATCTAAATATATTTATTTCGCAAACAAAATGAGAAATTAAAAACAAACAAACAAGCAAACAAACAAACTTTTAATTAATTCTAATATTGAAGCCACCGTACCCTGTGACTATTGTTTTACATATGTATTGATCTTTGTTAACCTATGTATGTTTTGTACTATGTATTATAATATGTAGCTAGAAACACGGTAAGTGTTTAAAGCTTTTTTGGAATTAAATGGTAAAATGGTAAAATATTACTGGCATTGACTTTAATTTAAGCTATCAATCTCACATCAATACAAAAATGATTATCACATTTATCCAATTTATAATCCCTCTAATGCAATGTCAATGAAGCATTTGCCCCCACCCATCTTAAACCTTAATTTAGGAAAGTGAGACAATTAAATAACCCATTAATCATCCATGTATATAATATTAATAATTAAAAAAATAATAAATAAAAAAGTTGAAATATTTATCCCTCCTTTACCGAAATGATATACCAGACTGACTAAAGCAGCTGGCTAACTATGTACACCATGTTAAGTTAAAGTTGAAATATTTGTCCCTCCTTAAACGATATGATATACCAGACTGACTGAAGCAGCTGGTTAACTATGTACACTATGTTTTGTTGAATATAGCAAATAAGAGAGGAAAAAAAAAGTTTGAAATATTTGTCCCTACTTTACCGATATGATTTACCAGACTGACTGAAGCAGCTGGTTAACTATGTATACTATGTTAAGTTGAATATCCAATAAATTTTCACACATATGCAATAATATAAAATAAAAATGATTATAATGACATGATAGGAAAATATATATGTTGAAAACCAGTCTGTCTTATACGCCGAGAATCCCCTGTTGGGAGCTTCCAATCATAGTATGAAGTGGTAATAAGCTAGGCTAAAAAATTGCGCATGTAAATAATGATGCATTACAAATATAATAAAAATGATAAATAAAGAAACCAGTTTGTCTTATACGCCGAGAATCCCTCTGTTGGGTGCTTCAGGTCATAGTATGGAGTGGTAATTAGTCAGATTGAAGATTCGCGCACGTATATAATGATGTAAAACATATTTGATAAAAATGATAAATGAGGACATATATGTATGAAAACCAGTTTGTCATATACGCCGAGAATCCCTCTGTTGGGAGCTCCGCTAAAAATACGGAGTGGTAATAGGACAGGGTTAAAATACACACAAGTAATGTACATAGAATTTGCCGGTGTCAAAAATGATGCCTTTTTTCGGTGGTGGTAATATTTTGTTTATATGTATGTAATATGTTTAACCTAAAAAACACACACAAAAAAAAAAAAAAAAAAAAACGCCAAAAAACAAAAAAAGGGGGGGGGGGGGTTGGAATGAAACACTACTATAAACAAACAAGGGTTTTGAAATCTGAACTTGTGTAAACTGAATAAATTCGATTGATATAATCTTCTATATCATTATACAACTTTACCTTAAATCAAAAGAAAGCGAGAGAATGAAAGCAATGATTGAAGACCTATAAAAGCTCCTCAGCATAATGAATGATTTCTTATCATTCATAACACTCCCGTAACAACGATTAATTTGGGTACTAACATCGGCTAAATTAGCACTAAGTACCCATTACTTTGGGCTTCAAAATTCCCAATTTTGTTTATCTGAACTCATAGCATCATTTCTTATCACAAATTCAATCCTTTTAGAATAACAAATCAATTCTTTAACAGGTTGACGGGTTGCAACCTGGGGTCCATACCATATATGCTTCGAGCACGGAGGGACCTTATAAAACTACAAACACACACACACTTTAGGGTTGAGGATCCTTTTTCCTGAATGGATCACGTCTGTCTAGCTGCTCGGTTCGTTACAATTGGTGGCAGCGGCGGGATAATGACAACTGCCAGAACGGAGTTGCCTTAGTTTATACTAATTTATTTTAGTTCGATTGCGATGAAAGCTTAAGCTTATAGAATCGCTCTCGAACACTCAATCCTGATGTTTCCCTGTCCCCGAGAGAGAGGCAGTGGTTTAAACCCACTGCTACCCATTTTTACAGCTGGGTGAACTGGGACTGGCTATTAAGTATTTTGCCCATAAACACACCCCGTCGACAGTGGGGCTCGAACCACGGACCTCCAGGTCACGGGTCGAGTGCATTTACCACTAGGCCACCGAGGCAGTCATGTTGCCTTACCCACGGGTCTCCCAGGTCAAAAGTCGGGACGAGTCTTCTCGGAGGGGAGAGTAATGTAACGATTTAAAGGGAGGCAAATTGCTTTGGGTTTGCAAATGAGAGATACCTGCCCTTAGTTAAATGGCTAATTGAAGCCTATATAGACAAATTCAACCCATGTAGGGTTGATGATCCTTTTCTCTGAATGGATCACGTCTGTATAGATGCTCAGTTCGTTACATGTTTAAAAAATCATTAAGCACAAAGGCAGATATTAATATACACTTTAAAGTGTAGGCACTATTGAACTTGCCCTAAAAGAAGCTGTCCATAACGTCTCTTTTTACTACGGACCAGTTTTACGATACCAGCTTAAAGCAAAATTATCCAAATACGGCAGGTGATGAAAAAGATGCGATTTTCCCGTCCACGCTAGCGATTTTTCGACACTAAATCAGGTATTAATCATAAGATAACATGGCTTTTCTGTAAAAAATGCAAAACAAGAATAGACATACACGGTTTTGGTATCAAAACGTTTC
Source organism: Fragum whitleyi (assembly GCA_948146395.1). Lineage (NCBI taxonomy): Eukaryota > Metazoa > Mollusca > Bivalvia > Cardiida > Cardiidae > Fragum > Fragum whitleyi. Next base: position 65,159,974 of record OX411544.1, read on the forward strand.
CTTCAAATTTAGGTTTTGACGCCTCATTTCATATTGACAATGACTTGGAATAGAACTTTTATTCATGTGAAGAACAGTTTCAGTGAAAGAGTGAATTACGTATTAAAAAATATAACGTATGTTAAAAAAAAAGTTAACGGACAAATCTTTTGATTGGTCTTTTTCTCGAAATAAGAGCTCTGTTGGATCATATTTGTAACAAATCATATATGTAACACCTGTTACATATATGATCACATATGTAACATGTGTTACATATATGCCTCGGAAATCATATTTTGTGATGAATATGATCGATGCCGGTTTTTGATGTGACATGAAATCACATATGTCACAGGTCAATTTTGATTTAAAAACAGTACATATTACTACGACACATGCCTGCTAGTCTGCCAACTTAAAGCCACTAGGCTGTCACCTTCACGCCACTAAACTTGCAACTTCGCAAACATTATCAAGACGGGACATGATCAAATTTCACTGATCTCCTACTACTGCAGATGCGCGGACTGATCTATATGGTGTGTGTCCTTGAGTTCCAATCTGCAGATCAATTTTCTTGCTGTTTGGATGTTGCTGGACACACTCACGTGCGCGCTCGATATGCACTGGTAACTTAGCCAAAAAATCATTATTTCATACGTCCTCTCTCTCTCTCTCTCTCTCTCTCTCTCTCTCTCTCTCTCTCTCTCTCTCTCTCTCTCTCTCTCTCTCTCTCTCACTCTCTCTCTCTCCCTCTATCTATCTCTCTCTCTCTCTCTCTCTCTCTCTCTCTCTCTCTCTCTCTCTCTCTCTCTCTCTCTCTCTCTCTCTCTCTCTCTCTCTCTCTCTCTCTGAGATTGATTCAAGTTGGAGTGAGCCTCAATCGCTCTGATGTGCTAACTATTGTTTTGCAATCGAGAATAAAATCAATATTGTAAAGAATATAATGATGTTGCTATTGCTGTTCATTGTTTGACTACAAATAGACAACTAAACCTGTTACATATATGCTTCTCATGTCAACCTCCATTAAAGACAAACACATTTGTAATACACTTTAACTGTTACGAATGTGACCATGTACGTAACAAATGTGTTACATATATGATTTGTTACAAATATGACCCAACAGAGCTCTGAATCTACTGAAATCTCTCTGAACGTAAAGAAAAGAATTTTTTTTACCATGAGTTTGATACAAAATAATATTCAAAATGCCTTTGAATCACTAATACTCTCTTGAATAAAAGTGTGTGTTTCTTTTGCAAGTCAGTATATATAAAATCATGGAATTATATGATCTACTTTAATAACATTGTGGAGCGCTTTGAACTTATTGTTGGAGGGGTGAAATATTTTGTAGCATTTTGAACGATTTGAGTGAGCGAAAGGAATATTATGAACTGGGCGCTATGCGGGCGATGTGAAATGATCGAGATGACATACCTTTTTTAAAACAACTTATTACAATATTTGCGTTTCAGAGGATACGTTATACTTGATAGTTCTTTTTGTCAGACACATATTTGGAAGTTAATCGTTTGTTTTAGTGTCAGATCGACGTGTATTTCATTCCGCGAACAACAAAAGCTATATTTTCACGAGTGGTGGAACCACCAGTGGAAAATATAGCTTTTTTCGTTCTCGTCGTCGTATTACGGGAGTACCTCCGTTTTGCCATGATTATTTTGTTTGCAGAACAGAACAGAATTAAGTTTATTGACAAAATCTATAATAGTTTATAGTCATGTACAAAATATGAATTGTTGAATGACAATTCCAATCACGTGCTATTACAGTTATTTTTTAATCAATTGAGCATCTCGTTATTTGCTAAGAGTTATCATAGTTTATTCTAAGCGCATGTACAGACAAAGCATTTAAAAAATATCATCAAATCTCAGTTTCCCTCGGTTTTATACTAAATTGTAGCATAAAGCTATTTACTGCTTAAGTCAGGGTGTTGCAAAACTTTTTTGAGTAGTATATATCTTATATGCTTGAATTAGACAAATATGGAATTCTAGGGCATTTTTTCTTAAAGTGCACCATTTTGCACGTGTATGCAAAGCAGCATCCATGGTGACATCACTTCATGGGCTCCACTTGGATCCCGTCCGATATAGTAAAATGAGTGAAAGCAGGGTATAACTTTTTTATAATTTCACGGGTAAGGCGGTGAGATTATCAAATGATGATTTACCGTTTTCTCTCCACAATCCACAAAGAAGCATTAAAAGAATGGATGCTATTAGCCCTTATAGAATGGAAACTTTCGACGAGACCCGGCTTAGCCAAGTTCACATTCCATACCAGAAAATAACTTTTTTCCTTCGCAAGTCCTTGTTTTGAAGTCAGGATTGTAACCCAGTCAATTAGCCAAAGGGCATTTCATCACTCTTGTTCACTTTTCACTTATCTAAGACTTTTGAGGCATTTGAACGTGTTATTATTTAAGTAGTGATTTAATCACGAAATGCACTACTTTTCTCTCTCTTTTGTGGCTCTGCTACTCACATTTTGCTACAAGAAAGACTTTCTCATTAACAGACAAAGTGAAATACTCAATTCAGAAATACAACATTGAAAATGGCCAAGATCATAAATTTACGCACTTTGCCATTTTAAAAGCTTTTTTTCCCTTCTATTTCCCTTAATTCTAAATAATTATGTTATATGTCTGAAAATATTTGTACTATAAATATGTATTAATGATTATCATTAAACGATAGTCATAGGGTTCACCCCGTTAGCTTGTCAATGTTATGGTCCATTCAGCTCATACCATTATGGACTTTCTTCGCAAAAACCTTCTTAAAGTTATACCAATGCTTTCTCTTTCACCAACCAGACTAATGTCAAATTTCAAAAAACGAGCTTCCAATGTGCGGTCTCAAAAGAGCACAAAAACGCAAGGTTTTGAGTCAGTTTCAAGGGCGTAGCTCCCATTACACACATTACGCAATTGCGTAATACAAATAAATCTTCTTTCGAAAAATCTCGATGATGAATGATCATAACATCGAAACTACAGCTTATTCAAGCTGTAGTTTCGATGTTTGATTATTCACCCGCGCTCAAATCATATAAACGGGGAGCGGGTGGGGGGCATTAGTCTTTAGTCACTGTCCACATATCGCCTTTATCCTATCTATTCTTTAGTGGTCGCCTTCGAAATGCGTAAAAATGTCAAAATCCTAGCTACGCCTATGAGATTGAGGCAGCATGATAACAAATTGATAGCCATGTTGGAATTTACTGTTGGGAAAATTCAGTTTTCCACGTGTCTGACTTTCTTTGAGAGCAATATCGCTCATGAACTCAAGCGCTATTGTCTTTTATCTTGCAATGAAGCCTGTATTATCCTGATAGCACCTGTCTGATAACATAAAATAATATCAGTCCGTCTATTTTTAGAAACAATTTGCATACACTTTCATCTGATTTCTTTGATTTTAAGGGTTTATCATTTTAAAACGCTGAAAATGATTGCATGTTAAATAGAATAACATGTTAATGTCTTAAAATATCAATGTTATCTGGTCTCGGCTGCGAGAAATTATCATGACTCGGCAGAGCCTCGTCCTGATAAATTCTCTCAACCTCGACCAGATAACATTGATATTTTAAGAAACTAACATATTATTCTCTTTTTACTCAGCAATGAAAACTGACTTTTATTTCAAATTTTTGATTTTTTGGGTTGTCACCTCTTTGCTTTTGTAACCCTTCAATGCGTATGTTAACGGGTTATCTCTTTTGTCACCATCCAATAATTGATTAACGTTTATTTGGGTATAACCATTCTTCTTAACTTTAGATTTTGAAAAAAAGGTATGTCTAAAAACTTAGGCGATGCGGTATTTTTGTTGTTCAGTAAATAATAAAGTGACTAACTGTAATAAGGCGCCCGCGGGAACTTTATAATCTTGAACTGCGGCATGGCGTTTTATCGTCATCGCCACTTGATTAACTTCCTAAACATCGTAATTGCAGCTTAAAAGCTGAATATGTTCGAGCTTATGTGTTAGATGATACCATCTCAGATTTTCTTTAACATCTTTGGGTGCCTTGAATAGGCATTTCAGTCAGTTATATTAGGTCATTTTCTGAATTTTTATGTCACTTTGACTAAAATTTACATGTTATTGTGAAATATCTGAATGGTGTGTTTCGAGTATGCAGGGAGAAGCCTGTAAATATACAGCTTTCTTATTTTGTGGTTGTGCAATCCAAATGTCGTACCTGCAGCTTGATAAATGTAATGAATACAATATTCTGGTCATTAACCAACATCTTGGTTTTTTTTTCTCTATAGAGACATAGGCCTATAATCTCTTAAACTATGTGCCAATTTTCTTACGATGTAATATTTACATTCTATTTTGAAAGAAAACAACAACAACAACAAAAAAAAAGAAATCCCAAAGCCATGATTCAGATATAAAGCCATAAAACCGAAATCACATAGACGCCGCGCACGATAATGCTTAACATTTTGTAACGTCAATTTGCTATTTAGACGTTATTACACCACGTCCTTTTCTGAAGCGCTTCTTGTTTATTGCATGATGAAATCGCCATGCGTATTCATTTTAAATTGCCATATAAGTAATAAACAATACAATACAATACAAGAAGTTTATTGCATTAAACAATATTACAATGTTTACAGCAAATATTAATATAAGTCAGACAAATAAGAGAAGTGCATGGATTAACAGAAGAACATATAGTAAACGTGAACATATTTAATCAATTTCTACGAGAAAATGCGAGAATATACCGAGTAAGACAAGATATATATTTTTCCCGCAGGAAGCAATTTTATCATATATCAGCTTTAATCATTTTGTCACTGATTGCTCAAAAAGGACAGCGCGCAATGTAATAACATAAGACGTTAAAAAACAATGCGTTTTTGAAAAGTATGTCCACACAAACAAATCTTAAGATTTTTGACATTTTCAAATGTATCTTTACGAAGTTTTTCCAGGTGATTGTACGGAAAAAAAATATTTCAAAAATATTAAATGATTTATGATAATCATTTTGATAATGAAACGCTGTCATGAAACATTTTGAAAAAAAACTGGCTTTAACATTCGCGTAATGTAGAAATTGTGTCCACACAGATTTTCACTTTTTATTTTGTTGTATTTTGCGTATTATTATTTTGGACCACATTATCGAAAACAAGAAAAAAAATAATATTTTTATTTTGAAATTTCACAAAATTTCCTCAATTATTGAAAAAGATATTAAGAAAACTTTGCGAAATTTCACGCCGATTTTTCGCTAAAATTTGACGTTTTACAACTTTTGAATTGTTGAATAAATCTCTATCAATTGCTTCTTATTTCTCTGACAGACATCTTAGTTCATATTTTAAGTAAATGAACCTTGTCGCGCAAATATAAACATTCTCAACATTTTTCACGAACTATTTTACACATTTTAAGGGTCTAAAGAAAATCGAACAGTACATAATTTGTTACGTTTTACAGACGTAATTTAACAGTTTTTGTGATAAAGAATCTTAATTTAACGAGAATTTGATTTCCCTCAGTTCACGTAACGAATATTCTTTAAAAGTATACCTTCTTGTTGTTCCTTTGGTATGTAGAACATAAAAATCGGCTTACAGGTTTGGAAGAAAAAGCAGTTTGAACTTGACGGGAGACGTGCGATTTCAAATGTTTTAACATTAAAAGCATTACCGTGCGCGACGTCACAGCCTTCGCACTTCATCGCTCTACGAACTAAATGTCGTACCTAGGAAATGAATAAAGTCTGTAGATACAACATTTGATTCTGCTTTATTTCGAAAATTGACTTTGATCCTATGACGTCATATGATTTTGACTTGATGACGTCATCTTTTGATATTAATCCCTGCAATACTTTTACTATGGTTGTAGAAAAAAAAAATATTGCTCGACCCCTTTGCAATATTAAAACTAATTGACGACATTGCTTGGAGTCGGTTTAGCTTTAAGTATTCCTACTGCATATTTAGCTTGCTATGCAGAAAAAAACTCTTTTATGTGTTCAGTGGTTTCAACATTTAAGCAAAGAATTTCAAGATAAAAATATTTCATATCAACTTTATTTTCTGAGGCTGAATAACAAATCTATTTAATCCTGGTTGATGTTGAATCGCATATGCTTAAATATGCCTGAAACTGGAAGAAGATACACCATACAACGATCTGATACACAGACTGAAAACACAAAAGATTTCCGGCTGTACGAATTGATTTTACAGATTTGATGCCTAACTTTTTTGTCCAGTATAGCCATAATAATTCAATATTTTCAACATGAAGCCAAACTCAAAGACACCAAAATCAATGTTTGGACACAGTACTCAACCTAATAAATCAATATTATAGAATGTAAGTATGTGAAGGCTTTCAAAGCTCAAGTTACATGAAAAAGTGTGCCTCTGCAATTAATCAAAGCGGTATTATCATGCTTTTACAGGGGAAATGTCATTAAAAGTCCTCTCCCTTTGTTACTATAGTCGAAATCCTGACAAAGTTTAATACATGTAGTTTGGAAAACCTGCCCAGTAATACTTTGATTAGTTTGTCTTGATAGATCTGTGCGAAAAAGAAGACTACACATACACAAATTCATTCCCTACATAGCCATCATTATAAAAAAAAAAATAACAACAAATATAACAACAACAAAAAAAAAAAAAACAAAAAAAAACAGGTCGTTCCGAGATATGCAAAAAATGAAAAAAAAAAATAAATAAAAAAATATCAAATTTAAAGAGATATGAAACGAAAAGCAAAGCTCACTTTATCTTCACTTTATGCGGACTTGTATACAACACTTTTTATATGATTCCTTTGTATCACGCGGTAATTTATGCGCACAAAAATATTTTCTTAATATTTTTTAAGTAATTTTTAAGGAGCCATAAAAACTATTAAAAATACTACTTTATCGCGTTTTATGGAACTAATTCAGATCCAGCATACAAGATATCTATCTGTAAGCCTAAAGCCGTTTTATATTGGACCAAAAACACTTTTTTAAACTCGGGGATAACACGATAAAGGGTCGAATGATTATTATTTCCATCGTGGTCCTAACTCATTCCAGATCTTATCCTACACATAGAGAGAGAGGCAATGGGTTCTATCCACTGCTACCCAATTTTTCAGCTTGGTGGACTGGGGACCTGTCTGTAAAGTGTTCTGTCCAAATACACTACCCGCCTTCGATGGGGCTCGAACCCGCAACTTCCAGATTACAGTTAATAACACCGTGAAATTGACAAGATGAATTATTTTTGAATGATTTAGGAATGGAATTGAATTAGTGTGTGGAGCCTTTTGAGTGAATTTAATGGGAGGAAATCCTATACCGTAAATTTTGTTCAGGATGAACAAAATTAGCGATATTAATTACCTCCCTTTAATAAAATATGGATACAAGTTATATAGATTGCTTCCTATTTCTTAAAAAAAACCTACGAGGCGTTTATTATTTGAACTATGTCAGTGAAATCGCGTTTTTTTCACTATCAAAATTTATTTTGAATGAAGTTGTTGATTCTTTATTTTTCAATGGGTTTGGGCGTTTTTAAATGGTTTGAGTGAGTGTTTGGAATGAAAGAATGGAGCGCTGAGTGAGCGATTTAGAAGGTTTTGATTAAGGTGAATGTCAATTTTGCGATGTAACTAGCTGTACGAGTCTAGCGCGCTTACCACTCGGCCAACGAGCTAGACCACTCGGCCAACGAGCCAGACCACTCGGCCAACGAGCTAGACCACTCGGCAAACGAGCCAGACCATATGGCCAACGAGCCAGATCACTCGGCCAACGAGCCAGACCACCCGACCAACGAGCAAGACCACTCGGCCAACGAGCCAGACCACTCGACAAACGAGCCAGACCACTCGGCCAACGAGCCAGACCACTCGGCAAACGAGCCAGACCACATGGCCAACGAGCCAGACCACTCAGAAAACGAGCCAGACCACCCGACCAACGAGCCAGACCATTGGCCAACGAGCCAGACCACTCGGCAAACGAGCCAGACCATTGGCCAACGAGCCAGACCATTGGCCAACGAGCCAGACCACTCGGCAAACGAGCCAGACCATTGGCCAACGAGCCAGACCACTCGGCAAACGAGCCAGACCACTCAGAAAACGAGCCAGACCACTCGGCCAACGAGCCAGACCATTGGCCAACGAGCCAGACCACTCGGCAAACGAGCCAGACCACTCGGCCAACGAGCCAGACCACTCGACCAACGAGCCAGACCATTGGCCAACGAGCCAGACCACTCGGCAAACGAACCAGACCACTCGGCAAACGAGCCAGACCACTCGGCCAACGAGCCAGACCACTCGACCAACGAGCCAGACCATTGGCCAACGAGCCAGACCACTCGGCAAACGAGCCAGACCACTCGGCAAACGAGCCAGACCACTCGGCTTACGAGCCAGACCACTCGGCCAACGAGCCAGACCACTCGGCAAACGAGCCAGACCACATGGCCAACGAGCCATACCACTCGGCAAACGAGCCAGACCACTCGGCAAACGAGCCAGACCACTCGGCCAACGTGCCAGACCACATGGCCAACGAGCCAGACCACTCGGCCAACGTGCCAGACCACCCGACCAACGAGCCAGACCACTCTGCCAACGAGCCAGACCACATGGCCAACGTGCCAGACCACCCGACCAACGAGTCAGACCACTCGGCAAACGAGCCAGACCACTCGGCAAACGAGCCAGACCACATGGCCAACGAGCCAGACGGTTTAGGGTCAAAAAGGCCCAATGACAAAATGGCCCGGTGTACAAAAAGGCCCAATGACAAAAAGGCCCGGGTCAAAAAGGCCCAGTCCAAAAAGGCTCACAATGAAAAATTACCAAAAAGGCCCACTGTCAGAATTGAATAAAAGATGGTTAAAATGTGATATCATAGAGAGTCGACATTTGGTTATTGCTTGAATTGAAGCTTTGTAGCATCAATCCCTATCCTCACACCTGTTAAAGTTCATTTTAAGCTAAGATATTTTCACTTATGGATGGTACATTTTCTTGACCAACAAGTTGACATAAAATTGTTAATTCATGATTGACATTTGTAGAAATATTTTTATCCATTTAGTGTTTCAAATCAGAAACCAGAAGAATAAACAATAGGATTTTTTTTACTTCTACTTCTATTTGATACTGCTTTCCAGTGAATACTGACTGTAACTAGCTTTGTCTGGGAGCAGTTATTAGTAAAATTTAGAGTCAAATGATTTAACAATAAGGTGTAATATTTAATCATCAACATATACGGAAGCATTGCTCGTTAAGCTATGTTGGCAAATTTGTCACATTCAATTAAGACTGGGCCTTTTTGGACTGGGCCTTTTTGGTCAACTTTCACAGTGGGCCTTTTTGACACGGGCCTTTCTGTCCCGGGCCTTTCTGTCACTGGGCCTTTTTGACCCGACACCAGCCAGACCACTCGGTCAACGAGCCAGACCACATGGCCAACGAGCCAGACCAATCGGCCAACGTGCCAGACCACCCGACCAACGAGCCAGACCACTCGGCCAACGAGCCAGACCACATGGCCAACGTGCCAGACCACTCGGCAAACTAGCCAGACCACTCGGCCAACGAGCCAGACCACTCGGCCAACGAGCCAAACCACTCGGCCAACGAGCCAGACCACATGGCCAACGTGTCAGACCACTCGGCAAACTAGCCAGACCACATGGCCAACGTGCCAGACCACTCGGCCAACGAGCCAGACCACCCGACCAACGAGCAAGACCACTCGGCCAACGAGCCAGACCACATGGCCAACGTGCCAGACCACTCGGCAAACTAGCCAGACCACTCGGTCAACGAGCGAGCAAATGTACTCTTAGAAGCATCGATTCTCTGTTATATCTTTTTTTTCTTACTTAAACTCGAATGCGAAAATGTGACTTATGATTGCAATGTAGGTGTCGAAATGGCGAAATTTTCCACCATTTCTTGTAAGTTCAGAAAATAGACCAATCGGTTGTGTACATGTATCGTATTTGATACGGATAACAACATCGTAAAATCTATGAGGTAAATGATTTTGGAATGATATATCAATTAAATTGAATGAGTGTGTGGAGCGAGTTTTGGGTGAATTTAATGGGAGGTAATACAATATCGCAAATTTTCTTCCGGGTGAACAAAATTAGCGATATTGATTACCTCCTTTTAATAACATATAATTATATTAATATATACATACAAGTTTTATACATAGCTTCCTATTTCTTCAAGAACCTATGAGACGCTAAAAATTTGAATTATGTCGGAGAAATCGCGATTTTTCTCTTTCAAATTGATTTTGAATGTCGTTGTTGATTCTATACTTTTCAACGGGTTTGAGCATTTTTGAATGGTTTGAGTGAGTGTCTAGCATGAGTGAATGGAGCGCTGAGTGAGCGGTTTAGAATGGTTTTGAATGAGGTGAAAGTCAATTTCACGATGTTATCAACTGTACATGTATTGTATTTGATACGATTAACAACGTCGTTAAGTCGACAAGGTAAATTATTTTGGAATAAATTTGAAATGAAATTGAATGAGTGTGTTGAGCGAGTTTTGAATGAAATTAAAGGGAGCTAATACATTATTAAAATTGTCAAAATTGAACGAATATTTTTTGCCACACTTTAAAATGATCTCTATTCTTTCCAAATGATGTGTCTTCACAAACTTATAAGGCGCCTGGAAACCCACACCGGTCAAGAGATGTTTGTTAAACATTTAGCCCTCGATAAAAAAAAAAGGTCAAAGGCATATTCTTTGTCAATCAACAAAGGGAAATAACTCACAAGCTATGATGAGACCTATCCACCAACGAAGTTTCATGATTCTAGCTTGCATACTTTTTGGGACGAAAAAAAAAAAAAAAAAAAAACGGTCTACGGACGGACCGACCGACTTATCGACAAGTGCATAGCAATTGGGGCATAATAATCGCGGAAAAATGATAAACTTCAATGAATTGCGATTGTTTCGAACAATTTCTAAATGTTTTTGATTTGTTTAATGGTTCGAGTATGTGTATTCGAAATGAATGGATGAAGCGCTAAAAGAGTGATTTAAAAGAGTTTTGATCAAAGCGATTGTAAAATTCACTGTTACTTCCTGTATATGTAGATTTTGTGCGGTTTATATTCTATTATAATATGACCGACGTCGCGGGAGTGAAATAAACCCGTTGAAAATTTTTGATATTACACGGGTGTTATTACACTAGTGGTATTACTATGCAAATGAGCCCAGAGCGAATTGCAACACTATCATGTAACCGCGAAAATGACGTCATAATATATATATATTGTGACGTCAGTTTTAAACGGCGTTATAAGTTTCGCGGAAAAATTGAAATGTTGAAGAATTTTGACGATTTTTCGTAAAATTCGGGTAATATTATAAATAGAATATAAAATTTGTGCTCATAGAATATCGAATTTATTAAACTCGTCATCTATAAACAGATAAAAACTCGGCACAGCCTCGTTTTTATTTGTTTATAGATGACGAGTTTAATAAATTCGGTATTCCATGACTACTCATTCAATATCCTCTATATATAAAATCCCGACCTCAGTTTTGAAAATACGCCTATAGTTGTCTTAACTGATTCGTCTTGATCAAACAAAAATTTGCTACTACAATTAGGTTTTTGCAGCCGAATACGTTTTGCTCGATCACTGAATATTGACATCTGTCATGATATACAACGTAGGCAAAAATCAGGCGATGATGCCTGATCGATACTTTTGAACCTTCATGTCGGTAATTTGTATGAACAAATATTAGCCCACGACTAACTCTTTGGCGTTCCGGCAGAATTCAACTTTGTAAAAACAAAACCCCAGTTTCTACAATGTTTTCATTTAAAAAAGACAAAGTTGTTGTTTTTTCAGCCCAAATTTTTGTCTTTATTTATCTTTTTTACACAAGACCATTCATCAAATATGTTTTTGGCCAAGGGTTGGAATTACTCACTCTAAACAACCACACATATCCCCTTTCTAACGAGCCGGCTCAACTGATCCAAAACAACGGGTGGAATGTAATTATACAGAAGAAATGACATGAGCTGCAGGTCATATTGAATTACAAAATAAATTAGCTTCTATAAATTGACCACCGTAGGTGTTGAATCTTGATGTATCATTGTTGAACATCAAAATGAGCTTTATGATTGTTATTGACGTTTCATTTGATAACAGGATACCGGGACATTTTCTAGTTCCTTCATAGATTTTGCTATTAAACCAAGAATAGGCCCACGTAACTGGCATCAATGCATCGTTGTTGGCATTCGGAACACCACTCGGCCAATCTCACGATCAACCTCGGATGTACATAGACGGACTTTTTTTTTTAAAAAAAAATACGGGAAAATCCAGGAAAAACTTGATGACGTAAGTTGAAATGGCGTTAGCCCTCGAAACTTTGAGTTAAAACATTCGACGTCGCCAACACTACTCGTTAAAATCACTGACGTGAAACCATCGTATCCTAATATAAATATCTTTAAATTTCCTAAATAACGGCTGAAAAAATCTTAATTTTTGAGAATGATTCGTCATTCTCAAAAATTAAGATTTTTCAGTCGTTATTTACTGTAAAGATTTAAATCTACAGTGCTAGTTTTTAAGTTGGAATGCGGAGCAATTCCAACTTAGATTTAACAAAACCGCAAAATGAGCACAAGATAAATTCATTTCGGGTTTTTTGAGAACACACATCACGTGAACAGGATGTGAATACACTTCGGCCTATTTTGTATATCACAACTTTACACAGACATACAGTTTATTTCATCAAAAGGAAATAATCCTGTACAATTACACAACTATCACTTCATGTATATTATTAACACGCTAATTCATGATTTAAACGATATTTATTAAAATTTGCGTACGAATTTCCTAGTATCACATATTTACATTACTATATTTGGACATCATGTGATAAGTCAAGTCAAATAAGATCAGCTATTGAAAATAGCTATAGCTTATCACGTGATCTGCTTATTTGGCAATGTCGCGATCAGGTTTCTTAGTATTGTGGACATAGCACAGGCCAATTACGTGATCTGCTTATTTAGTATTGTCGCGACCTATTTTCGTAGAACTATGTTATTGCTTCTTTTAAAGGTATAGTTTCTCTTTCTGAACGACCTTATCACACATTTAACTTATGACAAATTGTTATATTGTACATTTCTGTCTACAGTTACGAAATAAAAATCTTTAGTTTTTCTAAGAGTGAAGATACACTTTTAAAGTTAATAAATATTTTTGCAACATATGAATTTGTCGTTTGTTTTCCGCCATATTGCAGTTATCTACATGAATGTTTCATCGTCAAAGCCCAAAATTCATCAAATGAAATCCTGGCCACCACATCTTTAATGGAAATATGAATATCTTTGCCCAATTGCATTCCATCACCAAAATAACTTGCCATTTGAAACAGACCTACTAGTTTTAATTCTTGCACATCAACACGTTTAAGAGCACCATCATACAGTTAGTTACATCGTGAAATTGACATTCATCTCAATCAAAAACATTCTTAATCGCTCACTAAGCGCTCCATTCATTCATTCATTTCAAACACTCACTAAAACCATTCAAAACTCTCAAAATTATTCAATAAATAAGATCAACGTGTACATTCAAAATAAATGAAGCATTTTAGAACCAAATCGCGATTTCACTGACATAATTGAAATTTAAAGCGTCTGATTGGTTCTTAGCGAAATATAAAGCTATTGGTGGAACTCTCGTGCATTTTTTTTATTAAATGGAGGTTTTACATAGCGCTAATTTTGTTCATCCTGAACAAAATAAACGACATTTGATTCCCTTTCTTAAAATTCACTCAAAACTCGCTCCGCTCACTCATTTAACATCATTCCTTAATCACTCCAAAATCGTTTACCTTATCAATTTTACGATGTTATTAACTATACCCCCAACTCAGAAGTAGAGGAGCACATATTGATTTCATCATGTCTGTCTGTCAGTCCATTGACCTTTTGCTTTCCGTTAGCTAAACGGAGAAGCAATTGACCTGCAATAACGAAACTTTTACACAAATATTGACCATGACCCAAAGAAATACCCTTTTGTTTCGGGGTCATACATGTCACGGTCAAAAGTTACCTTGAACTGTTAACAGTTCCCACTCTAACTGAACAACCAATTGACCCAAATTATAAAACTTGACACAAATGTTGTCAATGACCCAAGAAAGTGCCAAATTTTGGAGTCACGAAGGTCGAAGTTACAATTGAAGTTCGTCCAAGAATTGTCTTGCGATTCCAACTCTTGAAGTAAAAGACTTCCCTGCGAAAAAAAGCTTTTCATCAAGGACAAAGCGCTTGTTGAGGTCCACTTTGCGACAATTCTAATTAAAAATGTAATTGATAACTCTTGATGGAAAGAAAAATAACATAGAAACTGTTTTGAGTGTATAAGTGTCCGCCTCTGCGTCCATATGTCGGCTGTATGGTCCATATCATTTTCTTCCCTTTTTAGCTCACCTGATCACTACGTGCTCACCCTGACCCTGACTCCGACGTATGTCGTCAACTTTCTTTAAAACTTCTTCTTCTCCGAAACCGCTGGGCCGATTTCAATAAAATTTTGACAGAATGTTCCCTGGGTGACCTTCTTCAAAATTTTTTCGCTAAATTCTGATAACCCACAAATATGGGGCGTGGTAGGGCGGGGCTTATTTTGAGCCAGAAATCTTTGAACGACATCTCCTCCTGAACCACTCGTCCGATTTCAATGAAACTTTACTAAAACATTCCTGGGGTGACTTTTTTAATAATTGTTCGTAAAATTGAGAATGGCCCATAAATATGGGCGTGGCAAAGTGGTGCTTATTTTGATCCTGAAAACTTTGAACAACATCTCCTCCTGAACCACTGGGCCTATTTCAGTGAAACTTTTCCAGAATGTTCCTAGGGTTACCCTTTTAAAAAATTGTTTGCAAAATTTTGATTGGCCCATAAATATTGACGTTGCAGGGCAGGCCTAATTTTGACTCAGAAATCTTTGAATGAAATCTTCTCCTGAACCACTGGGCCAATGTCTGTGAAACTTTACCAGAATGTTCCTTGGGTATCGCTTTTGGCTAATTGTTCACGACATTTTGATTGGTCAATAAATATTGGTGTGGCAGGACGGGACTTATTTAAGCCAAGGACCTTTGAACGACATCTCCTCTTGAACCACTTGGCCGATTTCAATGAAACTTTACCAGAACGTCTCTTTGGAGACCATCTTCAAAATTAGTTTGCAAGTTTTGATTAGCCCATAAATATGAGCGTGGCAGGGCAGGGCTTATTTTGAGTCCCCTCTGTAAATAGTGGGTGGACAGGGTCTATTATCACTGTTTATTCATCGAATTATATTTCCTTTCAACAATTAGGCAAATTTGAATGAAACTTTGCCAGAAAGTTTCTTGGATGAGATCCACTAGACAAATCAGATTCAGGATAGCGGTTTAGGACCATTTTGACCCTCTTGTTATAATTTTTCTTCCATCAGTTGCAGGCCTTTATAGCGAATCAGGGGTTTAAGCGTCTCTCGTTGTTGAAATACATTGATTTATTTACGCCCGGCAAAAGACGAGACGTATTATGTGATCACCTGTGGTGGGCGGGAGGCGTGAGCTTCGTTTGTGGCTTGAGGTCACCGTCTCTTGAACGCATTCCAACTTATCAGTACTTTCAGTACTTTGATTCTTACACTGTTTCCGCCTAACAAAATGCACGAATTTGTTACATACCCATCCGCCTAACATACATCCGAGGTCTGTTGTAGTTTACGGAAATGGCCGAGTGATTTTCCGAATGCGTTGATGGCTGTAAAAAATACCATATAAAGCTGTAGATGGTTTAAACCTATTTATTTTACATCGATTGGGAACAAGTTCTTACAACTTATATTAATATCTCTCGATTCTGCTTCCTTGAAAAATTTACCAGTACTCGCGCCGAATGTATGGATCAATTAAAGAACCAAGATCGATAGCCATTCCCGTAAATCGAACTCAGGACCTTTGATTTAAACCTATTTATTATACATCGATTGGGAAACAAATTCTCACAATAAGTATTAATCCCTCTCGATTCTGCTTCCTTGAAAATTCACCAGTACTCGCGCCGAATGTGTTGGTCAATGAAAGAACCAAGATCGATAGCCATTCCCGTAAATCGAACTCAGGACCTTTGATTTAAACCTATTTATTATACATCGATTGGAAAACAATTTCTCACAATAAGTATTAATCCCTCTCGATTCTGCTTCCTTGAAAATTCACCAGTACTCGCGCCGAATGTGTTGGTCAATGAAAGAACCAAAATCGATAGCCACTCCCGTAAATCGAACTCGGGACCTTTTGGTCAAAGACCGACGTTCTACCTCTAGACTACCTCACCGACTAACCACATATCAAGCTCCAAGATGGTAACCAGATGTTTTCGTTTTCGTGTCTTGGTATTATAGTGCCAAGTAAATGACTTTGTAAACTTTGTGTTAAAGCAATAGTTGATAGGCAGCCAGTTTCAGATGAAATTATGATATTCAACATTTAATACAATATACGTGACATTTCTGGAAAGGAGAAAAGGCCGTAGAAGAAAAACTTTCCTTTTTTCTTTGATATCTTAATGCATTATACTTACTAAAAGGTCCTTCCATCTGTTTATCTTTCTTAATTTAGCAAAATAGTTTTCCCAACAACTTTAAACCACATCACTAGAGAAAATATATTTTCTATTGGTCCAAATTAATGGAATAATGAAGCCATGATTCAAATTGGATTTAAAATGACAAATTAGAATAAAAAAAGTTAGAATAGTATAATTTAAAATGTTTCTCTTTCATCAAACTAAATGCAATATGACAATAAGGATAAATGACGAATAAAAGTGACCAGTTTGAAAAAGAGAATCTTAGAAATGAAATGTTTTTTGTCTTATCGGCTATTTTATGGTACCCCCCACCTACGCAGAAAAGGGGGTATATTGGTTTCACCATGTCTATCTTTCCGTCTGTCCATCTGTCTGTAGTCCTATTCGTTTTCATACTCTAACTTAAGAACCAATTGACCTAGAATCATGAAACTTCATACAAAAGCTGCTTATGACCAAGCATGCCAATGCCCTTATTCATGTCATCTTGACTAAGATGTTGCCTTAAAGACATGTCTGCCATATTAAAATGGAAACTGAATGTATAAGTTGCTATAACGTTGTTGAAAGCTCGAAAAATGGTCCAACGTGCTTTAAGATACAAGGTTGAATGAAACACGTTTTTGGGGGTATGCCTTTTCACAGGCTCCTTGTGCATAGTATACATGCAAAATCTACATGTTGGCTACAGGGTCATCAAGTCGGAATATTTACCCTTCTTTGTGTAAAAGAAAACAATATACTCATGTTCAAAAACTTGTTCAAGAAAATAGTCCTTTTACCAATTTTAGAACTTGAAATATCATTTAGATTCATAAACATTTACTAAATTGCTGGGACATTTAAAAAACAGTTCATTATATAAAACTCTTTAACCAGATTTAGATATTGAAATGTCATTTAAAACGAGAACTGCTTGTTGTTCATGAATTTTCATTGAAGTTGAAGAACATTCAACAATCAGTTCTTGGTTAGTTTTCCGAAGGGAAGCATTGAAATTCTATTTAGACAATATATTCTGTATGCCTGCATAAAATTATACATATCATCACATTCAAGTAATAATAGTCAAGTTTATGTGAAAATTAATTCAAGACTGACCATAATACTGTAAATGGTAACTGATCGACTGTTTGTTTGAATTGGGTTTAACGCCAAATATAACAATTTGTAACTGTTTTGGAACAAAGAGTCTAGTAAATGCAGTCATTCTGTCAATGTCGGCGTAGATGTTAGCGAAGTGGTAAACATAGGGGTGGTGTTGACATTCAGAAAGTACAATTTGTGTGAAATCAAATTTAAAATTTCCTTGGAAATCGTTATTCAATGGATTTGACCTACGTTAACCAAAGGCTTGATTTTTAACAGATCAAAATAGTATTTTGCAGTCTGATAAAGATTCGCCCAAGATGCATATATTATGTGAAATGTTGATGAAAACTATCATTTACTCAGAAAATAATATTCAAAGTTTTCACTTATAAAAGTCATTTTCATGACATACTCTGTTTATAATTTTATCTTCTTATGAAATTTTTTGCAAAAGATTTATTATAAAAGGTCACCTTAGAATCGTATTGTGTGTTTTAATTGAAATCCATCAAGTATTTATGAGAAAGGTAACTTGCATTCATACATACACTTGTAAGGAAATTAAGCTCATCTCATTAAAGATATGTTTTTCAACCAATCAATAATTTTGGAACTAATCTGAAAGAGGGTCTCCCAGTGTCAATTCGTGTTTAATTTATTGAATCTGTCCTGATTTTCCCTTTTGTTAAAAAGAAACTAGAGCAGCTTGAGCAGCTTAACCACTCCACGGCCCTGAATCTACCAATATGATTAAATGAGAATTTAAGCGAATAAATGAATGAATATTTATTTCAGGTAAATAAGTATTTTTAAGTGTCACATGCTGAAATATTTCTGCCAAGAGAAATTTATGATCAATGAATAATATTTTTCAAAGTTTACATTATATATAACATACAGAGAAATGACCTCCGCCCCCAAAATGACGTATCTTTCGTCTAAACACAATACAATGTATTTTTTGTAGTCTTGAAAAAGATCACCCAAGAATCACTTAAGTGAAATTTTGTTGATAACCATCAGTAAGATTCTTAGAAAATGATTTATAAAGTTTCCACTACGTAACATATAGAGAAATGACATCGGTCCATAAAAAAGATATATATCATCTGATCATAATATTTTTGTAGACTAACAAAAGGTCACACAAGGATCACCTAAGTGAAATTTGGTTGATATCTATCGGTTAGATTCTGTGAAAATGTTTTTCAAAGTGTACACTATTTTACATTGAGAGAACTGACCTCCGCCTATAAAAGACTTGTTTTTCATCTAATCCCAATAATTTTTTGAGCCTTGTTTTTCATTGGATCAAAAATCCTTGAACACCTTTGAGAGAGGGTCATCCAAGGCTCTTTCCTGTGAAGTTCGATTGAAAATCATCCAGTAGTTTATGATGAGAAGATTTTTTAAGAAAAAGTTTACGGACGGACGCAGGACGGGCGCTGCCAATCGGGAACCTTCGGCGATTCTACGGAATAGACCTCGTGAATAATACGGGCGCAGCCATGAAAGCGCGTCATTTCGCACGTGGGCTTATATGACGTCACAAACATAAACTATCCGCTAAGGATGACGTCTCATAAAACAAAATCAAGGAAAGAATAAAAATGGGCATATCTTAATTTGATAACAAAACGCAGTGTCTTACTGCGTTTTGTTATCAAATTATGATATGCCTTAAAGATCTCGAAACTGATGATGATCGGAAAGAATTAATAAAATGTGATTTTCTTCATGCGTATTAACCGAAGTACCACCAGGAGCCGAATTACCTAATAAATGACCCAAAATTACTACACTTACGTCCGAGGTACTTTTCAAGTTACGGAAAAGTCCGAGCGATGTTCCGAATGGGGCGCTGCACCATTTTAATAGCCCGAGTGGCCTTCGGCCAGTGGAGCTAAACAAACCACAGACTTACATGGACAGACAGACGGACGCATGCCAGGCACAATCTAAATAACACTGGTACCCTGTTGGCCTTTGGTCAGTAGGGCAAATATGACGAAGATTTTGTATTGTTGATTCCAGTTTCTCAAGCTTAAAACCTTGAAAATAAGTTTGGCTGAAACTCGATTAGATGAACACAATAAATCTTTCTTTTGGATTTTCTTAAATTACATTCCTGGCTTATCAGTAAACATACCATGAAGACATTATTAGCCTCCTGGGGTGATTTCATGGTCAGTGTTATGTCATTAACTGACCATGGAAAATTGATGAACCGTTATTAATTTGGTGGTTCTGAGGGGTGAACTGTCGGCTGTTCGCTAGAGTGTGTAGAATTGTTTTAGGTTTGAGCTCCACCGGCATCGAGGTTCGGTTATGAGCAACACACATTAAAGATAGCTTAAGTATCCTACGCTATAGACTTGTGTAGTGGAGGGTGTTTAGTACTGCCCCTATCTCAGGGTCGTGAAACATATGAACGAAAATTTACAGAAAACAAAACTTACAGATAAATGACTGTCAATGACAGCATGCATCTATAACATCTATGTATAAATCATAGTTAAGATAGTAAATAAAGAGTTCGGTTATTTCAAAGGGCAGGGAAAGGTAAAAATTTGATTAAAATATGAACGTGATTATAATATAATGTAGATATATATCATCATCATGCCCGGTTGAAAACGTGAGTACATACATAACCTTTGGTATGGGCATCGACAAGTATTGGATATAACGAGAAAATAACCGTTAGATTGTCATTTGATAATATCACCGCCAAATCAGTGAAATTATCTAATACTTATACCTTGGCATCATTCATTTTACTTTATTCGACGTATCTGAGCGGAGCCCAATCGCACATTCTCAATAAGACGGAACATTTAGACACAGGCTTGTTTTCTTCATATCAAATTGAAACAGACGTGACTAGGGTTCTAGCTTCGAGGAAAAAAAAGCTCCATGTTAAACATCTTTTTATTGATAGCTTTTAATGGTGTCTTGAAAAGGAGAACAACCAAAAGCTCAAAGATGCTCAATTGTGTAAGTGTGATGCCTCATAAAGATGAATGAAACATACGTGATGTAACATACGTGATCTTTTGAACATATTTGGGGGACAAATAACCCTCAAAAGTTCGAAACATTCGTTTTTCGTTGTTTTTTTTTCTTGGTATTAAGGGTCATAGTTGATGTAAACACTCCCGAAGAGAGGATGTCGTCCTTATGATTTGCACTGTATTTACCTAAATGTGCTACAAAAGGCTTATTAACTGGATATAGCTCAAATCTATTAGCAATTCAATTTGAATAGAACACATCATTTGACCAAATTTCCTTTGTACATTAAATATGAATTTATACACAAGGGAATATATTAGTCTTGCTCCCTTAGATCGGACCATCTATTAAAAACATTGAAACAAACGTTACCATGTGTAACATATGTTTCAAAAGAGGATAATTTTGAAATATTTTGTAGGGAATTAGCTAATTGTGTATGAATCAAAATGTAGCTTTTGTTGTTCACATTTACATTTACAAACAATAACCTTCTTTTATTGTTCTTCAAGTAATTGCTTCCAGTTATATCATACACTAGTTTGGAGTTGCCGGTAAACCGCACAGTCATTCTTCTGGATTTGAAAATCAAGCTTTCCAAAACTCAAAAAGTTCGAGTAAGTTTTGAAAAAACAACACGTAGATTTTCGCAGATGTTTAAAGATTAAGTCGGAAAAATAAGACCCGTTCTGCAATGGAAAGAATTAAATTTTCTTCCACAAAATATACCGCGTGTCGGACATCCATTTCACAAATGCGACCGTTTTCGAAATCCTCCTTTTCAATCGAAATATCTCAAAAGTAGATTTTATTGGTCTAAGATTATTGTAAATGAATCCTTTGTTATTAAAATTTATTAGAATCATATCAATGAGACGGTTCTGTTGAGTTTTAACAAAATAGGATTATTGAGAAATTCCAAATAGCATACACCTTCAATCAAAATTATGTTTCAAATTTGTTAAACAAAACATGTAGGCCTACTAAGAGGCCATTCTCTTTAACGAACGCTATTTGGTGGTTCCATATGCATATGTTAAATAGTCGCTGAATGCATTTTTAGCTCACCTGAGCACAAAGTGCTCAAAGGAGCTATTGTGATCACCTTTTGTCCGGCATCCGTGCATCGTCAGTCGTCCGTTAACAATTTCTTTAAACGACATCTCCTCCTAAACTACTGGGCCAATTTACACCAAATTTTACAGAAATGTTCCCTAGGTGGTCCCCTTCCAAAATTGCTAAAAGAATTGAAATCGGTGACAAGATGAAAATTTAAGAAATCTTTAAAATTCTTCTTCTTTAGAACAAGTTGTCATACAGCCTTGAAATTTGGCATAGATGATCAGCTCATAGACCTGGATTAAAATAGCTAAAATCATATCTGTTGGGTCACCAGGTGCGGAGCACTTGGAGGGGAGTTCTTTGAGTCAGAATTTTGTAATCTTTAACCTTCTTCTTCTTCTGAATAAGAAGCCCTACAGCCTTCATATTTGGCATGGATAAGCTCATAGACCTTAATAAAAACAGCTAAAATCACATCTGTTGGGCAGCCAGGTGCGGAGCATCACGGGGAGGGGGTAGTACTTTTGTGAAACTTTTGTAATCTTTAACCTTCTTCTTCTTCTGAACCAGGAGCCCGACAGATTTGAATATTGTCATAGATGATCAGCATACGAACCTTTAAAAAAATAGCTAAAATCATGACTGTAGATTCTCCAGGTGCGCAGCACCAGGGGGGGAGGGTAGTACTTTTGTGAAAATTTTAACCTTCTTCTTCTCTGAACAACAAGCCCTACAGACTTGAAAATTGGCATGAAGGATCAGCTCATAGACCTCAATAAAAATAGCTAAAATCATGACTGTATTGCCACCAGGTGCGGAGTACCAGGGGGGGGGAGGGTAGTACTTTTGTGAAAATTTTGTAATCTTTAACTTCATCTTCTAATGAACCAGGAGCCCTACAGACTTCAATATTGGCATGGATGATAAGCATATGGATATAAAATAAAATAGCTAAAATCGTGAATGTAGGGCCACCAGATGCAGAGCATTAGGGGGAGGGGGTAGTACTTTGGATCAATTTTGAAATCTTTAACCTTATTCTTCTCCTGGATCAGGAACCCTACAGACTTGAAAATTGTCATGGGTGATCAATATATTGACATTAATGAAAATAGCTAAAATCATGACTGTAGGGTCACCAGCTGCTGAGTGTCTTGGGGAGGGGGTAGTACTTTGGGTCATTTTTGAAATCGTTTAACTTCTTCCAATGAACAAGGAGTCCTACAGACTTGAAAATTGGTATGGATGATCAGCATATGGACATTAATTGAATTAGCTAAAATCATGACTGTAGATTCACCAGGTGCAGAGCATCTTGGGGGAGGGGGGAGTGCTTTGTTGAGAATTTTGAATCCCTACAGCCTTTATATTTGACATGGATTGATCAACTCATTAAAGAAAACTTTAAAAGTCTCAGACTCAGCCTGTATATCTGGCATAGATTAGCTGATCAAAGAACTTTTATGAAAAAAGCTTAAATAAATATTGACCAGGGGAGGAGCAGAGGGGGGGGGGGATTATTTCAAATGTTATCTGATTGAATAAGTGAAAATCTCTTTTTCTGTGGTTGTATGGACATACATAGGTAATGAAGCTTTTTTCTCAGGTGAGCGACCCAGGGCCAACGGTCCTTTTGTTTATTGTCTTCTCCCCTGGAAGCTTACAAAACAGCCGCTTACTCAAAATTGTTTTAATGGGAAAATAAAACCAACTTTTTAACCAATCAGAACACACACATGTTATGGACACAACTAAAATTTAATTATTACGGTAAATATAGTCTACGTAAAGGATCGACACTGGGTTACCGATGACGGATAAGCCATACCTCAAGACACGTACAATGATTTGGCATATATCGTACAGGTATTGCAGGGTTTGACACTATTTTCTTTTTGAAATCAGCCTGAAGGACATGGACCCGCTTTCACTAAACATCTTACGACAAAATTTATCGCAAGTCAAAATCACGAATCGTATCTGGTGTTTTCATTAATTGTTAGAATCTACCATGCAATATCTCATTGAAATCGTCTTTGAAAGACGATTCCAATGAGATGATGCATGACACAACTCGATATTTAGTTATTTCTGTAGAAGCAATTTAAAATTTTTGCTCACGCAAAAAAATCGTAATATGTTTAGTAAAACGGGTCCATGTACTTTTTAAATCTTACTGGTCCTTCCTGATAATAACAGGCCATTTATGAAAATTATATTTATTTTTTATCAATTTAAAGAGATTTTCCTTTCAAAAAGATTGTGAGAAAAGAAGAAATTGCTGGGTATTGTTTCTAAAAAAAGACAATGAACATCGATCATATCTATAGGACGAGACGTATATTGAACCTAAAAAGTCTTATAAGCCTTAGATATAAAGTGTTTGAACTAATGTTTAGTATTCGAAGATCCTGAGTTGACACATAGAAAGGATAAAACGCATTAAAACAAAAACGTAATCAATCTGTTTTAAGTTTTTCACTTGCCTCTTTTTGACAGGGAGTCCATGCATAAATGTAGCAGTTGTTTTCAAAAATAAAACCGGGCTGTGTATAGGTGTTTCTATTGCCTGATCGTACGATCTAGCTTTCATAGCGAAGTGATATAGTACTAGCTTTCGCTTACAGAGGACCTGGTAGTTGACAGTGGTACCAGTCTAATGTTTTGGTTCGAAACCCGACGGAGTCGAGTTTCTATCTGCGGGTTAAATTTTGCGCCCACGAGAAATAACCCAAATAAGGTGGTGGTTATGAAAAAGAAAATTGATGACGCTAAAAATATATACTGGGCATAAAAAAATTGGCGAACAAAATTTAATTTATTCTATTCTAAATAATACACTTCATTTTCAAAACTAATTTTATTCTGTTATATGCGTCCATCTTCCCTCAGCTTATTTTTATGAAAAGGAACGAAATTTTGTCAAAAGATACGGCTTCATAAAAAGAAAACCTAACATACCCGTAAAACAAATTGTAAATTGGTTTCACCAGTAACCCTGAATTTAAAGAATTATTGCACTATGAGCTTAACCCTTTTCTATTTACAAAATTTTGGACCTGTCCAAATTCAAAGGTTTTGCAGACGAAAATTAAAAGTGTGTTTAATATGAAAAATAACCATTCAGTAGGGTAGAAAATAGAGTGGAAAAAGAAGAAATTGCTTGTCAGAAGCAATTTCTTCTTTTTTCACAATGGTTTCTCAATCATAAAATCACAGGCACGTAAAAAGCAGGGATTAAACAGCAAAGGGTTTAAGCCACTGACAGTTCCAAGGTTGGGTTCCACTAGCATGAATAATCGCTTTACAGTGCCTCTTTATCCTTCTTATCCAGTGTTTGTGGCACATTTAAGGAATTCCTTTCCATTCTTCTGTTATCACATATACAAGCTCATCTTGTGATTCAGATATGCGTGAATTACATAGGTCGCTACGGTATTGAAGCTAGTTTTTCTCAATAGGTTTTATGCCGCTTTACAATCATTCAGTTATATCGCGGCGTATGGAGCACCTATCGATGGATTCCTGGTTTTACTCACACCAGCCCGAAGTTCCTCCCCCAGAGCTAGATCTAGAAGGAGGTATTTAGGATTTTATATCAAAGTCTTTAAATAATAATAGCATAAACCTAATGTAGTTGGTACTCATGAGAACCCCCCCCCCCCATCTTATCTGTTCCTCTGCCTCCCCCAGAACATTTCTGGTTTTTCTAGTTAAAATTCACTAGTCTTATCTCTTTATGTGTATAAATAGTGGAATATTTCTGTATTTCTGGAATTTGCACTGCTCCCTTCTTCCATTTTTTGACATCAAGATGTGTGCACAACTGCGATTATGCGTGCAGCTGGCTGCACCAATAGCAATTTTTGGAAATATATGAGACTGTATGTCATTTTAGTTAAATCGCATGTGCACTGCACACAGGGCCAACTTATTTCTGGTCCCAGTTGGACCCATTGTGTTTTTGCTTTTTTTTTCAGCTGGAAACCAGGTCTGCTTTCAGGATGACAAAACCGTTCAATTATACCCTGCTTTGCACGTTCACTTGCGTACAAAGTGGAACATTATTTGAAAACGGTTTGCAACATCTCTTCATCCTGAAATCAGGGCTGGTTTCAAGCTGAAATAACAACAACAGGACCCGGCCAGGTCTGAAATAATTTGGTCCACGGCCATTTCAAAGATCTGATTTTGTGAAATCAGTTTCAGTATCTTTGGAAACTTTCAATGGCTCAGTGTCAAACAGATGTAACTGCCTGTATGTTTATAGGCAGTTACAAGGGTTTCACACTGAGCGCTTTAGATAGCAACAGGAGGATTATGGCAAGATTTTGTGAATGCAGTCCAAAATGCTACCAACAGCAACAAGGGAGAAACAAGAGGACCCTGAGGGCCCTAATCGCTCACCTGATATTTCAAGTAAATTATCCTTAAGACTCCTTTTCCTGTGATATGGCATGAACCTTCCCATTTTCAACAGAGTTCATTCTTGTGACTGGCAAACATTTTGACCAAATTTCATGAAGATTGGACCTTACTTGTGGCGTCTCTTTTCTCATGAAATGGCAAAGATCCTTCCAGTTTTCAAAAGAGTACATCCTCATGACCTAACAAACATTCTGACCAAGTTTCATGATGATTGGACCATATTTGTGGCTTCTAGAGTGAAAACAAGGAAATTGTCTTTAAGGCCCCTTTTCCTGTGAAATGACACCGATCCATCCCATTTTCAATAGAGTTCATCCTCATGACCTAACAAACATTCTGACCAAGTTTCATGAAGATTGGACCATATTTCGATGGCTCAGCGTGAAACAGTTGTAACTCCCTATAAACATATAGGGAGTTACAACTGTTTCACGCTGAGCCATCGATTTGTGGCTTCTAGAGTTTAAACAAGAAATTTGTCATTAAGGCCCCTTTTCCCGTGATATGGCACAGATCCTTTCCATTTGAGTAATTTTTACAAGGGACCACCCTAGGAAAATTTCTGCCAAGTTTGGTTGATTTTGACTCATAAGTTTAGGAGGAGATGTTGTTTAAAAAAATTGTTGACAAAATTGTCATTAAGGCCTCTTTTCCCATAAAATGACACCGATCCTTCCCAATTTCAATAGAGTTCATCCTCATGACCTAACAAACATTCTGACCAAGTTTCATGAAGATTGGACTATATTTGTGGCTTCTAGAGTGTAAACAAGAAATTTATCATTAAGGCCCCTTTTCCCGTGATATGGCATGGATCCTTTCCATTTGAGCAAAATTTACAAGGGACCACCTAAGGAATATTTCTACCAAGTTTGGTTGATTTTGACTCATAAGTTTAGGAGGAGATGTCGTTTAAAGAAAAAGTTGACGCCGTGACGGACAGACGGACGCCGGACATTGATCGATCACAATAGCTCCCTTGAGCACTTCGTGCTCAGGTGAGCTAAAAATTGACAAAGATCACATGATACATAGGTCATTTTATTAAATGAATACATACAAAGCAATGTAAAAGTTAATTAATGTACTGATCTCTGACAAACAAACTTATTCAGTGTTCAAATAAACATACAGATCAGCCTTTGCATTTACATAGCCTGATAGGAGTCTATCTTCCCTGTGTAC
Source organism: Fragum whitleyi (assembly GCA_948146395.1). Taxonomy (NCBI): domain Eukaryota; kingdom Metazoa; phylum Mollusca; class Bivalvia; order Cardiida; family Cardiidae; genus Fragum; species Fragum whitleyi. The sequence goes on from OX411544.1 coordinate 65,187,496, forward strand.
TTAATCTTGAGTTTCAAAACCCTTTCCCACACAATCCAAATTGTCAATACCAATGTTTTTTGGGTTTTTTTTGAAAACATTGTAGACAAAATAGGAATATACTGAAACAAGCAATTTCTTCCCACAAAGACAGAGATTTTTTGAAATTCCAATAGCTTAAAATTTTGTCGTCTGTATCTTCTTTGAAATGTTTTCCTTTGATTTCCAAAGCTATTTTCTACAGCTGTGTCTTAAGGTAGTGGACATGTAAAAAATCTGCAACATTTCGGAGGTAATGAACTTTTAAAGTGTTAACTGAGGTTTCCTTATGATTCATTAGGACACCTCGGTCAACATTGTGAAAGATCATGAGTTCCGAAATGTTGAGGAACTATTAGGGATTGTCTACCTTAAAGTGTGTGTAAATTGGTTTAAAGTTTGTTCATCTCTTTCTTCATTTCCTTCTTTTAGATTTGACACTAGGACCACAGACTGAGAAAGGAAAACTTTATTGGAAGTGATGAAATTATATTGAGCATGCAATTTATTTATCATTTTCTACAACGAGTTTCTGCTTTCATTTTTGCAGGTTGGGGAAAAAGATATTAAGACTTAAAGTAAATTATTTGACTACAAAAAAATCTGCATTTTTTTCACAGCAAAGCATTTTTCTTTTAAGTCAAGAACAAAATGGCATATTATGTAATGAATATATTTAACAATTAAATAATTTATGCTGAGTTGAATTTTTATTAAAATCAAATATTTTTCATATCTACAGTATAGTTCAATCTATCTACAAATGTACAAGTAAAAATTAAACCCATGGCATGTTGAACCCAGAATATTCCAGCTTTGGTAGGAGGAATAGAAAAAGATCAGCCTACACATAAGTGCAGTCTGATCTTAAACTGCATCACCTGATCATCCTTTTTAATAGATAAACATATTTTGATTTCGTTTTTTTCAGCTCTTTGATCTTAAAGCAATTTTGCAGTTGATTTTATGCAGCATGATTCCTCCTCCACCTTATCAGGTCAAGAAAATAATTTGACCCAAAAGAAATTGTAGATACCCACAATAATTAAGTTACAAGATTTCCTGAGTCACAATCAAAGCCGCAACAAGGAAAATTTCAACAAATGCTGGGTGCCCCTTTTTCTATGATGATGCATAGTGTAAAAAATCTTGATATGGGCATGGTCACATGATGAGAAATATTTTGTGTGGTGTCCGTTGTCTAGAGGTAGAGCGTCAGCCTCTTGTCTAAAAGGTCCGGGAGTCCGATTCCCAGGAGCGGCTATCAATCTTGGTTCCTTCATTGACTCTCATATTCGGCGCAGGTACTGGTAAATTTTCCAGGAAGCAGAATCGAGCGAGATTTTGTCAAATTGTAAGAACTTGTTTCCCAATCGATGTAAAATAAATAGGTTTAAACCTAGAAATAATTTGTGGAAGTTTCATGCTAATCCATCAATCTTGTGTCACTAAGAATCGGATCTCGATATGTATGGATAGACAGACAGATAGACGGGAAGATGATACCAATAAAAGTACACCTTCTGCGGAATATAAAAAGCAGGTAAAGTAGGCTAAAACCAGACTGCATGTTTTTGCAGACTGGTCTTAGTCTTTATCTCATAACTATCCAAATATCCATATGATATTTTTTGTGATATAACATGAATATTTTTAGAACATTGACATAATGTGGTTATTTTTAGAAACATATAAGGCAAAAAATTGTATTTCTCTTAGAAACATTGACAAAAGCAAGGCAAATAGAGATTATAAGATAAATATAATACATACTTAGTGTATTGTAAGAAAAAAATATCTAACTCTCTTGTGGGAAATGATAATTCTCTCGGTATAGCCTCAACAATTATCAATTCTCCCAACCTTGTTAAATATTTTTTTTCCATACAATACACCAAGTATGTATTATATACAGTGAAACTTGTTTTAAGAAACCACTACTGGGACCTCCAAAACAGGGTCATTAAAGAAAATGGCCGCTTATCACATGTTGTTTTTTTAAACATAAGAAACATACTTTTTATTATTATTATATTATTGAGAAATTCACAAAAATCCCATGTTGTTAAAACTCAATAGAATCGTCTCATTGAGACGATTCTGGTGAGTTTCACCAACGTAGGATTCATTTTCAATATAATTGGACCAACTATAACTATTTCATAAGATATCTTAATTTAAAGAGGATGATTTTGAAAACGGTCGCTAAATAAAAATGGTTGCATAATAGACGATGTCGCTTGAGCAAGATTAACTGTATATACATTCTGCCAAAGATAAGTGTACAGCCGGAATATGCCATGAACAGCATAAGAAGGGTCTATCCAGCTCCATCCGGTATTTTCTATACAGTGCCTTCTATCTTGCTATCCTCTATCTGTCCTGTGGCGGGTAAATATACTTTGAAACAGAAATCTGTCCTGGCAAAGGAACTCTGAAAATACAGAATAGTTAAAATGTCATTGATAATCAATGAAAAATTTACAATATGATGTCTTAGTACGAAACAGTAAGTAGCTGACTATATGTTTATAGACCATTACATGTTTTGCACTGAGCATCGAATTATGGCCAAGCATTTACAAACCACATCAAGGGATCAGCACAACACTATTGTAAGTGTCCATAATTTATACAGTAAAACTTGTTTAAGAAACCACAAAACGGACCATCAAAAAGCCGTTACTAAAGAAAATGGATGCTTAATACACTTTTGTTTACAAAAAGGAACATATTTTTTTATTCAATATGCAAAATATTGCTAAATTCTCAATGACTATAAAATGTTGTTAAAGCTCAATCGAATTGTCTCATTGTGACAATTTAAATCTGGTGAGTTTTAAAACATAGGATTCATTTTCAATAATTTTTAGATCAACAATGACAACCTTTTAAGATATTTTGATTTAAAGAGGAGGATTTTGAAAACGGTCGCATAATAAAATTGGTCGCAAGATGGACTGTAGTTATATCTTGACAAGACCTTGACAAATATAATTGAGCCTGTGCCTTTCTGATAATTTGAAACATGTGTGAGTTGCAAACATCTAGCAGCCTAGAGAGTTCCACAGTACAACAGGAAGATCTGGTGGCCGTCTACACACATCTAGACTTGATCCATCTGCTTGGTTCACATTTCAAATTGTTGGAAATATCATGCACAGGCTCAATTAATATTTTGTGGCTTGTACAAATTCAAAAAGGAAGCAGATGAGAATGGAAAGTGAGTGCATTTTGAAAATTCCATTAGATAGAAAATATTGTGGAAAATAGAAATTGTTTTTCACAATGATTTATAAATTCAAATGGAAACAAAATTAAGGGAACTGACTTTGAATAGAAGCATGTGAGTAGGATAGGGTATACTTTGTCACTTAACCTTTGAGATTTTTCTTCCATTGTTTATAGTTAAAATATATTTCTGATTTCTTGTCCCTTTCTAGTGTATCCTAAGATCAGACTGGTCCAAAATGAAAAGGGCTACAGATGACAACAAAAAGTGAGAGTAATTGAAACTAGAACTGTCGCAGAGCAGACTTATACCCCCCACAAGCGCTTTGTCAAAATGCAAGTGCTATTAGTTTAGGATGTGTTTATAACAAATATTGAGGTCATATGCATGAAGTTTAATGATTATACCTAGCTCGGTTCTTGAATTACAGTCCAGAAATGAAAATTGAAAAAAATATTGACCTTGACCTATGTGACCCAAAAACAATAGGGCACTTCCTTGGGTCATAAGCGCATAAAGTTTTTATGATTCAAGGTGGTTTGGTTCTTGAGTAAGAGTCAGGAAACGAAAATTGAACAAAAACTGACTGTGACCTAGGCCTTTGTGACCCCAAAACAATAGGACACTTCCTTGGGTCATAAGGAACATTTGTATAAAGTTTCATGAATGTAGGTCACTTTGTTCTTGAGTTAGTCATGAAATGAAATTGAACAAAGGCTGACTGTGACCTTGACCTTTGAGACCCCAAAACAATAGGACACTTCCTTGGGTCATAAGGAACATTTGTATAAAGTTTCATGATTGTAGGTCACTTGGTTCTTGAGTGTGAGCCCGGAAAAGAAAATGTCTACGGACGGACAGATGGACGGACCAACGGATGGGCAGACAGACAACCATGGTGAAACCAATATACCCCCCTCTACTTCGTAGGTGGGGAGTATGATGAAACCATCCTATATATGTTTGTTAGAAAATACTGTGGGAAAAGGAGAAATTGTTTATTAGCAATTTCTTTTTGTCCCACAATATTTTCTGAAGTTTGTTTCAGTGACCATAAGTCCAGGTATGATACAGGGAAGGGTTAATGTCTGGGTACTTATGATCTAAAGGATATTTCGACCATTTAAAAGAAACATCTCCAAATTAATAAAGAAACGATCAAAGACATCAACATATTTGGACAAGTAATTACATATGAATTATGAATAGTATCAAATATCAAAGATCTGAAACTACAGGTATTTTATGCAGAAAATTTGCTCTCTCTCTTGGAAGTTGATAATTTGTCAAATGAATCTCTCAAAATAAATTTTTGCAACATCTAACCATTACAACTGAATTAAACAAATTCTGAAGATAGTTAAGACCTCATTAATATTAGAGTTCATTGTTGACACAAATTGCTATTTTTAAAGCACTTTTCAGTAAGTTTTAACGAATTACCCCATGTCTTTCACAACATATTCAATAAACCCACAAAAACAGGTCTAAAAACATTGTGAGGTAAAGAGAAATAACAAGGAGAAAATGTCTGTGGTAAGTCATTGTCTTCTCCAGTTTTTAAGCTTGGGATGGTTCTCAATTTTCAATTTCTGCCCTCACTTTTGAATCTCTGGGTAATTTACTGTGAATTTGGACCAGTCTTAAACATTGTTAACTAGCAATGAGTTATTTTCTTACGCAATCAAGATTAAATTCTGCATATGTTTGTTTCTTTTGTTAATTGAATTGATAGATCTTGTTTTTTCTTAGTTTTTGGTTGGTAAACAGATAATTATAGTATCAGCCAACAAAGTTTTCATGAAAAAGTTAGACTAGACTTTGTCTAGCCCATAGAATTGGCAAACAAAAAATTTCATTTTAAATTGAAAGTCTGTTAAACATAATAATATATATGAGTGTGTGTTTTTTTGTGTTTTTTTTCAGGACAAAGGCTTTCATTTATATCTTGTATTCTGAGCCAATAAGGCTTCTGTTAATTAATAAATATGTTACTGTTTCTATTCTATAGCCCTAAATCGAGGGGTCAGCACAAAACTATTGTAAGTGCCTCGGCACTTACAATAGTTTTTTGCTGACCCCTTCACAAACCACCACAACCTTCTCATAAGTAACATTATTTTAACGGAATTCAGAAATAAGGATATCCCTTTTTGAATGACAAATCAAAATATTCTACAAGCTTTGACAAGGTCTGAGCTAGGATAATTATCTCATGACATGAAAAGATTAACTACTTGTCAAAAGCCAGAAAAGGGCCAAAAAATGTGTTTCAATAATTAAAGTATTAAATTGAAGAGAAAATTATTGGATCACACAATGACAGGAAGGTCGATGTCGAATTATTGTAACTTTATACGTGTAACTGTAAGGTACTTTTATACCGTACAAATGCACTGTCACAGTGAACCCTTGTATTATATTGTATTATCACTCAATTTTTATTTATCATAGGTACTCCATCATAGAGTAGTTGGTAGCGTGTCAGACTTGCAATCTTCAATCATGGGGTCGGGGGGGGGGGGGGGGGGGGGGGGGGGGGGGTCATGTCGATGGCTCAGCCTTAAACAGTTGAAACTGCATATATATATATATATATATATATATATATATATATATATATATATATATATATATATATATATATATATATATATATATATATATATATATATATATATATATATATATATATATATATATATATATATATATATATATATATATATAAGCAGTTACAACTGTTTCGCATTGAGCGATTAATTTGTTTTATCCCCAGCAGAGGCACATAATTATCCTTTCCACCTTTTGTGTCCCAACATTGTGGGGATAATGGTTAAACAAAGTTGGATGAAATGAAATGATGTTTTATTAGTCCTGGTTTGAGAAATACAGGGAGTTTTTAAATTGTTTGGTGCTTCAGATGCTGTGAAATAAGTGAGAAACTGTTAAAGCAGTTTTATACCCCATTCAAACAAAAAAATTTCAAGATCTATTTTAACCATTCCCATGCATCTCAGTGTATATTCCTACTGTACAACAAACTTTGGCAGGCAATTTAGACTTATATCAGACTGCAAAGATATGAAGCCTTAACATAGCCTTCACAGGTTATGTGTCTAAACCCCTGTCATGCTGAATCGGAATATTCCTGCTAAGGCAGGAGCTATAGACAAACATCAGCCTGCACATATGTGCAGTCTGATGTAAATCTACACCACCTGTTTCTCACTTTCAAACCAGAATTGTCTATAGGTTTAGTTTTTCAAACAAGAGGACCATGATGGTCCTATATCGCTCACCTGAGTAAGTCAACTCATAACTTGTCAACAATGTTATAAATACCAGAGATTGTCTGATGCACATTTAGGGTGGATTTAAAAGAAACAGACTTTTATTTCCTCCTACTGCAATTTGATTTTCTTTTTAATTGCAAACAAAGTTATTGATGGAATTGAATTATTTTAACAAGTTTAGTAGACCTAAATCTTAAGAATATCCCTGCCAAGTTTAAAATATGACAAAAACTTAAGGTGGAGATTAACCTTCTCTGATATTTTTGGCAATATTTTGACATTTCAAATACCATGGAAACCAGAAATTTTGATTGAATGAATAATTTTTACAATTTTGGTAGAGCTTCACCCAAAGAACATCCCTACCAAGTTTCAGCTTAATTAGCCTAGTGGTTTAGGAAGAGAAGAATTTTTTCTAAGATTTTCAGCAATTTCGTCCATTTTTAGCCTTTCTGTTACCATGCAATACAGAGTTTTTGATGAAATTGAATTCTTTCAACAACTTTTGAAGAACTTCACTGAAGAAACATCCCTGCCAAGTTTCAGCTTGATTGGCCTAGTGTTTTAGGCGAAGAATTTCCTCTAAGATTTTCGGCCATTTTTGGCCATTTATCAACCTTTCTGCTACCATGGAAACCAGAGTTTTTGATGAAATTGATTTTTTTCAACAACTTTTGAAGAACTTCATACAAGGAACATCTCTGCCAAGTTTCAGCTTGATTGGCCTAGTGGTTTAGGATGATAGGAATTTTTCTAAGATTTTCGGCCATTTTTCAACCTTTCCGTTACCATGGAAACCAGAGTTTATGACGAAATTGAATTCTTTTAACAACTTTATATTAATATATATTTACAGAACTAAATTCAAAACACTTGCAGACTAGCTTTTTTAAATTTTCAAGTTTAAACTGTTTGTTATGATTGATTGATTGAATGCAGTTTAACACCTCTTTAAACTGCAACTGTTAAACTGCAACTAATAATAATAATAATAATAAAAAGGAATTTTGACATGAAGGCCCTTTTTTCCATATGGCGGCTGAATTTTACTTAACTGCACATCATGCATAAATTCAGGTAACAATGAAATTTTCATAGAAATTTCTTTAAAATAAGTCTAAAAATAAAGGAGTCGCGTTCATTAGAATTTTCTCAAGAAAACCCTTTTCTATGACACTGCTAAAATTCTCCAAACCGTGACAATATGCACTAGGTCAGGTGACTAGAAACATTGTGTCAAAATTTCATCCAAACCAGTCCATAAATGAGGGAGGAGTTGCTTTCACAAGACTTTTTTACATGAAGGCCCCTTTTTACCATGACACAGCTGAAATTCACAAAACCGGGACTTCATGCGCATTGTCAGGTGACTAGGAAAATTCTATGTAAGTTTCATCCAAATCTGTCCATAAATGGGGGAGGAGTTGCGCTCATGAGAAAAGTGGACATACTGTCGGAGGGACGGATGGATGGACACAGAAGATGACGCCAATAAACAACTGACTCCGGCAGTGTATAAAAACTGTAACCACCTACGCCTACACCAAGGACAGCGTCAACAATCAACTAGAATTTTTGTTCCAAAACAGCCTTACTAAAATGTCATGTCCTGTCTGCATTTCACAGATCTTTGACTAAGGTGAAAATGTAATGCAAGGTGTGGATTTCCCATGCCCGACTTATCCAACACGGGTTTTTCTACCTGCAAACAAGTAGTTTTTTCCATGCCACTTGTCTGTGGCCAAGCAAATACTATGCCTAATCTCAGAATGGTACTAAACAGATCTATGAGATTGATTATCATGTTAATATCAAAGGGTAAAAAACATTGTTTTTGATGAAGAAAATGCTGGAGTCCAGCATTTTCTTCTTTAAAAACAATGTTTTCTCAAAATTGATAGATTTTCTATATTTGTGACATATTATTTTCATCCTGGACAAATAGAAAATCAACTTTTAATTGTCTGAGGACAAGTGGAGAAATTTTGTATTTCCACATCCCTGGTAATTGACACTTTATATGGAATATGTAACATTGTAGAACTCACATCTAGAAAGCTATATCAATATGAAGGATACCCATAACCCACAGGGTAACCATAACAGCATCCATATCCATGGTAATGATCTCTCTCTTGTTTGATGATTGGTCGAATACTTATAAATAGTTGGTCATTTCTGTAACCTTTTCCCGTTAAAATCTGATGAAGAAAACTTTCCTGGGGTGGTACAGAGCGACAACTGCAGTCCCTAGACGTACTAGGCGCGCTAACGGAAGATTTATTATCATATGAGTATGGATAATATGTCCCGTAAGAGAAAGGCCCACTTGCAGAGTGTCCATGTTCTGTGTAAGCATGGGAATACTCTTCACGGGTGGAGGTGGATCTGGCCGATGTTGATGTTTGTGTTGTACATGGTGACTCCAGGTAATATGAGGTCATATTCTCTGATACTGGATTATTCACCAACATTATAGATGATGTCACTAAATTTTCCTTTGATACACTTTTTGATGCCATGATTTAATACAAGTTTGTTTGTTTTGTTTTTCAAATTTTACTTAAATCCACCTCAGGCTGTTGATACTAAGATATTATACATGCAAGTTTCAGGGAGTTTTAAAGTATTCTTAAACACTTTTTATAAAGAAGGTCTACAAAGTCAGCTATGAATCACTCAAATAAAATTAAAGGTTGAAAAACCTTTATATTCAAATTGTTTCTGTAATTTACACTTAAATTTTCTGCAAAGGAGACGTTAGACAACTTTTAAAAAATTTTATTCCATAAGTGTTAGTCACTTTAGAAGTACAAAATTATTTCACAATATTCTATCACTGTTTACGAATTCAAAACTAATTTTTCTTTTTTCAAAAAAATAATATCACATTAACTTAGTTACACCATTCAAGCTACTAATCTGATAAGAGGTCTGTAATTAGCTATAGATGATCTTAACAGAGGTGGGACAAAATTGCCACATTTATTTAATTTTTCTTCTTTACAAAAACTATAATTATATTGTCACCCTTAATTTCATTTCCTAAATTCAAATTTTAATGATCTACTTAAAAACATTTTTATATTTCTTTTCAAAGATTTAACCCTTCTCCTGCTGTTCCAGCAAAATCCTACTGTTAACGTTTATTTGTTTGTTTGAATGGGTTTAAGGCCACTTTCAACAATCTCACAGTTATATCGAGGCAGCCAGAGCACCTATTAATGGATTCCTGGTATTTCTTTCACCTTCTTAGCCTCTGACTGCTATCTTACATAGGTTAACGATTGACAGACAAACGCCGGAAAGGATATTTGCCGCTACCGGGGATCGAACCCACGACTTCCAGATTGGAAGTCTAATGCCTAACCAACTGCGCTATGGTAGCGGCTCCGACTGTTAACAAAGCTATAGCAAACAGTAAGGACTAAATCACAGTAGTGCAGTCTGATCTTAGCCGTAAAAGTCAAATTAAGAACACTGCCTGCTTTCAAGCTAATCATTGTGGGAATAGCTACAAGTGCTTAACTTGTCCAAAACAAGAGCTTCGCAGAGCGGCGCATATACGCCCGAAGGGGCTTGTCAGTAACCTTGGCTTGTCAGTAATGTGAGCTTGAATGATAGCTAAAAATATTGCAAACAGACAGACATCTAGTGCCATAACATTTAAATATGAAAACATATTTAGTCCTAAGCACAAAAAGACAAGAGTCATTATGGCAAGTTTCCTTTCATTCCCATCCAAAATGTAGGAAAAATGAGTCGACAAGAAATTTTGTTTTTCATCAACTCAAGGGCAGATAATCCAAGATAACTTTAGAATGACTGGAGCATTTTGAATTGAAAAGTCTTATGCAAAACTAGACGTCATAGAGAGTAATTGTGTCTAGTTTCAGCTCATTTCAATTGATAGTTAAGGAGGAGTTGCACACAAAATACAATGATTTTTGTTTAATTCAAGGGCAGATAATTCAAGATTTCTCAGGTTTGACAGGAGCATTTTGAATTTCAAAGGTCTTATACACAACTAGACATCATAGGGAGTAAATGTGTCTAGTTTCAGCCCATTCCAATTGATAGTTTAGGAGGTGATGTGCACACAAAAATAGTGATTTTCGTTAAATTCAAGGGCAGATAATTCAAGATTTCTCAGGAATGACAGGAGCAATTTGAATTTCAAAGGTCTTATGCACAACTAGACATCAAAGGGAGTAATTGTGTGTAGTTTCAGCTTATTCCCATGGATAGTTTAGGAGGAGTCAGGCACACAAAAAACAGTGATTTTTGTTATATTCAAGGGCAGATAATTCAAGATTTCTCAGGAATGACTGGAGCGATTTGAATTTCAAAGGTCTAATGCACAACTAGACATCATAGAGAGTAATTGTGTGTAGTTTCAGCTTATTCCCATGGGTAGTTTAGGAGGAGTCGCGCACACAAAAAAACAGTAATTTTTGTTATATTCAAGGGCAGATAATTCAAGATTTCTCAGGAATGACAGGAGCAATTTGAATTTCAAAGGTCTTATGCACAACTAGAAATCATAGGGAGTAATTGTGTGTAGTTTCAGCTTATTCCCATGGATAGTTTAGAAGGAGTCGGGCACACAAAAAATTGCTAATAGACGGACAGACGGATGGACAGACGGACGGACAGACAGACAGACAGACGGACTAACGACCGAGGCCATAACATAATACGACCCTTCGGGCGTATAAAAAGGATAATTTATTTGAAACAAAATATAAATTTAGTGGGATAAGGGTCAAAATTTTAAACCATTATCTCATGATCCTGTTTTTTGACAGACTGAAGTACAAGAGGGTTTTTGTTCCTGGGTCGCTCACCTGAGATAACAAGAGCTATCAGTAGTCAGCATATCCTGGACTTGCAACTTATCATTTGCCGATTGGTGGGAGACGATTCAAGTATGTCACAATGACTTTTGCCAAAAAATATAATTGGTCGAAGTCACAGTAAAAATGGTTATAGATGCAATTGCAGAGTTTTACAACAATATGTTAAGTAGAAATTAGTTATGACAGATACATGATATTTGCATGTAAGACCTTAAACAAGAGGGCCATAGTGGCCATAAATCGCTCACCTGAATGAACTGTCAAAAATTGTTTAAAGTAGACTTAGAAAGGATGAAGAATTCTCACCAAATTTCAAGTCAATTGGGCACAAAATGATGCCTCTACCCTGCTTACAAGTTTTTATTAATATTTGATCCCATGACCTTGTTTTTGACCCAATTTGACCCAATTTCAAACTTGACCTAGATTTTATCAAGATGATCATTCTGACCAATTTTCATGTTGATCATGCAACTTATATGGCTTCTAGAGCATCTACAAGGTTTTTCTAAAATTTGTCCTCGTGACCTCAATTTTGACCCCACTTGACCCAATTTCAAAATTGTTCGAGATTTCATAAAGACAATCATTCTGACCAAGTATCAGGTTGTTTGGGCAAAAAAATATGGCTTCTAGAGTGTCTACAAGGTTTTTCCAAGATTTGACCCTGTGACCACATTTTTGACCCCACCTGACCCAATTTTGATCTTGTCCGAGATTGCATCAAGATAATTATTCTGACAAAATTTAAGGTTGATCGGGCAAAAAATATGGCTCTTAGAGTGTCTACAAAGTTTTTCTAAGATTTGACCCCTTGACCTCATTTTTGAACCCACTTGACCCAATTTCAAACTCGTCCAAGATTTCATCAAGACAGTCATTCTGACCAATTTTCAGGTTGATTGGGCAAAAAATATGGCTTCTACAGTGTCTACAAAGTTTTTCTAAAATTTGACCCAGTGACCTCATTTTTGACTCCACTTGACGCAATTTCGAACTTGTCCAAGATTTCATCAAGATGATCATTCTGACCAATTTTCAGGTTGATCGGGCAAAAAATATGGCTTCTAGAGTGTCTACAAGGTTGACAAGATTTGACCCTGTGACCTCATTTTTGACCCCACTTGACCCAATTTCAATCTTGTCCGAGATTTCATTAAGACAATCATTCTGAGCAAATTTCAGGTTGATCGGGCAAAAAAATATGGCTTCTAGAGTGTCTACAAAGTTTTTCTAAGATTTGACCCCTTGACCTCAATTTTAATCCAATTGACCCAATTTTGAACTTGTCTGAGATTTCATCAAGACAATCATTCTTACCAATTTTCATGTTGAGAGGGCAAAAAATATGGCTCTTAGATTGTCTACAAAGTTTTTCTAAGATTTGACCCCTTGACCTCATTTTTGAAACCACTTGACCCAATTTCAAACTTGTCCCAGATTTCATCAAGATAATTATTCTGACCAAATATCAGGTTGATTGGGCAAAAAATATGGCTTCTAGAGTGTCTACAAGGTTTTTCTAAGATTTGACCTTGTGACCTCATTTTTGAAACCACTTGACGCAATTTTGAACTTGTCCGAGATTTCATCAAGATAATTATTCTGACAAAATATCAGGTTGATTGGGCAAAAAATATGGCTTCTAGAGTGTCTACAAGGTTTTTCTAAGATTTGACCTTGTGACCTCATTTTTGAACCCACTTGACGCAATTTTGAACTTGTCCGAGATTTCATCAAGATAATTATTCTGACAAAATTTCAGATTGATTGGGCAAAAAATATGGCTTCTAGAGTGTCTACAAAGTTTTTCTAAAATTTGACCCTGTGACCTCATTTTTGACCCCACTTAACCCAATTTCGAACTTGTCTGAGATTTCATCAAGATAATTATTCTGACCAATTTTCACGTTGAGAGGGCAAAAAATATGGCTTTTAGTATGTCTACATGGTTTTCTAAGATTTGACCCTGTGACCTAATTTTTGACCCCACATCTAACTTGTCCGAGATTTCATCAAGACAATCATTCTGACCAAATTTCAGGTTGATCAGGCAAAAAATGTGGCCTCTAGAGTGTCTACAAGGTAAATATTGATGACACAAGACGGACGACGGACATAACTTGACCACAAAAGCTCACCTTGAGCACTTCGTGCTCAGGTGAGCTAAAAAAATCAAGATGTATTTAGTGCCTTCACAAGGCTGCAATTTCAATAAGCCCCAGGCACTAAGTTTAAGGGGACATAATTCAGGGAAATTGATTGATTGATTGAATGGGGTTTTACGCCGCTTTTAACATTATTTCAGTTATATCGCGGCGGCTGGAGCACCTAACAATGGATTCCTGGTATTTCTCGCGCCAGTACTACCATTACATCCTTTCCTAGCCTCCAGCTACTATCTCACATAGATCTACGATTATCGACCCATTGGTGAGAGACAAATAGTCGGAAAGAATGAGTGCCGCCGTCGGGGATCGAACCCGTGACCTCTAGTTTGACAGTCCGACGCGCTACCAACTGCGCTATGACGGCGGCTTAAATTCAGGGAAATAAATGAGCCATAAAATCCTTGATCCATGTACATCTACAATTTATGGTGATGACATTTACCAAGTTTCATTTAAATAAAGACAAAAAGTAAGGAGGAGTTGTGTTCAAAAGGCTGCAATTTCAATAAGCCCTAGATACTAAGTTTTAAGGGGGCACAATTTAGGGTAAAATTAATGAACCATAAAATTCTTACTTCATGCTCATCTACCAATTTCGGTTATAACATCCACCAAGTTTCATTTAGATCCAGCCAGAAACTTAGGAAGAGTTGCATTCACAAGGCTGCAATTTCAATAAGCCCCAGAGACTAAATTTTAAGGGGGCATAACTCAGGCAATAAGCCCCAGAGACTAAGTTTTTAAGGGGCATAACTCTGGCAAAAATCAACAAACCATAAAATCCTTACTTCATGCACATATACCAATTGAGGTGATAACATTGACCAAGTTTCAAGAAAATCCAGCCAGAAACTTAGGAGGAGTTGCGTTGACAAGAAAAGTGGACCAAGAGAATAAGTTTTTAAGGGGCATAACTCAGGCAAAAATCATCGAACCATAAAATCCTTCCTTCATGCACATCTAACAATTGAGGTGAATACATTGACCAAGTTTCAAGATGATCCGGCCAGAAACTTAGGAGGAGTTGCGTTGACAAGAAAAGTGGACCCAGAGACTAAGTTATCAAGGGGCATAACTCAGGCAAAAATCAACGAACCGTAAAATCCTTCCTTCATGCACATCTACCAATTGAGGTGATTACATTGACCAAGTTTCAAGAATATCCAGCCAGAAACTTAGGAGGAGTTGCGTTGACAAGAAAAGTGGACCCAGAGACTAAGTTATCAAGGGGCATAACTCAGGCAAAAATCAACGAACCGTAAAATCCTTCCTTCATGCACATCTACCAATTGAGGTGATAATATTGACCAAGTTTCAAGAAGATCCAGCCAGAAGTTTAGGAGGAGTTGTGTTGACAAGAAAAGTGGACGGACGTACGGACGGACAGACAGACGGATGGACGGACAGACGGAGAAGATGACGCCAATATACGTCCGCCTCCGGTGGCGTATAAAAATGAGATAAAATGTGAAATATTAAGGACCAATTTTCTTAAAGCGTGTCGAGTCTATAATTTTGCTCTGCTTAGATAATGCCTGATAGGGTGAAATGATGAAAGTGGGATATAAGATTTTCGTAATTTCACTGGTTACACTGTGAGTTTAACAAATCATATCTACTGTAATTTCTCAATAATCCACCGAAAAGCATAAAAGAAATTGCTATTAATTGAGGGGTTTTGCAAAACTATTGAAAGTGCCTATATAAATTTTTCAAATTCAAGAGATTCAGATAATTTTTGTGGTCTTATTTGAGTAAACAAGAGTATTTTTTGGTGACAAATCAACCTCATTTTATAACTCTACAATCATCCTATGAAAGTTGCAAGAAAATCCAATATTGTTTGTGAACTTCATCCAATGAACAAGAATAATTTTAGCAAAAAATGCAAAAGGTCTCGTATTCCCTGTTTTCAAGCGGATCTATCTTTTTTTAAGAGGAAACTTAATAAAACCCACAAATATCCTGTGAAGTCTGAAGGAAATCTAATTATTTTGCAGACTATGTTACATAAATAACAAGATGTGTTCGTAAAACACTAATGCTCTTAAACACAGTTTTACCTTAATAATTGACCTTGACCTTCAGATGCCTATTAATGACAGGAGGTAAGGACAATTAATGAGTATTAGGGGTATAACTACAATAGTGTAAATTGATGGCTCAGCGTGAAACCATTGTAACTGTCTATATGCTTATAGGCAGTTACAACTGTTTTGCGCTGAGCCATCAAAATGTAATGGGAAAATGTTTAGTTTGTAGGTTAAAATTTACAGACAGACAGACACTGGTAAAATAATATGCCCCTGATCTATCAATGTGAGGATATAAAAATTCAAGATTTTAAATCTATAAGGATCCTTTCCTGTGTTTTCTGACTGATACACCCCCTAAATAGAGCCAATCAAAAAAATGAATAGCAGCTGACTCTGATGAAGATAAATTATAACACCAAACTATATACTACCCTCTTCTACCTGGCTTATCACATCATTTTACATTGACTGGAAAGGGTCACCAGCCAGCAGAGAAGAAATTGGATTTGATTTGGAACCATGTTTTACACCATTTGTAACTACCTTTCAGTCATATCATGCTTTCACTCAATACTTCATATTGATGGCTCAGTGTGAAACAGTTGAAATTGCCTAGAAACATATAGGCAGTTACAGCTGTTTCACACTGAGCCATCTATATGCTTCCTAGGTATCAGCAGCATAATATTGGGGATCTGGGACTGAGGTTATATAACTTTTCTCATTCTCATATCAATATTAACTGAAATTTGAAATTGAGATTCAAGTTGTAATTCTGTATTAAATCTGTCATAAATGTATGCATATAAAGGATAATATAAATAAGTTCTTATGATTAACAACTTATTCATATTATCTTTTATACTCATACTTATTGAAACTAGAGCTGTCAAAATGCAAGTGCTAGTAGTGCAGGATGTGTTTGTAACAAATGTTGAGGTCATATGCAGCATTTCCATAAAGTTTCATGATTCTAGGTCACTGGGTTTTTGAGTTAGAGTCCGGAAACAAAAATTGAACAAAAATTGACTGTGACCTTGACCTTTGACCTATGTGACCCCAAAACAATAGGGCACTTCCTTGGGTTATAAGCAACACTTGTATAAAGTTTCATGATTCTAGGTCACTTGGTTCTCGTTGAGACAATTCTAATGAGTTCTAACTTCGTAAGGTTCAATAATAATCACTTTTTCGTTTAAGAATGTTCACATTTTCGAAAATTCTGCTTATGGTAAACCTTTTACAATGGTCCTTTAATAAAAGTGGTCGCTTAATAGAGATGGTCACTTGAGCAAGATTGACAGTATATTATCTAAGCCAATACCTTTACTACCACTTGAAGATTCATTTCTTCACTTCAATTATCCACTATTGTAAGGAAATTCAAACAACCTTACAGAAATAGCTTCTTTATCAAATTCATGTACCTGTTATGCCTTTTGGCCAACTGAACTCCAGTCATTTCTTCAGGTCCATCAAAATCTCCAGCTGTTTTATCTCCTTTTTTGAAGATAGATGGTTTGTTTCATTTACCATGCAGCACAAATACAGATTAAAGGGGGTAAAGCCGGTCTAAAATCTTTATTTCTCAATGAAACCCTATGCTATTTGTACTCATTTGAATTGTCTTGATGAGACCATTCAAATATATACCAAGAATATTGGGTTTTGTACCATTATTATTGCAACACTTTCATCTGTAATAAAAAAAAACCGCTATCTGTAGCTCTGCATCTGATACACTGTTTAAAATGGTTGAAGGAGAAATGATTTCTTTGCAGCAATTTCAACACATAACTGATGGGCATTTGTAGGAATTACTTTTCTTTGGCGGGAATGCTACAATGGCACATCCTGGTTGGAACATGGAATATTCCAGGTTCAGTAAGACAAGAGGTCAATCAATTAGTGACAAATTTGATCAACTTACCGGATTCACAACTGTACAATCTGAGGAGGTACTGTGAAATGGGTCGTATTTGTCTGCACAGATGATCAGATCTGGTAATGGGTACAGCCGTAATCCACAGTCATAGGCCCAGTATACAGGACATACATGAAGGGGTAACGGTGTTAAATGGCCTTGACATAGTAAGGTTTTGGTAAACTGAAATAGATAAAACTTGATCACGATTTCATGCTTTCTATGAACTGAGAGAAGGTGTGAATATTTCATTAGCTTGTCTCAAAATGTAGTGAGAAATGGTGAACTTGTACTATTTACATTTCTTGTTTTGGAATACATTTAAAGGTACCGTATTTCCACGATTTCATAAAAAGGAACCCAATTTCCATTTCTTATTTAAAAAGGAAAAATTTTAGAAAGGAAACAGAAAATACCTTTTGTACAAGTCTTCCTATGTCTATATCAATGGCTCAGTACAAAACAATTTTAACTGTCCTTATGTATTAGGCAGAAACAACTGTCTTGTGCTGAGCAATCAATATGACCTTGATACTAAAACTTGATGATAATCATAACTATCAACTAAATCTTTATAACCTAAGCTCAAAAAACCCTTTTCCCATTTTTTGTTTAAGTTTAGATTGGTGCGGACAAAAAATGAAATGTAGTTGCAATTGAAAAAGAAACTATCCCATGTTGTAGAAAATATTGTGAGAAAAAGCAATTTCTTCTTTTTCTATTATAATTCATCAAGTATAATATAAAAGAAAATGTGTTTGTGAAACACAAATGCCCCCATAACAGCTTTTTTTTCTCAAAATGTTGACCTTGACAGATGACCTAGACCTTTAATCATGACCTTGACCTTGATACCTACAGATGTACATCACTGAGATCTTTCATCATGCAAGTTATGAGACAGTGTATCTGTAATAGGCTTGAATAAACTGAACAATGAATATTTTAGGTTAAGTTTTTGAGTTATTTGAAGATTGAAGATATTGGCAATGTTATGTTTTTTTGTTAAGTTGTTGAGTTATTTGACCTTGACAGATTACCTTGACCTTGTCACATGACCTTGACTTTGGTATTAGCAGATGCGAATCATTTTGATCTATCATCATGCCAATATTAGCCTTGTATCTTGAATAGGCTTGAAGATATTGGCAATGTTAAGTTTTTTGGGTTAAGTTCTTGAGTTATTTGACCTTTACAAATGACCTTGACCTTGTCACATGACCTTGACTTTGGTATCAGCAGATGCAGATCATTAAGATATAAATAAAATTGTAGTTTAGATGTTTTTGTCAATTAATGAAAATTTACATATCCAACAAATTAAATTTCATGATTTGAAAAATTCTTATACTTACATGAGTTGGTACATCTCCATCCTTGGGAAATTTGACACAATTTCTACACATCTTTGTAACTATATCCTCTCTGAACACAACTATTTCCTGTGTGCAGTATTGTATTCTACATGGGTTACTGGTAAATATAGCTGTAGGGATCCGCCGTCTTATTTCATCTGTTATTGAATTAGGAATGGCCGGCCTGAAACGTGCAATTTCAAAAGTACACTTTGGTAAATATATGCTCTCTAAAGACAACTATTTCCTATGTTTACTTTGTGCCCAGGTGATCTTAAGCATGTAACCACAAACTAGAGGCACTTAAATAGCTCCATAGGCCAGAGTGTGCCAATTATAATTAGAAGTTTTTGATGTTTTACAAAGTTCCTCTATTTGTCCAGCAGCATAAATAAGTTCATTTTCTTTAATGCTTTATGGTGATTCATCGAGAAACAAGAGCTTCGCAGTGCGGCGCATATACACCCAATGGGGCTTGTCAGTTACCTTGGCTTGTCAGTAACATGAGCTTGAATGATAGCTAAAAATATTTCAAACAGACAGACAGACAACTGGTGCCATAACATAGTATGACCTTTTAAGTGTAAATTGAAATTGACTTTATGCACAACTATATGCCAAACAGTTATTTTGCAAGTTTCAGTTCATTCCAATTCAAAGTGTGACGAGTTGCTCACAAAACAAAAATAGAGAATTTCAATCAATTCAAGGGCAGATTATACAAGAAAGACCCAAGCTTTTTGAATTTCTGAAGTCCTATGCTTAACCAAATATCAGGGTAACATTATGGCAAGATTCAATCCAATTAAATTTGTAGGAGTTGTGCACACACACGCACCAAAAAAAATCTGTAAATTTAAACTATTTTGTGAAATAAAGGGCAGAAAATCTGGAACTACTTTAAATATGAAAATATATTTAGTCCTAAACACAAATAGACAACCTACAGAGTCATTATTGCAAGTTTCCTTTCATTCCCATCCAAAATGTAGGAGAAAATGAGCTGACAAGAAATTTTGTTTTTTCATCAACTAAAGGGCAGATAATCCAAGATAACTCTCAAGAATGACTGGTGCATTTTGAATTGAAAAGTCTTATTCAAAACTAGACATCATAGAGAGTAATTGTGTCTAGTTTCAGCTCATTTCAATTGATAGTTAAGGAGAAGTTGCACACAAAATATAGTGATTTTCGTTTTAAATCAAGGGCAGATAATTCAAGATTTCTCAAGAATGACTGGAGCGATTTGAATTTCAGAGGTCTTATGCACAACTATACATCATAGGAGTATAGTTTTGGCATATTCCCATTGATAGTTTAGGAGGAGTTGCTCACACAAAAATAGTGATTTTCGTTAAATTCAAGGGCAGATTATTCAAGATTTCTCAGGAATGACTGGAGCTATTTGAATTTCAAAGGTCTTATGCACAACTAGACATCACAGAGAGTAATTGTGTGTAGTTTTACCTCATTCCCATTGATAGTTTAGGAGGAGTTGTGCACACAAAAAAACAGTGATTTTGGTTATATTCAAGGGCAGATAATTCAAGATTTCTCAGGAATGACTAAAGCGATTTGAATTTCAAAGGTCTTATGCACAACTAGACATCATAGGGAGTAATTGTGCCAAGTTTCAGTTCATTCCCATTGATAGTTTGGGAGGAGTTGCCTACACAAACAAGAGTGCCATAGTCACAAAATACGCCGCCACTTTGCTGCTGTTTCAAGAAAATAATTGTAGACACTACTTATTTTGACAGAACCAAATTGAAAATGACCAAGTTTCATTTAAATCAAGACAAAAAGTTAGGAGGAGTTGCCTTCACAAGGCTGCAATTTCAATAAGCCCCAGGCACTAAGTTTTAAGGGGGCATAATTCAAGGAAATAAATGAGCCATAAAATCCTTGATCCATGTACATCTACAAAATATGGTGATGACAATGACCAAGTTTCATTTAAATAAAGACAAAAAGTAAGGAGGAGTTGTGTTCAAAAGGCTGCAATTTCAATAAGCCCTAGATACTAAGTTTTAAGGGGGCATAATTTAGGGTAAAATTAATGAACCATAAAATCCTTACTGCATGCTCATCTACCAATTTCGGTTATAACATCCACCAAGTTTCATTTAGATCCAGCCAGAAACTTAGGAAGAGTTGCATACACAAGGCTGCAATTTCAATAAGCCCCAAACTAAATTTTAATGGGGCATAACTGAGGCAATAAGCCCCAGAGACTAAGTTTTTAAGGGGCATAACTCAGGCAAAAATCAACAAACCATAAAATCCTTCCTTCATGCACATCTACCAATTGAGGTGATAACATTGACCAAGTTTAAAGAAGATCCAGCCAGAAACTTAGGAGTTGCGTTGACAAGAAAAGTGGACCCAGAGACTAAGTTATCAAGGGGCATAATTCAGGCAAAAATCAAAGAACTGTAAAATCCTTCCTTCATGCACATCTACCAATTGAGGTGATTACATTGACCAAGTTTCAAGAAGATCCAGCCAGAAACTTAGGAGGAGTTGCGTTGACAAGAAAAGTGGACACAGAGAGTAAGTTATCAAGGGGCATAACTCAGGCAAAAATCTACAAACCGTAAAATCCTTCCTTCATGCACATCTATCAATTGAGGTGATAACATTGACCAAGTTTCAAGAAGATACAGCCAGAACTTTAGGAGTTGCGTTGACAAGAAAAGTGGACGGACGTACGGACAGATGGACGGACAGACGGAGAAGATGACGCCAATATACGTCCGCCTCCGGCGGTATATATATACGTCCGCCTCCGGCGGCGTATAAAAATTGCTAATGGACGGACAGACAGACGGACGACCGAGGCCATAACATAATACAACCCTTCGGGCTTATAAAAATTGTAGATTATCACCTGATAATTTCATCGCCAAAACCAGTCAAACTTAATAATCAAACTAGAGGTGCTTAAGCACCTGATTCACTCCACAGGCCTGAATCTCCTGATTATTTTTATCAGAGAATGATAAAAAAAATTTATAAAGCAAGAGTAGAAACTAACATGCACAATG
The DNA here is from genome assembly GCA_948146395.1 of Fragum whitleyi. NCBI lineage: Eukaryota > Metazoa > Mollusca > Bivalvia > Cardiida > Cardiidae > Fragum > Fragum whitleyi. The sequence continues at coordinate 65,209,434 of OX411544.1, forward strand.
CTTTTCAGTGTTATTTGAAATCCACCCTCAGAACATTCACAAGATATAAATAAAATCAAACAATCATGCCTTCTGGTGATTCAAAAAGATTTCATTAAATTTACCATATATAATTTTTCTATTATTTTTAAGGCATGTTTTCTATATAATTGTAATCCAATAAAATAAAGAATTATGATTGGTTTAAATCGGATCACGTGGGGAAATCAATTGCACTTTATTTCTGTATAAAATGCAATAGGTCTTTCGGGAAACCCCCGAACTTCGATCTGCAAGTCCTGTGTTGTAGGAACTCGAATTAACCTCTTTCTCGATCATTAACGCAACATAGCTATTCAATCTATTTTAAATTAATATATTTTCGAAAGAATTTACGATTACAAGCATACAGTTCCGATTCTGAGCAGACCTAAACTTAGAAAACAGCGAGTGGACGAAGACCTCTCAACTAAGACCAACCACGCCATTTTCGTTTAAAAATACAGACTAACTTGGCAGAAACAAGCTTTTTTGTCATAAATACCTCTACGAATTGTTATGTTGTCTTTTATTTGTGTAGGCTATCATTTGTTTTACTCTATGACATTTCACTTCGATAGCGAGATAAACAATACACGGTCTAAAAATAGATCATGTAATTTATATGCGCAGAAAGTAGACTTGAAGCTTTAATGTTTGTCTGAATATTTCAATAGTTTCTTCGATCTAGATGATTGCAATTATAAGGGACAAGTGTCTTTTTCACTGCTTTTATTGGGGTATAAAGTGCAATTGCCTTAGCACATGGTTTAATCATAACGCCCTAATTGCACTTTATACCCCAATGAACGCAGTGAAAAAGACACTCATCATAATTGAAATATCTTTTGTAGTATGATAAAAGACAACCTAAAATTTATTTAGGTTCTGAGAAATGATTTTCAAACTTTCCATTTTAGTACATAACACAAAGAGAAATGAAAGACATATTTTTCATCTAAACACATTAATTTTTTGTTGACTGATAAAGGGTCACAAAAGGATCATTCCAGTGAAATTTGGTAAATATCCATCAGTTAGGTTCTGAGAAAAGTCACATATAATCATAGATGGAATTATCCTCACCTATTAAGCCATGTTTTTCATTGGGTGTTTCGGAGGGGGAAAAAATGAAAGAAAAAGTTTATAACCAGATACACAGACTGATGGACAGACAACTTACACAGCACCAAGTCAATAGTTACAGTTGTCTTTGGCCAGTGGAGCCTAAACTTATACTCTGCTTTTGTTCATTTCACTGTATTTTACATTACATTAAAAATCTCAGTGATGTCATGATGATGTTGCTTAGTTACTTATCATGTACAAAATGACAAGCTTCAGGTTAATTTGTCCCAAAATGTTCCCATTTTTGAATTCAAGAAATAAAATTATTGTTTTTTTGTCTTTTTTTTTCAAGTAAGATTGATTAATTGTCAGTGGAGCTAAATGATTATTTCATATTCTTTAATGCCTTTCTGTGATTTATCGAGAAATAACGGTAGATTATCACTTGATAATCTCACCGCAAAAGCAGTGAAATTATCAAAAACTTATGTCCTGCTTTTGTGCATTTCATCCTATCTGACGTCATCTATGCAGGGCGAAATAAGTGACGTTACAATGAACGTTGCATAGCAATCACATGCAAAACGAAGCGCTTTACAAAAAAGTGTCCTAGAAAATTCACATTTTGTCTCATTTTGCATAAAAGAAATAGAATAATCGGTCCGAGTAAGATCGATTATTATTTCATTTCATTAACAACAAAAGCTTATAGGTTTTGTTGTTCACTCAAGGAAATATAAATCAATCTTACACTGAAACAAACAATTATCCTCTATCTGTATAAACATACCTAGGTAAGATTGTAGATGGACCTGGATCTTGAGGACCCGGTACAAATATAAATTTACTGTTCTTGATGAGTTCTGGGTGATCACATAAAACATCTGCTAGGTCATGCAAACATTCTGAAAGAGAATGGAAAAATAAGGCTGTGCATGACATTTTAAACAATTCAATGTGTGTTTGATCTACATGAACAACCATACAATTTGATAAAAAATTACCTGTATATCAATAGCATCTGCAAGGGGAAATAGGTGTCTATCAGTTAATGGCTTTGTACTACAAAGCCATTAACTGATAGACACTTTTTTCCCTTGCAGATGCTATAAACATTTAACAAGAGCACCGCCTACGGGTGCCTACGCTTGGCTGTTGAGAGCTTGAAGGGGGAAAAAGTCGAAAAAGGGGCATATTTTTTTAAAATGCATCAAGAGTTATCCCCCTTGATAGTTTAGGTTGCTCTTTTGATGGTGAACATGTGTGCAAAGTTTCAAGTAAATGCTTTCAGTAGAACCAGAGATATCACAAAATGTCAAAGTTTTCGCTCGACGACAACAAAGACGACAACGACACGCAGGCTATAGCAATACCTCGGGTTTTCTCCGAAAACAGCAGAGCTAATAAAATGAATATTTGCTCAATTCTCGTTTATGTGATAAAGTCCACAAATATCATTTAATATACTGGAAGGTTTCACAGGATGATTGTAAAGTCATAGAGAAGGTTGCTTTTGGAAATTGGGCTGAGCTATCTGAAAATAATGGAAAAGGAGCTTTATGTTGTTGTTTTATTTTGTTCGATTGTTTTTGTTGAGCAGTTAAGTCCAAAAATGTCATCAATTTCTCTTCAAGTTTACACAAGATGATTCCATGTTTTCAAGTAAGGTTCTGTGTTACTTTTTGATGAAAACACAGGACAAGGAGTCCTTAAGATTATTGTTAAAAACAAATTGAAGGGGAGAAAGTGCACTTGGTTATTTTCACTTTACACATTGTCCTAAAAGCAATAATTTTTGAAATATAGGATTGAACTGAGGAAAAACTTCATAATCAGAAAGCATCTCAAGCCGTGATGGGCCTCTTGCTTTTTCATTGGAACCCTAAGTTGAAGGTACTCATTGGAATCACTTAGTAGAGACTCTCAAGAAAGTACCCTCAGCATACAATTTGATTGACAGATAATGTAATTTTTCATCTTGCAAGCACATCACTCCCAATCAGGAATCCTCTACGATACTATAGAATAGACCTCAGGAATAATAAGGGTGCAGGGGTGAAAGCATGTCGTTTCGGACCTTAGATTTCATGACATCACAAGCGAACACGATCAACAAAAGATTTGAACTGGGCATGTAATACTTTAATAACAAAATGCAGTGTTTTACCACGTTGTGTCATCAAATTATAACATGTCCAAAAGATCACCACAGATGATTTGAAAGCATTTCAGAAATTTGTTTTTATTCAAGCCTATTGACCGAAGTACCACCAGAAGCCGAATAATTTAAAAAAGACAAAAAATTACTACACTTATGTCTCTGGTACCCTCCATACTACATAAAATTCCGAACGAGATTCTGAATTTATCACTCCCTCTCTCTGAATCTCTAGAATGTCCTTACCTTTTAAAACTTTGGCATGGTTTGCTCCAAGTGGAGACGACAAAAAATTTCCACAGAATATAAAACATGTTGGCGGGTGTTCCGAGTATCCATTAAATAAAACATTTAATTTTTCGAGTACCTGAAATGGATGTGAAGTAAAACCTGTATTGAGCCACCAGAAAACAGGATCACCGAAAAGTGGGATTAAAAAAAGTGGTCACTTAATTCATGTTTTGTTTAAAAATAAGAATCATAATTTTGATTGAATATGTATATCATTGCAAAATTCTCAATAATCATATGCTTTTAAAACTCAATAGAATCATCTCATTGAGACGATTCTGGTGAGTTTTTACAACATAGGATTCATTTACAATTTTTTTTATAACAGTGATACCAACTTTTATAAATGATTTGAATTTATTCGAAGATGTATGATCCATGTGTGTAGCCCAATCAGGATCCCAAGAACCATGCCTGTGAGTTTGATTGATTTCTTTCAAAGAAGAAATTTTATTTTATTTCATCACGTCACGCAGGCCCATTTTTGGTGACGAATCTACCCCTAGGACCAATGTTATCAACTTGATCAGATTTAATGAAGAAATCTGAAAGAGCATATCGCAAGGATCTTCCTATGAGGCTTGGTTGAATGCTGATCAGTATTTCAGAGAAGATCTTTTTCAATATTTCACCTTGCAGGCCCATTTTTTGGTGACAAAACAGCCTGTGGGGCCAACGTTATAAACCTTTAGGAAGAAATATGAGAGAGCATGTCCCAATGATAATTCCTCTAAAATTTGGTGAAATACTTCCAAGCAGTTTTGAGAAGAAGTTTTTGAACCAGCCCACAGACATGCTGATGCACGGACACATGGAGTAATGATGGACTACCAGACAAAACATAAGCTCAGCTGGACTTAGTTAAGTGGAGCTAAAAATAAGGCTAACCTTTGTATTTATCTGTTGATAGATTACACATGAAATAAATTTGATATTGTATTACCATTCCTTCAACAACTTCTATATCTTCGATATTGCTTCAAATGGATTCTTCACTTGCAATTAACGCAAAATTAAAGTGCATGTAACTTTTTTCTATCCATGATTGATTGATTGATTGAATGGAGTTTAACGCCGCTTTCAACATTATTTCAGTTATATCGCGGCGGCTGGAGCACCTAACAATGGATTCCTGGTATTTCTCTAACCAGTACAACCACCACATTCTTTCCTAGCCTCCAGCCGCTATCTCACATAGGTCTACGATTATCAACCCATTGGTGAGAGACAAATAGTCGGAAAGAATGAGTGCCGCCGTCGGGGATCGAACCCGCGAACTCAAGATTGACAGCCCGACGCGCTACCAACTGCGCTATGACGGCGGCTTTCTATCCATGAAGTTTTCAGTCTGGAAACAATTATGCAGACAACATAATAAAAGATTTCTGCATTTTTCATACTGGTAACAATACAGAAAGACAAAGTTTTTTTTAAGTTTCATGATCTTGAAGTTGTTGTCTGTATTTTTTTTTTTTTTTCCAATTTGGACTGGTCTAAAATCTTTCTCCATCTAGTGATCGAGTAACAAAAGAGAGGGACTCATCTTGACCTACCCTCCTACATTCTAAATGAAATTGCCTGTGGAATCGTTTGAGAAATTTTGCATCACTTTGCACATGTACCGATGTTCTGTCATCCTCAACACAGGGCTGGTTCAACCAGACATCAGACAGCATTAATTGAATGTCTTGATTAGTAAAAATTTCAACAATGATTTTGCTTCAACATCACTAAAACAGTGTTGACAGTCTTTTATCTTATCACTATACAAATATCTGTGTGATAACACCGCATGTGATATTTTTTTATATCACATGGATATTTTTAGAGCAATGATATAATGCAGTTATTCTTAGAAACATGGCAACAAAACTTGTATTTCTGTTAGAACCATCAAAGAAAAGAAGGCTTACAAAATTATAAGTTAAATATAATACATACTTAGAGAATTGTATGAACTAGAACTGTCGCAGAGCGAACTAATACGCCCCACAAGCACTTTGTCAGAATGCAAGTGCTATTAGTGCAGGATGTGTTTGTAACAAATATTGAGGTCATATGCACCGTTTGCCTGAAGTTTCATGATTCTAGGTCGCTTGGTTTTTGAGTTAGAGTCCAGAAATGAAAATTAAACAAAAATTGACTGTGACCTTGACCTTTGACATATATGACCCAAAAACAATAGGGCACTTCCTTGGATCATAAGCAACATTTGTATAAAGTTTCATGATTGTAGGTCATTTGGTTCTTGAGTTAGAGTCCAGAAACGAAAATTGAACAAAGGCTGACTGTCACCTTGACCTTTGACCTATGTGACCCAAAAACAATAGGGCACTTCCTTGGGTCATAAGGAACATTTGTATAAAGTTTCATGATTGTAGGTCATTTGGTTCTTGAGTTAGAGTCCGGAAACGAAAAGGTCTACGGATTGACGGACGGATGGACGGATGGACAGACAGACAGACATGGTGAAACCAATATACCCCCCTCTACTTCGTAGGTGGGGGGTATAAAAAAATGTCAAACTCCGTTGTGGGAATTGATAATTGTCTTAGCAGAGCCTTGACAATTACCAATGCCCAAAACCAAGATAGATATTTTATTTCATACAATACACTAAGCACATATAATATTTATACATCTCAGCAGTCTGTCCACTCACCTTGACCTGGTCCAGCCAGACATCAGATAGTATTATAAACATGGCATCAGGATTCTCTTTCTCAATTTCTGCCAACTTAAATGATGCTTTTACACTCGTTGTTGAAGGACCACCAAAAAAATTGATGTTCCCAAAAAAAGATCTGAAACATAGATGATATTTTTTTCATTGTATGTTGAGAGAGAGCTGTCTATGCAAGCTTAACTTTTATATGTCTTACTATGACATCTCATGAGGTCAGTAGTATTGTAAATGCCTCTACTTTAATGGCAATTTCAATGTTTTTGTGCTGACTCCTAAAGATGTCATGTAATTTTCAGATAAACATAAGTTAAAAAGATACACGAATATATCAGAAAAAAAGATACTTGTCTTACCCTTCCTAAATCAGTTTTGAATTGTAATATTTTGTTATCAGGGGGTCAATTACATTTTAATTTATAAAGCTCACATGAATGATGAAAACAAACACAGCAACTTCAAAGTAAATGTCAATCTTACAAGGCTTGTATTAGTTTTTTTCAAATTTGGAGTTATCTCTTATAAAGGATAAGAAAAAAATTATTCTAATACACTGGTACTCCATTAAAAACGAAATCTTTTAGACCGCTGAATCCACAAGAAAGCAGGGTCTGCTTGGCTCCAAAAATTTTGAAGGATTGACCATTTTTGGATGCAGTAGAAATATTACTTGATCCACTGTTAATGTTGTTTTGATCGCGATTTTAGATTGAAAGATGGAAACTGCATAAAATCAATACTGCACGAAGCCTGGTAAATCAATACAAATGTGTCCACACCTACCGAGGAGCAGTGGCGGTGATAAATGCCTGGTGTCAGTGAGAATGGGCTATTTTGATTGCTGCCAGGCATAGCCTATTAATTGATTAATTGGTTAGATTGTTTGGTAAAACTGTTGGACATTAGGTGAGAAGTTATTGAATATTCTTGAATCTAAAACATTTAATGCGGTTGACAAACGCCCCCTTACAGATTTATTATGTTTTATTACATCCTTACAACAAAATATCCCATTGAATTTTCTGTCAAATATTAAGCTGTTTTAAAAATTGGATGATAAAATTTTGTTTTATAATCAAAATTATTCATTTTATAGACATGTTTAACAGGATTTGAAGATTTGAAGTCTTACTTAAATTATTTTTGGTGATTCTTATCTCTAACTAAAACTTGATTTGTCGTATGCTAATTCACTTTCGTTCTAAACTGGAAGCTATATTTGCTTACATTTCCCGCTTAAAAGCTTAAAACAATGAAACTACAAATGGCACAAAAATGTTAGTGATTTTGTCGCTTTGAATTCGTCTTGACTTTCTACTCAAATCTACTTCTTCCAACGTTTCATTTCTCAGACCCCACCCACAGCGTTATAATGAACTTGCAGTGTATATTTATACTTTAAAACAGTAACAAGATGCAATACTCAAATTTAAGGGGTCAAAATGAGACAAAAGTCAATCATGAGTTAATAAGTTAGTTACAATCAACATACAGCTTGAAATCTAAGGGCCAGTGAACATAGTAGATTTACCTTGTAACATTTGAGGGCTCAGCAGGGGGAAATCCAAGAGCTTTAACATGAAATACTTCATCTTCATAACAGCCTTCTGCTAACACAAAACAATTCTCAGTGAATAAACCTGTGTGAAATTTCTGGGTAGGTTGTAAAGGAATGGCTCTCTTTAAATGTTCAACCCTTGACAGGCTGAATTAAAACCTTTGCAAAAATGCATTGAAATAAAAGTGATGAAAGCTCTGAATACACTTATTGTGAAAGCTTTGATTTCCTTATTGTGAGTCAGCCTAAGATTTCGAAAACATAATTATGACAAATATTTACATTTTTGCTTCATGATATTAAGTAATAAGATATGAAGATAATATTTATTGATATCATGGTGGTATGATTCTAAAAACCTAATCACACTTCTGTATCTGCATCGCCTATTCATACAGTATGATTAGATTTTTAGTTTTATACATCCATGAAATCAACAAATACTCCTTTCATCTCTTAAATAAACTCATTATTTTACAAAGAAGATGCTAAAAGACCCTTTACAATTTTTTGTAAGGATGTAGCTGAAACATGTGACCAATTTGTCAGCCAATACCTATATGAGTCAATATCAAAAAGGATACAGATTTTGTGAGGTCTAACTGTACAACTCCAGTTGGGTCCTCTATATACCACTTACCCTGAAATATATCATTCAATAAATACAGAAAAACTTGTATCAAGTGACCACAAATTGGACCAATATATCATTCAATAAATACAGTAAAACTTGTATCAAGTGACCACAAATTGGACCAATATATCATTCAATAAATACAGTAAAACTTGTGTCAAGTGACCACAAATTGGACCAATATATCATTCAATAAATACAGAAAAACTTGTATCAAGTGACCACAAATTGGACCAATATATCATTTAATAAATACAGTAAAACTTGTATCAAGTGACCACAAATTGGACCAATATATCATTCAATAAATACAGTAAAACTTGTATCAAGTGACCACAAATTGGACCAATATATCATTCAATAAATACAGAAAAACTTGTATCAAGTGACCACAAATTAAATGCACTTTATATTTTCGTCTGTAAAACCTTTGAATTTGGACAGGTCAAAATTTTGTAAAACAGGAAAGGGTTAATACATTTTTTGTTTACATAATTTTGATTGAATATGTATATATTATTGCAAAATTCTCAATTATCCTATGCTGTTAACACTCAATAGAATCGTCTCAATTAGACGATTCTAGTGAGTTTTAACAACATTGGATTCATTTACTATGATTTTTATACCAATGCTATCTACTTTTTCAGATATTTTTATTTACAGAAGGGGAATTTAAAAACGGTCACTTTATAAAGTGTAAAGTATAATACTTAGTAGATGTGGTAGTTCGAGCAAGATTGACTGTACAATCAATTTTATACTAGATTACTTTTCTGCAATATGCACAGACGAAAGAGAATTTTATTTCCCAGAAGCTTTACAATTACCTTTAGGATATTGCTAAATCTATTACCAGACATAATTCTAGAATAATCCAAATTGAAAAATATTGCTGATGATGCTTTGAAGTTAGTGAAGTTTTAAGTGCCCTCTGAAGTGGCTTGTAATAATGAATTTCTTCATTTTCCTCAATGTTTTCCTTTTGATACTCTTAAAGTGACAAAAAAAAGTGCTATTGTGCTAGAAAGGTTTGCATCTCATTATTGTTTTATGGTTGTCTTATTAATCAAAAAAGTTAAGTACGTCAGAGGAGAAAAGTCTATTTAAGACACAACTAAATCAAATTTGAGCCTTTGTGTAACATTTCTGACAATTACTCAGGTTCAACACAGACTAACCAGTCTTTAATATGACTCTGTAGATAAATAAGTTCTCAACTAATCTTCATGTCTTCAGAGAATATAAGTAGATTGGTTGCAAAGCAGAATTTTAACCCCCCCCCCCCACCAGCATTTTGTCCCAGTTTCATATACAGTTTTCAAAGTTCAATTAAGACCTTGACTTTTGTGACTCAAAAACAATAAGGCACCTGCTTTCTGGGTTATGGGCAACAATTGTATGAAAATATATGATTCCAGCAGTTTCATTCTAGAAATGAAAGAGTGGCCCATATGGCCCCATCAATGGTTTAATTAGGGGCCATTTCCTAAAATAAGGGGTCAAATATTTTTTGTTGTAAAAATTAAATAAGTCAATTAAAAAATTATACTTTTTAAATTATCCTTGCCAATACAAAATTTAAAATTTTAGGGCAGGGACTATCTCAAACACTTTGAAAAGGTTCATTTTCATTTCAGATCAATTTGAAACAGATTTTTCCATGGGCATTTATTTCTTTTGTTGATTATTGAACCGAAATTGATTTTCGAGGAAGAAAATGAGAATCATCTTTGATTATTTTAATGTTCTGGACAAAAAATGCCGAGAAAAAAGTGTGCCTGTTCAGCGCAGCTGCTGTAAAATTTGAACGCCATTCATAATAAATATGAGTGAATGATGTAAGGGGCGGGCTCTAGAATAAACACTGTTCCAGGCCACTTTGTTCTTTGGTTACAGTGTGGAAACTAAAAACTGTCCTTACCTCCTTCAATTGTGTTAACATGCCCAAAACTATAACTTCACCTAGCTTTGATGTGGTTCCAAGTAAATATTCTATAGGTTTCAACTGAAAAGACAAGCAAAATATCTACATTAGATAAGTGGACATTGAATCTACTTACCGTATTTCACCTTATAATCCTGCATTGACATGATAAAAAACATCATTGGGAATTAATTAATTAACATTATTTAGGGCAATTATGGTACCTAACACAAGCAAACTACTAACCTTTACATAATTATCGATTAAAAGGTGTGTGGTCCAGATATGCTTTATGATTAATTTATCTTGTAGCACTATGAATTTGTAAAAATAGGTTGAAATGTTCACAAAAGAATTGTCTTTTTAAGTCATCTTTCGAAATGCAGGCTACATTCAATCATTATTTGCATCTTTCCAGATGCAAGTACCGGTAACTCTGAAGAATTTCTATCTCATTTACGTTAATGGAGTAATTTTAAAAAAGACATGGAAAGTAATCTTTGATGTGATACGTCACACCTCATGTACTACAAGGTAAAACTTCAGACTAATATTTGTTTAAGCTAAATCTAAAACAAAGGAGCAACAGGTTTCAAGAATTTCGGTATTTGCATAGATATCCCCAAAACTTTTACTTAATGGTATTTTTTTCTTCACTTTTTTTATGGTAGGTTTCCATTTCAGAAAGCCTTTACATTAAAAATTATTTGATAAGATGCGTTTTCATGCAAAAGAAATAAATAAATGACAATTCCGGAGATACAAAAGATAATAGATTCTTCAGAAAAAAGTTGTTGAATGATGGATAGACAGACTGATGGAATGGCTAGGCAAGAAATTATTTCAGAACATTAGATTTGAGTGTTTGAATAGTGTTTTACAAGATTTCAACAATTCAGTTATATTGAAGAGCTGGAGCATCTAACAATGGATTCCTAGTATTTCTCACACCAGAATTCTTGAACAGGAGTCAAATGAATTCATGTTTCTGTGTTTAGCATGTATTGGCTCACGGCCTCACCTGAAACTTTTTACTCTCTGTTGGTGTACTGCCTATCGCAGGAGGTGTGAACAAATCATGCCTTAAAGTTCTCTACAAAAGAAAAAGCTTTAATATCAATAGAGTTATTGTCTTAAGGTAGTGAACCCCTCGTAATTCCACAACGTTTCGTAAGGCATGATCTTTCAAAAACATTGCAGAACTATTAGGGATCCACTATCTTAACCCTTTTCTGTTTTACAAAATTTGGACACGTCCTAATTCAAAGGTTTTGCAGATGAAAATATTAAGTGGATTTAATTTGAAAAATAACCATTCAGTAGGGAAGAAAATAGTGTGGAAAAAGAAGAAATTGCTTGTCAGAAGCAATTTCTTCTTTTTTCACAATGTTTTCTCAATCATAAAATCACAGACACGTAAAAAGCAGGGATTAAACAGCAAAGGGTTAAGGTAGTGAACCCATATTAGTTCCACAACATTTTGTAAGTCATGAACTTGAACAGTGATAACTGAGGTCCCCTGATGAGGAAACTTCGGTCATCAATGTGAAAGATCACGAGTTCTGAAATGTTGTGGACCTATTATGGGTCCACTACCTCAATGACAGGGGCTAAAAAGCCATTCAGAAATCATTGTTTCTCAATGAAACCATATATGTTTTATACGGCAGCATTAAAATATTGCAGACATGTCAGTAAGACAATAATACCCCTAAAATGTCAATTTTTCCAAAATTGAGCTTGATAATTGACTTTGACTGGTGACCTTGACCTTGAAATGTAGGGATTGATGAGAGGAACCTCAAAGCCAAATAGAACATTTTGAATTTAATGTTTATTTGTTTGAATAGGGCTTAAAGCTGCCTTTAACATTTCTGAGCAGTATCGTGGAAGCTAGAGCACCTAAAATGAATCCTCGGTGTGTGTGTGTATTTCTGTTTATTTATCTTCCCTAACATAGCACATGCCCATAAGAGCTACACCAAGCACTCTTTGCATCCCTGGTATTTCTCACAACAGTAAATGCACAACAATTAAATTGCACATCCTTTCCTAGTCTCAAGCTACTATTCCACTAAGGTTAACATTTCGATGGATTAGTGCGAGACAGTTGTAATTGCCTATAACTAGAGCTGTCGCAAAGCGGACTTATACCCAACACAAGCACTTTGTCAGAATGCAAGTGCTATTTGTGCAGGATGTGTTTGTAGCAAATATTGAGGTCATATGCACCATGAAGTTTCATGATTCTAGGTCGCTTGGTTCTGAGTAAGCATCCAGAAATGAAAATTGAAAAAAAAAAAAGATTGACTGTGACCTTGACCTTTGACCTATGTGACCCCAAAACAATAGGGCACTATGTTGGGTCATAAGCAACATTTGCATAAAGTTTCATGATTGGAGGTCACTTAGTTCTTGAGTTAGAGTCCGGAAAAGAAAATTGAAAAAAAAAATGACTGACCTTGACCTTTGACCTATGTGACCCCAAAACAATAGGGCGCTTCCTTGGATCATAAGCAACATTTGCAAAAAGTTTAATGAATGTAGGTCACTTGGTTCTGGAGTTAGAGTCCAGAAAAGAAAATTGAACGAAAATTGACTGTGACCTTGACCTTTGAACTTTGTGACCCAAAACAATAGGGCACTACTTGGGTCATAGGGAACATTTGTATAAAGTTTCATGATTCATGGGAGCTTGTTTTTTTTTGTTTAGAGTCTGGAAATGAAAATTGAACAAAAATTGACTGTGACCTTGACCTTTGACCTATGTGACCCAAAACTGATAGGGCACTTCCTTGGGTTATAAGGAACATTTGTATAAAGTTTCATGTTTGTAGGTCACTTGGTTCTTAAGTTAGAGTCCGGAAACGAAAAGGTCTACGAACGGACAGACGGACGGACAGATGGACAGACAGACAGACATGGTGAAACCAATATACCCCCCTTTACTTCATAGGTGGGGGTTATAAATATATCGGCAGTTAATACTGTTTCAAGCTGAGCCATCGATTAATTCATCCATTGGTGTTAGATCAGGATGACAAGAGGAGGGATTGTGTTGGAGTTGGCCTAGACCTAAATGAGCACCCACCTGATGAAGAATGGTATATCTATCTCTAAATAACAAAGCTTTGTCCATGGCATTTCCATGTAAACATGGGGGAGGCAGGGCTAAATTGGTGTTCCTGAAAATAAACACAATGTAACCTAGTTATAAGTGATATTCATCCATACTCCTACCATGTGGAAACAATAGCCATTAATAGTACATTAGTGAATTTTAATGCAGAAATGTTCAATAACAGGATTTTTTTTTCACTATTTGGCACTGTCTAGGACTATTTAGCCTTTTCTTTGATGTCTAGGACTTCTTAGCCTTTTCTTGGACTCAAACCTTTGTCATGCTGAATAAAAACCTTCGCAATATTGCATTGATATCAAAGTCCTGAAAGCACTGAATGCACTGATTGTGAGTCAGTATTTAATTCAAACATAATATTTAAAACTTTTATCGTTTAAAGGAAAATTGGGACTGAGATCAGACTGCATTTATGTGCAGCCTAATCTTTGTCTATACCTCCTGCCAAAGCAGAAATATTCCCGGTTGAAGGGTTAATCATTTTATCTATTTTATAAATAGAGAAAAGACTTTGACCCAGTTTTTGATTATTTATCCTCCATTTTTTTGATGTCTTGAAAATCTCATTTTTACATCTATTGGTACTCTCACTTGTATCAAAGAAATATTAATGAACTTACAGTGTATCTAAATTGAACTTACAGAATAAATTTTTTCCTCTCTCTAACGTATGTGTATCTTGGGACTGAGAATCCATCTATCACAGAAAATATTTTATCACTGAAATTAAAACAAATATCAATGTTTAGTTTATAAGATTGAATAGCGAAATATATAAACAGAAACATGGACTTAAATAAATGCATACAGCCTTCATTTTCCAGGTTTTCATTCACTTTTTTTTCAAATTCATGTCATATTGACCCTTTGACTGTTTTTTTTTAAATGTCTTTTCATACAAGTATCTTATAAGAGATAAAATATCTTTATAAATATCTCTATAAATACATAATATTCTAATACATGCATAATTTGTGGTAACATCAACTTGTACTTTTGAAACTTCAGAATCAAAAATCCTCCCTTGATAAGAATTTTCTATGGATAAACAGAGGTACAGATAAGAGGGGGTAAAGCCAGTCTAAAATATTTATTTCTCAAAGAAACCATATGTTGTGGGTACTCATTAGAATCGTCTCAACAATTCCAATGAGTACCCATAACATAAGATTTTTGCAAGTTTTATTGACAAATTTCAATTTGAAATCCAAGATACCCCCTCTATAAGAAGCTCTGGTTAAAGCATACTTTTGAGGGTCAAAACATGAGTTAAGGGTAAATCCCAAGCCCTGATTTTGATTCCCTGTAGAAGATCTATAGTTGTACGATACAATGAAATTAGGCTCTTCAAAGATTATTTACTTTCAAAATATATTTTGTGCTGAAATCCCTCATATTTTTTTTATTCCTAGAATTAACACCGTAGGAGTGTGGAAGTCCCATTCCTGACTTGTATGACATTAGCTTTTCTACTACAGACCAGTACATTTTTCAGGTAACTTGTCAATGGACAAATAAACATTGAATGGTACAAAATAGATTTCAAACATTAATAATCCCAATTCATAGATCAAAGGGTAGAAAATACTGTTACAAACAAAGAAAAATCTCAGTTCAAGAATTTCTTAATTAACAATAATAATCTTAATTATAATTTTTCAAAATCCATCTATTCATTTTGTTTGCAGTCAAATTCATTTAGATTTTGACAAGTAGAACATCCTTCACAGGTCTGTGAACCTGTAGAGAAAATCTGTTTTTCCCAATCCATGAACCCTGTGCTTTAAATAGTTTTTTTACATGGAGTAATGAATATCTTTTTCAGCCAAGCAGAAAACTCATGTAAGATGGATGAAACAATCAATCAAATTGAGGAACAGATGCTTACTAACCTTTCATCCTGTTCAGCATTACACTCATTCACAGCAGACTCACAAATATCTCTGTCTATTAATGTTGATGATACTAAAACAAATAAAAATGACCAAGTACATAAGGGCGATAGTTGCCCTAAAACGATCACCGGGGTTAACAATCTTAAAATTGTCTAAAGAAAAGCTTTGAATAAAGATGATGGATATACATGTTATGACAAGCTAAAGCAATGCTTTTGGTTTCTTTCAACAAAATAATCATTCTGACCAATTTTCAGGTTGGTTGGGCTAAAGAAGTTGCCTCTAAAGAAATTTGAGTGTCCACAAGATTTTTCTTAAACTTGAATATGTGACCTAGATTTTTACCCAAAGTGACACAATTTCCAACTCATGCAAGATTCCACTAAAATAATATTTCTGACCAATCTTCAGGTTGATAGGGCTGAAAATGTGGCCACTAAAGAGTTCAGAAGATTTTCCAGGGCTTGGCCCTGTAACCTTGTTTTTGACCCCACTTGACCCAATTTCAAACTTGTCCAAAACTTCATCAAGTACCTATAAATAATTCATGTTGATTGGGCTTAAAAAGTGGCATCTAGTATCAAAAAGGTTTCTCAAGGTAACACATTTACTCGTTAAAGAGAGTATGTTGCTCGAATTATTTTCAAATCTTTCTATATTTAAAGGAACTATGCTCCGGAAAAGCTTAACCTTTACAATTTGACCTTTAACTTTGACCTTGACGCTATCTGAAAATTTCTTTCAAACAAACACATGTACTTTCGTTGGCAAACAATGGCAAAGAGTAAATTTAAAATCAGTTCATAAATGTAAGAGCTATACCAAGACTAGAACTGTCGCAGAGCGGACTTATATCCCCCACAGGGGATTTGTCAAAATGCAAGTGCTATTAGTGCAGGACGTGTTTGTAACAGATATTGAGGTCATATGCAGCATTTGCATGAAGTTTCATGATTGTAGGTCGCTCGGTTCTTGAATTAGAGTCAGGAAATGAAAATTGAACAAAACTTGCCTGTGACCTTGACCCTTTATGAGCCCAAAACAATAGGGCACTTCCTTGAGTCATATGCAACATTTGCAAAAAATTTCATGATTCTGCGTCGCTTGGTTTTTGAGTTAGAGTCCGGAAGCGAAAATTGAACAAAAATTGACAGTGACCTTCACCTTTGACCTATGTGACCCCCAAACAATAGGGCACTTCCTTGGGTCATAAGCAACATTTGCATTAAGTTTCATGATGGTAGGGCACTTGGTTCTTGAGTTAGAGTCCGGAAACAAAAATTGAACAAAGGCTCACTGTGACCTTGACCTTTGACCTATGTGACCCAAAAACAATAGGGCACTTCCTTGGGTCATAAGCAACATTTTTGTAAAGTTTCATGATTCTAGGTCACTTGGTTCTTGAGTTAGAGTCCGGAAATGAAAAGGTCTACAGACAGATGGACGAAGTAGGTGGGAGGGTATGAAGATAGTCAATTTCAACAATAAACTTGAGTTGCGGCCTTAAAGTAATCTGAAAATTTTTCTCAATTGACACATCTACTTACAAAGTAAAGTTTATGTACTTAATTGTTCATAATTCTGGAAAATATTATCCAGACAAGCTCAATTTTAGCATTTGACCTTGACCTTTGAAATTGATCTTAGACCGTCAAATGAATTTCATTCAAATGGCACATCTACTTCATACAAAGAATGGTTGTGCTATGTTATTTTGAATTCATCCATTAATGCAGGACTTACCAAACTCTAGACAAACTCATCTTAAACAATACACTCTAGCTTTGACATTGACCCAAGAGCTACCCAAAAATTTATTTCAAATGGCACATCTAATTACGGAGAATAATTGTGCCATGTTATTTTGAAATCAATCCTTAAATAAAGGTTTACTGATTGACTGAATGGAGTTTTACACTGCTTTCCACAATTTTTCAGTTATGTCCCAGCGATTGGAGTACCTAACAATGGATTGTTGGTATTTCTCTCACCAGTACAACCGTCACATCCTTTCCTAGCCTCCAGCTGCTATCTCACATAGGTCTACGATTGTCAACCCATCGGTGGGAGAACAAATAGACAAAAAGAATGAATGCCGCTGTTGGGGATCTAACCCGGGATCTCTAGATTGACAGTCCTATGTGCTACCATAAATATTGGAGTATTTCCCGGGCTGACTGGCACAAATACACTCACTATCATAATGACAATTATGTATTATTTGCTGCAAGGCAGCTCGACAAAATTTAGAACAAGATACCATCTTTCTCAAAATAAGCGCTCCCAGGAGCTATACATAACATATCACTGATTCATGTCTTTTAGGCCTTTTTCCTTTAGTTTGAGATGAATTTTCTCTAAACAATCATATAAAATGATTGTTTAGAGGAAATTCACCTCAAGTCAGAGAAGAAGTCTTTACAAGTTCATAAAATTATGGCACTTGTAGTGGGAATTCTTAGTGAAAATGTTGTGCTACTATAAGGCTATTTTAAGAGGAAATATGGTAGGGGGAAATTAGAGCTCCCTCTCACATGCAGCTCTAGAGGAATACTTACATGGCTGTTTTTGAACAATTTCTATAATCTTATCCAGCCATTCTACACAATCATCTTCCTCCACCTGGGACAAAACTTCTACCAAGTAACGACTTGCTTCACTGTAAATACAAAGAGAAATTTATACCTGGATACCTGGATAGTTGGGCGGCCATCTTAGCCGAAGCTATCATGGCCCCTCTTTTGAATGTCTTTGTTAATGTTTCAATACTAAAACTTATCAATTTTGTTAGAAAAACTGCTAAATAGCTAGGGAGTGCTGTAACATGTTGCATGGTATTTAGTGTCATTCCATTGCTCATTGTTTAGTGATGACTTGAAGATATTTAAACTTTTGGCCGAAACAGTGTTTTCACTTAAACCATTCCACAGATGGATTGTTCGTTGACTGAGAGAATGAAGTCCGGTGTTGTGATGGCATTTCTTGGTTTTTAGTTAGGAAGTGGCTAGCCGTACGGGTCCGTACGACTAGTCTTGTAGGCTAAATGTACGGACCCGTACGGCTAGCGTGTCCTCACTGGATAGTAATAATAATAATAAGTTTAATAAGGTAAAAGAGTACAGAACATGGCATAGTAAAAGTAAAATAACAAATAATTTTTGCATCAAGGAAAAAAATTGAAAAAAAGCACCATGTTATGCGCTCCATTACCTAGGATAACACAAAAAAGAAGAAAACTAGATCCTCTTATTTCCATTGTGGTCCTAGATAATGGAGGCATGGCACAGAAAGTCATGTTTACAATTCAATTATTAGAATATATCACATTAAAGAAAAATCATATTTTTGTATCACAGACAATCATATCACATTTAAATGTTATCAATATAAAGATAAATATATTTATCACAGTTATTAATTGACAGTTAAGACAAACAAGACATGTCCTTAAAACAATCACTTAGTATTTAAGAAAAGGGGATATGAAAATATTAGAAAATATATGAAATTAAATGATTGAGAAAAGTTAAGATAAGTCCAAAAGGTATTTTTTCACAGCAGTTTTAAATGAAATAGAGGATTGCATGTCCCTTAGCTGCTGTGGCAGGCAGTTCCAAGAAACAATATCCTGGTAAGCAAAAGACTTCTTACCGAAGTTTTTAACCTTTGGGAGAGCAAACCGGCCAGAATCTGAAAAAGCTACTTCAGTATCAAAAAATGAAGAAGAAACAGCAGTTACCCTAGACCTTGTCAAACGGCCATGAACTTGACTGATGGGTTTAAAATGTTCGCTTAGATATTCTGGGGCCACTCCTATGTGAATGTTATGGACATGACATAGGGTTAACTGCTCAACTCGCCTGTGGACTGGTAACCAATTAAGTAATCTAAATTGCTCGGCTCCTACATGAGACCTGCTGCCCAAGTCCAAGACAAAAAGAACTAATTTATTTTGTGTAGTCTTGAGTCTGTTTTTCCAATACTGACTTAAGCTAGGATACCAGAAAGAACATACGTAATCAAAATGACACTGGATGAGGGACATAACCAAAAGCCTACGAGTTTGGAGATTAAAGAATTGTTTATTTCGAAACAAGAATTTTAAACGTGCATTAGCCTTTGAAACAAGGGACCTGGCAATTTCATCACAAGTTAAATGTTGATCTAAAATTGCACCAAGATATTTTACTGAATTGGTGGCATGTATACTAGCCATACGGGAGTTTTTCAACCAATCAGAATACTGTATTTGATTTCCGATTAATTACCATCTTCGGGTTCAACTATCAATTGTTCAATGATTATTTACCTTTTTTTTACGCGTTTGGAAAAAAGAAAGATAATCATAAAACACTAGTAAGTGCCTGTAACAACAATTATAATGGTAAAATGGTCTGTTAGCTAAGTTTTTATTTTGCAATCAGAGACCTTATTAACTAGCTGTATCTTATGTCACGTTACCCGAGTTTGTTATTCACGCCGTTTTGGAATGAAACAATGATTATTTCATGATTTTGAAAGCACAATCGGCAATAAATTGTTATTAATTAGAGGCCAATAGCAGATTTTTTACCTTAATATTAGATATACCGGTTTGTCGTTTGCGTTGAAAATCTTGTCTAATGTTCTTACGTTTTGGGAACTTGTAATAGGATTTACTTATTTCACCAAATGTTATAGAACGGACGTTATCTTGTAAACGTGCCCGGAAAAAATTTCAATGTCTTACGGAAGTTTTCCGACACAAAAAGAATATATGTGGTGGCAAAAATTCACTAGAGACAGGCGCTAAAAAAATAAGGTAAAAAATAGCATTCTTTCTATTTCCTTCTTTGAAGATCGTCGTACCAAATTCAATTAAATAAATTCACACTTAAATATGCTCAGATGTTTAGTTTTTCATAGTCATACAGGCACTGATTTGCTTTTCCGACTTGTAGAATTTGGTTATTTGAATTTTTTGTATTTCGATTTAAAACTACAAACAAAAAGACATTTTAAATGTGTAATTTTGGTAATGTTCTGAACAACGACAACGAAAATTTATATTTCCTTCTTTCTAGCCTTTTCGCCACAAAAATGATAACATTGTAATTCTCCGGTAATAAGAGTTTTGTAGAAGATCGTATTTTAAGCATTATTCAATGCAGGGACTCAGGGTCCGTTTTCAATTCGACATTGCGACAGTTTGATTGCCCAGCGAATAATTTCCTTATCAAGGAAGATATATTTTTACGCTTTTGTAGTACGGTAATAGACTTAAACGTTTGCATTATATATATTTCATATACCTTTAAGCCACACACAAACAGAACGGAAAAATATCGAAGTAACATAACATTTATTATTCATTTCCCGAGGCTGTATTCGGATTGGTTAAAAAACTCCCATACGGCTAGCCTGTCCAGTGAGGACTGACTAACCGTACGGGTCCGTACGTTTAGCCTACCAGACTAGCCGTACGGACAAGTACGGCTAGTCACTTCCTTTTAGTTATTTAATTCATTATCAGCCAACCATTCTTAGACTTGTCAAAATTCAAAGAAGATTCATATAATGATGTTATATTGTCATGCTGGGTTTTATTATCACAATTTCAGTAAATAACAAACCTTATTCGAGTTCTAAAACTAGAAAGCCATGAATGGCTTGAGTCGCTCCACAGGCTTGAAATTCTTGTAAAAGCAGATAAATGTTTTGACTAGATTTTTAGATATTTGGGGTTCTACTGATGTTGAAAATGATTTTCAAAGTTTCAACTATATAACATACAGAGAAATGACCTCCGCCCATAAAGGACATATTTTCCATCGAATCAAAATAATTTTTGGCTGCATGATAATGGGTCACCCAAAGCTCATACCAAAAAGTTTGATTGAAATCTATTAGTTGCATTCTGAGAAAATGATTTTCAAAGTTTCAACTATATAACATATTGAGAAATGACCTCCGCCAATAAAATATGTATTTTTCATCTGATCACAATAATTTTTGGTAGACTGATAAAGGGTCACTCAAGGATCATTCCAGTGAAATTTGGTTGATATCCATTGGTTACATTCTGAGAAAATGATTTTCAAAGTTTCCACTGTATAACATATAGAGAAATGACCTCTGCCCATAAAATATATATTTTTCATCCGATCACAATAATTTTTGGTAGACTGATAAAGGGTCACTCAAGGATCATTCCAGTGAAATTTGGTTGATATTCATCTGTTACATTCTGAGAAAATGATTTTCAAAGTTTTCACTATATAACATATAGAGAAATGACCTCCGCCACTAATTAAAGGACATATTTTCCATCGAATCAAAATAATTTTTGGAAGACTGACAAAGGGTCACTCAAGGATCATTCAAGTAAAATTTAGTTGATATCCATCAATAAGATTCTGAGAAAATGATTTTCAAAGTTTTCACTATATAACATATAGAGAAATGACCTCTGCCCATAAAATGAATATTTTCCATCGGATCACAATAATTTTTGGTAGACTGATAAAGGGTCACACAAGGATCATTCATGTAAAATTTCATTGGTATCTATCTATAAGAATCTGAGAAAACTAGCTTTTTACCATATTTGGAAATTAGCCACGCCCATTAAATCCATGGTTTTCATTGGATCAAAATTTCTTGAACAACTTTGAAAGAGGGTCACCCAAGGATCATTCCTGTGAAGTTTGGTTGAAATTCATCCAGTAGTTTCTGAGGAGAAGATTTTTAAAGAAAAAGTTTACGAACGGACGCACGGACGGACGCACGACGGACACAACGCCATGACAATAGCCCCAGTGGCTTTCAGCCAGTGGAGCTAAAAACAACATTTGGATGCTTAAACTTAGATTCAATGGGGAACTTGATCGAACATTTCTGTGTACAAAACAATGCTTTTGAAATTTTATCCATCGATTCTGTTCAGGGGTCCTGTCTTAATTCTACAATAGATTAATAACCTTCGCAAAGACAGTCCATTCAACTTAAAAGAAGACGTGATCTGTGTTTTCAGTTTTGACATTTTCGGGTTTCCCGCGAGTTTGTAAACAAACAACAGGTGACACATGAGAATCTTCATATCATAAAGAATACCACGATTTGAGAAGAATGGGAGGGGGTAATCATTATCATTCTCGCTAGCTACATGAAGCACATTCTGTTATTTTTTGTATAATTATAATTTTCATAACCATGATTTTTTTATATCATTTTAATCTCTTGAGAAAAATGCTTGTCGCATTTCCATTACATTTGTACTGATTTGATCATTTTCCGATAGATCTAAGGCCAGGCTACTCGCTTTAGCCCAGGGACCCTTGAAAATAAATCGTCGAGTGCCGTCGTTCCAGCCGTGTCCTTCTATCATAGGTTTTATTTTGACTAACAGTTTATCAAGATTTGAATTAAGCATGCGAGTAACGTCGAGGATCTAATTACAATTATAAATTTACAAGTACCGTGGCCGTGAGGCTCAGTGAAAGAAAACTGTATCACTAAATAAAAGCCGAGTTAAGAGAGTCGGATAAAATATTTCATTTTTTATTTATTCCCAAAATTTCCTGACTAACAAATCATTAATTTTATTCACAAAACAAACCCAACAAACAAGAGGACCATGATATAGATATCGCTCACTTGAGTTCCAAAATTTAAGTCTTCTTTCTTTTTCAATTTCTCTATGACATATCGTCGGTGTCTTTCCAAAACCTCGTAGTTACAGCTTTAATGAAGCTGTAGTTACGAGATTCTAGAATTACAATGACGATATAGCTATAGGATCAAACAACACAGAGCTTTAACTTCCAGTTTAAGACTGAAAGGTACCGTGAATTGTTTGCAAGATCAATCACAAATTTAAAAAAAAAATATAAGTCAAATGATTTAGAACCTCTATCACATCTATCTAAAATGTAGCCCTACAGCATATGACTTATTTTAATTTTAGGGTAACAATCTTCTTATCAGGAAAAATGAATCGATGCCGACACAAAAATCCTTGAAAAGTACCAGGTCTAAATGTAATAGAGGAAAAGATAAGAGTTTCTTTTGAAATCTTTTAGAAAAATTCCGAACAGCAAAGGCTTAATTTATATCTGAATTTTGCTCTGGGCCATGTTGCAATTCTCTAGACAAAGTTTAAAGGATGTATGGCTTGTTGTTTAGATGGAGAAGAATACTTCTAATGTAAAGTAAGGGACTCCATTACACAGTGCTATATTCAAGTCGCCACACTTATTTTATCAAGTACATTGTATTTGAAAGTCATTGTCCTAAGGATCATTTCTGTCAAACCTGGTGGATAGTTTGGGAGGAGATCTTTTTAGAGTTGTATACGGACGGACGAATATACGGACGGACAGACGTCGGACATTCATCGATCACAATTGCTTACATTGAGCAATTTCAGCTAAAATTAAAAGTTGTTTTTCAGTGTTTGTTAAGCCAACATTATCCGAAATTTAGTATTATTGGTTTCTATCAATTTTTGAGCATTCTGATTAGCCCCCAAAAATGTTTTATACCTCAATGAGCTATGTTTAAGCTTGCGCGCAAGGTAGTCCCGCATCAAACCTTTCTTATTTTGGAGAAATTCTTCCAGTTTTGCTTCATATCATTAGATTATAAGATATGAAGAGAATATCTTTTTAAATCATGTAAGTATAAAAATCAAAATCTAATCCTTACAGTGTGATTAGGTTTCATACCTCGATGAAATAAAAAAAAAATACCCTCTTCATTTCTTAATCAAAAAGCCTTTGCTGCAGCATAAGGTGAATTATACCTAACTTCTTACGAAAAAAATGATCGTAAGTCAAAATCACAAATCGTACCTGCAAGGGCGTAACTCCCGTTACGCACTTTACGCAAGTGCGTGACATATATAAACCTCTGTTCGACAATATTTTGAAGAATGATCATAACATCGAAACTACAGCTTATTCAAGCTGTAGTTACGATGTTTTGATTATTCACCAACGCTCAAATCATAAAAAGGGAGCGTTTGGAGGACTTTCATCTTATGTCACAGGTCTCATATCGCCTTTATACTATATATTCTTTGGTTGTCGCCTTATTAGTGCGTAAAATTTTCAAAGTCCTAGATACGCCCTTGCCTGGTATCTCATTCACTTTTAGCCTGTGATTCTGCCTTTCAATATTGCATTGGAATCGTCATAAGAAGACGATTCCAAATCAGGTTATGCATGACAAAACTGCATAATTAGAAACTCCAGCCAATCGTGCTCGAGCGACCACGTCTATTAAGCGACCATTTATATTTAGCGACCGTTTCCAAAATCCCCTTCTTTAAATCAAAATATCTTAAAAGGTAGTCATTGTTGGTCTAATTTAAATCATCGAAACACGAATCATATGTTATTAAAACTAACCAGAATCGTCTCAATGAGACGATTCTGTTGAGCTTTAACAACATGAGAAAATGCAGAATATCGCAATAATTTGCATATTCAATAAAAATGACATGTTTCTTATTTGTAAACAAATCGTTTATTAAGAAGCCATTTTCTTTAACGACCTTTTTTGGTGGTCCGGTTTGTGGTCGCTTAAAACAAGTTTTACTGTGCTATAGAAGCAACGTTAATTTTTGACTTACACAAACAATGATCGTAAGATGTTTAGTAAAATAAGCCCCTGATTATCGGAGGTTCAGACAGAGGGCAGTTCAGAATGGTGTACTTGTCCCGTAGTCGTATGCTTTCGATGCACAAATAGCTTCAAATTGGTATTTTAAGTTTAGGGTTCTAACGACAAAAGGGGTTTAAATGGATAAAATTGAAATATATCAGCGAAATTTCGCATTCTTCCAGAAAACAAAGATTTTCCTTGCTAAGTGAGCTTAGGTGGTCGGATCTTGGTCACTCGAGAATACGTGTATATTTAGGGTCAGTGCCTTAGCATTAAGACATCTTATATACGCACAAAATCAAATAAATATTATTGTTTTTCAATGATGAAGGTAACTTTAATATCGTTTTACAAATACAAGGTAAAAAGAACTTCATCCACAGTCTGGCGGTCTTCGCACAAATTTCTTAACTTCAGTTTCACTATCCAAACAATTGAAGCAGCAATTCACGCAGAGTTGGCGCCTACCAACAGTATGCAAATGTTAATGTTTTTCAGGCCAACAATTTTTCAATGTTATTGAGAAAGAATGAAAATTATGATTACTTAAGATTTCTGTAATGAATCATGGGCAAGGGGAGAATCAGGAGAGGGGTGCGGGGTCAAACGTGACCCTGTTGAAGCCAAATGATCGTATTTCATTATTCGCAGTCAATCAAAATTTTAATAAACGTCTTATGGAAAAATTGATCGTAAGTCAAAATCACAAATCGTACTTGGTGTTTTCATTAATTTTTAGATTCTGCCTCGCACAATCTCGTTGGAATCGTCTTCAGAAGACGGTACAAATGAGATGATGCATGGCAGCGATCCATATTTAGTTTCTATTGTAGAAGTCACTTTAATTTTGGATGTACAATAAAAATGATCGTAAGATGTTGAGTAAAACAGGCCCCTAGAAGTACATACTCTATAACTTGTAGGCCTATTTTCGAACTGCCTTTATGAAATTATTGTATCCACCGCAGGGGACTCTCCGATTAAACATTATGTATACAGTCGATATTGATTGAGCGACCACTTCTATCAAATGACAACTTTTATTAAACGACCATCATAAAAAGTCCCTTCGTCGTAATTAAAATCTGCGAAAAGTGGAAATTATAAAACTAAAAAGTGTTTGAAAAAGTGGAAATCATTAAACGAAAACGTATTCATCATTGAATTTTATGATGTTGGAACCGCTTAGAATAGTCTCCCAATGACACTTCAGGGCCCGAGGTTATAAAAGTTTTCTCATTCTCGACTCAAAATTTTCTCAAATTTCAAATTGAATTTAAAGCTGTAATTCTGTTATAATACTGTAATAAATGTGAAAAAACAATCAATTAATGTTTTTTATGTTCATTCATTTATTTATATTTGAGAAAATTCTCCGTTTAGACTGAGAAAAGTTTTATAACCTCGGTCCTGATTGGATCGCACAGCGTAGGATTCGGTAATAATTATGCGACAATCGATAAAAGCTATCAAAATACCTGCCTTATTTATGACGAAATATTGTAATAAGCGACCATTTCCACAAGCAGACGCTTTTTGGTTGCCCCTGAGTGGCCGCTTAACACGAGTTTTATTGTATTTAGGGTCCACGAATGAAATAAGTGCTATATAAGCGAAGAGATGTAAGAATGAATATTATATTCCAAGTTTTGCAAGGCAAATGAATTAGATATGTGAAGGCCGTGCGTGAAATTTCCGAATATTTCACACACGAGCAAAGTAAAGAATCACACCAGCCTGTCTGGGTAGCCGCACAGTCTAATCAGAGTCTTGACAGGCTATAAGCTCCGATGTAGGTAGATAAAGTTTCTTTGGGTTATCAGCGAACAGTTTTGATGTCTTATATCGATGGCTCAGCGCGACACAGTTATAACTCCCTATAAACATATAGGGAGTTATAACTGTTTCGCGCTGAGCCATCGATATGGCTATCATGACCGCAGAAATATTTCAGCATTCACGACCACGCCGAAATTGTTGGAAATGTCACATGTCACCAGGCTCACTTACATGTTACAAAATTATTGAAACCCAAAAGATCTTAACTTGCACTATCTTTGACTACATTATTATAATTTTATACACCCGTCGAAAGACAGGACATATTATATATCACACGTGGTGCCTGGTGGCTTCCACACACTATCCTCTATGTCCGATTGACTTGAAACTTGGCAGTTACTATGATGCTCTTCTCACAACAACAACTCTAGTCTCTATACTCTATTTTTATTCCGTTTGAGTTATTTCCCCATTTTAAATTCAATACTTGGACCATACTATTATTTCTACGACGCCGAATGTGGACGCATACTGGTTCAATCCCAGCCTACTGTCTGTTGGTCCCAAAGGTCAACTGGTACGTCCCACAGCCTGTCCACATTCTATGAACTCAACTTCTAAAATTTTGGACGAATTTAGATAAAATTTCCAGATCGTTCATCTTAACCTGACCTTGCGTATATTGTCGGGGTTTGGTGAAAATCTGCTGGCAACAATTTGGCAGCGTATTTTGTAATTCTTTTTTGTTTATAGTTATTTAAAGCAGCCGTGATTTTTGTCCGATCCAAACATAAGGAAGAAGTTTGAGAGAGCGTGTCCCAAGGACAATTCCTTTAAAATGTCGCTTAATTATGCCCATTATACACAGGAAAAAAAGATATTTTCTATTTTCCACATAGGATCATTTCCCGTACGAATACATATCGTCGATGTTATTCTAAAACCTAGTACTTTCATCTTGATCAAAGCTGTAGTTTCGAGGTTTTCGAAAAACAATGACGATATACAGCGCCATGACAATAGCGCCGGTTAACTTAGTCCAGTACTGCTGAAAGAAGTCTATTTGCTTATTTTAAAATTTATTCATATTTGTTGGTAACTAATTAAGAAGAGCACCTTAACGAGTGAGAATGACTGGCTACGCAATATTGGAAAGTGGATAAAAATCAAGTCGAAAAGTGGGCCTAATTTATATGAGATTACATTCAGACATTATTTTTTATAGTAAACATAGGCTAAAATCATCCCTGGTCGGTTTCAGTTACAATGGCAACCCGAGTTTTAAGACAGAATTAAATTCTTTAACAACTTTAGCCAAGCTTCACCAAAGGAACAACCCTGCCAAATTTCAGCTTGATTAGCTCAGAGTTTTTAAAGAAGAAGAATTTTTTGCTAAGATTTTTCTCACTTTCTGTTACCATGGCAACTGTCAATGAAATTAAATCATTTTAACAACTTTGGTAGAGGTTCGCCCAAGGAAAATCTCTGACAGGTTTCAGCTGGATTGTCCCAGTGATATAGGAGGAAAATATTTTTTTAGAGTCTCTTTATTTTAAGGCTGTCTGTCACTATGGCTACCAGAATGTTTGATGGAATAAAATAATTTTGAATTTGATTTTAATTGGGGTTTTACGTCGCTTTCAACAATCTCTCAGTTATATCGCGACGACTGGAGCACCTACCGATGGATTCCTGTTATTTCCCACACCAGTACTATCACCACATCACTTTCCTAGCCTCCAGTTGCTATTCCACATAGGTTTATGATTATCTACCCATTGGTGGAAGACAAATGTCGGAAAGGATAAGTGCCGCGGCCGGGGATCGAACCCGTGCGAATATAGACCCCTGGATTAGAAGTCCGGCTCGCTACCAACTGCGCTATTGCTGCGGCTAAAATAATTTTGAAAACTAAGGTGGAGGTTCAGTCAAGAAAAATCTCTGCAAAGTTTCCTCTTTATTGGTATAAGCTGTAGTTTCAATGTTATAACATTTCATCAACGATATTTCTCAATAGAGGAATATTTCTTTTACACACTTGCGTAAAATGCGTTATGGGAGTTACACCCTTGTTTTATAGGCATTTTAAGTTGAACATATCTTTCAGTTTCAAATCCAATCTGGCCACCTTATTTCCTATTGCTGCGCACTACTCTACATCTACAGACGAATAGCAGTTAACCAATGGCTGATCCAGCATTTTGGTAAAGGAGGTTCCAACATACAAATTCCGACAGGGTTTTAGGGGACACAGGTTTTGCGAGTCTTAGACTCACAAATATGTAGCCAGGACTTTCAAAACTATTTGATTTAAGTCTATAGGACCCTGTAGAAATCAACTTTAGAAAAAAATTAAAGACTATTTTAAACAGTCTTCAATTCTTATCTTAAGTTGATCCCTCAAGGTACATATTTTCAACACTTTGAGTAGCTAATTCAGAGAATCAATATTTTAACAAAAACAGGATGGTAGCTGAAAGGAAATAGTCTACATTTAAAGCATGGACATCAAAAGGACCCTTTTAAGCTGTGCTATTGAGTCCTTGGAAACCATTTTCGTTCATGCTGTATAAAAACCCAGGGCTTCGTTTTCCTATCATCCAATTTTGTTTGAATTTTCCAATGGCAATGAAATAAATAAGCCTCAAATGGGGTTCATTTCAACCCCGAACCCCTTCTGGATCTGCCACTTGAGAGAAATCTATCAACATTCAATGCCACTGGACTCAAAACAAAACCAGAATTGTGACAGAGTTGGCTAATACCCCCAAACACACACCACCCTACACAATACCTAGTTTTAATTTATGAATCAAAGGATTCATATTTCCATTTATTTTAGACCATGGAGCAATTTAGGTAAATAGCCAACTTTCACCCAATTAGGTTAATTTACAGATAGTAGCATTAAATCACTAGCAAAATTATCAAATATTATTAGGCTAAAAATGATAAGACATTGATAACCTAAGTCATAATCAAGGAACAGAGTTTAAGATCTCACTCAATATGAGATGGGATTCATTTGAATAATTCAACAACTTGCAGACATTCAATATTTTTTTATTCATCATATAAACATTGAAACAAGCATTTGGAAGTATTGCATGGCAATAACAAGTCCCCTACCGGATTTATAAATACATCCCTAGAGCAGTATCTTTTTTGGTGGTAAAGGTATAACTACCTCTCCAAAATATTAGTTGTATCAGATTTTATGTATCAGCTCAATATATCTGAGGATAAAAAACAAAAATCTGGAAATTTCTTGGTATTTTTCTAAGTCCAGCAAACGTGATCTGTAACTCATTGATGCAGGCGCACATACCAAATATCAGCTCAATATCTCCAAGGGTTAAGAAAAAAAGTCTGGAAAACTGAAATTTCCTGTTAATTTTCTAAGTCCAGCATCCGTATCTTCCACAAAAATCAATGGACCGGAACCAAACTCAAACTCGTTCTGTAACTCATTGATGCAGACACACATACCAAAAATCAGCTCAATATCTCCAAGGGTTAAGAAAAAAAGTCTGGAAAACTGAAATTTCCTGTTAATTTTCTAAGTCCAGCATCCGTATCTTCCACAAAAATCAATGGACCGGAACCAAACTCAAACTCGTTCTGTAACTCATTGATGCAGACACACATACCAAAAATCAGCTCAATATCTCCAAGGATTAAGAAAAAAAGTCCGGAAAACTGAAATTTCCTGGTAATTTCTAAGTCCAGCATCTGTATCTTCAACAGAAATCAATGGACTGGAACCAAACTCAAACTCATTCTGTAACTCATTGATGCTGACTCACATACCAAAAATCAGCTAAATATCTCAGAGGGTTAAGAAAAAAAGTCCGGAAAACTGAAATTTCCCGGTAATTTTCTAAGTCCAGCATCTGTATCTTCCACAAAAATCAATGGACCGGTGTCCCAGGGTAACCTGTCCCCTGGGTAACGTGTCCCCGGGGACAGGTTACCCCAGGGGAACGTGTCCCCGGGGACAGGTTACCCTAGAAATCAGCTGGGGTAACCTGTCCCCCCCTGGGGTAACCTGTCCCCCCCTACAGATATTGTAAACCAATATTTAGTCACATTTCTTTTACCAAGATATTTTTATTCTATGTGTTACAAATCTCTTTCTTTGCTCTGTATGTAATTTTGATCTGTTTTGCGAACTGTTTCATTTCTGAAGGATTTTTATATTTTCCATGATAAGTATTATAACAATTAAACTTTTTTTTTTTTTTTTTTTTAGAAAAATAATTGTTAAATATCATCATGACTATGGACATATCTATGAATGATCTTGTCTTTAGAAAAATTATTGAAAGCATGAATTTTTTCTTTGTGTGAATGGGGGGGGGGGGACACGTTACCCAGGCCTGGGTAACCTGTCCCACCTCTAAAAAGGTTGTCAACAATGATCTGTGCACAAATTTACCAAAATATTTTCTTTTGCTTATTTATTCTAAATTGTTTTGGGTACATGTAAGACTTTCCTATCTGTGGTCACTTGTCTCTAAAAAAATGTTACCCCAGACTTGGAAAACATTGCTAACATGTTAACCAGGAATTTTCACAAAAGTTTACAAAAACAATTTCTTTTTTCTTTGAAAGTTATTTTATAGTCTTAATTATATCACAACTGTTCTTACTACAAAAATTATTCACTTATTAGAAAAATTCATTGAGAGTGTATGTGTATGTATTTTTGGGGGTGGGACAGGTTACCCAAGCTGGGGTAACCTGTCCCCGGGGACACGTTACCCAGGCCTGGGTAACCTGTCCCACCCCCAAAAATGTCCAAGGGTAACCTGTCCCCTTTCAAAAGAAGAAGTTTTGATTTATTTGTCATGTTGTTTTCTTATCAAAATTGCCAAATTAACATTACATATATTCATAAAGCATCATATCTTTAATGAAAAATAGCATTTAAAATAGGGGGACAGGTTACCCCAGGTTACCCCGGGGTAACATGTCCCCCGGGGACAAGTTACTAAGGCTTGAGTAACCTGTCCCCCTTTCCAAAATACAAGATTTAAACAATTTGTCAATTGACATGTTGTTTTCTTATCAAAATTGCAATACAGACATGATAATTGTGTTTTTAAAAGCTATTATTCAATTTAATAACGGACTCTGAAAAAATTGAAATGGTGCAATAATAAAAAAATATTCAAGTGCTAAGATTTTTCTTTAAAAAGGTACAAACAAAGAAATATAAACATACATAGCCATTGAGAAAATTTTCTAAGAATATCTTTCTTAATATAAAAAGAATGATTGGAATGTGATATCTTTAATGAAAAAAGTATTTGGAATAGGGGGACAGGTTACCCCAGGGTAACCTGTCCCCCGGGGACATGTTACCCTGGCTTGGGTAACCTGTCCCCCTTTCAAAAGAAGAAGTATTGAATGAATTTGTCATGTTGCTTTCTGATGAAAACTGCAATATTAACATGATATGTTAATAAATGCTATTTTTCAATCTAAATATGGACTTGGAAAAAAATTTAGATATTGCAAAAGTAATATTGCAAAAAATTAAAACGTGCAAGTGCTAAGATTTTTCTTTTAAAAAAGCATCAATTTTTTAAAAAAAATGAATGAAATATTTTTCAATGAATGTCATATGATAATTTCTTAAGAAAAATGAATGACTGGAAGGTGAAATCTAATGAATAAAAGCATTTTGAATAGGGGGACAGGTTACCCCGGGGTAACGTGTCCCCGGGGACAGGTTACCCCGGGGTAACGTGTCCCCGGGGACAGGTTACCCCGGGGTAACATGTCCCCCCCCCCCCCCCCACACACACACACACATACACACACTAAAGTTTTATTTTTTTTATATTTTTTATCATTAAACTTTCAAATATTTGCATAAAATACCAAGATTGATTACTATAATAATAAAAAATAAAAAAAGGAAAGTTGATTTGATAAGAAAATCATAGTAAGCAAATTATATTTTGGTTTGAGGAATTGAAAACCACTCAAAAATTACAGATATACTTTTTATATGTCTTTTTTAAATTGATTTAGAGATATACAAAATAGCATGAATGAAAAATTAAAATTTTGATAAGAAATAATGTTTTCCATGGGGGGGGACACGTTACCCCAGGGGGGGGACACGTTACCCCGGGGTAACCTGTCCCCGGGGACACGTTACCCAGGGGGACACGTTACACTGTTACACCGGAACCAAACTCAAACTCGTTCTGTAATTCATTGATGCGGATGCACATACCAAAAATCAGCTAAATATCTCCAAGGGTTAAGAAAAAAAGTCCGGAAAACTGAAATTTCCTGGTAATTTTCTAAGTCCAGCATCCGTATCTTCCACAAAAATCAATGGACCGGAACCAAACTCAAACTCGTTCTGTAACTCATTGATGCGGACGCACATACCAAAAATCAGCTCAAAATCTCCAAGGGTAAAGAAAAAAAGTCCGGAAAACTGAAATTTCCTGGTAATTTCTAAGTCCAGCATCCGTTTCTTCCACAAAAATCAATGGACCGGAACCAAACTCAAACTCGTTCTGTAACTCATTGATGCGGACTCACATACCAAAAATCAGCTAAATATCTCCAAGGGTTAAGAAAATAAGTCCGGAAAACTGAAATCCGGACTGACAGACGGACGGACGGACAGACGGAAGGACGGACGGACAGACGGACGGAGCGCAAACCTATAGTCCCCTTTGGCTTTCGCCGGTAGGGGACTAATGATCAATACTCAGCTTATACTCAGCATGGACTTACTCAGACTCTCAGAGTGTTGTTTGGTAATCAAATTATCATAACAAGCCATTGTCATGATATTGTAATAGAATACAGATTATTTCTGTGATGGTTCAAAAATCACCTTTATTACTTCTTACAAATATTCATTGCTTAACCCCATAAAATCATGAGTGAAACAGAATTACATTATACTTATTTGTATTTGTAATCGCCTGTCCCAAAAGTTTTATAACTTTAGTTCCTTACCATTGCAAAGATTTTACATTGTGTATAAAAGGTCAGTAACATCATTTATTATATAAATAATTCATGATTGTAAAATCTAATATTTTATCAAGAATATTTATTACATGTACATATACTTCTCCATCATTCTGTATATCATTGAAAGAAAGGCACACCAGAATCCTTATTAACAACCATTTTTTTCCTAAAAAAAGTACTTATTTTCAAATTCCACCAAAAACCTAATAACAAAGTTACATCATATTAATTGACCACTCCTGCAAGCTTTTGGTCTAACTTTTATCTCATGTGTTTTGCAACAAAGGATTCTGTACAAGAATATAATGTCTGACTGGAATATTTAACAAGTTTGTATCATTAAAACAAAGAGAACACTAGAATTTGAACTCTTTATATTTCTTTGCTGCTTTCCCACTTTCTTCTTGTTTCTTTTTTCTTTTCTGAAAAAAAAAAATCACAGCAAGTCAACATTAGTGTTCAAAACCTTTTGGTGTACAAGTTGAAATCATTTCAAAAATGTCTAAGAAATTGTTACCAATTTTGCATGTGCTCTTGAGTTCAAAGTGGAGAAATTTTTTTCCATCTAATCTCTCCACTTTTTAGATACAGTCAACTCCCGTTTGATCGACATCCGTTACATCGACATTTTCGCATACCGACACTAATTTGTTGGGAACGGATTTGCACAGTTTATTTTTCTCCCGTTACAACGGAATTCTCGTTTTCCGACATCGACACAAAATATAAGGGAACGAAAGTGCAAAATCCCTATATATTATTATTCAATACATCGACACTTACCTGGGGAATTCCTAGTGGCTATTTTTAGCACCTCGCGGTAATGTGTTAATCAACAATGTACACATGGATATTTAATTATGCTGAAGTGCAAATACAGTTATCCCCTTCGGCGATTATCGACGATTAAACCACCCGGAACACAATAATGGCGTCCGTTAACCTTTGCTCGGTTGAGGGTGATATTATCGTAACTTAATTACAAAAAGATACGGACGCCACTTTGCATTCGACGAGTACAATTTGGACACTTTTACTGGGCTTTTTCTTTGCGAAAAGGGAAAGTCGTCATTTTACTTTGTTTGATTGTTAGGCAAACATCTTTGTCGTACATTTTACATTGATCTATTTTTATAAAAAAAAAAGGCTGAGGCACCAGCAAAGAGGCGTCGAACCCAACTCTCTTTGAGTAAAAAACACACGATTTTAGAATTCAAATCAGCACATTCAAATATAACTCAGGACCAGTTGTCGAGTTATTTGTCAAAAGAGTGATGATCGACAATCTGTGATAAATTGAAACAAAATTTTTCCATTATTAATTCTGATTATTCCACTGTCTCTAGATTTGAAGCTAAGTCATGCTTTAAAACTGTCATAATCTATTTTAATGGAAACTATTATTCTGTAGAGAATAATGTTCACAATAAAGGAAGGGAATCTATGAGCATTTCTTCAAAAAGAAATAATTAACAAATTTTAATTTTCAGTTTTTAAGTCATGTAGGTATCTTATCGGTATTCAAAGGTAATCTATTAGTATTTATTTCGTTTAAAAATGTATATTGTATAAAAATGTTACCAACATATGAGTTGAAGGGGTGTTTTTCAATACACCGACATTTTCGGTATAACGACATTTTTATCGGGAACAATTGTGGTCGTTGTAACGAGAGTTGACTGTACTAAGATGTATAAATGTGTATTCTTCCAGGTACAGCCTTAGAGTTTTGTGTACCTTTCATTATATACTTGAGAAAATATTGTGGAAAAAGACGAAAGTGCTTGTAACAAACAATTTCTATCCTATAACCCAAAATTTGTCGCTGTAATTCCGAAATCACATAACTACAGCTTTGATCAAACTGTAGCTACGAGGTTTTAGAATTACATTGACAATTTTGTAACATATAGGATAGTTTCTTTCAAAATTTTTCTGACAGTTCACTGATGTTTGCAATCTCTTTAAATTTCAGCCAGTCTAAAATATCGAAGAAACAGGAAAAGTTTTAAGTCTAAAATTGAATTGAGGCGTTCAAATCTTTCAGTCATAGAGTATGTTTGTGAGAACTAACCATTATCACACAAAAACAGTTTTACAAATTTTGCTCCTACATTCTGATTGTAAAAAGTTCTACCTTTTGTTTTGCCGCATGTTCAGCCACCATATCACTCAAATCTTCCTTTTCCAACTGAGATTGCTGTTCCCGTATTGTTTGGTCGTATTTGGCTTGCATAGCTGCGGTATCTAAATCTAACTCTTCTGGGTTTAGCGCAATCTCCACTCCTTCTGTAGCCCCTTTCTCCCCTGGCTTCTTAGCTCCCATCTGAAATGAAAGAAGTAACTTGATGTTCTGTACTCAAAAGAGAACGAATAATTTATGTACTGACACAAGCAAATTTTCTCTAATTCTGCACATACATTATACCATTATATCAAATTATTTTCCAAGTATGACCTCATAACAGAGAAGCTTTGTAAAGATACCTTGAACTTCACAATAGAGTCTCGATACTTTAATATCATACTTTAATACGACTAGAAAATGTAAAGTTTCAATTTCAATTAAAGTTCTCCTAAGACATTTCAAACAACACTAAAATTATTTCTTCTTTTTTTATCATCCAGTACTAATTGATGTTTTTATATAGATTTACTATTTATAGAAAGAATAAGTTAGTGACAAATAGTTTACCCCTGGCACTTCATAAATATGTGCAGAGCCCATCATGGCCCCTCCCACTGTGGATTTCTTCTCTGGCACCACTTGATAAAGAGCCGGTGTCTCTCCACCCTGGTCCATTGCATCCTCAATTCTACGTTTACGCAATTCAATCATGTCAGGCGTCTCCATGCCAACAGGGATTGATGTGATTCCACTTGGTGTAACAAGTCTGGAAAGGATGAAGTAAAAGGAACACTTAGAATTCTTTACATAGAAAATTTATTCTTTTAAAATCAAAGCAAAAGTTGCTTCACAAAGTTGCATTTGAATAAATATTTCCTGTGTCCTATCTTTAATCTTGTATCAAAGGCTGAGAAAGAGGTTGACAGCAAGACTTTCCTGCCATTCTATACCTGCTAAAGATATTTACTTCAGTCTTACACTGATCCCTCAGTATATATATATATATATAATCAAACAAACAATTAGCTAGAACACTGTTCAATCCATGAATCATTTCAAGTAGTGTTTACATTATTTCTTTTTTTTTATTTTAACAGATTTTACAAATTAGGTCCAATTTTCTAGGAAAGACAACAACCTCCTTCTTCTTTCTAAGGAGATGTCAACAAACAGATTCTTACCCTCCTGAGTGAAATATAATGGAGATAACAACTTATCCTTCTGTAGAGGTTATGTGACCTGTTTCCTCTGGTCCTTCTTCCTCCTCTTGGGATTATTACTTAGATTCTACCTCATATTCTTATTCCCCCAGGTGAGACAAGGGAGATAACAACTAACCCTTCAGCAGGAGTAATGAGACCTGACTCCTCTAATAACAAGGGAGATAATAACACCCTTCTGTAGGAGTTATGAGACCTGTTTCCTCAGGTCCTTCCTCCTCCTCTGGGAATTCTTACTTAGATTCTACCTCATATTCTTATTTCCCCTAGTGAGACAAGGGAGATAATAACTTACCCCTCAGCAGGAGTAATGAGACCTGACTGCTCTTAAAAAATAGGGAGATAATAATTTACCCTTCAGCGGGAGTTATGAGACCTGACTCCTCTGGACCTTCCTCTTCCTCCTCCTCTGAAGATTCTTCCTCAGATTCCGACTCAGACTCTAATTCACCCCAATGAGATTTGTCTATATCATCTTCTTGCACTGTAGTCTAATGACAAAAGAAACACAAGATTTATATATCCTGAATGTTCTTTTTTTTGTAATTTACCAAACGAATGAACAGATTTATTACTAAAATAGTAGTTTGGAAATATTTAATTGATCAAACTCAACAATTACACACAGACAAAACCTGGATTTCCCAAAGCCTGATTTTATGTCATTTTGATGACAAGTTTTCTTTCATTTTTAAGTTGGAATGCGGAGCAATTCCAACTTAGATTTAACAAAACCGCAAAATGAACACAAGATAATTTCATTTCGGGTTTTTTGAGAACACATATCACGTGAACAGGATGTGATTACACTTCGGCCTATTTTGTATATCTCAACTTGACAAAGATATACAGTTTATTTCATCAAAAAGTAATAATGCTGTACAATTACACAACTATCACTTCATGTATATTATTAACACGCTAATTTTATGTTTTAAAAGATATTTATTGAAAGTTGCGTACGAATATATTAGTATCACATGTTTGCATTACTATATTTGGAAATCATGTGATAAGTCAAGTCCGATAAGGTCAGCAAATTGACAAAAGCACTAGCCAATCACGTGATCCGCTTATTTGGTAATGTCGCGATCTGTTTTCTCAGTATTGTGGCAATAGCACAGACCAATCACGTGATCTGCTTATTTGGTAAGGTCGCGACCTGCTTTTCGTAGAATTATGTTATAGCTTCTTTTAAAGGTATAGTTTCTCTTTCTGAACGATCTTATTACACATTTAACTTTTGACTATCTACATGAATGTTTCATTGTAAAAACCTAATACTCATCTAATAAAACCCTTGCCAACGCATCTTTAATATCTTTGCCCAATGGCATTCCATCACCAAGACAATTTGCCATTTGAAGCAAACCAAATAGTTCAACTTGTTTTCTTCACATTCTTACACATCAACACGTTTAAGAGCACCATCATACAGTTAGTTACATCGTAAAATTGACATTCATCTCAATAAAAAAATCTTAATCGCTCACTCTGCGCTCCATTCATTCATTCCAAACACTCACTCAAACCATTCAAAAACGCTCACAGTTATTAAAAAAAATAAGATCAACATGTACATTCAAAATGAATTTAGCAAGAACCAAATCGCGATTTCACTGACATAAATGAAATTTAAAGCGTCTGATTGGTTCTTGACGAAATAGCAAGCTATTGATCGAACGTTTATGCATATGTTATATAGGTATTATATATCGCTATTTTTGTTCATCTTGAACAAAATAAGCGACATTGGATTCCCTCACTTTAATTTCACTCAAAACTCACTCCGCTCACTCATTCAACATCATGCCTAAATCATTCCAAAATCGTTCAACTTATCAATTTCACGATGTTATTAACTGTACCCCCAACTCAGAAGTAGAGGAGCATATATTGATTTCATCATGTCTATCTCTCAGTGCATTGACCTTTTGATTTCCGCTAGATAAACGGAGAAGCAATTGACCTGCAATAATGAAACTTAACACAAATATTGCCTATGACCCAAAGAAATGCCCTATAGTTTCGGGGTCATACATGTCACAGTCATCAGTAAGTTTTAACAGTTAACAGTTTCCACTCTAACTGAACAACCAATTGAGCCAAATCATAAAACTTGACACAAATGTTGTCAATGACCCGAGAAAGTGCCCAATTCTAAAGTCACAAAGGTCAAAATCACTATTGAACTTCGTCCAAAAATTGTCTTGAGATTTCAACTCATAAAGTAAAAGACTTCTCTGCGAAAATAGCTTTTCCTTTGTTCCTTTGATGACCTTCAAATATTGTTGGCAAAATTTTCATTAGCCCATAAAGTCGGCGTGGCAGGGTAGGGCTAGTTTTGAGTCTCCTCTGTAATGAATTGGTTGGCAGGGTCTATTATGACTGCTCATTATTCGAATAATATCTCCTCTTCAACAATTAGGCAAATTTGAATGAATCTTTGAAAGTTTCTTGGATAAGATCCACTAGACCAATCGAATTCAGGTGAACGGTTAAGGGCCATTCTTGCCCTTTTGTTATCATTTTTCTTTCATCAGATTCAGGCCTGTATAACGATTCAGGGGTTTAAGCGTTTCTCGTTGTTGAAATACATTGATTCATATACGCCCGTCAAAAGACGAGACGTATTTTGTGATCACCTGTGATGGGCGGGAGGCATCAGCTTTGTTAGTAGCTTGAGGTAACCGTCTCTCGAACGCATTCCAACTTATCAGTACTTTCAGTACTTTGATTTTATTCCATAACAAGAGTTGTCCGCGGACAACGTAGCTCGCCCAAACAGCTGCTTGTCACAAACAGCGCTTGACCGAAGACCAAAGTTCAAAGTGGTTTCTTTCAATGTTAAAGTCCATGATCTAATATATATCTGTTTGAGTAGTAATTAAGAAATATAAACTTTTTTGTTTTAATGGCATATATAAGGTTAGGGTAAAGTGAAAGCCTACAAGCAGATGAGGTTACCAATGGAATTTCTTTGTATCAAACATGAAGTTTTTCTTTAAAATTTTTCTAAGTCCACAAAAGGTCAAGATCAAGGTCAAATTGTGAAGGACCTTGGTCTCTGTAGAAGCCTATCACCTAGTTAGTATGTGTATGAAGTAATAATGTCCCTGAGTAAAGCATTTAGAAAATATAAGCAAGGTTAAATTTTTGGTTAAAGTTTTTCAGTTTAAGTTTTTCTAAGTCCATAAAAGGTCAAGGTCAAGGTCAAATTGTCAAGGCCCTTGGTTTCTGGTGAAAGCCTTTCATCTGGTGAATATGTATATGAAGTAATGATGTCCCTAGATTAAAGCATTCAGAAAATATAAGCAAGGTTAAAGTTTTTGGTAAAAGAATTTCGGTTAAAGTATTTCTAAGTTCATGAAAGGTCAAGGTCAAATTATCCAGGACCTTGATCTCTTACAAAAGCCTATCACCTAATGAGTATGTATATGAAGTAATGATGTCCCTAGGTTAAAGCTTTCAAAAAATATAAGCAAGGTTAAAGTTTTTGGTTAAAGTTTTCAGTTAAAATTTTTCTAAGCCCACAAATGGTAAAGGTCAAGGTCAAATTGTGAAGGACCATGGTCTCTGGTGAAAGCCTATCACCTAATGAGAATGTATATGAAGTAATGATGTCCCTAGGTTAAAGCATTCAGAAAATATAAGCAAGGTTAAAGTTTTTGGTTAAAGTTTTCAGTTAAAATTTTTCTAAGTCCACAAATGGTAAAGGTCAAGGTCAAATTGTGAAGGACCATGGTCTCTGGTGAAAGCCTATCACCTGGTGAGTAAATATATGAAGCTATGATGTCCCTAGGTTAGAGCATTAAAAAAATATATGCAAGGTTAAAGTTTTTGGTTAAAGTTTTTTGGTTAAAGTTTTTCTAAGTCCACAAAGGGTCAAGGTCAAGGTCAAATTGTCAAGGACCTTTGTCTATGGTGAAAGCCTATCACCTAATGAGTGTGTATATGAAGTAATGATGTCTCTAGGTTAAAGCTTACAGAAAATATAAGCAAGGTTAAAGTTTTTTTGGTTAAAGTTTTTGGTTAAAGTTTTTGGTTAAAGTTTTTTTGAAAGGGTCAAGGTCACAGTCTAAAGGTCATTTCGACATGGATGCTGGTCTCAAATGAAAGCCTATGCCCTAATGAGTGTTTCTGTAAAAAATAAAGCCTCTAGGATAAATATTGATAGAAATAAAAAACTTTTACCTAATGCGGACGCCGACACCGACGCTGACGCCGACATCCGAGGGTATGACAATAGCTCTTCCGAGACTTTCGTCCCGGGCGAGCTAAAAATCAAATTCTTTTATCAATATTGTGACCTCAACTTTGTTTTGTATTCATAGAATTCTTGAAAAACTTTGCTGTTTAATAAACTGAATAACATAAATTTCTAGAAAAGTCATAAACTAGATTGCATCCAGAATTGTAAAAGTTTTATTAAATCTGTTTAAAATAAGATATCCTACCTCAAACTCTGAGCTTTTTGTACCAAACACATCTCCATATAAAGGTTTACCATTTTCATCTACAGGTGGTTTACCCCACCCTCCAGCATGGTAACCAAACGAACAGCCCTAAAAAAGTAAAACATAATGCAGTGCTTCACCTTTTTTTTCTTTCCTTAACCCCTTAACCCTTCTTATGCTTTTCATGGCATTGTTCTTCTGTTACCAAGGCTTTGGCAGGTAGTAAGGACTAAGATCAGCATGCACAGAAATGTGGTCTGATCTTTATACACATTGCCTACTTTCTACTGAACTACTTAGGCCAGACTTTTATAATACACCAAAAATTGACATCTTTTATTTGGTAGGATAAGGTTAATGTAAACTGAGGGATGTGTAACTTTTTCTCTGTGGTCGCCTGCTATCTGAACTGGTTTGCCTTCTTCTAAATTATACTGTATTGTCAACAGAAATTTCAGAAAGTCTTAATAAGTATTGAAACAACAATTCATGAGATCCTCTCTACTTTGTTGCAGAGTCATTTCAATTTAAAATATATTTACTACAACAAATAAATGAACGAATTGGCTTGCAACAGTTATTTCAATTATGACTTATTACAACTTCTAATCCAAATTCATAATCCCAAGAATTCTTTTTATGAGGAATGTCATCAATTAAACCTGGTTATGCTAAAACTAAAACCTTAGCAAAATTGCATTTGAATCAAAGTGTAGAAGACATTGGATGCATTAATTATTTGTTAAATTTTGAAAATATATATTTTTAAATTTGTCTAGTTTAAAAGAGATATTATGTGGTATATACTATGATCAGACTGCAAATATGTGCAGGCTGATCATTGTCTATACCTCATGCCGAAGAAAGAATATTCCAGGTTCAGCATGGCACGGCTTAATTCAATATTATTTTCAAGCAGGATTTTTCTTTAGTTCCCTGTTATAATACATGTACTTACATCAGGTATAGGTGCATTTAGTCCAGCTATTTTGAGTGTTGGATATGAAGGAGGTGGGCCGTATCTCTGCATAGCAATTAACCATGGGGGAGGAACTTTCTCCGAACCCTGTAATCATTACAAACAACAGTCTTTATAGACAGTATTCTGTGAATTACAAACAGTTGAACAATAGAGGCTATTACCAAAATAAGACAAACTGGCCAATCTTTATAAAACGTCAATAATTAACTTCTTTATATTTAACAACTGTCTTAATTCTATTTCATTACAATATTTATTAAATTTTCCTCTGTATTTTGATGCAAAACTTCAGTCTCCAGTAATTCGATAATGTATGCTGAAACACTGCACAGTGCTTATTTCGTTTGTTGTATGTTTAATTCACTTCAATGTGCAAGTTCATTCAGCTAGGGACATAAATAAAATCTGACTTTTTTGTGTTAATCAACCACCTTAGTTGATTCAACTCCTGATTGGGTGTAAGAACTTTATCTTAGTTTACCAGTAATAGTATTCCAACATTTAGTATGCCAATAGATCAGTGTTAAAGAGTTATAACTGTCCATAAATTAATAGGCAGTTACAACTGTTTTGCACTGAAACATCTATATGAATTGTCAGTAATAGTTGAAGTATAATTACTTGAAACTATAACTTGTTTTCAAGAAAAAGTAATCAAGAATTATTCTTTTATAGCAAAAAAGATCAACTTTTCTATGAATATGAAAACATTGAGCATGTGTTTTGCATGTTTTATAAAACCTAAGTGTATCACACAAGTGTATCATACAAATGTACATACAGGTCCAATTGGCATCCCTAATGCCGATTTGAGGTCATCTGTCAGATTACCAGGTTTCTTCTCTTTCAGTCTGGTCTCAAACTCTTTACCCTATCGAGAATAAAAGTTTACAATGAATCTGTACACTTTATCTAAAGTGAACAATACTACTTTTGTTTGCAATCAGAATCTTGATCAATGCAATTTCCTATTTCAATACAAGTGACTTATTTTGAAAATATGAGATAACCAAGAGATATTTGTAAAAAATTTATAATAAGAGCAGGTCATTGGCATATGAAGTTTCATGATTACATCTTGCATACTTTTTGAGATATGCTCCAGACAAAATTGGTCTACAGACGGACCAACTAACCCACCGTAAAGTGCAAAGCAATATACCCCCTCTTCTTTGAAGGGGGGCTTAATAAAAAAATAAATTCCTTTTAATGGCAACATCTGGTTTATTGCGATAAGATATTTAAAAATTGCATGATGTTTCAATAAACAGAATTCCAAGGTTAATTGACAATACAAAGATAAGTTGAACTTATGATTAACAATAATCAAAATAGAAGACAGACTGACAAACAGACATGACATAAACATAATGCCCTATTTTATCATTGTGTGGTTATAAAAAGATCAAGTATCTTACCTCATAGTATAAGTCCCCATGTATTGTCATTTTTGGTTTTGTTTGCCATCGGAAGAAAGCATCATGAAGTTTCTGATAATCAATGTCAATTTTTCCCATTTTTGGACGCACCTTCTCTCTCATCTTTGCCTTAAGATTTTTCTGGTCTTCCTGTTTATTAATGAGTAAAATAGATTTTTAGAACATTTTGATCAGCATATTAATGCATACTTAGCCTTAATTTAAACAAGAGGGCCTTTGGCCCTGGTCCGCTCACCTGAGTCAAAGCACCTAAGGGTAACTTGCATTACTTTTGATTCAGATGATAAAGTTACTGAACTGTAACAAATTTATGTGTAACGGAAAATAATCTTATGGTCAGACCAGTAAGATTCCACAGTCTCAGTTTTACTATTTCTGTTTGAAAATACAAGATCCAAAATGGAACTGTTATCAGTCGGATTTTTTTTTGCATGATCATTTTACAAGAGAATATCTGGGATAACTTTAGTAATGCGCACCTGGTGGCCCAACAGTTATAATTATAGCTATCATAATTAAGGTCTATGAACTGATCATCCTAGGTAAATTCCAAAGCTGTAGGGCTTCTTGTTCATCAGAAGAAGAATTCTACAGATTTTCTTAAATTTCAACTTTGGTTGCCATAGTAATTCTTTAAGCTATCTTGGAGGGGACCACCTTTGAAAGATTTCTGTAAATTTTGATGTAAATTGGCCCAGTAGTTTAGGACAAGACGTTGTTTAAAGAAATTAATGAAAGACGCCATACCAACCAAAGGACGGAAGCTGGACTATGTGCTCAGGTGAGCTTAAAAAAAGTTCAAATGTTAAAATTGACCTGAAGTACTACCCTCTCCCC
The DNA here is from genome assembly GCA_948146395.1 of Fragum whitleyi. Taxonomy (NCBI): domain Eukaryota; kingdom Metazoa; phylum Mollusca; class Bivalvia; order Cardiida; family Cardiidae; genus Fragum; species Fragum whitleyi. The sequence continues at coordinate 65,254,306 of OX411544.1, forward strand.
TCTGTTGCTCCGCATCTCTTGGCCCAACAATCATAATAGATGTTTAAATTAGGTTCTTTAAGCTGATTATTCTATATCAAATGAAAAAGCTGTAGGAATTCTGGTTCAGTAGAATTTTTAACAATAATTAAATTTACCACAAAGCACTACCCCCTCCCCTTGGGTCTCTGCCCCTGGTCACAAAACAATCATGGCTATATCTATTTTGATTAAATCATATGAGCTGATGACTCATGGCAAATTTAGAGCCTGTAAGATTCCTACTTCATCATCAGAAGAAGGTTTAAAATTTCAAAATTGACCCGAATTCTGCCCTCTTCCCCAATGCTCTTTACATGGTAGCCAAACATTCATGGTTATAGCTATGTAAAATAGGGTCTATGAGCTGATCCTCTGTGTCAAATATAAAGGTTGTCGGGATTCTGGTTCAGAAGAAGAAGGTTATGGATTTAAAAAAAAATTAACAAAGTACTACCCCCCCCCCCCCCCCCCTAGTGGCTCCTCACCTGGTGGCCCAACAGTTATGATTTTCGCTATTCTAATTATGGTCCATATGCTGATCATCCTTGCCATTTTTCAAGTCTGTAGGGCTCCTGGTTCCGAAGAAGAAGGTTAAAGATTTAAGAATTGCTTTGAAAAGCTTCCCTCCCGACCGCTGGTGCTCTGCACCTGGTGGCCAAACATTCATGATTTTAGCTATTTCAGATAGGGTCTATGAGCTGATCATTCATGTCAAATATAAAGGCTGTACAGATTCTGGTTCATCAGAAGAAGACAGTCAAAGATTTCAAAATTTTCAACAAAGCACTACCCTCTCCCCCCAGATGATCTGCACCTGGTGACCCAACAGTCATGATTTTAACTATTTTAATTAAGGTTTACAAGTTGATTATCCATGCCAATTTTCTGTAGGGCTCCTGATTATGAAGAAGGAGAAGGTTAAAGATTACAAAATTTACCCAAAGTACTACCCCCTTCCCCTGGTGCTTTGCACCTGGTGGCCCAACAGATATGATTCAGCTATTTTAATTCAGGTCTATGAACTGATCATCCATGCAAATTTTCAAGTCTGTAGGGCTCCTGGTTCCGAAGAAGAAGAAGGTTAAAGATTACAAAATTTACCCAAAGCACTACCCCCCCCCCCCTAGTGCTCTGCACCTGGTGGCCAAACAGATATGATTTTAGCTATTTTAATTCAGGTCTATAAACTGATCGTCCATGCCAAGTTTCAAGTCTGTAGGGCTCCTGGTTCCGAAGAAGAAGAAGGTTAAAGATTACAAAATTTACCCAATGCACTACCCCCTCCCCCCTGGTGCTCTGCACCTGGTGGCCCAACAGATATGATTTTAGCTATTTTAATTCAGGTCTATGAACTGATCATCCATGCCAATTTTCAAGTCTGTAGGGCTCCTGGTTCCGAAGAAGAAGAAGGTTAAATATTACAAAATTTACCCAAAGTACTACCCCCTTCCCCCTGGTGCTCTGCACCTGGTGGCCCAACAGATATGATTTTAGCTATTTTAATTCAGGTCTATGAACTGGTCATCCATGCAAATTTTCAAGTCTGTAGGGCTCCTGGTTCCGAAGAAGAAGAAGGTTAAAGATTACAAAATTTACCCAATGCACTACCCCCTCCCCCCTGGTGCTCTGCACCTGGTGGCCCAACAGATATGATTTTAGCTATTTTAATTCAGGTCTATGAACTGATCCTCCATGCCAATTTTCAAGTCTGTAGGGCTCCTGGTTCCGAAGAAGAAGAAAGTTAAAGATTACAAAATTTACCCAAAGCACTACCCCCCCCCCCCCCCCCCAACCTAGTGCTCTGCACCTGGTGGCCCAACAGATATGATTTTAGCTATTTTAATTCAGGTCTATAAACTGATCGTCCATGCCAAGTTTCAAGTCTGTAGGGCTCCTGGTTCCGAAGAAGAAGAAGGTTAAAGATTACAAAATTTACCCAATGCACTACCCCCTCCCCCCTGGTGCTCTGCACCTGGTGGCCCAACAGATATGATTTTAGCTATTTTAATTCAGGTCTATGAACTGATCATCCATGCCAATTTTCAAGTCTGTAGGGCTCCTGGTTCCGAAGAAGAAGAAGGTTAAAGATTACAAAATTTACCCAATGCACTACCCCCTCCCCCCTGGTGCTCTGCACCTGGTGGCCTAACAGATATGATTTTAGCTATTTTAATTCAGGTCTATGAACTGGTCATCCATGCAAATTTTCAAGTCTGTAGGGCTCCTGGTTCCGAAGAAGAAGAAGGTTAAAGATTACAAAATTTACCCAATGCACTACCCCCTCCCCCCTGGTGCTCTGCACCTGGTGGCCCAACAGATATGATTTTAGCTATTTTAATTCAGGTCTATGAACTGATCCTCCATGCCAATTTTCAAGTCTGTAGGGCTCCTGGTTCCGAAGAAGAAGAAAGTTAAAGATTACAAAATTTACCCAAAGTACTACCCACTTCCCCCTGGTGCTCTGCACCTGGTGGCCCAACAGATATGACTTTAGCTATTTTAATTCAGGTCTATGAACTTATCATCCATGCCAATTTTCAAGTCTGTAGAGCTCCTGGTTCCGAAGAAGAAGAAGGTTAAAGATTACAAAATTTACCCAAAGTACTACCCCCTTCCCCCTGGTGCTCTGCATCTGGTGGCCCAACAGATATGATTTTAGCTAATTTAATTCAAGTCTATGAACTGGTCATCCATGCCAAATTTTCAAGTCTCTAGGACTCCCGGTTGAGAAGAAGAAGAAGGTTAAAGATTACAAAATTTCCCCAAAGCACTACCCCTTCCCCCCTGGTGCTCTGCACCTGGTGGCCCAACAGACATGATTTTAGCTATTTTAATTCAGGTCTATGAACTGATCATCCATGCCTAATTTTAAGTCTCTAGGACTCCCGGTTGAGAAGAAGAATTCTTAAGATTTTCTTTAAATTTCACCTTTGGTTGCCATAGCAACCAGGATTTTTCATGGATTTCAATTCTTTTAGCTATTTTGGAAGGGGACCACCTATGAAACATTTCTGTAAAATTTGGTGTTGATTAGCCCAGTAGTTTAGGAGGAGATGTCGTTTAAAGAAATTGTTGACGGACGCCGGACGACGGACAACGACCGATGGCCGGAAGCCGGATGAAAGGTAATCACAATAGCTCACATGAGCACTTTGTGCTCAGGTGAGCTTAAAAGCATATTGAAATCTAAAAAATTGATAATCATTTACAATCCATAATCAGATACTCGTGAAAATTGACAGTGAGAGTATAAAATCTTGTGCTCTCAGCAATTGCTTGTAGTTTCAAAGTTTTAGTCACCCTCATAGTAAATCAGCTACAAATCTTGCCCTCACACTTATTCATAACTATTACTAGAGAAAACTTGTCTCATGAAATCTTGGTCAAAACAAAACAGTGCTATTGGATATGACAGTTGTTTCTCAGTCCTAACAGTCTCTTTTTATAAGAAAAGTCAATGGTTATAACTGTCTCGATAAACCAATCTAATTCTTAGGTTCCTAAAGCATTGTTTTATCTGGAGTTAAATGTGGTCACTTCATGAAATCTATTTCAAGAAAACATGCTAGAGGCCTCAAAAGCATTAAGCTAATGGACCCATTATAGTTCTGCAAGGTTTCAGAGGTAACAAAACATTAACAGTGTTAACCGAGGTATCCTAATGATTTCATTTGGAAACTTAAGTGAACATTGTGAAAGATCATGAGCTCTGAAAAGTTGCAGAACTATTAGGGTCCACTACTTTAAATACAAAACACCAAGAATGATTGTTAGATTACCTTTTCAGCAAGTGCTGCTCTCATTTCTGTAATACCTGTAGCCTGAATATAGTCTGGCAATTCAAATGGGGGCTTCTCTATACCTCTCTTGCCTTGTAAATATTTTCTCTTAAAGCACCAATGTCTGGGTACAGGTACAGTGTTTCTGGTAGACTTGAGATGGACCAGCAGTCTCGGATCTTGGGCTGTGACATCATGCATTTCTACCAAGTCAGGACGGGCAACCAGCTGTTTCAGCTGGGCCACACTGAGACGAGTGAGTTTCTTTAACTTCTTTTTGGAGAGTTTTGGTGTGTCATCTTCTGGTTTGTCTTCCTGCAAAAATTTAATATTAGATTTGTGAACTTGACCTTTGACTTATCTGATTAACAACTAATCTGCCACTTAAGTTCAATTCAAATCCAAATCACTTTCAAACTAAAGTACAATTTTTTTTTTACTAAAATGAACTAGATGGTTATCAGGGGTCAAGTGTCAAGCCTCCAACAATTTGACCATCAACTTGATCTTGACCATGAATAAACTCAAATTCAACACTAGAACTTGACCTCTGACCTCAGGGAAAGGGGTCACCAGAGATCATTTTGATAATTTCAAAACTTATGCTCAATACATCGTTACTACAGCTTGAAAAAGTGAAGATTAACCAATTGTCTGCTTTTATACAACTGGGGCCAGGTCATCTATCCAATCAAGTGTTCGTTAACCCTTGTCATGCTGAACCCGGAATATTCCTGCTTTGGCAGGAGCTATAGACAAACATCAGCCTGCACAAATGTGCAGTCTGATGTTAGTCTACACCACCTGTTTCTCACTTTCAAACCAGAATTGTCAATAGATTAGTTTTTCAAAATAAAAATTGAACTTTAAATGGTACTTTCAGTGCTTTTTGCCCTTTGATTTTTGGTGAACATTTTTAGCCAAAATTTATTCAGCATGACAAGGGTTAAGAGTTTACTTACAATTTCCTCATCATCGTCATCATCATCATCTGTGGGGTTTATCTTTAACTTGGGCTCTACAGGCTTCTCTGGCTGGGCTTCCACTACTTTGGGTGCCTCCTTGGGCTCATCAGAAATCTATCAATAACAGAAATAGTATTCAAACAGTTGTTGTTTATCAGTGCCATGTACTCTTTTCATTTAAATCCTTTTCTTTATTGCTTTTCAGTGGTTAATCGAGAAATAATGGAAAATTATCACTTGATAATTTACCGCAAAATCAGTGAAATAATCTAAATATTCATACCCTGCTTTTGTGCATTTCATCCTATCTGACATCATCCATGCGGGGCAAAATAAATGACCCCACAATGAATGTTGTATAGCTCTCTGTTTTGTCTCATTTTTGCAATAAAGAAATAGAATAATTGTTTGCTTTGTGAGTAAGATAGATAAATATTTCAGTTTGTGAACAACAGAAGCTATATTTTTGATAGTGGCTCTGCCACTCGTGAAAATATAGCTTTTATTGTTCACTCGATGAATATAAATCTATCTTACACTGAAACAAATAATTATCCTCCATATCTTATCCTACTGAATTTAATTTTTTTTTCAAACGAATTCCCAATCTAGGAGACATTTCAACAACTCTGGCTCGATTCCTACAATAATTTAATAGAAAGCAGGTACTATAGGATAAGGTCAGGCTGGATGTCTGAGCAGCCTGATCTTAGTCTATTCAGCCTGCAAAATCTTTATGTAATAAGGGACAATGTCTTGAACAGCCAGAAAGGGGTTAATACACAACAATTGGGTTATCACAAATCCATAACAATATGTGCATGATCTGGTGACAAGGAAAATCTGTCAAAATTTAATTTAAAACCTTTTCTTAATTGTAGGAGGAATTGTGTTCATAAGAAATCAAACATACAGAATGTTCTACAATTTTATATCAAATCAAAATCAATTTAACCCTTGTCATGCTGAACCTGGAATATTCCTGCTTTGGCAGGAGTTATATACAAAGATCAGCCTGCACCTTTGTGCAGTCTGATCTTAGTCTACACCACCTGTTTGACCCCTTTCAAGGATGAGTTATTCATTAAATCAGTTTTCAATAAGAAAGATTTCCTAAAACCCATGGATTTTAGGGCTTTCAGTACTTTGATATGAGTACAATTCAGAAAGAGGATTTTAATTCAGCATGACAAGGGTTAAAATACTTTCTACCATTATATCTTATATGTCTAACAGCCTTACCTTAAACATTTCAAATATCTTGCTGAAAGTGAAATAGTTTGGATCCATCGGGTCCAGGTCCAGCTGTTCTTGTACATATCTGAAAATATTACAAATCCTTGGATAAAATATTCTGTACAGAAATATGAACACCAAAATATGCGACCTTTAACCCATTACAACTCTTAAAACCTTACAGTGGTTCTTATCAATGGAAGATACAGACAACTTTTGAATGTTGATGAAATCATACATTTTTTTTTCTCTTTTTGGGTAGTAAATATTTTTGGAAAATTGGAATTCACTTGTTACAAACTATGTCTTCACTATGCAAATTGTTTTCATGTCTTGTCTTCAGGGTGTCCAGAACAGCTTTTTTATGGGAATCGGTCAATTACAAACTTAGAGCTTTTATATGCAAACTTTAATAACCTTTTTCACCCTTTTCTAAGTTTTTTATAACTTAATATTAAGTTAATTCCTGTACCCATATTTCTTTTTCAGAATAAAACATCTTTTAACTTCTTTTATCAATTAACACAGAGTCTTACTCAATTTGTGGTTCATTCTTCTTATCCATAGGAATAACCAGCCTCCTCTTTGTTGTTGTCATAGTTCTGTTTTTCTTAGCCTTCTTCTTCTTTTTCTTTCTTCTTTTATTTTTTGTCTGAAAACAGGAAAATGTATCAATGAATGTTAGGTCATTCTTAATTTCTTATACCATATTTTATACAGAAGAAACCATTCCTTCTTTTATTTTTTGTCTGAAAACAGGAAAAATTATCAATGAATGTTAGGTCATTCTTAACTTCTTATACCATATTTTAAAAAGAAGAATACTTTCAATTTCTTTATCTAAACCAAGAGCACCACACACAGATAAAATTATTCACCTTATTCATGTGCCTAGATGGTGAAACAAGTAACTCTTTTGAATGTTTTGATTGTTTTGCAAAAGTATATGCTTTTAGTTGAAGTAATTACTGTTATCGTAACCCTTGTCATGCTGAACCCAGATTATTCTGGTTTTGAAAGGAGATATAGACCAAGATCAGCCTGCACATTAGTGCAGTTTGATCTTAGTCTACACCACCTATTTATTTTTTTCAGTAAGAATTGTGTAAAGCCTTGTAATTTTCAGTGAAAATGTTTGCATACCATTTTCGTCATTCAGAGCCTTCAGCACTGATTTGAGTGTAATTTTGCCGACATTTTTTCTTCAGCATGACTAGGGTTAAGTTATCATCAAAATATGAGCCAGGTTAAAGTTTGTCATCTATGAACACATGCACACTTGACAAGGGGTTATAATAATACCTCAATATTATTTTACCAAAAACTCGAGGTGCGTTTGTTAGAGCAAGATGAAAAATACATCTACATGAAATTTTTAAGACGTCATAATGAACGATTTTCGATATTTTGAGTGAAAATATTTGAGGTTGCAATGACTACTTGTTTAAGGCAATGCAAAATCATCTTTGTTTCCTCATTGAGATATCTTAAGATTCTTATTAACGGCTAAAAAATCTCGCTCTACCGAACACTTTATCTTAACAAGAGGGCCTTTGGCCCTGGTCCGCTCACCTGAGTCAAAGCACCTAAGGGTAACTTGCATTACTTTTGATTCAGATGATAAAGTTATTGAACTGTAACAAATCTATGTGTAAAGGAAAATAATCTTATGGTCAGACCAGTAAGATTCTACAGTCTCAGTTTTACTTTTTCTGTTTGAAAATACAAGATCCAAAACGGAATTGTTATCAGTCGTTGGTTTTTGTGCTCAGGTGAGCTTAAAAAAAAAGTTCAAATGTTAAAATTGACCTGAAGTACTTCTCTCTTCCCCCTGTTGCTCCACACCTAGTGGCCCAACAGTCGTAATAGCTGTTTAAATTAAGTTCTATGAGCTGATTATTCTATATCAAATGAAAAAGCTGTAGGAATTCTGGTTCAGTAGAATTTTTAACAATTGTTAAATTTACCACAAAGTACTACCCCTTCCCCTTGGGTCTCTGCCCCTGGTCACAAAGCAATCATGACTATATCTATTTTGATTAACCTATATGAGCTGATGACTCATGCCAAATTTAGAGCCTCTTAGGTTCCTACTTCATCAGAAGAAGAAGGTTTAAAATTTCAAAATTGACCCGAAATACTACCCTCTCCCCCAGTGCTCTTCACATGGTAGCCAAACATTCATGGTAATAGCTATGTAAAATAGGGTCTATGAGCTGATCATCTGTGTCAAATATAAAGGTTGTAGAGATTCTGGTTCAGAAGAAGAAGAAGGTCATGGATTTAAATTAGTACTTCCCTTTCCCCCCGGTGGCTCTGCACCTGGTGGCCCAACAGTAATGATTTTAGCTATTCTAATTATGGTCCATATGCTGATCATCCTTGCCATTTTTCAAGTCTATAGGACATGTGGTTTATCAGAAGAAGATTTGTTTGTTTGAATGGATTTAAAGCCGCTTTCAACAATTTCACAGTTATATCGCGGCGGCTGGAGCACCTAACAATGGATTCCTGGTATTTCTTTCACCTGTACTACCATTACACCCTTTCCTAGCCTCCGACTGCTATCTCACATGGGTTTACGATTATATACCCATTGGTGAGAGACAAACGTTGGAAAGGATATTTGCAGCCACCAGGGATCGAACCCACGGCTTCCAGATTGAAAGTCTTATGCCTAACCAGAAGAAGAAGGTTAAAGATTTAAGAATTGCTCTGAAAAGCAACCCTCCTGCCCCCTGGTGCTCCCCAACTGGAGGCCAAACATTCATGATTTTAGTTATTCAGATAGGGTCTATGAACTGATCATTCATGACAAATATAAAGGCTCTAGGGATTCTGGTTCATCAGAAGACTACAGTTAAAGATTTCAAAATTTTCAAGAAAGCAAAACTTCTCTCCCCCCCCCCCCCCCAGTTGCTCTTTACCTGGTGGCCCAACAATCATAATTTTAAGTATTTTAATTAAGGTTTTTAAGCTAATCATCCATGCCAATTTTCAATTCTGTAGGGCTCCTGGTTCCAAAGAAGAAGAAGGATAAAGATTACAAAATTTACCCAAAGTACTACCCCCTCCCCCTGGTGCTCCGCCCCTGGTGGCCCAACAGATATGATTTTAGCTATTTTAATTCAGGTCTATAAACTCATCATCCATACCAAATTTTAAGTCTGTAGGACTACTGGTTGAGAAGAGTTTTTAAGAAATTCTTAAAATTTCACCTTTGGTTGCCATAGCAACCAGGATTTTTCATGGATTTCAATTCTTTTAGCTATTTTGGAAGGGGACCACATAAGCAACATTTCTGTAAAATTTGGTGTTAATTGCCCTAGTTGTTTAGGAGGAGATGTCGTTTAAAGAAATTGTTGATGGACGCGGGACGACGACCGACGGACGCCTTACACAAGGTGATCACAATTGCTCACATGAGCACTTTGTGGTCAGGTGAGCTAAAAATCTAAATAAGAATCTAAAGAATGTCGCTCTCACAAACGCACCTCAGCTAAAGTGGTAGAAGATTCTCAACATGACTAGACTGACCTCTTTTTTATTGTCTGTTTGTACCGTCTCCTCATCCTCGACATCCTGATCTTCATCTTCCATTTCTACCATCTCAATCTCATCTTCTTCCTCATTTTCTGGCTTCTCTGAGGAAATCATAAAACACAAAGATACACCAATGAAATACAAATCGAGGGTTCAGCACAAAACAGTTGTAACTACCAAGTAACATATAGGCAGTTACAACTGTTTTGCACTGAGCCATGGAAATGCCCTTGAAACAAAAACCTCAGAAGTTTCACTTAAAGGCCGACCTTAGCTTAGGCTGATGCAATATATCAAGCATTTTAACTAAGTAAAACTATTCGATGGGTTGCGGGGCATTTTGCTAAGCAGCTTAGCTACTGATTTTTTTATACATTTACTGACTTTAACTCTTTGCTGTTTAATCCCTGCTTTTTACGTGTCTGTGATTTTATGGTTGAGAAAACATTGTGAAAAAAGAAGAAATTGCTTCTGACAAGCAATTTCTTCTTTTTCCACACTATTTTCTACCCTACTGAATGGTAATTTTTCAAATTAAATCCACTTAAAATTTTCGTCTGCAAAACCTTTGAATTTGGACAGGTCCAAAATTTTGTAAAACAGTAAAGGGTTAAATAAATTTCGAATTTAGTCAATAGCTTTGCATAAGATTGTCAAGACTAAGAGATACCATGTTGCTTTCCTGCAAAGAAATTGTCAGATAATAACTGTATTTTAGGGAAAAAATATTGCAAGTGCCTTTATATTTATAGGCACTTCAATGTAATTTTCATGATGACCCCTTGATATGCTTTATCTTAAAACTGGAAATTAAATGGACATTGGCATGGCTTCACTAATTCTCACTGGCCAGTTAATAGACACTCAGTATGGGCTTCATTCACCTAAGAACACTAACCTTCTGGCATGTTGAGTTTTTCAATCTCCTCGGGAGTCAAGCCAACCTCCTGAGCTCTGACATCTTTAAAGGCCAACACCTTCTCCAGGGCTGGGGCAAGTTTGACCTCTTTTTCCTCCTCCTCCTCCTCTTTTTCCTGTTTAGGTGAGGCCATTCTAGGGGGTCTCTGAAGTTCTATTGATCCAGGGGGTAGCAATGGGGGTATACTGTAACAACATTTCAAATTGAAATATAAGTGATTTAACCTTTATTATTTATTTAATTTACTCATTTGGATGTAGTGGACCTGTAATAGTTCTCCAACATTTCAGAACTCATGATCTTTCGCAATGTTAACCAAGGTTTCCTAATGAAATCATTAGGAAACCTTGATTAACAATATTAAAGTTTTTTACCTTTGATTAGCAAGGTTTCCACTTCCTTAATACAGAAAAAGAAGTGAGGTTACACATGAAGATGCTTTATATTACATTTCCCCCACCTTCTCCAGTTTAGGTGAGGCCATTCTAGGGGGTCTCTGAAGCTCTATTGATCCAGGGGGTAGCAATGGGGGTATACTGTAACAACATTTCAAATCAAAATAGAAGTGATTTGACCTTTATTATTTATTTAATTTACTCATTTGGATGTAGTGGACCTGTAATAGTTCTCCAACATTTCAGGACTCGTGATTTTTGGCAATGTTAACCAAGGTTTCCTAATGAAATCATTAGGAAACCTTGATTAACAAAGTTTTTTACCTTTGATTAGCAAGGTTTCCACTTCCTTAATACAGAACAAGATGTGTTTGTGAAACACGAATGCCCCCGTAACGGCATTTTTTTTCAAAGTTTGACCTCGACAGATGACCTTGACCTTGTCACATGACTTTGACTTTGGTACCAGTGGATGCGGATCATTGAGATCTATCATCATGCCAAATATTAGCTTTGTATCTTGAATTGGCTTGAAGATATTGGCAAGGTTAAGTTTTCGGTTTAAGTTTTCGGACGTTTGACCTTGACAGATGACCTTGACCTTGTCACATGACCTTGACTTTGGTACCAGCGGATGCGGATCATTGAGATCTATCATCATGCCAAATATTAGCTTTGTATCTTGAATAGGCTTGAAGATATTGGCAAGGTTAAGTTTTCGGACAGACGGACGGACAGACAGACAGACCGACGGACAGACAGACAGACGGACATGAGTAAAACAATATGCCCCCGCATCGATAGATGCGGGGGCATAAAAAGAAGTGAGGTTACACATGAAGATGCTTTATATTACATTTCCCCCACCTTCTACAGTTAGGCAATGCCATTCTAGGGGGTCTCTGAAGCTCTATTGATCCAGGGATCAGCAATGGGGTTATAATGTCAAAAATTTCAATCTCAATACAGCTTCTAAAATCTTGATAATAATGTCTTAAATCTTTACTGATTTTACTCAATATTAACAGGTGGTTAAACTGGATTTTATGCTTTAATTAGATATGTTGTTTGGTTAGTAATTTTGGCAGCATTGATCGATTAAAGGTGTCAATTTGCGACTGATAAATGTATTCTATCTTTTATATTGATCTCAAGCCAATCTTATAAAATAAATATGCAAATGTTGATTGTCAACATGTCTTCTACACCACATTGTAGCACCGAGATGATGTTGTGTACTGAAAAAGTACTGAGAGTGATTTGATCCAAACACTCCAATGGAATTAAAAACTTAAGATAGTGAATTTGGACTAAATAAAAGATGAGCCTTTTTAAAGGGGCATTTTTGTATCATTATATTACACTACAGATGCTCTTATTTGAATTTTATTCAAAATATATTCCATATAAACAAAGAAACAAGCCCCAAACAGAGGAAACATAAAGACCATATCCAAATCAGAGCCTCTGAAGTTCTGAACACTTGACTTTGGTTGGTTCATACTACATTTACTCTGTATTATTTGTCCTTGTCCTATGAGCTACAAACTACTGAGGGTCTACTGTAATTAGAAATAATGGAATTATCCTCTCTAATAGCTTATAAAGATCTATACATTTTCTACATGTACTTACTTAGCTGTGGAAGTATTTGGGGGTAACAAGGGTGGTGGGAGCATCCCTCTGGGTCCCCCAGGTCCATGGGGCATAGGTCTGGGGTTGAATGGAGCAGTGGCACTGATTGGTGGCATCCCTGGTTCCATTGGGGGTCTCTGTTCCATAGGGGGTCGCTGATCCATAGGGGGTCTTTGGTCCATCGGAGGTCTATCCATAGGGGGTCGCTGTTCCATTGGGGGTCTCTGATCCATTGGAGGTCTTTGGTCCATAGGTGGGCGCTGAGGAGGAGGTCCTTTATTCAAAATAATTTCAAATTCATATATTGAAGATTTAGTGGATTTTTGTCATTACATTATAATGGAATTCTAGATGTTTTTATCAATTTTTGTGAATTCTGATTGGCTAAACAATAATTTTTATTTCTCAATAAATACAATATTGACTATGCAGCTATGTTATAAGCCTCTGTAGCAAGAGGTCCCAAAAGAGTTTCATTATTGACAAATCTTTTCATTCTTTTGCTGCTTGATATTAAATTATAAGAAATGAAGAAAGTATTTGTTTATTTCATCGAAGTATGCAACTTCAAACCAAATCACACCTTGGTATGAATCTGCTTCAAGTATTCATACAGTGTGATTAGGTTTTTGGTTTAATATTTCATGAAATCAGCAAATATTCTCTTCATCTCATAATAAGTATTGTAACAAGTTTCTATTTTACTAATTGAGTACCAGTGACTTTTTATTCTGCACGCAAGATTGAACACTCAGTCAGAAATTATGACTTGCATTCTCCATGCAATGTTTCTTATGAGATATGCAGTATTTTCATTCAATCCTTTTGTCAATTAGACATTCAAAAGTTATTTGGTCTCTAATCTTTTCAAAGAAACGGGAAACTGCCAAATAAGTTATTATTAATATCAATGTTATAGTAGTTAACTCATAATTGTTTTACTTGTTTTTAAAAGCAACAGCTTCTGAAATATTCATGCACGTTGTGAGATATACACGATAATGATAGATAAGTTCACACTAGATAATTGGCAATAGATGTAGTAAGCTTTTTGGTTAATGTTAACCAGCCAGAAAGACAGTCGAACAAGGGCAGAACAATATGCCCTCAGTCTTATTGATGCAGGGGCATGAAATTCTACAAATAACGTAAATTTCCCACTTATACAGCATTTATATGAAAAATCTCTAAAACTAATCAATAAAATTTATTCACGGTCATTCTACCCTACCTCTCTCCTCCCTCCTATGTTGTTGTTGTTTCTGTTGTTCGTCTCTCTGTGCCTCCATCAGGGCTATCTGTTGTTGTCTCAATAATTCTGCCTCCTTCCTTCTTCTCTCTTCCTCTTGTTTTTGTATAGCTTGATTCTGTTGTTCTAACAGCACCTTTTGAGTGAACAACAAAGTTATATTTATTTACATACAGTGAAAAAATCTTCCTTTAAGTGTTCGATAATGGAAGCAAACAATTCATATATTTCTTAATATCAAATGGATAAAACTGTGAAAATTTCATCCCCCCCATCATATTATGGATTGCTCTTTAGAAAGTTAACATAAATGCCAAATTTCAATAAAATTTAATCAATAACAAGATATAAGACTATGGTTTAAGTAAGTCGTGCCCACTGCATATACAACTTGACTGACAATCACAAGAAATTAATAATTACTAAATTTGTTATATATAGGATCTGTGATGAGATTTTGTTTGAGGCAAGCTGATGTTCACCAAGTCTAGAAGCGAATGTTAGTAGGCGAGCTTTTGCCATCTTAATAACTTTCTATTTAAGACAAATTTAAGATCAGCTTGTCTCGCACCAAATTGAGTAGCAGATTCTTTTTCTCAGATTAAAATATTTTATTGGGTTAAAAACCAATTATTGTAATGCTCTAATAACAAAATACCGCGAAAGGGTATACTCAATGAGGGTGTGGTGTCATTTTTAATGTGATCTGACACATGTGTAAGACAAGGATTTCTATGATGGCTGTTTGTTATACAAGACAAAGGGAACTATGTGAGAAAGGCAATATCTTCAATTTCAAAAAGGCTTTCTAAGCTTTTTTCTAGACAAGGTTTACTTCAAATTGTCCTTCTGGCTTCTGGTTTATCATCAATATATATTATTGTTTTATGTTTCAAAACATAAACAGACCCCATCAAATCACACTACCTGTTGTTGTTGTTCCAGCCTCTCCTTATGTTTCTGCTGCTCCAACATAATTTGTTGTTGTCTGACCTTCTCCATAAGGTCAGTGTTTCCGTCCTCGCCCTCATTCTTCTGTTGCTGCAGCAACATGGCCTGTTGTTGTATGGCCATTCTCTCTTTCTGTTGTTGCTCTCGTAGTCTTTGTTGTTCTTGTTGTTGTCTCTCCTGCTCCAACATTCGAGTCTGCATCGCTATCTTCTCTTGTAGGTCAGGATCAGGCTGAAAATTTGACAATTTTATACAATAAAAGTGAAGTTGACACTTCTCATTGAATGATCGTTTGTTTCAGTGTCCCAGTGATTGTTTCATTTTGTGAACAACAAAAGCTATATGTTCTCCTGAAAAAATAGCTTTTGTTGTTCACTCAATGATAAATCGAATTTACACAGAAACAAACTATTACCATCTATATTATTTATATAGACTTTCAATCCTTGCTGTTACTGCTGCAGTATTTTCTGCTGTAAAATATGAGACTTTATGGCAATCTTCTCCTATAAGTCAGGATCAGGCTGAAAAATAAGGTCAATTTTATACAATAAAGGTCCGAGGCCTGTTTTACTTAACATCTTACAAATAATTTAATCCTAAGTAAAAATCTAAAATCCGACCTGGCGTTTTCACACATTGTAAGATTCTGCTTTGCAACATCTCATTGAAAATGTCTTTTCACGACAATTCCAATGAGAATATGCATGGCAGAATTCCATATTTAGTTACTACTGTAGAAGCAACTTTAATTTTTGACTTACGCAAAATATAATTGTAAGATGTTTGGTAAAACAGACCACTGGTGTGGGTAACTTTTCTTTTACTGTTCCATGCATACTCCTGCTGTTCTCAAAGCATTGACAGACATCATAGACTAAAATGTGCCTGCTTTCTACTTAATTGTTGACAGAAAAACTTGAGCTAGATTGGTAAAAAAGTCCACAATTTGGCAATTTGTAATTATTAAACTTTAACTCAGCAGGATAATGCTTAATTATCAATAATTTATATAGACTTTGAAGTCCTTGAGTTCAGGATGGCAAAACTGTTCAATCTTTACCTTGCTTTTCATGTGCAAAGCGGGGTATAATTTGAAAATGGTTTGCAACATCTTTTTAGACTGAACACAGGACTGGTTTCCAGCTGAAAAAAAAAAAACAACGGGCCCCAGCCAGGCCTGAAATAATTTGGCCCATTGTTACTGCTGCAGTCTTTTCTGCTTTTAAATGCAAGATAGCATCGCAATATTCTCCTGTAGGTGAGGATCAGCCTGTTTATATTGATAATTTCGTTCATTGATTGATTGATTGAATGGAGTTTAACGCCGCTTTCAACATTATTTCAGTTATATCGCGGCAGCTGGAGCACCTAACAATGGGTTCCTGGTATTTCTATCACCAGTACAGCCACCACATTCTTTCCTAGCCTCCGGCCGCTATCTCACATAGGTCTAAGATTATCAACCCATTGGTGTAATTTTGTTCAATAAAGGTGAAAGTTACTTAAAGGGTGAAGAGAATACTTCTCTAATTAATGGAGATATCAGACTAAAAGCCTCACCACACTGTATGAATTTTAGCAGATTCATACGTAAGTGTGCTTTAGACTTTATTTCCATCAATTTTTCCATAATTTAATCTCAGCAGGTAACAAGTAAATATTTAACAATTAGGACACAGGTTTCTTTTTCCAACTACTTTGTAATCAAGCTTTCACAATAGCTGTCTACTCAAATATTCCCTGTTTCCTCTAAAAATAACTCCCTCCCTAATAGTAGCATCCCTATATTTTTTACTAAGAAAACCCACTTCAAATGCCTAAATTTTAGGGACTTTTTGAGACTTCTTCTCTAATTTGAGATGAATTTCCTCTAAACAATCGTTTATATGATTGTTTAGAAGATATTCACCTCAAATTAATGGGAAAAGGGCCTAAAAGACATCAATTTTAATGATTTTTTAAAATCAGAAAATGCAAACTAAATAAAAGCTCCCTGAACATGTTATGAATAGCTGCTGAGAGCATTTATTACGAGAAATAAGGTATACTGAAACCTTAATAGCTACCCACATACGGTATTCAATGAAAATAATAAAAGGTGATTGTGAAACCAAAGCTCATACCTACAGCTATAAGTCAAAGCTACAAGTTTTAAGGCTTGGAAGTCGTTTATCCTTAGAGAACCAACCAGAATCATGGACTTTGGGAGCAAAAATTTAACTTATATTTAACAAGGAAAAGAGAGTTTACGAAGTGTGCAAAAAAAGGTGGGTGGTGGGGTAGGGGGGGAGGGGGTAAAAATTCCTTACTTCGAAAAAAAAATTCCTGAAATCCCAACATGGAATTACAAAAATTCCTGATTTTCACCCTTATTGAGAGCACTGCATACCTGTGTTGGAATTTGAAGCATTTGATGGGGTGGTATAGGAGGGCGCTGTGGGGGAGGTTGTCCCATTGGTGGAGGTTGGCCCATCTGTGGTGGCACTCCCATTGGTGGGCGTGGAGGTCCTCCATGATGTGGGGGTTGTCCCATTGGCTGTTGGGGCTGTCCAATTGGCTGTGGAGGCTGTCCCATTGGCTGTGATGTTGGGGGTCTGGGAGGGGCTTGCGACTGCATTCCAGGTGGTGGCCCTGGAGGCCCAGAGGGAGGTCCCTGTGGAGGGCCCCCTTGTGGTGGTCCACCCTGTGGGGGTCCCAAATGGGGTGGTCCATGTGCAGGTTGTTTTTGCATCATCTGTGGACGAGGGGGCTGTACAGGCTGTGACATCAGTGGAGGAGGAGACTTCATTTGAGTGAGGGCTGGGGGAGGTTTGGATGGGGGCAGACCAGGGGATGGTTTGTTCTGTCCTGAACCCATCCCTAGTTCCTCCTTAGAGGGTTGACCTGCCATCTGTTGTAGCCTCATCTGTAATGCTGATCTCGGGGCCTCCTTAGGGGGAGGGATGTTTGTTGTCATTGGATCGTCCTCTGCAGAGGAAAAAGTCATATGATGGTAATTATTCTTTATTTCTAGGAATTCTAAAGAGTGATAATTGCTTGATTGATTGGGGTCTAACGCCACTTTCAACATTATTGCTGTTATATTTTGGCAGCTGGTGTACTAACTGATAGATTCCTGTTGTTTCTCACACCAGTACAACTATCATACTTAGACCTATTAGATGTTTAGACCCTCATAAATCTAAAAATATGCTAATTTTATCCCCAGAAATTTCTTTTTGAGAATCATACATCTTGGGACTATTTAAAATTGTGTGCTCATTTTGATAGTCTCCTTCAGACCTTTGTAGTTATGAGATTGATATAAATCTCTTATAAAGATATGAAAAAGACCAACTGATTAAGTTGATCAGCAAACTCAAATTGACCCTTGAATATGAAAAGCAGGCACAAACACTGAATCTGTTGCTAGACTTCTTACAGAGATACATATAGAGGGGGTATTTTGGATATCAAATAAGTTTATTTTAATCAATTTTTCTCAAAACCTATATTGTGGGTACTCATTAGAATCATCTTGTCAAGATGATTCAAATGTCTTGTCAAATTGATTCAAATGAGTACCCACAACATAGGTTTTCAATGAGAAAAGAAGGTTTTACACAAGCATAACCCTCTCTTATCTGTACGTCTGTCCTTACCTTCCATTCCCTCCCCATCTTCATTTTCTTCTTGCTGTAAAGTAGGATTAAAAATGATATTTGAGCCTGTGCATGACATTTCCAACAATTTCAAATGTGCGTAAAGCAATGACTCTGGCCAGTCTGTGCATTTGGACAGTCTGACCAGAGTCTTTACTTAGCCTCTTGTAGATAAAAAAAGGTCTCAAAGTATCTGTAGAAAGTGTCCCAAATCTCTAGTTAAGCTTCTTAGCTTTCTAATCTGCTGAATGTTTGCACCTTAGTGTCAAATTGTTGGAAATGTCACACACAGGCTCATTTTTAGTTTTGGTTAATACAAACAAGGTTAAAATAAAATAACTGAATTTCAAGTCAATCATACTTTGAAACAATTTAACCCAATTTCTTAATTTAAGATGCAGATATTTTCCCCTGAACAATCAGTGTTTGCTTTCCTTTAATTTGAGGATAATTTTCTTTAGAAAATGATTTGAAATGATTAAGATGATTAAAAAAAAATTACCTTTGAAAAGCCTGAATTTATTTGAAAGTAAGTTCCTTTTTATTTTCAAACTAATAATTGGACTGGTGCTCGTATTAAGGTTAATACAATTGCTCTCTCAATGTGGCAGATCACATTATCTAAGCCTTACTAGACAATAGTAAGCATTGTAAGTTAACCAAAGAAATCCTAAGTTATTTTATTTTAATTGATCAAATTTCAAAACTGTCCACATACCTCCCTATAATGTTTAAAGAGCCTCTCCACCAGGTCTGCTTTCAAACCTGTAAATAACAAAATATGTTTATGAAACACTAATGGGAGATTTTGGTGTGTTATCTCCCTTGATTGCCCTGGGATTAAATCAGGTGTTCCAAAATCATTAGCGGTCCTTTAAGGAATTTTCCTTGGATTTTATCCATAGTTTCTTTGAGGAAGTTGCGAATTTTATTTTTGTAAATACAAAATACTTGTTTATGCAATTTGTAGTTATGATACGGTTTTCAATAGCAAAGATATCTATTTTACGTCAAAAGTATCTTAAAATTGCGCAATATTTATTGTAGAGCTTATCTTTAAATCTTACAGTGCAAAGAAAATAAGGATAAAACCCTAGGTAACCACTGTTTTGGACCCTTCCTCCTTTGAGAGTATTTCAAGGGAGATAACCAACCGATATTCCTCATTACCCCGATATGTCAGTTTTTCACAAGTTAACAGATGACCTTGACCTTGACAGATGACCGGGACCTTGGTGTCAGCAGATGCATATCATTGAGATCTATCTTCATGCCAAATATCAACATTGTTCTCAAATAGGTGTTGAATATTGGCAATGTTAAGTTCTTGTGTGTTTAAGTTTTGCAGACAGACAGACAGATACTGGTACAATATTATGCCCCAAATCTTATTGATGCTGGGGCATAAAAGTCAAACCTATGTAAATCATCAAAAAAAATCTGCAAAATCAATGGAAACATTACAAGCAAGTGTAATCAATAATATGTAAATTTAATTGACTGTCACTAAGGCTATTAGAATGTGATAATATATATAAGTATAACTTTTCACATAAATGGCTTGTGTTTGACTCTCAAACCAATCTTTTGAAACAAAAAAATCTGAAAATAACCTATTTTGACCCCTCATTCTCTGGGAAGTCATTTTGACCCCCTTCTTTTCAGTACTGCATGTTTATACTGCTGCAATTTTTTCTAAGTAATTTTAACAGAATAAATTGTCTTTTCATATCTTAATAACAAATTCATATGAATCTCTTATAAAGAAATGAAGGAGATAATTAAAGAAGTAAAATCAGCAACAAGACATTATTAACTTATTATTCACTGATTTAATTGTTTTGACCCCTTCAACAGATATTTTGACATAAAAATTCAGTCAAGGGGTCAATGACTCTTTAAATTGAAAAGTTATATCAAGCTCTGTCATTACTAAAACTGTCACAAAGCGGACTTACACCTCCCACAAAGGCTTTGTTCTACTAGGGCTTTTTCCTGGTATAAGTACTATCATTACATGTATTATCAACAAGATAACAGAAATTTAGTAAAATTTACAAATTGAAGAGTGATGATATATGCAGTATGATTGCATAAAATGCTCTGGATAATAAATGTGATGTAAAATTCACACATATAAGGGGGTATAACTCAGAAGCTAATATCAGTTGTCCCAATTGGCTATACATTTTAAAAAAATCTGTACAATCTGTTCAAGAAATTTCAAAGTTAATTGCTGTAAAAGCGCCCTGAGTTATTATCTTTGTTGTTTTTTCATTCAAATAGTTTAATGCCCTTCTCCTGTACCTCCCTTCCTCTTAACCTTTTTCATGCTGAATAAAATATTAAACCTTGTTAAAATTGCATCAAAATCAAAGTGTTCAAAGCACAGAATGCACTTATTGCGAGTCAGTGTTTATTTTCAAAGTGAAATTTTTAATCTTTTCTGTTTGACAAACGACAATCAGGTCAGGGTGGTAAAGACTAAGATCAGACTGTGCATATATCTTTTTTTTATATTTCATCATACAGGATCTTTTTTCAGACACCTGACAGCCTGTAGAGCCCATGTTAACCCTTGTCATACTGAATAAATTTTGGCTAAAATATTGTGTCAAAATCAAAGGGCAAAAAGCACTGAAAGTCAAAGTACATACTGTAGGTCAATTTTTTATTTGAAAAACTAAATCTATTGACAATTCTGGTTTGAAAGTGAGAAACAGGTGGTGTTGACTAACATCGGACTGCACATATGTGCAGGCTGATGTTTGTCTATAGCTCCTGCTGAAGCAGGAATATTCTGGGTTCAGCATGACAAGGGTTAAGGTTATCAACCTGATCAGACAGTAACAAAGAAATCTGAAAGAGCAAGTCCTAAGCACCACTCCTGTGAAGTTTATTTAAAATCTGACTAGCAGTTTCAGAGAAGAAGGTTGTTTTATTTTATATAAATTCATCATATGGGACCCATTTTCAGCCAGGTTATATAATACAGATCCCATGTTATCAACTTCACTAGAAATTAACGACAAAATCTGAAAGAGCATTTATTTTTTAGTACTTGTGTTGGGTTTGTAAACAGTAAATCAAAAAGCTAAGATCCTTAGATAGTTTGTTTGAATGGGAATTATGTCGCTTTCAACAATTTTGCAGTTATTTCGCGACAGCCGGAGCACCTAACAATGGATTCCTGGTATTTCTTTCACCTGTACTACCATTACATCCTTTCCTAGCCTCTGACTGCTATCTCACATAGGTTTACGATTATCTACCCATTGGTGAGAGACAAACGTCGGAAAGGATATTTGCCGCCACCGGGGATCGAACCCACGACTTCCAGATTGGAAGTCTTTTGCCTAACCAACTGCGCTATGGTGGCGGCCTAAGATCCTTAGAAACTGTCATCTTTGTAACAGTTAAAGGGGAGGTAAGTTGCAATGGATATGCAAATAAGAGGTACCTTCACAGAGATATAATATGCGGATGTCAACATAATAAACGTCCAGGATTTAAGAAATTATGTACGGAAAATCCAGTAATTTGACCCCAGACGTTTTACAAATTTAGCTAATAAAGTATTTTAATTAAGTCCACACATGCAAAAAATCATTAATCAACGCGAGTATACATATTACACCTGACCAAACAAGTCATGTGTAACGCATGGCATAATGGCCTGTTGCTTTAACATCCAGCCTTTGATCACACAATCTGGTCGGGTAAGCGACGCGCCATTACTGCTTCTGTCATCACCTTTCTTTGTTGGATTGAGATTGCGAGGGTTCTTTGTTATGTCTTTTGAAACAAACAAAATTCAAATCGGGAGAATATTTGTTAGATCAAACACAATTAATACAGCCCTGACCGATAAAGCTTTGAAATATCACTTTCTAAAAGTGTTAGAGTAGATCTACAGATAAATTATCCGAAGAGTAAAACTACCCTACCGGAAAACATTTCTGAAAGGTCTATCGACAGCCCTCATTTATAAACAGCATCTTCAGAGAACATGGGAAAATCCCAATGACGTAATTTAAGCTGTCTGCAACAAAATGTCTGAAGAGAGATTTGAAATGACGGAAATTTTCTTGTCTTCTGTTATTTAGATAATTTGGCGTATGTTTAAATTAGTTTACATTCAACCGCCCACATTTAATTGCACAATACCTTGAATGTTTGCCACCCTTGGAACGACAGGACGAGAAAAAATAAAGCTGCATTAATGTCCGTAATATCGCCGGATACCAAAACATCGTAACTAAAATTTGAGCAAGCAGAATTTCCTAGGCGCAAGGTATATATATCTAAAAACTGATTCTAAATAGAAACTCAACAGTTTCTAATCTCAGTTTCCATAATTTATTTAGATCTAGTGAAAGTAATAAAAGGTGATAGTGCAAACAAAGCCAGTATCTGCAGCTTCGAGTTTAAGCTAAAAAGCTTGATGCTTGGAAGACGTTTATTCCTTAAGGACTAGCCAAAAGTATGGACTTTGGGATAGAAAACTAAACTTATTTTTTAACAAAAAAACAAGCACTTACAAAGAGTTCAGGAAAAGGAAGGTGTGTGTGTGAGGGGGTGGGTTGAAAATTCCTTACTTCGTAAAAATAATTCCTTACTTCGTAAAAATAATTCCTGAAATTCCAACATGGAATTACAAAAATTCCTGATTTTGGCCCTTATTGCAAGCACTGATATATAGATAGAGTCCCATTTAGGGTTGAGGATCCTTCTCTCTGAATGGATCACTTCTGTCTAGTTGCTTGGATTGTTACATATTTGTGCAACAATGAGAAATGATTATGTGACTTACGTATCAAATGTAAAGTAAATAGCTAAGAATTTTGAGGCCATATGATACTCAAGTAGTATTAAGGGACTTCAGAATTTTGAATTCACGGAAATATGAGCTCTGTTGATTCTGATAGGTGATTTATGAAAGTTAAAATTGCTTGATTAAAAATGAATAATTTCAACTAGAATTTTTCATGATTTCAATGATCGCATGGTGTTTAAAAAATGACAAAGTTGGAGCAAGTTCTCTTCTTGATTTTAAAATCATTTTTGCTATAAATAACATTCGCGGAATTTCGGAAATACGGTACACCAGGATACTCGAAACAGTTTCATCCGAAATATAGTGTACCTCGAAATTCGTTGCTTCAATAATCGCACCCGCATGTTTGCGATACTACGTAATTTCGTGTGATTTCTGCATCCTTGTTTAAATAACAAATTTAGAAGTTGACATAGCTCATCTAATAAATAATGAAGTTTAATAAAGGTTTAGATTTTATCGATCGTAGGAAATACGCACGCCGTCCAAAAAGCAAAGAAAATTTGCTAAGCTATGAGACAATATTTATCCCCTATTCGATGTCAACTATCTTATTTCAAACTTATTTGATGGTTTAAACTTACCTGATGTTGGTAGCCCCAACTGGGATAGCCTTTCGCGTAATTTGACCACCGTAAGTTTACGGAGATCGCTGAGTTCTGTGCCGGCCACCATTTTTGTTTATAGTTCATGCGGAGTTACTGTTCTTGTTCCCACAAGAGGCTCAACGTGGGTAGCTACGCTCAACTGTATCTAATACTTTCAGGCGGACTAAGAAAGGAGGCGCTGTGTCGCTCAAAACGGACCTTTGAACTAGAGAACAAACTAACTAGTTTAAACATATAATACGTTTGGCAATTGGAAATGATGATGATCATGATGTTGATGATGATCATGGTGATGGTGACCGTGATGATGATATAGATGATGATATAATTTTAATAATTATAATAATAGTGATTGTGATAATCATATTTACATGTAATCATAATCATTATTTCCATTACCATAACTTGATTATTATTATTATTATTATAATTATTGGGCTACTTCTTTTAGGCTAACCTTCATTAAGTTGAAATAACATTATTGATACAAGCCTTTTTAAATTGTTGCTCTGTTTTACCATATAATTTGTATCTCGAAATTGATTACAAAAGACCCAGACAAGATAGAGCAAGGGAAGTTTATAGAAACAATTATTTTCATTATTAACACAATTTTTGTGTAACGTTACTTTTGTTCAAAGATAGACATGCGAAGAATATTGCTCCCTTTTAAGAAATGCACCGGAGACCGTAGATAGGTGAAATGAGCACTGGGACTAATGCCATAAATCAGACTTGTTATCCGTTAATAGCCATTACTCCCGGGGTTTGTTTTCTTTAGTCAGCTAGGGATCGGGCTGATTCTTAATGTCCTGTTATATCCACTGCACATCAATATCCAGGAATAACTGGTGTTAGTGTCTAGTTTGTCTCAAGATCTTATTTTGGAATTTTAATATGTTTTGTTCCTTTAAGAAACTCTGTTAAACATGAACCTACAACACATCCAGACCGCTTCCATTTTGAAGAAGATTCGAATGATTTATTTGATTGATAATATGCAATTAGCAACGTTGTATAGTAAAACCCAAACTTGAATTTTGAAGTTAATTACGTATTTTTTTCTTAACAGAATCCTTTTATAAATATCGTCTGCCTTGTAACTAAAGTTTGTACTGTAGTTATAATGTTATGATTGCTTTTGTTTTAACTATATATGGTAGCCGGTTTATGTGTATGGGGTTTTGTTCTGCATTGTCGTACAAGCTAGCTTTTTATAGCAACGCGGAGGTCCCTGGTTCGAATCCTAACGAAGTTGCATATTTATTTACCGGGAACATTACCTGTAAAAGTATTGACAGGGTATTGTTTTCTAGAACTCTGTGACAACTAAAGAGCTGTTTAGGGTTATAATTACAGCCTGTGATTTCTTTTATTTAAAAATAATGCATGTATGTCTTCAGGTCGAAATTTTTTAAAAAAAAATTAAAGAGAAATAGTATTCAACAAATTATAATTATCAACTTTCATAGTTTGAAAAAAAAAGCTTAAGGTAGAGTGCTTCCATTCTATATGTACCAGCAAATTTTCTACCATACATGCATAGACAAGAAACAGGTGATTATTTTACTGACACCTTAAGCAATTATTTATGTTTAAATTTTACGAAACTGGCATTCTTGGGTTAGTTGCCATGGTGATCACCATCAAGCATAGGAGGTTGTAATGAGCACACACATTTCAAAGACATAGACACATTACACGACCACTTTAGTTAAGAAATTTCTCATGTTTCAAAAATATTTCTTGACAACAAAAACATTAACTTCACATCTATTTCAAACAACAACATTTGAATCGAAATTTGAAATCCGTGTTTTGACTGAAAGAAACCTCTATAATCATACTAGTGACAAAACTGAATTTTGATATTTAAAGAATAGCAAATTTTCGTGTAATGTGATTGGCTTTCTCTATTTGTATCAAGTACAAAGGATATCACTTTTTAAAGCACTAGCATTGAACATCATTGAGATAGTGAATACAAAGTACAAGTTTATTGTAAAACGAAACTTAGTCATACACTAAGGAAAACTGACAAATCGAGATTTCCCCAAAATGTCAAAGTTTAGATTTTTTCTCGTTAAATAAACCGACGTGATAATGAAGGGCATGTAATAAAATGTCGCTTACTTAAGTAGAGCCACCGTCGGAGCGCATCAGGCTCGAAATCATGGTTGGGATGGGGTGGGTGGGGTGGGGTGAGGATCATATTTCTTATATCCCATAGCTTCCGATATATGTATTACATCATTACATGCAGACAAACAGACAGGCAGAGAGTGAGACAGACAGACAGAGAGGCGGAAAAAGAAAGAGAGACAGAAAAAGAAAAGACAGGAAAAGATAAATTCAGACAGATAGAGGAGAAGATTGGTTAGGAATTTTTTTGTATTTTTTTTAAGAAAACGATAGAAGATGACAAATTTCAAACTGAACGATCGATCCCGGATTGTTCCAGAAATCAGCATGGGAAAGAATAATGTTTAATCTTCCCTTTTGCCATAACCCAATACCATATTACAATATTCCAATGCCTTACTGCTATAACATGATCTCTTTCGCAGAAATGGTGTTATTGAAAAAATAAAAATCTTTGCACGTTGTTAATTGAAAAAAAAAAAAAAAAAAGAATTTTGAAGACGGTATTTCCCGACTGCATTTCTAATCAATTTTTGATCGATCCAATCCAATCTTTTGAGCATTTTTTTATTTTCTCGAATTGTCTTATTTTTAAGGTTTAATATAAAACTTTACAACTAAAGTTCAATACTAGACCTACGTATTGAAAAATTTGTGACGAAAGCAAGAATTTATGGGTTTTTTTTTGTGTGTGTTTTTTTTTTTTTTTTTTTTTTTCTTTTTGATTTCTGTGTATTCCTGAAGTAACGTATAATTGTTATTTAAATAAGTTTAAGAAAAAGAATCGAATACCATAAAGAAAACAAAGTAACACAACCTTTTCTACTTTAAACTGGCCATTTGTAAGCAATGATAAAGTGAAAGACCAGGCAGACAATGAAAATGTGTCCAACAATACGACTGAATAAATTTATGGCTTCTCGGTGCCCATCAGGGTAATTAAAACGGCATACATAACAAAGACGAGACGGTCTACTGTTCTCTGACAATTTTAATGGGATATTAACGGACAATCAGAGAGATAGGGTCTTTTTGCTAGTATTTCTTAAAAGGGAGTTTTGGTACAGGATATTCTTGGCATGAGATTATAGTGCAAACGCTAGGTACAACATTTTTATTCAAGTCTCCATTTGGTTTTGTTGTTCTTTGGGAAAACAATTACTTGGCTCAACTTCAACATATGGTAAAACTAGCCTTTTACTTTTCTATTATTTTTTCCAAATTATGACTTGGTTGTGGCGTAGGTGAACAGTCCACTGCTCCATCCGACGCCACGAGACTGTAACATTTTGGACCACTGCTCTATTGACCATTATCTTGATTTACCAGAAAATAATAGGTGATTAACTCAAGGTAGTCCGCTACCCAAGCAGTTTTGACCATGGTATTTTGTTTACTCTGCTGGAACGAGGAGAAATCATTGGCCAGTTCTCAGAATTACTCAACTGTAACAGGCAGCATGATGCATTTAATAGTCCCATGGAAGCAATTATCAGATAATCATGGAACCATAAAACTGTCCAGCGAATTTGGGGAAATTTTGGCCAAACTGGCGTCAGATTGTGGACTGAGTCGGTTATTATTTCGACAACATGATATGTATGATGTTGTTCATTATTTATACGATACTGTGCAAGATGCAAAAATAAGATCATTTAATTTCAATGTAAATTTCAATGTCAATGGCAAAACTGGATTATGGCTAAGTTACCCAGAAAATATCAAGGTCGGTAGTCGAAACTTTAATATTTTGTGCCTAGGTAACTTTTCACATTGTTTGTTCATTATATGCACTAATGTTCCTAAAAGCAAGACCGATTTACCACCATTTTGACTCCGTGGCCCATTAGACTGGATTACTGCCCCTAGATTTATCGACAGATCTGGGCTACCAGTTAAAGACCTGGTTTAAGGAATTTTGTATATTCAAGACCCCTACTGATAAGCTAATTGTTTATCTCTCTGAATAACCCTAGGGGGTCAATCACCCTTTATATTATACACATGACATTGACCATAATTGGTAATCATTATCTCATTAATTGATTTGCAAAAAGTGGAAAAAATAGAATATTTATATATTATTGAAACAGAAAGTTCAAGATTTTTTTAAAGACTTTAAAGCTTTATTTATTTCCACCTTATAAACACTGTGATAAAATAGAATTTGCAAATTAGGAAATAACAAAAAGTGATAAAATGTTCTATTCAAATGAAGGTAGGAATTTATATATTTTTAAAGTTTGAACTTGCAGCAATGTTATGTAAGAATTTATTTCAAAGAAAATATTTTGGTAAAATTACTTTTATCTCGATCCAAATATGTTGTAACCAATAAAATCTTGCTGCAGAATCAAAACATTGTAGCAAAAGGAGGACATTAATAATCCCTTTTCAATTGTTCAAAGCAATTTTATTTAAGAGTTTTCTTAATATCATATCTACAGCTATTTTGTGATTGAGGAATTATTAAAAAAAAACCACACACACAAAATTGTTGCATCTTTATCAGTGTTTTTTGATGAAGATTGAAAGTTGAAAATCCATCACAAACACTTTCTTTTCTATGCAAAGTTAAAAGTTGCCAGAAGAAGATAATACTCATTATCTTGCAAAGTTAAAAATTGCGAGAAAATGATAATACTCATTATCTAAATGATAGAATAAATGAGATTTTTTTAAATGATCTAACCAATAATTAACTAAATACTTTTCTCAATAAGTATAAATCAATATATGCCTGACAGCCTCTGTATGTGTATCTCTACATAGAGTATACAAGGTGATTAAGTGATTAAGATAAGGGCCATAAAACCATTAAGATAACAATGGGTGGTTAATTGTATATCTCGTTTGGGGGGGTCAAATAAAGAAGGCTTAAACCAGGTCTTTAACGTGGCTACAGGTTAGGGCGGTGGATTAGGGGATCAGAAGGTCCGACAAAGTTTGAGTAAAAAAATACAAAAGACGGTTTCTTTTAAAGTTTAATGAAAATCTGCCTATCAATGTAAGAAGTGTTGCGATAAAAAGGAAATTTACGTAATAAGGACATTTTCATATGATGCGGCATCATAGCACCATGTGTCTAAACTAATGGCATGACCACGTGAGGAACACTATGAAAAAGTTTCAGGAAATCAGTTCATTAATTCAGGGGGCGGAGTTAGAGCAAAATGGTATATTTTGCGTCGATTAATTTTCACTTTTGGTCTGGCGAGTTAATATTTCACTTCCCATAGAAGAAAGGTCGTAAGCAGCTGTATGGCATCCTCGAATCCAAGCCATAGGGATTACCCTTTTCTCGATTCATTATCTATGGAAATATTTCGATAGCGAAACATCGGTTTTATGGGTCCCATATACATTAGATTTTCCACTACTTTACTATCAAATGATGATGGTGTTATGCAGATTCCCGTAAAAATAATTAATGGGGTGTTTCAAATACTGCAAAAAATTAAGATATATCAGGTAGATGCCTTTTTGCTCACTGGACCAGTGGATTATTGTTATGGCTATGAGACCGTTATTCGTCCGTCCGTCCGTCCTTGCGCCAGTGCGTGCGTTAAACTTTTTATTTGATAATCTTCTTCTCTGAAACTACCGAGCAGAATACAGCTACATTACACAAAACTAAGCCTAGAAATGCTTCTTCAGATTTCTTCTTTTAATTCTGATCGGACTGACACCTTGGACACCGCTTGCTATTTAGCCACCAAAAGATCGCACCATCTTCATTCAAGGTGTTCATCGCACCAGGAAACTTCAAATTAGCATCTTGTCAAGTTAATTAAGTAAAAAATTTGGAAGAACTGTTAAATTACAGTAGCAAGTACATGTATGTTTTTAGTTGTCTTGGCTGCCACCTCGACTTTTTTTTTTTTCAAACTATTCCATGGTGGAAATGCATTATCATCCAGATTCCCGAAATGCTTGGCTTTAGCTACTAGACAAAAAGTTTACAGTAAAATATTTGACAAAATTTAAAAATTAAAAAAAAGTCTTGTGTTTCCTGGCTGCCATATTCAAAATGAGGATTTTCATAACACCAGATGAGAGGTGTAACAAGTCAGATATTTTGAGTTCATAAATAAGCTTAAAAAGAGTTTATTTAGAAAACTCTAAAACACATCCAGTCTTTAAATCAATGTAAATTTGAATCAAATTTTAAATTTGTGCCCCGTCATGCAAAAGGGAACCATCTTGGGACTCTGTAAAAATGCTTGAAACAAAAGAGATTGATTCAAGAAGAGAAGAACCGGAGATGGTTTAGCGCGGTTTTATTGACCCGAGTCTAACCACGGCTATATAGATTTATAAAAATCTGATTACTTCTACTCGGCATTGCACTTGCTTTAATGGGAATGCATAATAACTTAACGGTATTGAATGTAAAAATGATGTTTCTTGTTAATTGATAAAACTATGATATTTCGGTAATTGTTATCATTGAAAGCATATTTCGGGCCAAATAACGACCACGGTATAGTGCAGTATCATTTACAAGAATGTAAAATGATCATTCTAGTTTCGGTAAATCAGCCAGGTGCGAGCAATTTCGACCTTAGTCAGTCTGACTTCTGATGATAGTTTACGAACTACGCAGCCGCAAGTCACTATCAGTCATCCAACAGAGCTTTAAAATGAAACGCAGATCTTTATATGATATATATATACTGTGATGTGTCCAGGTAAAAATATATGAGCCTGCGTGTGGCATTTCCAACAATTTACATATGTTCTACGTTAAGACTCAGATCAGCCTGCGCAGCCGCACTACGCACTCAATTGCGGAGATGCAGGACATGGACCCGCCAAAGTATATGCTTTCCATCTAAGGACAATCAAAATGCATTGCGTGATTGTCCAGGCTGCTCAATGTCTGTATATCAGGCACACATGAAATTGTTGGATATGTCACGCACAGGCTCATAGTCGACAGTGTAGCCTAAGGCTCGTATAAGTTTTAGTTTGGTTACCTAAACCAAAAACTTGAATTGTGCCCCAAAGTTTAATGATAATCCTGTTGTACATTAAAAATGCATTCCAGTTAAAATTCCACCGTCTTTGACAATGTAACTTCACACATGTTATAATCAGTTGTATTATAATCAATCGGTGATTCGTCTGCCCTGAAATTGTCCAATCGAGCTGCCAGACCCCAAGTCGATTACGGGAACAGACGAACTTTGTTCCGTTCGGTACCGGAAACTACGATTAGTATTCGATTTAGTCCGGACACCTTCACGGAAATATCCGAATACGAAAATTGTCACAGGTGACTAATTTTACGTGTTGACATTTTTGGCATTCTGAAAAGCAAAATGTGAATCATATGATGTTGTAATCCATATTTTCAGTAAAAGTGTCAATGCTTAATTAGAAAATGTAAGAAGATATAGCTTATTTATATCTAATAGAGCTAATGGTGTACTAATTTGACTTGTGTAACGAAACCTAACAGACTGTATAACAGGTAAGCGTTTCAATTTGTCAACACTAGAGAAATTTTATCAGACGTAGACAGTTTCATTGTGTGAGATTTTTGAAAGTAAAGGTCGCCTGAAAAAATGAACTTTCTTTATCCGCGGGAGATTTATAACCGTACCAGACGGTAAAAAGTAAACTGGTTCAAATTTGAACATGAATCCAGACGACATTTCTAAACTTGATATCATTGATTGAAATTAGGCAATTACTTTCAAGAATTAGTGAGAAAAAATACAAGGGCGTAACTCCCATTACGCAATTTACGCAAGTGCGTAAAAGAAATAATCCTCTCATGAAAAATATTGTTGGTGAATGATCATAACATCGAAACTACAGCTTATTCAAGCTGTAGTTACGATGTTTTGATTATTTCACTTAAGCCAAAATCATATGAAGGGATTGGACGGAGGGGATTCATCTTTTGTCACATTTCTCATATTGCCTTTATCCTATATATTCTATGTAGGTCGCCTTCTGAGTGGGTATAAATTTAAGGGTGCAAGTCAAAACGGCCCAAAGTCAAAACGGCCCGTATTTCGGTCAAAACGGCCCGTAATTTGGTCAAAACGGCCCAAAGCAGGTTTTTCATTTGGTCAAAACAGCCCAAATGGAATTTTGTGCAAAAAAATTAGTGTTTGAAAATTATACCAAACAAGATTCTTTAAATTTCTCTATGAAGGTCCTTAGTTTTATAGTCAAAATGAAAAAGATAAATGTTACTCTTATGATAAATTTCGCCAAATTGATCATTTATTGTTTTTTTAATTGTTTTGTATGAGGGATTTTTTTTAAATATCAATGGTCGATTCCTGAAAGAATATAACCAGCCCGATTAGCTCATTTGCCAGGCTATTTGTCTTTCGTATGAGACGTTAAACCGAGGCCCTGTGAGACGTTGCTTTACACCGAGCACATTAAAGAACCATGGCAGATCTCAGCAGTAGTTTCGTCATGTATCCTTGCACTATCCCCCGTAACAACAACCCCTTCTTCTGGGGGCGTCGCTCATATGGGCATGTGCTACGGTAGCAACGATAAATAAACGGAAATACACACACTGAAAGAATATGGATTTTGACAATAATCTTTTAGTCAAAAGTCTATTGACACTTATAAGCAAATTTCAAAATAATAGGTGAATTCCATTGTGTTACAATTTATTCTTTTTTTTTTTCATGTGAAATGTCCTATAACTCATATCTACCGAAAGAGCATGTCATGTATTTAAAGACCAAATATCTCTTTGATTAATGATTAATGAAAGTTATCTACTTATGAGAAATCAAATCTCTTCAATCGTTTTCTCATGAAGCTTGTTAGTTCTATATGATGTCTTTCTCAAACAAGCTAGATCGAAATTCTTCGATATTTGATTAGTTGATAAATAAAGATCAAGATGTGTGTGTAATTTTATTTGATATCTAAAAGGACTTTACATATTAGGAACAAAATAGTTTCTGGGTGATTAATTTTGTGCTTTAAAAAGTGTAATTATACATTCACGCCTAATCCAATCCATTACACCGAAAAAAGGTAATGGATCATTTATGCCTCGTTAAAGCCGTTTAATACCTTTCTTAAGCACTGTCAATCATGTACATTTACATCATGTACAAAGTTAGAATATACATGAATATAAGCACCAAGACTGAAATTGTTTTATAAATTTATTTTCATTGGAAAAGAAAAGAAAATTGAACAGATTAAATGTTTGGGCCGTTTTGACCTATTGTAAAAACTAGTTTGGGCCGTTTTGACCAAATTACGGGCCGTTTTGACTCTGGGCCGTTTTGACTTTGGGCCGTTTTGACTGTAAACCTAAATTTAAGAGTCCTAGATACGCCTATGAAGTATGCCCGATTCAGAACTTTTTTCTCAGGGGCCCCAACAACTATGTACCCATTCTAAGGCCTTTCTTAAATGTTGTATTGTCAGTCAAAAGGCAACATTTGTAACCACAGCTTTGAAACAATGTTTGGCTTGTCCACAAGTACAGATTTCTGTTCTCGAAATGCAATGCTATTTTTGGAATGGTCGCATTCCATTGTTACAATTATGGAATATGTAACGTTCAAAATTGAGACTAGCTTGCCCACTAACATGGTAAATACCTTTAGAATGGTTGTTGAGCTCTGAGGTAAGCAGTATTCTCCCCTTTTTAAGCCCATTTTTTTAAAAAAAATCATTCTGTCATTACGTCATGGCATGGTTTTGACTGATTGAACTTCACATCACCTAATGGCTAGCAAGAGTCTTTGCTTTGCCCACATTTGAATTGGTAGGGAAATATCACACACAGGTTCATATTATAAATACAGCTTGAAAAGGCTGTACTTGCAACTGTGGGCTTGCCAAATGATAAGCATAATATAAGTCCCCTAATTAAATTTTAGGGCCAAAATAGACGCCTGCAATTCTGTGTCTTCGTGAGAGACTGATTTTGGCATGATTTTTGAAGTGTGATGCTGATACACTTACACATATCTATTTCGTAGTTAATGCATGAGTGCATTATACAGGGTAATGATTTGGCTCGCTCTACAGTATTTTACTTCAAAAACATCTGCTACAATGTGTGAGAAATCGACACTCGAATGAAGGGCTGGAAAGGCTACTGTTGACATCGATCCCTTATCTAGGAACATGTATATACATTATTTTGTTCAAAAATACTTTTTGGGCTATTTGAATCATCATTTGCGGAATCCCTGTGAGTGTAATGGGTGTATGTAGTGACAATTTTTAGCTCAGCTGTTTTCAAAGAAAACCCAAGGTATTATGATCACCTTGGCGTCGTTCATATTGGTATTGGCCTTGACTTGACAAAGTTTAACCTTGGTCATATCTCTGTTATTGAAGATATTTTCATGAAACTTGACCAGTTTTATTTCAAGTACTTAGGAATCCTCTCGATTATCTTTGACAATATACTAGCCTGTACATAATATTTAATTCCAATGATTTCACATTGCAAGGGGCAGATCATCCTGCACATTCACACATTCTGATCAGAATCTTCACTGCATATTCAAAAGATAGCTACTGACAGGTAGTATCTGTTCTTAAATTAGGTTATATTGTTTATGATGCACTGTTGGGCAGTCCAGACTGCTCAAGAACTATCCATCCACGATAGTGTTTCACATGACATTGTTGGACTTTTTTTCATACACATCCTGACAGTGATTATTCTAGACAGGGAGATTGGGGAATTCCCCCCTTTTTCAAAGATCCCCCATATCTTTTGAAAAAAGGGGGGAATTCTGGATTTGTAGGGGATTTTTTAGTACAACCAAAGAGCATGAATTACCATATTCCCCAACATTTGTGAAATCCTAGAATAAACACTGCATCCAGGGTCTTTTAACTATGTGACCAGACACCCACAAAAGAAGACCACTAAATGTATTTTAAACACACTGTGCATCTCTCATTATATTGCCATACTTCCCAGTTAACATATTGGTAGAAAATATTGAGAGAATTCCTGTTACAAGTACAAGCAGTTTTCGCTTTTCATACAATGTATTTCGAAAGATATTTCTCATTAGATCACCTTTTCCAGATGTGGGATGAATTAAGTGGTAATAGGCATGGCCTACTGTCACACTAGGGTTTGGACACCCAAAAATTCCAATTTTGATTCATAAATTTCCTTTCTAACTATTTAAAAGGATATACCGGTAGACATGTTATTGTTTGATTTGATTCATTAGATAACTAACCTTAAAATGGTATATAAAGGATAAGTTTAGAAATTGATAAGGCACCTTCAAAATTAGTTTTGTCCCTCCCAAATTCACATTTGAAGGGGTCAATGACTCCTTAATTTGAAAAGTTAGCACAAACCCTGATAGGTTTATTATCCCCCGCCGTTTGGCAAAGGGGATATAATAATGATCTCCGTCTGTCATTCCATCATTCCATCACTAAACTTGTCCAGAGCATATTATCTTCTAAAGTATAAAAGCTATCAACTTGAAACTAAATAGGTGGATAGATCTCATGGAGGAAAAGTGCAGTGCATAAGAAATACAACTCTTGCTTGCATAATTTTTGAGTTATTGCTCTTTGATTAGGCTTGGGCTTCAGTTTACTATCAAGCTTTGATGGTGGGGGATGGCCATGTCCGACATGGCTCTTGTATACTGTATATTGATGGCTCAGTTTGAAACAGTTATAACTGCCTTTAAACGTAAAGGCAGTTACAACTGTTTCATCCTGAGCCATTCATATGGTGTCATAAATTCACTTGCTGTGAGACCGGTACCCTATCTTAAATATTCTGTATTTAAAGTGTCATATCTTAACATTGACATTGTTATAAAATGATAAATTAATATGGGCCATAAACCTTATTCTTATCAACACTTTTCTTCCTGGGTTGGGAGACAACTTGATTCTTTTTTAGCTCGCCCGGGACGAAAGTCTCGGAAGAGCTATTGTCATACCCTCGGATGTCGGCGTCGGTGTCAGCGTCGGCGTCGGCGTCAGCGTCGGCGTCCGCATTAGGTTAAAGTTTTTATTTCTATCAATATTTACCCTAGAGGCTTTATTTTTTACAGAAACACTCATTAGGGCATAGGCTTTCATTTGAGACCAACATCCATGTCGAAATGACCTTTAGACTGTGACCTTGACCCTTTCAAAAAAACTTTAACCAAAAACTTTAACCAAAAACTTTAACCAAAAAAACTTTAGCCTTGCTTATATTTTCTATTAGCTTTGAACTAGAGACATCATTACTTTATATGCACACTCATTAGGTGATAGGCTTTCACCATAGACAAAGGTCCTTGACATTTTGACCTTGACCTTGACCCTTTGTGGACTTAGAAAAACTTTAACCAAAAAACTTTAACCAAAAACTTTAACCTTGCATATATTTTTTTAATGCTCTAACCTAGGGACATCATAGCTTCATATATATACTCACCAGGTGATAGGCTTTCACGAGAGACCAAGGTCCTTCACAATTTGACCTTGACCTTTACCATTTGTGGACTTAGAAAAACTTTAACTGAAAACTTTAACCAAAAACTTTAACCTTGCTTATATTTTCTGAATGCTTTAACCTAGGGACATCATTACTTCATATACATACTCATTAGGTGATAGGCTTTTGTGAGAGATCAAGGTCTTTGATAATTTGACCTTGACCTTTTATGAACTTCGAAATACTTTAACCAAAATTCTTTTACCAAAAACTTTAACCTTGCTTATATTTTCTGAATGCTTTAACCTAGGGACATCATTACTTCATATACATAGTCACCAGATGAAAGGCTTTCACCAGAAACCAAGGGCCTTGACAATTTGACCTTGACCTTGACCTTTTATGGACTTGGAAAAACTTAAACTGAAAAACTTTAACCAAAAATTTAACCTTGCTTATATTTTCTAAATGCTTTACTCAGGGACATTATTACTTCATACACATACTCACTAGGTGATAGGCTTCTACAGAGACCAAGGTCCTTCACAATTTGACCTTGATCTTGACCTTTTGTGGACTTAGAAAAATTTTAAAGAAAAACTTCACGTTTGATACAGAGAAATTCCATTGGTAACCTCATCTGCTTGTAGGCTTTCACTTTACCCTAACCTTGTACTACATGCAAATAAAACAAATAAGTTTTTATATTCCTTAATTACTACTCAAACAGATATATATTAGATCATGGACTTTAACATTAAAAGAAACCACTTTGAACTTCGGTCTCCGGTCAAGCGCTGTTTGTGACAAGCAGCTGTTTGGGCGAGCTACGTTGTCCGCGGACAACTCTTGTTTTTGTATATAGTCTCTGAAATTTAGGACATTGAGAAATTTAACTCTAGACTTAAGAAAAACATGTGGAAAAAGGAGAAATTGATTGTTACAGACAATTTCTCCATTTCTCTACCTCATTTAATGTTTTCTTTCAATTTGAACCAGTCTAAATGTTGAGGTTGAAAAATGTTGAAATAAAAAATATATTCAATGGAAAAGCAATATGTTGTGCAGGGTTTTCCATGACCCCCTGTTTCTTTGAATTTTGACCCCCCTTTTTTTAAATGACCCCCGAAATTGTCAAAGAAAATCATTTATCTAGTTAAAGGGGGTCGTTATGTGGCAAAATGACCTCC
The DNA here is from genome assembly GCA_948146395.1 of Fragum whitleyi. NCBI lineage: Eukaryota > Metazoa > Mollusca > Bivalvia > Cardiida > Cardiidae > Fragum > Fragum whitleyi. The sequence goes on from OX411544.1 coordinate 65,291,846, forward strand.
AGTTTTGAACACAGAGGGAAAACCCTGATTGTGACTGCACTGCAGCTTTGTTTAAGCTATAGTTTCAGCTTTGTTCATGTTATTGTTGCTTGGCAGCTGAAATGATTCATTATATAGATATCAGTAAAAATTTGGATGAGCACATGTTGTCCTTGCTGAGCCAGGCTAGCACAGTGATAACGCATAGGGCTGTCAATACTTGGGTTTGAGTTTGAATCTGGCTCGACCAACTTTCATACAAAATTTGACAAAAGTCAATGTGACACTCGTCTTTTGCCTTCCACCAATAGATGTATTATAAGTAGTATGTCTTAGTGGAATGAGTGGCTGGTGGCTCGGATGAAATGGTGTGGTTGACTGATGTAATAAATGGCAGAAAACCATGGGTAGATGGACCAGTCTCTGTAATATAACTTCAGTAATGTTGAAAGTGGCATTACCACCAATACAAACTAATTCTAATGCTGTTAATGACATACACAGACCGTGGGCAAATAGAAATAGACTGAGTTTTTATTAGAAAACTATAGAATCTAGATAAATTAGGAGCAGATAGTAGTAGGTGAAATTATCAACATGAGTCATACATCTAAAATTGGTTATTGATTAAATTTATGGATGTATTCATACCTTATAAATAATTAAAATTTTAAACTTAAATAAAGAGATGGGATTATTTCAAACTATAATTGTATCACAAGGGAAATTATCCTTAGTTGGTATGTCAAATTTGCCCTATGCCAAAAATGCCACATTCATGAATCAATATGTAATCCAGCAAAATAATTATAAGACAGTTGAGAATGTCAAGTCGTTACCAAATATAACAAGAACTTAGTTGTCCAAATTTCTTGATTTTGTGTATTAGTATTTCAAAAGATTCTCTAAATTTACATCCCCGACGGCGACACCCATTTTTTCAAACTATTTGCCTACCACAAATCAGTTGATAATAGTAGACCTATGTTGGATAGCAGCTGGAGGCTAGGAAAGGATGTGATGAGAGTATTGGTGTGAGAAATACCAGGAATTCATTGTTAGGTGTTCCAGTCGCTGCGATATGACTGAAATAATATTGAAAGCGGCGTAAATCCCATTCAATCAATCGATCAATCTAAATTTGCAGGGCTATAGTAAAAATAGTTCATAAGTGTTGAACTTTGGTAGGAGTGTTAAATCAAATGATATGTGACCTGTCATGCGAAAAGATACCATCTGGGAATTGTGTAAAGTGTCGACCGGTGTCAGACTGCGCAGACTGACAAGGGTCGGAACTTTTCGCTCTTTGCTAATTTTCTGAATCTAGAATAATCAATCTACCTTCCTATGAAATAATTTTTGAAATGCGACTTCTGGTTTTCCTGTTCAAGGATCGATCTCTTCTTCAAAAAAAAATTTTTACGGAGTTCCCAGATGGTCCCTTTTCTTGTGATTGGTCACAAATGTTCTAGATAAATGGACAGATGAACATTAGTGATGGGCAGATTAATCAATTATATTCGATAATCCTTTGGTTTGGGCTTCTGATTGTGATAATGGACTAAGATTTTTCATAATCGATTAATCAGTTGCTACACTTAAATGAAAGCTGTTATGAATTATTTTTTGAAACCAAGATCAGTACAATGGCTCAGTGTGAAACAATTGTAACAGTCTATATGTTTATAGGCAGTTATAGTGGAAGCATTTAAATATTTTAAATAAATTAAATACCAGTCGTTTCTCCTCAACAAAACACCACTTATCTGCGGAATCCAAACGTAAAGTTGGAGTGCACGTGTTAGCTTTGTTAACCCGTTATCGCACATGCTGTTCACTGTAACGGCGATATTTGGTCACCCTCATGAACTAGTGAATCAATACATAAATTGACTTCCTTATTTAAAAATATTTAGATGCGGGTGAGAAAAATACAAATTATCAAATTTCTTTAAATGTGTTTTGAATGGAAATGTAATGAAATCCCCTCTCTCAGTCGCAATAATTGTTTTTGAAATGGAATCCTCAGCTACATGACTAGGTGCCCCGTATATAGGTTAACTCCACCCATACCTGTAATTTGTGCTTTATAACGGAATGTCTATGCTTGATCGTCACGTGCCGAAGTATCTTCTGAATTGATTCATGTGCCTAATTAGTTATTCTGCATAAAGGTCAGGTTCAAGTTAATATGCGCCCGCTATGCAACTGTTTCATGCTGAGCCTTGAAGTTGGTAGAAAAATCAGCAAAAAGCGTCTTTAGGTTATGAGTTTTAACTAAACTTTCACATTCTATTCTTCAAAGGATGATACTGAGAGTGCTGTATAAATTTCTAAGAAAATGATTGTACAATCGATCATTATTTGATTTTTTCTTCCAACTAAAAACGATTATCGATTGTGATTTGACACCAATTGCCCAACACTAATGAACATACAGGTGACTGTTGTTCTTCACAATCATTCAATGGCTCAGCCCAAAGCAGTTATAACTGCCTATATTTTTATAGGCAGTTACAACTGTTTGGAACTGAGCCATTGCATTTTTAGCTCCACTGGGAGAAAGTCACTGGGGCAATTGTCATGGCGTTGTGTCCGTCGTGCGTTGTGCGTTTGGTCGTAGACTTTTTCTTTAAAAATCTTCTCCTCAAAAACTACTGGATGAATTTCAACCAAACTTCACAGGATTGATCCTTGGGTGATCCTTTTTCAAAGTTATTCAAGGAATTTGGATCCAATGAAAAACATGGATTTAATGGGCGTGGCTAATTTCCAAATATGGTAAAAAGTGAATTTCCTCAGATTCTAATTGATGGTTACTACTTAAAAATGAATGATCTATAGTGAAAACTTTGAGAATCATTTTCTCAGAATGTGGGTGACAAATGCGGGTGAGAAAAATACAAATTATCAAATTTCTTTAAATGTGTTTTGAATGGAAATGTAATGAAATCCCCTCTCTCAGTCGCAATAATTGTTTTTGAAATGGAATCCTCAGCTACATGACTAGGTGCCCCGTATATAGGTTAACTCCACCCATACCTGTAATTTGTGCTTTATAACGGAATGTCTATGCTTGATCGTCACATGCCGAAGTATCTTCTGAATTGATTCATGTGCCTAATTAGTTATTCTGCATAAAGGTCAGGTTCAAGTTAATATGCGCCCGCTATGCAACTGTTTCATGCTGAGCCTTGAAGTTGGTAGAAAAATCAGCAAAAAGCGTCTTTAGGTTATGAGTTTTAACTAAACTTTCACATTCTATTCTTCAAAGGATGATACTGAGAGTGCTGTATAAATTTCTAAGAAAATGATTGTACAATCGATCATTATTTGATTTTTTCTTCCAACTAAAAACGATAATCGATTGTGATTTGACACCAATTGCCCAACACTAATGAACATACAGGTGATTGTTGTTCTTCACAATCATTCAATGGCTCAGCCCAAAGCAGTTATAACTGCCTATATTTTTATAGGCAGTTACAACTGTTTGGAACTGAGCCATTGCATTTTTAGCTCCACTGGGAGAAAGTCACTGGGGCAATTGTCATGGCGTTGTGTCCGTCGTGCGTTGTGCGTCTGGTCGTAGACTTTTTCTTTAAAAATCTTCTCCTCAAAAACTACTGGATGAATTTCAACCAAACTTCACAGGATTGATCCTTGGGTGATCCTTTTTCAAAGTTATTTAAGGAATTTGGATCCAATGAAAAACATGGATTTAATGGGCGTGTCTAATTTCCAAATATGGTAAAAAGTGAATTTCCTCAGATTCTAATTGATGGTTACTACTAAAATTTTACATGAATGATCTATAGTGGAAACTTTGAGAATCATTTTCTCAGAATGTAACGAGTGGAAATCAAACAAACTTCATTGGTATGATCCTTTGGTGACCCATTATCATGCAGCCAAAAATTATTGTCATTGGATGAAAAATGTTTTTTATGGGTGGAGGTCATTTCTCCATATGTTATAAAGTAGAAACTTTGAAAATCATTTCATATCAGTAGAACCCAAAATATCTAAAAATCTAGTCAAAACTTAGATTTGCTATTTCAAGAAATTCAAGCCTGTGGAGCGACTCAAGCCATTCCTGGCTTTCTAGTTTTTTATGCTCCCCGAAGGGAGAGCATATAGCCGCTGCTTTGTCTGTCCGTCAGTAATTCCGTCCCTCCTTCCGTCCGTCCGTCCGTCCCCACCTATTTCTCCATAACCCTTGGGCCAAATCAAATGAAACTTACCATATGAACTCCCTATGATAAAGTGATGATGCACCTGTGATGGTTTTTGGATTTGAGGCCTCGTCATGGGAAAAGGGGACTTAGGGTAAAAAACAGTTTTTCCCAAATTTCTCCTAGTCTAACTGTCAGAATTTAGTGAAATTTCATATTTGAGTAGCAAATCAGATGCCCTTTACTATAAACAATTTGAAATTAACGCGAAAAAAATATATCATGGAAAAAGGGGGCTAAATGTTTGTTACCTTTAAGTAAGCATGTAAAATAGTTAATCCGTCTGTTCGTCCGTCAGTCCCTACCTATTTCTCCATAACCCTTGGGCCAAAACAAATGAAACTTACCATGTGAACTTCCTATGATATAGTGTTGATGCATCTGTGACTGTTTTTGGATTTGAGGCCTTGTCACGGGAAAAGGGGACTTAGGGTAAAAAACAGTTTTTAGCTCCACTGGCTGAAAGCCACTGGGGCTATTGTCATGGCGTTGTGTCCGTCGTGCGTGCGTCCGTCCGTCCGTGCGTGCGTCCGGTCGTAAACTTTTCTTTAAGAATCTTCTCCTCAGAAAATACTGGATAGATTTCAACCAAACTTCACAGGAATGATCCTTGGGTTACCCTCTTTCAAAGTTGTTCAAGAAATTTTGATCCAATGAAAAACATGGATTTAATGGGCGTGGCTAATTTCCAAATATGGTAAAAAGTGAGTTTTCTCAGATTCTAATCAATGGATACCAATTAAATTTTACATGAACTATCCTTGGGTGACCCTTTATCAGTCTACAAAAAATCATTGTGATTTGATGAAAAATAGCATTTTATGGGCGGAGGTCAATTCTCTATATGTTATATAGTGGAAACTTTGAAAATCATTTTCTCAGAATGTTACAGATGGATATCAACCAAATTTCACTGGAATGATCCTTGAGTGACCCTTTATCAGTCTACAAAAAATCATTGTGATCGGATGGAAAATATGCATTTTTTGGGCGGAGGTCATTTCTCTTTATGTTATATAGTGGAAACTTTGAAAATCATTTTCTCAGAATGTAATTGATGGATATCAATCAAATTTCACTGGAATGATCCTTGAGTGACCCTTTATCTGTCTACAAAAAATCATTGTGATCGGATGAAAAATATGCATTTTATGGGCAGAGGTCATTTCTCTATATGTTATATAGTGGAATATTTGAAAATCCTTTTCTCAGAATCTAATTTTTGGATATCAACCAAATTTCACTGGAATGATCCTTGAGTGACCCTTTATCAGTGTACCAAAAATTATTTTGATTGGATGAAAAATATGCATTTTATTGGCGGAGGTCATTCCTCAATATGTTAAATAGTGGAAATTATGGAAATCATTTTCTCAGAATGTAACTGATGGAATCATTTTAACATCAGTTGAACCCCAAATATCTAAAAATCTAGTCAAAACATTCATTTGCTTTTACAAGAATTTCATGCCTGTGGAGCGACTCAAGCCATTCATGGCTTTCTAGTTCCCAAGTTTCTCCTAGTCTGTCAGAATTTAGTGAAATTTCCTATTTGAATAACAAATCAGATACCCTTAACTATAAACAATTTGAAATTAATGTAAAAAAAAATATATCATGGAAAAAGGGGGCTAATTATTTGTTACCTTTACGCTAGCGAGTAAAATACAGTTATTCTTTTATTTCTCCTAGTCTTATGCTCATAATTTGATGAAATTTCACATTTCAGTAGCAAATCAGATGCCCTTTACCATAAACTATTTGAAATTTGTGTCTAAAAATATGTCATGCAAAAAGGAGGTTTAATGTTTGTTACCTTTATGTTTGCTGTATAAGATTACACCTTATTTTAGTCCTTGCAATCTGACCACAGAGCATATCTCCTAAAGTATAATAGCTATCAACTTGAAACTTTATGGGTGGATAGATCTTATGGGGGAGAAGTGCAGTGCACAAGAACTACAACTCTTGCTTGCATAATTTTGGAGTTATTGCCCTTTGTTATTTTTGATACTTAGATTTTGTCTGGAGCATATCTCCTAAAGTATAGTAGCTATCAACTTGAATCTTTATGGGTGGATAGATCTCATGGAGGAGAAGTGCAATACACCTGGACTACAACTCTTGCTAGCATAATTTTGGAGTTATTGCCCTTTGTTTTTTTTATTACTAATATTTTATAGGAGGCAAATCTTTGACAGTACAAAAGGATCTTTTATCTATTAGGCTTCATTTTACTATCAAGCTTTCTTCGCGGGGGATGTCCATGTCCAACATGGCTTTTGTTTTTGTGACAATGCCTTATTCGGGGAGCATATTCCGTCTCTGATGGCTCTTGTTTATATCAGGATAAGAAACAAAATGGCTTAAATTTATATCTAAGTCAAATTCCTATCAATGTCACTGTCTCTACAAACAGAAGCCTATGGTTGTTGTTAATTGTCAATTAACCTTTAGGTGTGTTGGATCGGTTACAATTATTGTCCAGGTTAATCCAGTAACAAGACAGCTTGTCACCTTAATATCAATTTACCTGTAAATTACACAAGAAATTGACGGGTCTAGCTGCTGATCTTTCTCATAAACAGAGTTAAAAAATGAAAAATACTGCCTTAAACTCAGAGAGACACCATTTAGGTCCTAGTTCTCCTCAACACAACTTATAATGAGTTCAAACAAGAGAGGGTTTCATGAATAAATTAAAATTTGAGAACAGTGTTGAATGTCCCATCCCTCTTATCTAGAACTCAGTGCTAAATAAAACAAAGCTAATACTAAGTTTTTCATAGGAAGTATCAGCTGGGGCAAAAAATCTAGAGTATACATACATGTGTCTTATTAATGGACTAAATATTTGAAATTGGCATCAATAAGAATTGTGAAGGATGAAAACAAGATAAGAAATATGTTGCGAAACTATCAGGTCAGGCCCTATTTTGAGTGATATAGCCTTGTCATTAATTATGGCCATGACTTCAAAAGACTATTTTAGACAGAATTTTGTTTCATCTAACTTGAAGGATAATTATGAAAGTCTACCGTAGTCAGTTGAAAAAGGTAATTGAAGTTGTATATACAGTCAGATTTGCTTGAACCTTGCAATATGTGCAAAAGCTACTTTTACTTCTGTTGAATACAAACACCAAATCTGATTTTTGAATATGAAAGTTAATTGGCTTGATGTTTTTAAACCTGATAAATAGTTATAATCCACAATTTTTCCCCTGGCAGGGCAGAGCCTAAGTAACGGGTCAATGCACTTAAGATTATGGTAAATCAGCTTTAAATCATTATCATTTACTTCTAAAGATAATCAACATAATTAACTTGAGACCATAAAATTGTAGGTTGGTAACCAAACCCCTCATAACTTCAGCTTGTCAAACCCAACAATCAATGTGTTCACTTTCTCTAAGCATGTGAATCCTTTTGGTTTTATGATACAGTTATTATATAGCATATAGCCGCCGCTTCATCTGTCCGTCCGTCCATCCGTCCCCACCTATTTCTCCATAACCCTTGGGCCAAATCAAATGAAACTTACCATATGAACTCCCTATGATATAGTGATGATGCACCTGTGACGGTTTTTGGATTTGAGGCCTCGTCACGGGAAAAGGGGACTTAGGGTAAAAAACAGTTTTTCCCAAATTTCTCCTAGTCTAACTGTCAGAATTTAGTGAAATTTCATATTTGAGTAGCAAATCAGATGCCCTTTACTACAAGCAATTTGAAATTAACGTAAAAAAAAATTATCATGGAAAAAGGGGGCTAAATGTTTGTTACCTTTACGTAAGCATGTAAAATAGTTATCCCGTTCGTACGTCGTCCGTCCGTCCCCACCTATTTCACCATAACCCTTGGGCCAAAACAAATGAAACTTACCATGTGAACTTCCTATGATATGGTGTTGATGCATCTGTGACGGTTTTTGGATTTGAGGCCTCGTCACGGGAAAAGGGGACTTAGGATAAAAAACAGTTTTTCCCAAATTTCTCCTAGTCTAACTGTCAGAATTTAGTGAAATTTCATATTTGAGTAGCAAATCAGATGCCCTTTACTACAAGCAATTTGAAATTAACGTAAAAAAAAATTATCATGGAAAAAGGGGGCTAAATGTTTGTTACGTTTACATAAGCACGTAAAATAGTTATTCCGTCCGTCCGTCCCACCGTCCCCACCTATTTCTCCATAACCCTTGGGCCAAAACAAATGAAACTTACCATGTGAACTTCCTATGATATGGTGTTGATGCATCTGTGACGGTTTTTGGATTTGAGGCCTCGTCACGGGAAAAGGGGACTTAGGGTAAAAAACAGTTTTTCCCAAATTTCTCCTAGTCTAACTGTCAGAATTTAGTGAAATTTCATATTTGAGTAGCAAATCAGATGCCCTTTACCATAAACAATTTGAAATTAACATAAAAAAAAATTATCATTGAAAAAGGGGGGCTAAATGTTTGTTACGTTTACATAAGCACGTAAAATAGTTATTCCGTTCGTACGTCCCACCGTCCCCACCTATTTCTCCATAACCCTTGGGCCAAAACAAATGAAACTTACCATGTGAACTTCCTATGATATAGTGTTGATGCATCTGTGACGGTTTTTGGATTTGAGGCCTCGTCACGGGAAAAGGGGACTAAGGGTAAAAAACAATTTTTCCCAAGTTTCTTGTGAATTCTAGTGAAATTTCATATTTGAGTAACAAATTAGATGCTCTTTACTATAAACAATTTGAAATTAATGTAAAAAAAAAATATATCATGGAAAAAGTTGGCTAAATGGTTGTTACCTTTACGCTAGCGCGTAAAATACAGTTATTCTTTCATTTCTCCTAGTCTTATGCTCAGAATTTGATGAAATTTAATATTTCAGTAGCAAATCAGATGCCCTTTACCATAAACTATTTGAAATTTGTGTCTAAAAATATGTCATGCAAAAAGGATGTTTAATGTTTGTTACCTTTATGTTTGCTGTATAAGATAACACCTTATTTTAGTCCTTGCAATCTGACCACAGTTCATATCTCCTAAAGTATAATAGCTATCAACTTGAAACTTTATGGGTGAATAGATCTCATAGAGGAGAAGTGCAGTGTACAAGAACTGCAACTCTTGCTTGCATAATTTTGGAGTTATTGCCCTTTGTTATTTTTGATACTTAGATTTTGTCTGGAGCATATCTCCTAAAGTATAGTAGCTATCAACTTGAATTTTTATGGGTGGATAGATCTCATGGAGGAGAAGTGCAATACACCTGAACTACAACTCTTGCTAGCATAATTTTGGAGTTATTGCCCTTTGTTATTTTTATTACTTAGATTTTATAGGAGGCAAATCTTTGACAGTACAAAAGAATCTTTTATCTATTAGGCTTCAGTTTACTATCAAGCTTTCTTTGCGGGGGATGTCCTTGTCCAACATGGCTTTCGTTTTTGTGACAATGCCTTATTCGGGGAGCATAATCCGTCTCTGGCGGCTCTTGTTTGCAAATATTCACGATTATTGCCGACCAACTTTTCAATAAACCCAAAATTTCTTAAAGTTAACTCACCAAATTATGTCATGGCTAAGCTCAGTCCTGCCAGTTCATTAATAACGCAGAATATCATGATTGTGTACTTGCAGACATTATAATAAAGATAAACTTATTCAAAATTCTGTGTCTATGACACATTTCTAATTCTTAATTTTCTGGAGGAGGGGGCAGTTTTCGTCGCTTTGAAACCCTTAAATGTTTTTCTTTACCAAATCAATAGGGCAATATCAATTAAACTCTGACTAAATGTTCCTTGGATGATCCTTCTAAAAATTTGATTTGCGAAATTCTGTTCAGCCCATCATTATAGGTGTGTTAGGGTGGGGTGTTTTCTCACTATGAAATCTGTGAACATTATCACATTCTAAAGCAAAGACTATTTTAAATGGAACTGTGACAGAAAGTATCTTGGGTGACCCTTTAAAAAATGGTTGTGACATTCTGATTTGGCAATAAATATGGGCTGGGCAGGGTGTATATGGGGCCTATTTGAATCTTTGGTATAACATTTCCTCCTCAACAACTAAGCAAATGTGATTGAAACTTTGCCAGAAAGTTACTTGGGTGAGAATCACTGGATCAATAAAATTCAGGTGAGAGGTTAGGGCCATTCTTGTACTCTTATCTTGTAATTTACTTTTTATTTTCAGAACAAAAAGACTATAGCAATGGCTTCAGCTGGAGGGGAAGAACAATATGATTTTATATGGAAAGGTAAATTTTACAATGTTTTTTTAGCTCACCTGAGCACGAAGTGCTCATGTGAGCTATTGTGATCACCTTTCCTCCGGCGTCCGTCCGTCGGTCGTCGGTCGTCGGTCGTCGTCCGTCATCCGTCAACAATTTCTTTAAACGACATCTCCTCCTAAACTACTGGGCCAATTAACTCCAAATTTTACAGAAATGTTGCTTAGGTGGTCCCCTTCAAAAATAGCTAAAAGAATTGAAATCCATGAAAAACTCTGGTTGCTATGGCAACAAAAGGTGAAATTTTAAGAAAATCTTAAAAATTCTTCTTCTTCCCAACCAGTAGTCCTACAGACTTAAACTTGGCATGGATGATCAGTTCATAGACCTGAATAAAAATAGCTAAAATTATAACTTTTGGGCCACCAGGTGCGGAGCACCAGGGGGGAGGGGGTAGTACATTGGGTAAATTTTGTTATCTTTAAGTTTCTTCTTCTTCGGAACCAGAAGCCCTACAGACTTGAAACTTGGCATGGAGGATCAGCATATGGACCTTTATATAAATAGCTTAAATCATGACTGTAGATTCACCAGGTGCAGAGCATCAGGGGGGAGAGGGTAGTACTTTTGTGAAAATTTTGTAATCTTTAACCTTCTTCTTCTTCTGAACCACAAGCCCTACAGACTTGAAACTTGGCATGGAGGATCAGCTCATAGACCTTAATTAAAATAGCTGAAATTATATCTTTTGGGCCACCAGGTGCGGAGCACCAGCGGGGAGGGGGTAGTACTTTGGGTAAATTTTGTAATCTTTAAGTTTCTTCTTCTTCGGAACCAGGAGCCCTACAGACTTGAAAATTGGCATGGATGATCAGCATATTGACCTTTATATAAATAGCTAAAATCATGACTGTAGATTCACCAGGTCCGGAGCATCAGGGGGGAGAGGGTAGTACTTTTGTGAAAATTTTGTAATCTTTAACCTTCTTCTTCTTCTGAACCACAAGCCCTACAGACTTGAAACTTGGCATGGAGGATCAGCTCATAGACCTTAATTAAGATAGCTGAAATTATATCTTTTAGGCCACCAGGTGCGGAGCACCAGGGGGGAGGGGGTAGTACTTTTGGTAAATTTTGTAAGCTTTAAGTTTCTTCTTCTTCGGAACCAGGAGCCCTACAGACTTGAAAATTGGCATGGATGATCAGCATATTGACCTTTATATAAATAGCTAAAATCATGACTGTAGATTCACCAGGTCCGGAGCATCAGGGGGGAGAGGGTAGTACTTTTGTGAAAATTTTGTAATCTTTAACCTTCTTCTTCTTCTGAACCACAAGCCCTACAGACTTGAAACCTGGCATGGAGGATCAGCTCATAGACCTTAATAAAAATATCTAAAATAATATCTGTTGGGCTGCCAGGTGCAGAGCACCAGGGGGGAGGGGGTAGTACTTTTGTGAAAATTTTGTAATCTTTTACCTTCATCTTCTTCTGAACCAGGAGCCTGACAGATTTAAAACTTGGCATGGAGGATCAGCATATGGACCTTTATATAAATAGCTTAAATCATGACTGTTGATTCACCAGGTGCGGAGCATCAGGGGGGAGAGGGTAGTACTTTTGTGAAAATTTTGTAATCTTTAACCTTCTTCTTCTTCTGAACCACAAGCCCTACAGACTTGAAACTTGGCATGGAGGATCAGCTCATAGACCTTAATTAAGATAGCTGAATTATATCTTTTAGGCCACCAGGTGCGGAGCACCAGGGGGGAGGGGGTAGTACTTTGGGTAAATTTTGTAAGCATTAAGTTTCTTCTTCTTCGGAACCAGGAGCCCTACAGACTTGAAAATTGGCATGGATGATCAGCATATTGACCTTTATATAAATAGCTAAAATCATGACTGTAGATTCACCAGGTCCGGAGCATCAGGGGGGAGAGGGTAGTACTTTTGTGAAAATTTTGTAATCTTTAACCTTCTTCTTCTTCTGAACCACAAGCCCTACAGACTTGAAACTTGGCATGGAGGATCAGCTCATAGACCTTAATAAATATATCTAAAATAATATCTGTTGGGCTGCCAGGTGCGGAGCACCAGGGGGGAGGGGGGGGGGGGTACTTTTGTGAAAATTTTGTAATCTTTTACCTTCATCTTCTTCTGAACCAGGTGCCTGACAGATTTGAATATTGGCATGGAGGATCAGCATATGGACCTTTATATAAATAGCTAAAATCATGACTGTAGATTCACCAGGTGCAGAGCATCAGGGGGGAGAGGGTAGTACTTTTGTGAAAATTTTGTAATCTTTAACCTTCTTCTTCTTCTGAACCACAAGCCCTACAGACTTGAAAATTGGCTTGGAGGATTAGCTCATAGACCTCAATAAAAATAGCTAAAATCATGACTGTAATGCCACCAGGTGCAGGGCACCAGGGGGGAGGGGGTAGTACTTTTGTGAAAATTTTGTAACTTTAACCTTCATCTTCTAATGAACCAGGAGCCCTATAGACTTCAATATTGGCATGGATGATAAGCATATGGATCTAAAATAAAATAGCTAAAATCATGAATGTAGGGTCGCCAGATGCGGAGCATTAGGGGGGAGTGGGTAGTACTTTGGATCAATTTTGAAATCTTTAACCTTATTCTTCTTCTGGATCAGGAACCTTACAGACTTGAAAATTGTTATGGGTGATCAATATATGGACATTAATAAAAATAGCTAAAATCAGAACTGTTGGGTCACCAGGTGCTGAGTGTCTTGGGGAGGGGGTAGTACTTTGGATCATTTTTGAAATCTTTAAACTTCTTCTAATGAACCAAGAGTCCTACAGACTTGAAAATTGGTATGGATTTTCAGCATATGGACATTAATTGAATTAGCTAAAATCATGAATGTAGATTCACCAAGTGCAGAGCATCTTGGGGGAGGGGGAGTGCTTTGTTGAGAATTTTGAATCCCTACAGCCTTTATATTTGACATGGATTATTCAACTCATTAAAGAAAACTTTAAAAGTCTCAGACTCAGCCTGTATATCTGGCATAGATTTGCTGATCACAGACCTTCTATGAAAAAAGCTTAAATAAATAATGACCAGGGGAGGAGCAGGGGGGGGGGGATTATTTCAAATGTTATCTGATTGAATAAGTGAAAATCTCTTTTTTCTGTGGTTGCATGGACATACCTAGGTAATGAAGCTTTTTTCTCAGGTGAGCGACCCAGGGCCAACGGCCCTCTTTTTTTACAGTGAATTGGCAAAAGTTAAATTAGACAAGAATTTTGCCAAAAATTGACTTACTCAAATTCAATTAATTTGCATGTCAAGGAGGAAAGACTTGTCTTTCAACTTAAGAAAATATGATAAGGCTAAGATGTCACTGTAATAGTATGGCACAGTTAGCACTATGTCAGTAGAATTTCACATTGAGATGTAACTGCTGACAAATACATCTATAACAGATATTATATCCATTTCTGTAAGACAAGGTTTTTGACTGGTTCCAATTGTAAATTTTTCGTCATGTTAGTAAGAAGATGGTTTCCAAAAGGTTTCCAAATGCATCAGCATTTTCTACGTGCACAGGTGTGGAAATACACATTTTTAAGTCGCTTGCGCTCGCGCTGCGACTTATTGTGGCCGTACGAAGTTTTCTGAACAGGTCAAACAAGGTCAAAGACAGACCTCTTAACGTCTTCTGTATTTCTGTTTTGAGACAAAGTAGATCTCTGATTTCTTGTCCGCACTTTATGGTAATAAACATAATGAAATAATGCCACATTTTGCGATCGCATGAAAGTTGTAGAAGAAATATACATCATATTTCTTAAACGCCATATGAGGCAGAGAAAGAATTTCAAAAAACAAAAACTATCAAACAAAAACACCGTAACCATACCTGTGTAATATGCAGTAACGAGTTTTTTCGTAAACCATTGAAAAAATAGTGCACTACGCGCAGTAATACAGACGCGTTTCAGAAAAAGAATAACATCGGTTTTCAACGAAAACCGCGTGAACACAATTTGTTTTTATATACAGTTAAGGGGTTTTCGTTGAAACTGCAGGGCTCTCGGAAACGACAGTAGTGTCGTCTGAGACGACAACTTTTCTCAGCGGACGACAAAAAATCCTAACAAAGGATTCCACCGGACAACAAGTTTTTCTAAGGCACGCGTCCCGACTTATAACCTCTCGGCTGTGTATAACATGTATTTGATTGTTTACGTAAGTTAGGCTAACTGTTGCGTGAAAAATCGATAATAGCCATATCTGAAGTCCGATAGATGGGCGCGGTAGGCGTGGCGTTAATTGATGCCAACAGCCAATCGTAATCGGTTATTCGTAGACCTTGTAGGCGGAGCCTGACTATCAATGAATGGAATCTAGACTCTGCCCGACAATGTGTTTTGGCGACTGTTAGGCATAACGAAACACGTGAACTATTAAGATTCACTAATTATATACCGGTAATTGAATTCGAGCACGGCCCAAATTTAGACGAAGACAATCGTAAGACAACATTATTGACCCGATTTGTTCGTAACAAATAAATGATAAGTCCGTGTCCTTCGAACTGTCCCGAATCTCTTTTACCTTTTTTAAAATCGGTATTTTGACTTAAAACAATTATTTAATCAAAGAAATGTTCCGAAAAAAACACGAAACGAATTACCACTACCGGTGAATCTCTGAAACGCCGTGCATGTGCTTAATTCCGTCGGATACCGTATTTCGAAAATGGAAAGCTCCGGATCAGCCTACTGATCAGACACGTGTTGAAATGAAAAAAAAAAAAAAAAAAAAAAAGAGAACACAAATCAAGAGACAAGTGGTTCGGAAAGTTTAATTATATCAATCTAAAAAAGAAAAAGATAGAGATAACCAATGCAGTTCAAACATACAATCTTTTGTAATGAATATGAATTCTGAATTTTTTCTCTCAATTGGCAACATCTGCAAAGAGAATCATCGCATTGACTTATATGTTGAGATTTTTTTTAAACTGAACCGGGAAAAGTTTTGTCATCTACTGAGCCCATCTCCAAAAATGAATAAAAAATGTAAAAAGCATTGGGATAAAAGAAGAAAATGTTTTTTACAAGCAATTCTTTCTTTTCAATCAATGTTTTCCTTAAGATAACCATTCTGGTGACTAAAACATTGGATTGTGTTGTAAAAGGTTAATAAATTGTCGTTTCAATATCATAGTTTTGCATGGTACAAAATCAACCCTCATAATGATGGAATCTAACTTTTTTGTGTTGGATCCAACTTTTTCTGAAGTTGGATTCCTGGAATCCTACTTTCAAAACCCTAGTGAGAGCCCTGGAAAGCATCGAAAAAATAGATCGCGCATGCGCAGTAATTCAGACACGCTCTCATATAGATCCAGTGGCCATTTTCTCATCGGTTGTTATTCGCTTCGTTTTGACAGAAACTCTGATTTAGGACCAAATAAGATTAGATATTCTTAAAAATTTATCCATCAACATTTCTAGTCAATCGATAAAGAAGCATTATTCTCGAAAGAAGAATTTGATTCGATGGAATATTTCCCAGATATGAACAAATTTTCCACAAAATACTTCACCCACAAATATTAAAATCGATCAAAGTCAAAATAAGGAGATATGGTGAAACTTGTGTATTTTTTTAAATACTTGAACCAGAATAGTGGTAACATTTTCATCTTTTTCACTTCGAAAATTATTATTCTGTTCAATGAAAACCGATGATTGTATTCATCCCGTCTCAAAATGTCATTTGTGACAGAAAATAATAGGCCGGTTAGAAGTTTTGACAAGTATGTTTTATTATACCCCAGCAAAACTTTTTGTAGCTCCACTAAAAGAATGTCACCCATATCGTGAACCTATGTAGAGGAATAGCAGGAGGCTCGGTTTGGGTATTGTGAAAGTACTGGTATGAAAAAAACTAGAATCCATGGTTTGGTGCTCCAGTCGCTGCGGTATGACCATAGCAGTTGAAAACGGCGTAAAACCCCAATAAACCATACCCCCGCAAAACGATCGTCAGTGTTCTCCCCAGCCCAATAAGCTGTATCAGCCACACTACAGCTTCATCTAAAACAGTGTTATGCCCCTACAGCTTTAAAACTACCCCACCGCTTAATTTCTTCGAAATTGTCATCAAATAGGGAAATTTTAGTTATATTATGTCAAAAACTGATGAAATAAGGCAAAACTGATGAATTAAGGCATTTTTTACATTAAATATGCATAAAAACATTATTGGAAAAGAAGAAATTGCTCAACATGAGCAATTTATTCTTTTCCCAAATGTTTTTATTCACATAATCACAATTACTTGCATAAACACTGTATTGTAAGCTTCCAACGATGCTGCCACTACAGCTTCCAATTATTCTTAGGAGAACCCTGATCGTTTTAGGGGTTATACTGGCATCAGCCTGTCTGTCCGTCCATGTACAAATCTTGTCTTGCACATAGCTCAAATATTGATAAAGGTACATCTATAATTGTGACCCATCACACTAAAAGGGACCTTATGGCATGTGTGAAAAATATTGACCCTAGTCAGTCTGTACTGTCCGCGCAGCCAGACTAGGGCCGACGCTTTTCACTTTTATGTAATTTTCTAAATTGGGGTATTTACCCTATCTTACTCTGTATTCACTTTTCGCATACGGGATCTGGTTAACCTGCGCTGGGTCTGACAAGTTTGTCAAAACTTGGATTTTTGGAGTTCGGATAAGGTTCCATTTAGCGTGACAGGTCACAATTTTGAAAATTCAAAGGTGCATAGAATTTATTGTGGAGAGGTTCAATAGATCTAATTTTTAAGAGACAAACATCTCTTGTTATATACAATTCAATATTAATTTCATTTCCTTCAATACTTTTTAAAACCTTCTCTGATAGGGTCATAAAAAGCAAGTCTTGTTTAACTAATACATCTGTTGAAGCGACTTTCAGGCCCTTCAGGGCTTTGATTTCCATTTGTCCCTGAATAAGTAAAATACGATTTTGCACTTGTCCAGGATCAAAACGAACATTCCTGAAAAAAAGTTTAAGGATAATTTTTTTGAAACCACTGTTTTTAAGGAAGGAAATGCTGGATTCAGCATTTTCTTCATTTATAACAGTGTTTTCCATCCTATTAAATATTTGGCTGAATTATCTCATAGAAATATATAGTACCATTTCAAGATCAATCATTATGTTTCCTCCTCCACGGAAAAGTGATCAACAAAAATGTACTTGTCCTCAGGTAGCAAAGCCTTTATCGGAAAAGTCAGGCTTCGGAATTCAACACCCCTGATGTGGGAAGAAATGGTAGGTCAAAAGGCAATGTTGTGCAAGTTTGAAAATGCGAATAAATCCAATATTGTTAAAACTTATTAGAATTGTCTCAATGAGACATTCCTTTTGAGTTTTAACAACATTTATTTATTTATTGAGAAATTAGCAATAACATCATACTCAATCAAAATAATGTTTCTTATTTGTGAACAAAATGTTTACTTAGTGACCTTTATACTTAATTTAACCCTTGTCATGCTGAATAAATTTTGGCTAAAAATTTTCATCATAATCAAAGGGCAAAAAGCACTGAAAGTACCAACTATAGGTCAATTTTTATTTGAAAAACTAAATCTATTGACAATTTTGATTTGAAAGTGAGAAACAGGTGGTGCAGACTAACATCAGACTGCACATATGTGCAGGCTGATGTTGGTCTATAGCTCCTGCCAAAGCAGAAATATTCCGGGTTCAGCATGACAAGGGTTAATAACCCATTTTCGATGGTCCTGTAGGTTGTTGCTTAATACACATTACACTGTATATGAATTTACATCTCTTACAGTGGTGCTAGTGGGAGATTCTGGTGTTGGAAAGACAAACTTGTTATCAAGATTTACTAGGAATGAGTTCAACATGGAGAGTAAAAGCACTATTGGAGTAGAGTTTGCTACCAGGTAATGTAAACGTAAAGACAAACCTTTCAAGATTTACCAGGAATTAGTTCAAAATTGAGAGTAAAAGCACTATTGGAGTAGAGTTTGCTGCCAGGTAATGTATACATAAAGAACTTTTTCAAGATTTTCTAGAAATTGGTTCATTGTGGAGAGTAAAAGCACAATTGTAGTAGAGTTTGTTACCAGATTATGTAAATTCACACCAAGAAACCTTTCAAGATTTATTGGGAATGTGTTGAACATGGAGGGTAAAACCACAATTGGAGTAGAGTTTGCAACCAGGTTATATATATACATTAGACAAACCTGGTCTTTGATTCACTTGAAATAAGTTCAACACAGATGGTAAATTAACATTGTTTGCTATCAAAGGTATATGAATTGTAAATTAAATTACAAAAAGATTTCAGAATTGCTATGGTAAATTGGTAATAATGAAGCAAGTAACTAACTACATGTTACTAGTTTTAACAGGACTTGTGCTTGCTTTTTAAATTGGGAATCATTGACCCCTTGACAATAAAATTCTGTGGGTCAAAACTGGTTTCGTAGGCGTCTAAAAAGAGCAAAACATTAAAAACTTATCAGCCCTTTAAAATTATCTATATAACTGAAATAACATAAACAATAAAGTGTAGACACACTTGATTGTTTATGTTGTTTCATTTAAATAGATCTTTTGTAATAGTATGAAGAAAACAATTGATCTAAATAATCTTTTATATTGCAAAGGAAATTCTGAAGGTCAAAATGACCCCCCGCAGGAAATTTTTGAGGGCAAAATGAGATTTTAGGGAGTCAAAATTCTGATTTAAGGGTCAAACACAAGCCCTGTATTAGGTAAAGATCAAGTACATTTGAGAAATATAAAATTCCTAGAAAAGTGGTTCCAGTGTTACATTAAATAATATTGAGAACTATACTTATAGAGCAAATGACCTTAGCAATGAATGAAACAGATTGATTTCTGTTTTGTTACACCAAGTCTGAATGACAGTTTGGTAGTTGAAGTGCTATTAAGATGTGATTTAAGGGGATTTTCTCAACCTCTAGGAATACTTTCCCTGTTTTGATGAAGTTTTGTGAAAGAACGCTTTTATATTACCTCAGTTATTAGATGTATACAAATTTCAAGGAAGTTGCAAACAAATACATGTATATAAAGAGCAAACTGAAATTTGAACAATTTGTTTAAAACAATGCAGAAAATATTGAGAAAGATGGAATTTTTTAGAATTTTTTCAATTGTTTTTGAAACAAAAATATTATTTTTCATATAACTTAAAAGTTGTTAAAATCATAATTAGTAATTTTGTAATAAAGTATGCCAGTCTTATGTCAAGGTTATTTGATAAGATCATGGTCAAACAACCATTTCACATTAAAAAAAAAAGTTAATATATACAAAGGCATACGTATTTTACAACTACAATTTTTATTAATTTCAGAAATATTCAGATTAAAGGTAAAACAGTTCGGGCTCAGATCTGGGACACTGCAGGTCAGGAGAGATATAGGGCTATAACTAGTGTGTAAGTAATAGATTTGTGATATTAACAGTTGAGCTGTTTAATCCCTGCTTTTTACGTGCCTGTGATTTTATGATTGAGAAAACATGGTGAAAAAAGAAGAAATTGCTTCTGACAAGCAATTTCTTCCTTTTCCACACTATTTTCTACCCTACAGAATGGTTATTTTTTAAATTGAATCCAGTTTAAATTTTCGTCTGCAAAATCTTTGAATTTGGACAGGTCCAAATTCTTGTAAAACAGGAAAGGGTTAATAGTTGAGCTGTAAAAGAGACAAGTGGCATATAACTTTAGCTGTATTTTGAGTAGATTTTTAATTTAAAACATTCTTCATGTAGGTTTAAGGTCATAACTGATGCCAAAAGTAATGTTCAGATTATAACTTCTTTATTTAAAATTTGTCTTGAATTTAACTTTCCATCATTCGCCTTTATCATATTATGCTTAGTTTTGGTATATCGCTGATCAATGTTTTCAAGTATTTGAGCCTTTGTGTGACATTTCCAGTCTTTTGAAATGGATGTGAGGAGCAAACATTGAGCAGCGTAGACAGCCTCATACTGTATGTATAGAAATACCTGTTGGTCTACAAAAATACTTATACCTTCTCTATCCTCAAAACACAAAGTAAAAGACTCTGGACATACTGTGCAGATGCACAGGCTGGACAGAGTCTTTGCTTTGCGCACATGTGAAATTGTTGGAAATCTCACACACACGCTCATTTCATATTTTACAGATATTATTGAGGTGCTGTAGGTGCTGTAGTTATATAAAACACATCAAACTCATCATTGCTTCTGATACATTTAAGAATGGATGTCCTACTTGGGACATGTACATACATGCAAAACAGAATATCATTGCAAATCATTTGCAAATGCTTTTGCATCATTGACAAAGGGCATGTTACATTGGCTGCCATTTCACATATTTTACAGATATTATCGAGGTGCTGTTGGTGCTTTAGTTATGTACGATATATCAAAGTCATCATCATTTGAGAATCTTGACAAATGGCTGGAGGAATTACATGAGCATGCTGACCCACACTGTTGTATAATGATAGTTGGTAATAAAACAGATCTGAAACATTTACGGGCTGTCACAACTGAGGAAGGGAGATCACTTGCAGGTAACTTTGATACAATTAATATTGCAGGAGAAAATATGTGACTATCATAGAAAATCCCTTGACCGAAAGCAAAATCTCTAAAACGTGGACATTCCTTAACAAAAAATTGTTTATTATTGAACCCTAATGATTTTCGAACCCATTAGAACCATTTGTACATATTAACTGATTCTAATGGGTTCAAACATTATAGGATTCAATTAAAATAATGCAACAATCTATATATGCTCTAAATATGACCTGTCTTATTTATCATGAAATGCATGCACATGTATTGTATCATTTAGTGACCATTCCCATAAGAAACGACTATTTGATTGTCCCCTAGGTGGTCGCTTATCACAAGTTTTACTGTACTTTACCAACAAACATAACCAAGCAACATAGATTCAACACACTTGAAAAAGAATTTGAAATATATGTATTGGCATACTGTATTTTAGGCAATTTGGTACATGTAACAACATCATTCAAGGCTTCAGACCATCATAGTTCGCTAAGTTGTGAACTTAACAACGTACAGTTTCTACCTTTTAAAATTTGCTAATTTGAGCAATCTTTTTATTTCACAACCCTCTTCGCTCCCCAGCAAAATAATGAGTAAATTGATTAAACTTTGTTTGAAAAATTCTATTTAAATCAAGGTGATAAAGGATCTATTTCTGATGAAAAGGTCATCTGAACAGGTCAAGGTTAAATATTAAGGTCAAAAAGAACATGTAGTTACCAGCTAGGACATTTATGTTATAATTCAAAGATATAGTGGTTATGGTTGGTATGTAATAGTATGTACATTTTATCATTGTGCAATATGCATCTGCTGAAGACAAGGTAAAGGTCATTTTAAGATTTAAATTCAAACAAATATGTTCTAATTCTAGATATAGTCTTTCACAAGCACATCTTAGCCTTACATTTAATAGATAATAATTTTCTGTTTTCTATTTACCAGAGAAAAGTAATTACTCCTTCATAGAAACATCAGCATTAGACAACACAAATGTTGGTGAGGCCTTCAACAATCTGTTAGTAGGTGAGCATACTTCATATTTGCAATTCTTCTATAAGTTTGAACATGCTCCTGTCAAGACCAGCTAGCCTCATCAATAAGTTATCAGGTTTCAATCTTGGGATCATGAGTTTGAATCTCAGCACAACCAGCTTTCATCCAACATTTGAAAAAAATCATTATGGCATAAGTCATTTGTGTCCAAAGCTGCCGTCAAAGTGCAGTTGGTAGCACATCAGACTGTCAATCTAGAGGTCCGGGGTTCAATCCCTGACAGCAGCACTCTTTCTTTCCGACTATTTGTCTCTCACCAATGGGTTGATAATTGTAGACCTATGTGAGATAGTAGCTTGAGGCTAGGAAAGGATGTGATGGTTGTACTGGTGAGAAAAATACCAGGAATCCATTGTTAGGTGCTCCAGCTTTCCCGATATAACTGAAAAAATGTTGAAAATGGTGTTAAACTCCCTTCATTCAATCAATCATTTGTATCCAATGGGTGTATGATAAGTAGTACTAGTGGCTCGGATGAAATGTTGTGGTTGTTTTGGTGTGTGAAACAACAGGAAGCTATTGATAGGTGCACCAGCTGCTACATTATAACTGCAATAATTTTGGAAGTGGTGTTAACCCCGTACAAAAAATGTTGTTCCTAATGAAAAAGATACATGTTTAGATAATTTCATTAACTTGTGTGAATTTGATAATTCTGCTTACGTTATTAACAATATGTATGGAAGAAAATCTTGATTCGGTGCGATAAGGGTTAATCGATCAGTGCACAACTATCATAAGTGCCTATATTATATAGGCACTTATGATAGTTATGCTCCAGATCTCCAGATAGTGGGAATGATTTTCAAATCAGGTTTCAACACTTAGGGTAGTTTGGAAGTCTGAGACTCCTACTTTAGTAGTTGAGACCACTTCTTCTTCGTCTGATGGACTCCAAGGATCAAATGACAATATTTTTGGGAAAAAAATGCACAGGGCAGGTTTTCAACTCTTATCAAAATCTGTAGATCTTTCACTCCATAAGTGATTGACAGTAATTTTTTATTGTGTTTCGTAGTACAGTCGATATTGCTCGAGCGACCACGTGTATTAAGCGACCAATTTTATTTAGCAACCACCATAGAAAGTCCCTTCACCGTAAGCAAAATCTCTGAAAAAGGGGACATTCTTAATGAAAAATTGGTTATTGTTGAATCTTATGTTGTTTGAACCCATTAGAATCGTCTCAATAAGACGATTCTAATGGGTTTAAACACCATAGGATTCAGTATGACTTGACCGACAATCTATAAATGCGATCGAAATGAACTGTCACATTTATTATAATATTTTGTATTAAGCGAACTCATAAAGGACCGCTTTTTGGTGGTCCCTTAGGAGGTCGCTTAACACAAGTTTTACTGTATTTTGAAATATAAATATATTTTTGAGGCAAAACTTGTGGAAAAGAGGAAATTGCTTGAAAACAAGTAATTTCTTCTTTTCCATCCTGTTCTGTCATGAAGTAAAATAAGATTTCTTTCATTAATCTTGGTCTCCTGGATAGTTTTCAGCTAGACAGTTCCAATTGAAACCCACAACAATGAGGTTTGATGAGAAATAACAGATTTAGATTGTCGGCACCATTTCTAATCTGGAGCATGCTCCTTTATATTGATGACCAAAAAATTCAGAGTAACTTTCAAATACAAATGTATTCTGTTTCAGATATCTTTAAAATCCAAGTAGAGATGCCCCCAGCTGGTCCAAATGGCACAAAGTTAGAACAAGAAACTACCAAGATGAAAGAGGTCTACTCGTGCTGTGGCTCGTGATCATGTGACTTGAAGGTCATGACCTTTCCATGACAACTATTAGCGATACAAAATGCATGTACAAACATTCCATGGTTGAACAACCCCCTACAAGGATATGCAAGTGTGTAAAAAGTGCTTAACACATATGCTCTGGTAATTGTTAGCTCATAATAAAGGGAACAATTTCTATCTCTAACCATCAATAGACCCTTGTCATGCTTAATAAATACCTGGGAAAAAATGACATTAAAATCAAAGTGCTGAAAGCCATGGATGCACAGTTTGTGAGTCAGTATTCATTTTGAAAATAGGATTTTTCAACTTTTATAGTTTTTAAGAAAAAAATCAGGTGGTAAAGACCAAGATCAGATTGCACATATGTGCAGGCTGATCTTTTATCTTTACCTCCTGCCAAATCAGGAATATCCAGAGATCAGTATGACAAGGGTTAATTATTGGTCAATCAACCCATTTATTGGGGGCACTTGTTGAAGCTGTTTTCCATGACTACCCCAATGGGTATCAACAACATGGGACTTGGAGTGGATATAACAGATTTAAATTTGATGACGCCTAGGCTCTTGACTTAACCCTTTCCTTCCAGAATTTTCTCCCTGTGGTTATATACTGGAGACAGATAGCAGGCATTTTCCCCTTTTTATTCTCCTACTTAAATAGTTTAGGGAAAATAGTCTTTCTTCTCCATCTGTCTGTTTGTCTGTCTGTCAATCAGCAGATTTTTACATTTTCCCATGACTTCAAGGCTTATCAAGTTAACAACAAAGAAATATATGATAACTTTTGTAGGGCATGGAAGCAGATATTAGATTTCTAATGTCTGTAACTTTAGGGGTCATTTTGAAATGAATTATTATATGCCAGTTTTATTTATTGTTGATAATGATACCAATTATTTTTATAGATGAATATTAGCTAGTTTGTTGGGGGGGGGGGGGGGGGGGGTATACAAAATTTCTTCAAATGAAGAAACTATGATTTTCAAGTGACTTTTTAAAGGCAACCTACAGCCTTTCATAGTGCTTAATTGAAATAAAAGTACCATATACACAATAAAAATGGTGAGTCCAAGTTCATTTTTTCCCCTTAAGGAATAATCGTGATTAAAGTAAGGAATAAATTTCCATCATATTGATGGATAGTTGAATGATAGGTTGAATTATTGTTGTGTCATTTTGAAATCTAGGTAAAGGTTACTATTTTCTATATCAATGAAATTGATGATTGAAAGTTAATTAATTTCCTTGAGGCTTTTAGTGTACATAGTTATTTTTGTATAGGATTTTATATGTTGATCTTTTATTTGGTTGTTATTTACTAAATGTTTTGTTGCTTGACATGTGCAGATACAGAACTTTTTATCAAGGGGTGTTGGGAGAAAGTCCATCCAAAAATGATTTTTTTCTTATAATATTACGCAGTGGGCAAGTAAAATGCTGTAACTACAGCTTCAATTAAGCTTATTAAGCTGTAGTTATGACATTTTCCTGGCCTACTGACTAAATGGTACTTCGATAATTCAGATTTTCTTAGTTCTGCAGGGCATCTGGCCCTCAAGCCCCTTCCCCTTTATCTGGACATGCTTTACAACAAATGTTTGTCATATCAAGGGCAATTTCTGTATGCATCGTTGTATAATTCAATTCTTTAATGAATTTGCTTCAATATGAATTGCGCAAGAATTTTTTTTAACCTAAAAATTAGGGTTTACATACAAGTACTTCCAGACACTAAAATACTAAACTAGTCCAAATTAAAAAGATAGTAGATAAGATTACAATCCTTTTTATTGAAGACAGGTTTACCTGTCTTTCAATATAGGGATCGTCGCCATCGGATTTTGATAACAAACCTACATGTGTCATTACGCTCAAGAAAGTAGACCCATTCATAAAAATAAACGCGGCAAAAATAATCAATAGTGTAGCAATATACCGTAAAATTTTGGTGCTGACCTAAATTCTGGCCGGGACCTCAGGGGAGTGAACACGTGATCTATGCAGAAGTTGCCTGCAGAAACGTGTTTTACATTCGTAAGTGGTGCTGATTTAGGGCGTTTTCGGCTGCAATCTTTTGCATTTGCTCCAAATTTTCAATTGCATCCTACAACTGTTTTTGTGCATAGCATTGGCAAGCTATTTTCAGTTCCCCATTTTAGACTCCCCATTTCTCGTAAAATTGTGTGTTTGTGTGTCCTTAAGGTTGCTTTATTTATCCGTCTCCCTGGCCTGTCGTAGTGTAAATGGATAAAAACTAAAATAGCACAAGGCTATTTGAATAAACTCGTAAACCTTTGGAATTTCCTAGGTTTGAATTTTTACTTGGATTTACGGAGAAATTTCGATGGCTTATCAAATTACTTTATTATTAGGCTTGTTTTGTCTATCCATATTGTACAGCATTAGGAACATCACTCGGTCATTTCCGTAAACGGCAACAGATTGTGATCGTGATATTCACTCGGCAATCATCGGGCGATCGATCTATCTAAATGTAGGTTACGGAATCGGCCGAGTTGTGACGAATGCGTTAGATTGGCCGAGTGGTGTTCCGAATGGCCTATACAGTAGTACCACGCATGCGCGACCCCGGTTTTGAGTTTCCGCTTTTGTTTTCGACAATTTTCTGACAATAATAAAAACTGTTTTGGAAACTGGAATGGATTTATTTGTAACATTCTGGAGTGGACTTTGAAAGATTTCTACTGAAGGTGATAAATGCTGTAGCTCGGGATTTCATTTAACGATCTGTCATTTTGGCAGTTTTGTCAAAATTGATAGTTCACCGGATAGTTCAATCCGAAACTTGATCTAGAAAAGCAGTCCCGTGGAAAAGGCCTGAAAGGTTGGTTGTCTAAACAGGTTTATATATTATTTTGTAGTAAAAATAATTTTCTACTTAGTAAGACCATATGCAAGGAGAATAACCTGAAATGGAGATCGAAATATCTCAATGGAAAAATAGAAATAGAATGTTTCACTCCTGGAAGAAACTTAAACGGTATTCATAAAAAAAGCTACAGCTATTGTACGTGAAAATACTTCTTCTTGGTATTGACTTTGACCAGTAAAAGTAAAAGAATATTGGTATTACTTTCATTGCTTCTTCTATGTGGAGATAATTAGTCAAATCCTGGATCAGATAATAAATGTAAAAGAAATTTGAACAAATTTCCAATTTAGGGCAATATTCACCATGACAATGAAATGTTCAGCTCTTCATCAAGGGGTAAGCAATGTGTGTCATGTGGATTAACATTTTATTTAAGATTTTTACACATCCACTTAATAAGTTTGACTGGAAAAAAATCGGATTTGGATCATATTGGATTGCTGGGGATAATCTAGATCTATACAATTTTATAAAACAGGGTTGCAATAATTCATATGAGTTTTTAGAATACAGGAATTTCCACCATATTTCTGTTGGTTAAATGAATATTTTTCATTTAGGATATTGAAAACTTACACTTGGGGATGAATAGCGATTATGAAGGCAGTTACCCTCTTGTTAAGCTTGAATTGGCTAGAGGGATAGCTTCATCTGGAAGTGATGAGTCTTCAAAGTAAAGCATATTCATTTGTTAGGAAGGTGCAGTTTCCATATGTAACCATCAATGATTGTTTTATTTCTTTGATTCCCACTCAAGAGATCTTCTCAAAACGCCACAATTTTCATTCCAATTGTTAATATTCAGTCCTGTCTTCAATTCAGGCCTTTCAGGCCTTTGATTTATATTTCCTCAAAATTAAATTGTCTGAACGCAACCAAAACCTTGCAAATACATTATTCTGATTCAAAATTCACTTTGTCATTGATAACTTTTTTCTCAGCAGATTTTTAGAAGATTCATCACATCCATCGAATCCCTTACATTTTTTGGCGTTGCTGTTTCAAACGCAAGGGTGTAACTACCATTAATCAACGTAATCTACATAAATCATCTGTCAGAAAAAGTCGCTGATAAATTATCATAACTGAGATTGTATAGATTTCTAAATCCTAGTTATGCCTATGAAAGCAATTTCATATTGGTCAAGTATTTACAGAATAATAGTAAAATATCGAAACATTTCGATGGCTCAACGCAACACTAGCCTAAGTCCACTTTTCACCAAAAATGTTTTTTTTGCCTTATGTTATTGCTAAATGCAAGGTTCATGTCTTCCCAAATTTTCTTTTGATTATTTCAAATAGTACCATAAAAAATCAAATATTTTTAAATAATCTATCTCAAAAACAACAACTTTGGAATGCAACACTAGTATTATCTGGAGATAGTACTAGTATTGCATTCACAATTTTTGTGATTGCTGGACAATGTAATTGCAACACTATTCTTAACTTGAGTTAGGCATAGTGTTGCACTAACAAATTCATCAATATTTATAAAAAAATAAATGTGTTTTTTAATCATTTTGAAATATTTTACAAGGTGCATGTGAAATAAAGTCCTATAAATATTTTTTTTGAAAACTACTAGACATTTTGGTAGTTATTAATGATGATGTAACCAGATATTTATTATTTTTTCCATCTTGACCTTCATGATATAAGCACTGCGAGTTTGTGGTGAAAAAAAAAGAATTTACATCTGATGTAACACTCAGAGCCAGAAGAAAACAACAGCAGTTAAGCATTAAATCAAGTGTTTTTTTTAAATCTATATTCTATTGTAAAGGCCACATGGGTAGTTTCAAAAAAAATGAGGCAAAACTGTGAAATTAGGGGTCAGAAATTAAGTTGGTTTGACATCAATATTTTTCTTTTCACTTTAAAGGAGACATACCCAATTTCAAGATTCCTAATGGTTTTAGGTTAATTCCTTACTATATTTCTTTAATTTAACTTTTTATTCAAATAAATTATTGAAAAATCTCTAAATAATTGAATATTTGGTAATGCAATTAATATGTTCCTGAGGCTTTACAAAATGCCATATTGAATTATACAATGACCAGAGACACTTTACTACTTAGAATTACACAAAAAACATGGGCAGGCCAATATTGTAAGAAAAAATTCAACATTTTACTTCCAATTAATGCAGATAATTTAAGACCTGGTTCAAAAAAGTTTTTATTGTGCAGTCCCTGTTTTATATAATAATACAATATTTTTCATAATAACAACCATGAGTTGTTCAACATGCAGCAAAAATCTCCGCTTTGATATTATTTTCAGTTTTAAAGATATGGAGCATCAAAGTTTTGTGTAAAATTCAAGGAAAATGTTACACTCCTGTATACATTTCTTTGTTTTATCCAAAAGGTTAATGTTTTCCTCTATTTACGGGTAACAACATACTTTTATTTTGTTTTACTGATAAGAAACTAAATTCAGTTGATGAAATTCTAAGCTTTTTCTAATGTTCTTTAAAAAAAAAAACCAAGCCTTTTCATACAAACAGAAATACAAAATAATCTATTCACTGCATCAACCAAATACACAGTTGCCCATATGACCTCATCATATATAACAATGAATTGAAGTAAGAGATAGAAACTTTAGGATGTAAGGTCAGATAAAAAAAAGACATATTTTAGGTCAAAATAATATTTAAGATAGCTTGATAAAATGAGAGCAATATGTTACACTCCCGTTTAAGATGTTACAGGCCCCATTTAATTCACTTGAAGTGGTTACATTGATTATTGAATATTTTTCAATGAATTTAAAGATAGAAAAATATTAAATTGAATGAAATTGACCATTATTTATAGACTTCTGGAACAGAGTTGTCCTTTAAATTCCATGGGCCAGGTCAGCTTCTTTTTGTACATGTACAATGGATCTTGGACATTTTTAGTTAAAGTTTAACTTAACAATATAAGAATTAAGTGGCTCAAGCCCTTGAAAAAATATGTGTTAGCTTGAGAACTCTTTAAATGATTTCTTTACAATTCATAAAAAATTAGGAACACTGTACAACAAATATATCTGCTGTTACGTGTTTTTCTTTTTTTTTAAAAAAAAAAGTTGATTTTTTTTTTCAAAATTAATCTACTTTTCGTTGTATTTATTTAACAATATTTATGAACCTCTAATGGCCCTAAAATTTGTATTTTATGTATGATTCAATTGTTGACATTATGTTAATTTTCTTGGAAAAAGCATTCTAGTAGAAATTATTTGAGTTAAACTGATACAAAAAAACAGGAGTGTAACACTATTTGCATGAATTTCTTTAGAATTCTTTCCTCAGCATTGTCTACACCAAAGTGTAAATTATTGTTATTAACTTTTATCAGAGCAAAAGTTTATACTTAGGGCAGACTACCAACCAACTTGCATGTGGGTGAATATACAGTACAAGAATTACTCTAGTGTTTTGCATTTCAAATCAGTGACTTTTTGTAAAACAAACTATACTTTAGTATGAGCAGTAATATTTTGCATAACATACTAAAATTATCTATACTTATTTGCTTACAGTCAGTTGACAGTCAGTTGACTTATA
The DNA here is from genome assembly GCA_948146395.1 of Fragum whitleyi. Lineage (NCBI taxonomy): Eukaryota > Metazoa > Mollusca > Bivalvia > Cardiida > Cardiidae > Fragum > Fragum whitleyi. The sequence continues at coordinate 65,322,213 of OX411544.1, forward strand.
TATATATATATATATATTAGCCCTTTGGTGATCTTGTATCTAATACAATTGTATGTTTTAATTCTGAACAGCCATTTATAGCATGAATAACTTTATATAGGGCCCTATGGAAAAGTGAAGATGTAGCAGTAATCATTCACAATTTTCATGTCATGAAAAAGATTCCATTAAAGAGAGGTCGCAAAAATCCATGACATAATCAGCCATGTCACTTGAGTTGAAAATAAAACCAAAGGCTAAGCTTAATAAACCCAGTTCTATAATGTAATAGTGGCCAAACTGAAAGACTGATTGCCCCTTAATTATAACTATTTTAATTTTTTTAATTTTTTTATTTAAGGACATGAATAAACCTCATTCTTTAAGACTGTTCCATAATAATAGAAAGAAGTTATAGATAAACATTTCAAGTAAATTACTTTGTCAGCAAAATTGATTGTCACTAAAATTAATCTATTTCCACAATAACTCTGTTTTTGCAGCATTGTTTGGAATGGGAAAGCTAACAGTTAAAAGTACCATGAAATAATGGACTTGCTAGGAACTTTTAGTTGTTATGCAGCTGCATATTCATAGAGCTGAAATACTTTGTATATATGAATTTTGATAAATAATGTAATCTAGTGTGTGAGTTGGTCAAAAGACAAATTTTATGTTCAAATCTTTTTTTTCTTTGTATGAAAGCTCTATAGAATAAAAGTTAGAAGAGCTTTAGCAACAGTGTGTTTACTTGCTCAGAATGATTGTTTCATCATCAGGATTGACTCTTTCTAAATATTGGTCCAAACCAGCAAGTATCATAGAGAATCTTAGGGACCTATTAAAAAAAATTCTAAATTTCAGAAATAAAAGAATCCTACGTTACAGACAAAAGTTCTGATCCAATTTTTTTCAAACTTGCTCACAAGGATTGTACCATCGAAAGAATTGTTCTTTTTGAATATAGGTCAGCTCTATCAATAATCAAGCATCATGGGGAAAAATCCCTTATGGTAATCATAGTAAAAAATCTTCATTAACACTGAATCTAGAGTCAATAGTTTAATTGGATTTTCTTCAAACTTGCTAAGAATCATTGTTTTACCATAATAATGGTAACTGAGAAAAAATAAGTCTAATCCATGAAGTGACTCCAGAAAAGGGACCTTTTGCAATGTTAATTTGATAAATGTTGTTTACAGTCTAGCTTCCAAAGTTTTTATCTGAATTTCTTTAAACGTGACCAAAATAATTATTTGTAAAAGGATTTTTGCTTTGCAAAATTGGGACATAATGGATATAAGTAAAAAGCTTAGTTAACACTCACTTGTTTTCTTCAAACTTGCTAGGAATTAATGTACCATCAGAAAGAGTTTGGTTTTTTTTGGTTTTTTTAAAAACCAGTGGATCCAATCCATCAAGTTTCAAAGGAAAAGGTGTCTTATTGAAAGTTTAATCAACAAGATCAGGTCAAGGAGGCCCTAGATTACTCACCTGAGTTCATGGTTAAGAATAATCAATAAGAATTATACGCAAGTCATGTAAATTATACTTTAAAGCCTTCATTTGCACCAAAGCAGGGATCGTTTTGGGTGAGATGTTAATTGAGAGGTTCTTTCACTTTTCTGCTTGAAACATCACTGCAACTTGCTTAACGAGAGGGAAATTTCAAAATAAAATGATTAATTTTAGTGAAAGATTTGTAAAAATTTCTCACCAAAAATTCTTTAGAGTTTTTTATGGCTAAATGAGATACTTTTACACATAGATATTCTGAGTCGGAAATATCCATGCCTGACAGTATACAAGATGATAATAATCACTACTGAACAAAGACTTCCTTCAAAAGTGCCTTCTCTTTAGAAGACTAAAAGTCTTGTTATTGACTTAGATATTACACAAAAGATTAAACGAAGAATTGTCATGAAAAGATCCTAAGTTTCATAAACATTAATTGTGACTAAAATTATGCCCCCCCCCCCCCCCCCAGTGTTAACATGGAAATTATCACTTGTCTAAAGCCCCCATTTTTCTCTGTTTTCCAGTTTAGTGCTACAATTTTTAATAGAGTTCAATAATGCATCCTTCAGACTCAAATTTATAAACATTCTGGCAAAGTTAAATGAAGATTAGGCCAAAATGGGGGTCTCTAGAGAGTTATTGGTAATCAGGAAATTATCATAAGGATTTCTTTTAATGTGATTTCCTATGGAACATTTCCATTTTCAATACAGCTAATCCTTTCAACAAGACAAATTATCTGACCCAAAGTTTCATGAAGATTTTGTTAGAATTGTGGTCGCTATATTATTTAGGAAATTGTCATAAAGGCCACTATGTTGTTTAACCTTGTGACCTGACAAACTCTCTCACCAAGTTAAATAAAGATTGGGATATTATCACGGCCTCTAGAGTGCTAACCAAGTACTGGTAATTATTGACAAAGGACAATGAACATTCAATGATCAGAAAATGATGTGCTCAGATGAGCTAAAAAATTATAAATGTAACAGAAGTAATGTATAGTTTCATTGGATTTTCATCAAAGTTGCACAGAATTATTGCACCATCACACAAGATTTTTTCCCCTTGGAATGTTGTCATATTTGTTATGTATCACGAGTAAAGAAGACCTTAAAAAGTTTTAGAGAAACAAATCATTTATATTAAGTTCCTACAGAATGATTGTACCATAACAATATGTGTCATTTAAGATTTGATCTTTTAGCATGATTATTGATCCATCACGTATCGCTAGAAAAGGGAAAATTTAATTGAAACTTCATAGAATGATAGTACCCACATGAGATAGGGTACAGAGTGATTTTACTGTCATAAAATTTGTTTCTTTCGGAAAGTAAATAGAACTGTCAAGTAAAAGGGATTTTATCAAAACTTACAGAACTAGCATGTGTAATTCAATATCATAAGAACTGTCCTTTAGAGGTAGGGTTGGGATAAAATGCTTAGTGTCACACTTTCACAGAATGATTAATCCTTGAAATGCTTACTTTGAAATAAAAACAATAAAACAACATGGGAAAAGGGCCTATGAAAGTTACTTCAAAAATACAATTTTCACTAATTTGACACTATATTAACATCCATTATTTCTTAAACTTGTTTTCACATAACTTAGACCAAATGATGTAAAGATTGCTTTTTTTTCAAAATTGATTCAGATTCTTCAAGTGTCTAAGGGCCTTATGAAAGTTTGTTAGTAAAAATACCTTATGGTTATAACCTTATCAGATGTATGACTTTCTTTGGCATCAAATTCACTGACTGAGTGGCCTTAAGGACGATTTCGGAAGTTTGTTCTTGCGCATCGAACTCTTCAAAAAGGAGTAAGCGCTCGAAACTTGCACTTATCTCGGACGTAACAAAAAACACTTCAAAACCCCTCTAAATATCTATAGTTCGCGGAAAATGCTTTCATGAAGACAATTAACTAATCCTATAACTAAAACATAATTATATAAATTATCGCAGCCATTTTATTTTATAGAATAAATGATATGACGTCAGCGTTATTTTGTAGGTATTAGTGACGTTAACGTTCCCGTGCATAATCAAACATCAAACAACATTATCAGTCGTATATCGGATAATTACATGTATCCGTCAAATTCATTTTATTGGGGTTAGTTTTTGAAAGGTTGACCTTGATAAAAGATCCTGTCGTTGTCAAATGATTTTGTCAGATTTTTAATTTCCAATGTTTGGATTAATTCTTTAACAGACCTGGGTGTATTTTAAAGTTTATTGGGGGATTGGGGTGTGAGCGAGGTAGATGACCTTGATCTCATCATATGTCTTCGATCAGAGAATTTCATAATGCTTATTGACAAGATCAATTATGATTCCATATGTGAGTATTCTATTTTCAACAGGCTTGAAGAATTTTGAAAAAAACTAGATTTTTGCGTGATTTATGTAACGTTGGCCTTGATATATGACCTTGACCTTTTCATATGATTTGACCTTGGGATTTGTTGACGTAAAACAAAGTGATGCCCTAATTGTTGAGGAATTCAACTCCATAATCGATTATTTTTTTAAGGATTGAATATCATTGATTTTGTACATAGAATTGGCACGAGAAAAAGAATCTGGAGTGATTTTTTCCTTAGCGTCAAAACTAGCTAACCTAGAATTTTGCATTTTTTCTTGAAAATTAGCACAGTGACCATACCTTTTTTATATCAATATCACACTAGCATATAATTATCTACAAAATATAGAAAAAATGAAATTTTCTATCTCAGGGTTTTTGAGAAATTTGATCAAAAGTAATAAATTTTGAAAATATTCTCGTTCATTTTCGATATACCCGTTTTTGCGCATTGGGGAAAAATATGTGAAAAAACATTACTTTTCCTTCCAATCAATAGTTGTGTATTATATTCAGTGCAAATAACTTCCTATCTATGATATTAAAATAAATTTGATATGAGTTGTCTGATAAGATTTGATTGTGTTATGGTTTTATGTCATTACCAAGAAATGAAAATCGGCGAAAAAATTGGACAAAAATTTACTCGATACCTTTGACATTCTATGGCGTTTTACGAAAAATCTGATTTGGTGACCCCCCTTTTTTCTTTCGATTTTTGCAATCGGCATACTTTAATCTACAAAATATGAAAAAATAAAAAAATTCTATCTCAGAAAATTAATTCTAGCAATCGTCCTTAAATGAGCCCATTTACATTCTTTTACAAAAAAATCTCAAATACTTTTAAATTCTCTCCATCTGACTTGATTATATTTCTTATACATGTGCCACTCCAAAAAGTATTGTACAATTACATTTATAAATGATTTATTAGGGTTGCAAGCTTTAATCATGGCCTCATCTGTGATTATTACTATCAACTCATAGATTTTCAGGGTAAGTAGAGCAACCCAGGCCTTCATGGGCCTCTTGATTCTTATTTCCTTCATTTTCAAAGATAGGGACAAACTCAAATCAGTGAAAAATGTTCAGTGCAATACTAACCTATGTCTATTTAACACAGATTTTATTCAGCTTTTCACTGAAAACGTATGAAAATTGAATGCAACACTATACCTATCTCTAGTTAGGACTAGTGTTGCGCAAACCCCTATGTACATTTCTCTCAATTTTTTAATGCAACACTATATCTAATTCATAAATTGCTTAATTACTCAAAAACAACAAAGTATATTTACACAATCATTATGTCATGTTAATTCACACCCAAACCACAATATAAAAAAATTATATACTTTTTAAAAGAAATATTAGAGAAAAAAATAAACAGTTTTTTCCCTCTCCTGAAAAATTTTGAAAAAGTGACTTAGGCTAGTGTTGCGTTGACCCATCGATTTGTGTCTTGTGATTCCCTACTGCATCATAGCAGATAGTTTCTCTAATTACCATGCTGTCCTACATTTTGAACTAGAAAGCCATGAATGGCTTGAGTCGCTCCACAGGCTTGAAATTCTTGTAAAAGCAAATAAATGTTTTGACTTGATTTGTAGATATTTGGGGTTCTACTGATGTTGAAAATGATTTTCAAAGTTTGAACTATATAACATATAGAGAAATGACCTCCACCCATAAAATGCTTATTTTCATCAAATCAAAATTTTGGCTGCATGATAATGATCATACCAAAAATTTTTGATTGATATTCATTAGTTTCATTCTGAGAAAATGATTTTCATAGTTTCCACTATATAACATATAGAGAAATGACCTCCACCCATAAAATGCTTATTTTCCATCCATTCACAATGATTTTTTGTAGACTGATAAAGGGTCGCTGAAGGATCATTCCAGTGAAATTTGGTTGATATCCATCCATTCCATTCTGAGAAAATGATTTTCAAAGTTTCCACTATATAACATATAGAGAAATGACCTCCGCCCATAAAATGCATATTTTCCATCCGATCACAATGATTTTTTGTAGACTGATAAAGGGTCACCCAAGGATCATTCATGTAAAATTTAATTGGTATCCATTGATTAGAATCTGAGAAAACTCACTTTTTACCATATTTGAAAATTAGCCACGCCCCTTAAATCCATGTTTTTCATTGGATCAAAATCTCTTGAACAACTTTGAAAGAGGGTCACCCAAGGATCATTCCTGTGAAGTTTGGTTGAAATCCATCCAGTAGTTTCTGAGGAGAAGATTTTTAAAGAAAAGTTTACGACCGGACGGACGCACGCACGGACGGACGGACACACGGACGGACGGATGCACGACGGACACAACGCCATGACAATAGCCCCAGTGGCTTTCAGCCAGTGGAGCTAAAAACTGTCTGAAAAAAAGGTTATGAATTCCTTATTGGAAAAAGGAATATTGCTTTAGGAATTTATCCAATTCTCTGTGTTTACTATTATATATAGCATTTATTATATTAACCCTTTGAATTGTTATCTGTGACTTTCTGCAAATAGAGCCTTCCCAAATTATACTTCTGGTAATGGGTTTAATCAATTTAGAATTTTTTTATGTATTTTTATTGTTTTGTTAAATGACAGTAAAAGCGGGGGTTTAGAATAAAAAAAGTTGGGGTTTTTTTATCGAGAACGTACCTTTACAAAAAAGATACTTGGCTTCTTATGGTAGTTATAAAGCTGAATTTAAGCTGAAGTTCATATATAATAAAGGTTTAATTCATTAGTTTATTCTACCTTTATAATCTCAATGTCATATATTTCAGGAAAATATTTTACATTCCTTTCCAAGATCTGATTGCAATTAGCTGAGATTTTAGCAGAGAATGTATATACACGTAATTATATTAAAACTCGTATTAAGCAACCACCTTGAAGTGGTCTTATAAGAAAAGGTCACTTATTACATCTGCAGTTATAACTAATTAGTTAGAAATGATTTTCCAATGTTGTACGAATGGTCCAGCCCTCATTTGATATCAGTTGGATGGACACACTTTCTGCATCAATATGCAATTGCATTGATAAGAGGGGTAAGAACAATCTAAAATCTTTATTTCTCCAAGAAGCTTAATGTTGTGGGTACTCACTGGAATCGTCTTGAAGAGACGATTCCAATGAGTACCTAAAACATTTGGTTTGAGTGGATTAGGATACAGAGTGTTTGTTTGAACCCCAAAACTGCAGCTTGATATGGTACTGAGGGGAAATAATGAAATATTTTCAACATAAATTCCAGAAAGTTTTACATATCTGTAGTTCTGTGTCCTTTTTGGCTATGACTCATTCAGAACACCACTCGACCAATCTTATGATCAACGTTAGATAAACATAGACTACTTTGGAATTTCCATGAATACCTTGGAAAACCTTTAAAAATTTGAGTGAAAATATCTGATGTCAAAGCTTAACTTGTTAAAGTCAATGTCATTAAATCTTTGTTTCCTTATCTAAATATCCTAACATTCCCATGTTAGAGATTTTTTTTTTGAAAATGCTTTGTCTCAGTGCAAACTCTCAAAATATAAATCTAAATAAGTCACCTCCGATTAAAGACTCTTGTTTATTCTTACAATGTTTCAGGCTAACAAAATGCACCATTTTGTTACATACACATCCACCTTATATACATCCAAGGTCTGTTGTAGTTTACAGTAATGGCTGAGGGATGTTCTGAATGGGCTATGAGTCTCATTCAGGCTAACAAAATGCACCATTTTGTTACATACACATCCACCTTATATACATCCAAGGTCTATTGTAGTTTACAGTAATGGCTGAGGGATGTTCTGAATGGGCTATGAGTCTCATACAGGCATCTTGTTATTATATAGGGATTCAGCATTCTCTTGTTGTTTTGTACTATAATTGATGATTGTTTTATACTGATGTGAATGGAATAAATCTTAAATCTGAATAATTGTCTTCATTGTGTGTTCTTTCATGAAAAAGAAACATATTTATAGGTAAAAGGGATCCCATATTTAACCACCTACCAACCCATATATCAAAATCATAAATACATGCCTTTGTTATATTGGTCCACGAAAAAGTAAGGGTTCAAATTTGGGACTGGTGAACCTTGGGACCAATATGGGACTTTCAAGAATTAACACTTGTCATGCTGAACCCAAGATATTCCTGCTTTGGCAGGAAGTATAAACAAAGATCAGCCTGCACATAGGTGCAGTCTGCTCTTAGCCTACACCACCTGTTTCCCCTTTTCAATCCAGACTAGATTAAATACTATATTTTCAAAAGAAATACTGGCTTACAACTAACATTCAGTGCTTTCAGCACCCTGATTTTAATGTAATTTGCCAATACATTAAATTCAGCATGCCAAGGGTTAAACATACAGCATATTCTAAAACTGTACATAGGCTGTTAAATATCCTACCCTACAAGATCATAAGAAAAAAATCTTGCTTCTATTTGTTCTACTTGGACCATTGTCAAAACCTGAATAAAGAAATTTGCTCATACGGTCACAAAGTAAGGTATCTAGTTACCATAAAGATTGGCCAAATATCACTGCAACTATAGAAGAAATGTTGAATCTTATTAGAATCATCTATGTTACACAACAGGGATTAACTAGAAAGCCATGAATGGCTTGAGTTGCTCCACAGGCTTGAAATTCTTGAAAAAGCAAATCTAAGGTTTCCCTAGATTTTAAGATATTTTGGGTTGTACTGATGTTGAAATGAATTTCAAAGTTTCCAGTATATAACATAAAGAGAAATGACCTCTGCCCATTAAAGACAATTTTTTCATCCAATGGCATCAATTTTTCACTGCATGATAATGGTTCACTCAAGGATCATTCCAGTGAAATTTGGTTGATATCCATCAATTACATTCTGAGAAAATGGTTTTTAAAGTTTCCACTATATAACATAAAGAGAAATGACCTCTGCCCATAAAAGATTTTCATCCGATCACAATGGTTTTTGGTAGACTGATAAAGGGTCACTCAAGGATCATTCATGTAAAATTGTATATGATATCCATCAATTACATTTTGAGAAAATGATTTGCAAAGTTTCCACTATATAACAAATAGAGAAATGACCTCCGCCCATAAAAAACATTTTTTTCATCCGATCACAATAATTTTTGGTAGACAGATAAAGGGTCATACAAGGAACATTCATGTAAAATTTCATTAGTATCCATCAATTAGAATCTCAGAAAACTCACTTACCATATTTGGGAATTAGCCACGCCCATTAAATCCATTTTTAGCTCCACTGGCTGAAAGCCACTGGGGCTATTGTCATGGCGTTGTGTCCGTCGTGCGTCCGTCCGTCCGTGCGTGCGTGCGTCCGTAAACTTTTCTTTAAAAATCTTCTCCTCAGAAACTACTGGATGGATTTCAACCAAACTTCACAGGAATGATCCTTGGGTGACCCTCTTTCAAAGTTGTTCAAGAGATTTTGATCCAATGAAAAATATGGATTTAAGGGGTGTGGCTAATTTCCAAATATGGTAAAAAGTGAGTTTTCTCAGATTCTAATCAATGGATACCAATTAAATTTTACATGAATGATCCTTGGGTGACCCTTTATCAGTCTACAAAAAATCATTGTGATTGGATGAAAAATATGCATTTTATGGGCGGAGGTCATTTCTCTATATGTTATATAGTGGAAACTTTGAAAATCATTTTCTCAGAATGGAATGGATGGATATCAACCAAATTTCACTGGAATGATCCTTGGGTGACCCTTTATCAGTCTACAAAAAATCATTGTGATCGGATGGAAAATATGCATTTTATGGGCCGAGGTCATTTCTCTATATGTTATATAGTGGAAACTTTGAAAATCATTTTCTCAGAATGGAATGGATGGATATCAACCAAATTTCACTGGAATGATCCTTGGGTGACCCTTTATCAGTTTACAAAAAAATCATTGTGATCAGATGGAAAATATGCATTTTATGGGCAGAGGTCATTTCTCAATATGTTATATAGTGGAAAATTTGAAAATCTAATTTTTTGATATCAACCAAATTTCACTGGAATGATCCTTGAGTGACATCCTTGAGTGACCCTTTCTCAGTGTACCAAAAATTATTTTGATTGGATGAAAATAAGCATTTTATGGGTGGAGGTCAATTCTCTATATGTTATATAGTGGAAAATTTGAAAATCAATTTCTCAGAGTGTAATTGATGGATATCAATCAAAAATTGTTGGTATGATCTTTGGGTGACCCATTATCATGCAGCCAAAATCATTTTGATTTGATGAAAAATATGTCTTTTAGGAGCGGAGGTCATTTCTCTATATGTTATATAGTTCAAACTTTGAAAATCATTTTCAACATCAGTACAACCCCAAATATCTAAAAATCAAGTCAAAACATTTATTTGCTTTTACAAGAATTTCAAGCCTGTGGAGCGACTCAAGCCATTCATGGCTTTCTAGTTTTTCATTGGATCGAAATTTCTTGAACAACTTTGAAAAAGGGTTACCCAAGGATCATCCCTGTGAAGTTTTGTTGAAATTCATCCAATAGTTTCTGAGGAGAAGATTTTTAAAGAAAAAGTTTACGACCGGATGCACGCACAGACGGACGACCGCACGACGGACACAATGCCATGACAATAGCCCAAGTGGCTTTCAGCCAGTGGAGCTAACAAAACTGTTGCAAGTGCCTTTACACAAATCAATGGCTCTGTGCGAAACAGTTGTAACTGCCAATAAACATAAAGGCAGTTACAACAGTTTCGCACTGAGCCATTGATATATGATTTTATGTGGAATTCCCATACCTGACTTGTCCAACATGGATTTTTTCTTCTTGCAGACAAGTACATTTTTAGCTCACCTGAGCACATCGTGCTCAAGGTGAGCTTTTGTGATCATTGAATGTCCGTCGTCCGTCATGTGTCGTCATGCGTCAACAATTGAAGTGTTTACACTCTAAAGGCCACAAATATTGTCCAATCTTCATGAAACTTGGACAGAATGTTTGTCAGGTCACAAGGATGAACCCTATTGAAAATGGGAAGGATCCATACCATATCACGGGAAAAGGGGCCTTAAGGACAATTTTCTTGTTTACACTCTAAGAGGCCACAAATATGGTCCAATCTTCATGAAACTTGGTCAGAATGTTGGTAAGGTCACATGGATGAACCCTATTGAAAATGGGAAGGATCCATGCCATACCACGGGAAAGGGGCCTTAATGACAATTTTCTTGTTAACACTCCAGAGGCCACAAATATGGTCCAATCTTCATGAAACTTGGTCAGAATGTTTGTCAGGTCACAAGGATGAAGCCTCTTGAAAAAGGGAAGGATCCATGCCATATCACGGGAAAAGGGGCGTTAATGACAATTTTATTGTTTACACTCTAGAGGCCACAAATATGGTCCAATCTTCATGAAACTTGGTCAGAATGTTTGTCAGGGTACAAGGATGAACCCTTTTGAAAATTTGAAGGATCCATGCCATATCACGGGAAAAGGGACCTTAATGACATTTTTTTGTTCATACTCTAGTAGCCACAAATATGGTCCAATCATCATGAAACTTGGTCAAAATGATTGTTAGGTCATGAGGATGAACTCTTTTGAAAATTGGAAGGATCCATGCCATATCATGGGAAAAGGAGCCTTTATGACAATTTTCTTTTAAGAGGTCCAGACGCCACAAATATGGTCCAATCTTCATGAAACTTGGTCAAAACGTTTGCCTGGTCACAAGAATGAACTCTGTTGAAAATGGGAAGGATTCATGCCATATCACAGGAAAAGGAGTCTTAAATGATTATTTACTTGAAATAACTCTAATGGCCACAAATATGGCCCAAACTTAGTGAAATTTGGTTTGATGTAGAAATTCTCTTCTTAATGACATCTGCCTTTTAACTTGATGTGATGTCCAAGTGATCAAAGAGAGTCAGGTGAGCGATCTAGGACCATCATGGTCCTCTTGTTCTTTGACACTTGTCTGTGGACAATTAAATCAAGGTAAAATCTTGGAACTGAACTTAATATAAGTAAGAAATTAATTAGCCAAATGTTTGTATCAAAAGATAGATTATAGTGCTTTTAATGAAGAAAATGCTAGGCTCAAGCATTTTTTTTTTTTTGTAAAAAAATACTTTCTCTAATTTATCTATTCTCTTTTCTTGTGCAGGCAAGTTCATATTGATCTGGACAAGTAGAGAATCATGTTTTACTTGTCCAGGGACAATGTGTATTATCACAAACCTGTCTTGGTATATAAATACCTTCACTAATTGATAGATGCTTGGTCAGATGTCTTTATCAAATAGATAAATTCCTTTTTAGCTCACCCAAAATTGAAGTGCTAAAGGTGAGCTACTGTGATGGTCTAATGGTTAGACGCATTACCAAGTGGACTACTACCAATTTTGTTCATCTAATCCCCCCCCCCCCAGGTCACAATTTGGTTCTGCCTTGGCATATTCTGTTTGCATAGGAAAAAAGGAGGAAATCTTTGAACAATAATCTTCCCTGAATCCAGCCGCCACGTCTAGGGCCAAGACATAAGGTATATTGTATCTCTTTGTGGACATCTGCCCATTTCTATGTTTTGCTTACACAGGTCGGGTCAAGGAGATTTGGTTCACAATATAGGGCAACCATGGTTCTCTTTTTGAGTGATTGCTTACACTAATTTTGTTTCAGAAACACAAGGCAACATCTGAACCGATTAACTATTTTATTTGTTCATTAACAGAACAAGAATTAAAAAAGAGAATATACAAAGTGTACTAGTATAACTGTGAAAAATACATTTGAAATCACAAAACTGTGCATAGAAAAAAGAACACTGAAGATAAAGGCAACCTGCTTTCTATCCCATTGTTAAAACCCCTCTGAAAACTGCACCCCTTAAAAGGATAAAATGTGAATACATGTACCATCTATAAAATAGTAAAATATTATTACTAAGATTTCTTTCTTCTTCAATTATGTTCTTTAATAAACAGGGAAAAAGCACATTACTAGTGTTCAGTGCAAGTCTGTAGTAAGTGTATATACAATGTATATACACTTAGTACAGTTTTGCACTAAGCCCTTGATTAAAAAATTTAGCTTTTTGAGAACTTTGAGCAACACTTGTTAGTGCCTAATGTGGACACTGGCATTTTACAAATAACTTGTATACTTCTAGATCATTTGCCATAGAAAACTTAGGTAAAAACATGTCTTGGTGGCTATTTTTGTTTTAGAATTATGCTTGAATATATTTGGTTTTAGCTGTCAAATTTAGTAATTAAGAGACAAAAAATGATGGATTGATGACTTTACAGTGAAAATGGCAATATGTTACAGAACTTTTTTTCTGAAGAATAAGTGCTGATTGAGTGTGGATGAAAGTTACTTAACATAAAGCAGCGCTACAGATTTATAAGATTATTTTTAGATTATGCCCCTGCAATGAAAGATTGGGGGCATATTTTTTTACCTATGTTGTGTATGTTGGTCGGTACATTAGGCTGTCTGTCTGCAAAAACCTAACCTGCAAACTTAATAAGTGATCTTAACATTATTCAATTTGACTTAAAGGTTCCACTCAGCAAAGCACACAATTCGATGTCAAGGTCAAAGTCGTTGATAGAGACAAAGGCCAATTATCAAGGTCAAACTTCTAAAACATTGTTGAATTGATTGAATCAGCATAAACATTCAGGGATCTCACCAAACAATTAATATACTTCCACATATAATACAGCAGTTCTGATTCAATCTTTAAACTTAACAAACATAAAAAACTCAAACAACAACAATCACTTAACATCTATGATGAAATAAAATCATAAAAAAATCTGTAAGCATTGAAAAGAAACTAGGAATCATATCAAAACAGAAATAGGATATGTTTGAATAATACTAATGCCACTGACTCTGTATTGATTCAAAACTTTGCAAAATGACCTTTGCCGGATGCAAATTGATTCCATATACATACATGCCAAGTATGCCTTGTATTTTCAAAATGCAAATTTAAATGTTCATCTTATGTAGTCAGAGTAATAGGTAAACAGAAAGAATGGACACAAGTAAAACAAAATGCCCCCAATCTTTAAAGCAATAATTATATTTTTTCACAAGAATTTTCATCACTTTTCTGTGACTAGGCCTAATTTATTTCATGGTAAAATGATGAACACACTCTGTAAAATGAAAACTCTTGGTGATTTGAAGTTCAAAATGAAAAACAAGAGAAGTTTGTAAAACATTTATGCCCCCCCCCCCCCTAAAAGCAATCAATAAAGGGCAATAACTCACAAAAATATGCTGAGTAGGATAATGGTTCTTGTGCACAGCATTTCACTTTTCCTCAATGAGATCTATCCACCAGTGAAGTTTAATGATTCTATCTCGCAAACTTTTTTAGATATGCTCCAGACAAAAATGATCTAAGGAAGGACAGACTAACAAGTGCAAAGCAATATACCCCCTCTCCTTCAAAGTTGGGTGTAATAAAGACGAAGTCAAGCTATCATGGTCCCATTCCAAAATCAAAATTCTAATACTAGAAAATTTTGTGTACCACATAAAAATGCCATGAACAGCAGTAGAATGGTTAAAAAAAGCAAATGGTGCAGATATTATATAGATGACTAGATATGTGTTGTGTGACTAAAATATGACTGGCAAAACTGACTAAATATGATACAGAAAAACTTACACAAAACATGTACTCCCAATATACATAATTATAATTACATTTGAGCCAGAGCTTGACATTTACAACAATACTTCATGAGCGTGAGGCACAAATATCAAGCAATCTGGACAGTTATTCAATGCTATATGAATATACACATAGTGCTTGCGAAGGGCTTAAGACCTTCTCTATTTATAAAGCACTTGGTGCACTAAGGCTCTGGCCAGACTGTGCTGATGCACAGGCTGGCTAGAGGCTTTTGTATATATGGGCACGTGATATTGTTGGAAGTGTCAGGCACATGCTCATTTTATATATTTAGGGTGTGTGCTCTAAGCTACCATTTGAGAGACATTGATGGAAAGAAAAGTCACATAATACATGTGTTACCAATCTCGCTAAAGGGACCATCTGGGTAGTGCTTAAAATGTTGACCCTGTGCAGACTGGCTAGGATCAAAACTTTTCACAATGGACCATTTTCTGGATCTAGAATGATCATTCTACCTTCCTGTTGGAATTTCTTTAAAATTTGACACCCGGTTGACCAACACTGGAAATGATCTCTTTTTGAAACATCTTTTTTACATAGTTCCCAGATGGTCTATTTTTCATGACAGGTCACATTTTCTTAAAAATTTGAATAATTCACCTCAATTGCGTATCAAAATACGGCAACTGAAGGTTGTACATGTATCTACAACTTAGATAAAGCTGTAGATACAATATTTTTGTCACTCGCTATTGATACTGCAATCCCAGAATTATTCTTTCCCAATTGCTTACACAAATTATGTGTATTTTCATTCCATTCAAATGAAATCTATGAGAGAGGATTTTAAAGAGTTTAACCGATATAGAATTTAAATATGGTGGTTTATTAAGAGAGTACAACTAGAACTGTCGCAGAGCGGACTTATACCCCCCACAAGCACTTTGTCAGAATGCAAGTGCTATTAGTGCAGGATGTGTTTGTTACAAATATTGTAGTCATATGCAGCATTTGCATGAAATTTTATGATTATAGGTCGCTTGGTTCTTGAGTTAGAGTCAAAAAAACAAAAATTGACTGTGACCTTTACCTTTGACCTATATGACCCAAAATCAATAGGGCACTTCCTTGGGTCATAAGCAAAATTTGCATAAAGTTTCATGATTGTAGGTCGCTTGGTTATCGAGTTAGAGTCCCGAAACGAAATTTGAGCAATGGCTGATTGTGACCTCGACCTTTGACCTATGTGACACCAAAACAATAGGGCACTTCCTTGTGTCATAAGCAAAATTTGTATAGTTTCATGATTGTAAGTCACTTGGTTCTTGAATTAGAGTCCGAAAAAGAAAAGGTCTACGGACGGCTGGACAGACATGGTGAAACCAATATACCCCCCTCTACTTCATAGGTGGGGGGTATAATGAATCCTTTAAAGATTTTTTCTTTTCAAATGTATATCAAAGTATATTTTAGTTTTGAACAGTAAGTGGTTGCCTTGTAAAGGTGGTCATTTCAGCAATATTGGCTGTAATTGAACTGAAGCCTGCTAGTGAATGTCATGTCTTGCTTGACAGAGAACTAAAATCCTTGGTAGAAGGGCACATTATGTACTAAATGTGTTTGAAATTATATCCTGTGATAATACATCTTTGTTTTGAAATTTCAGCCTAGCTTAAAGAAACTACCTGTTTCTTTAATTAAGAGATGAAGAGAATATTTTTTTCATTTCAAGGAGGAAGGACACTTAAAGCCTTGTCACACAATGAATATGCAAAGTAGATTTATACAATAGTGTGATAAGGTTTTTAGTGTCATACCTCAATGAAATGAAAAAAATACTTTCATAATTTATAGCATGAAGCAGAAATATAATGATTTCTCTATAATTATACAGATTTCTGACGAGACTAATTTGTGTGCAAGCTAATGAAAAAGCTGCATACTCAAAATTGTTTAAATTGAAAAATAAAACTAATTTTTCAGCCAATCAGAATGCATGAATCTTAATGGAAACAACTAAAATTTAATCATTGGACACTGTAATCATCAACTAATCATAAACAGAAACCATATATTAAATATCCATTAACATGCAAATGACAACAAACCCATAAATGAACAAAATTGGCATAAAATCCGTTTTCGAGACAAACAAAAATACATTTCTGATGAACAATAATCAATATAACTTTTTCATAAACAATTGAATCACAGATAAGCAAAAAAAAAAAAATTAACAAAATACCAAACAACAAAATCTTGCAAAGATATGCACATTTTCAGCAAATTTTCATGAAAGTAGATTTTGATGAAAGTATTAAATTTAATGGTAACTTGTAAAAATATGTTGAATTTTGTAAGTAATGTCAAAAGTAAAGAACATTCTTTGTAAGACATGATTGAACCTGGTATTAAAGGTTTTAACCTGGTTTAATCAAAAGATGATTAGAAATGCATATACATACCATAAATCTACATCACTAATAAATGCATATACATCTTCTATTTAAACATTAATTTTTAATACTTCTTCTGTCAATTTTGGAAATCAAAGAGCCTTTCAACTCATCCAGTTATAAATTTGTTGAAAACTTTACCACAAAATACACATGGGAATTTATTAGAATCAGCAATTAAAAATTCTTAACAAATTAATCAATAATAAGATGATCTATGCTAACCTAGAAAAAGTTATTCATTTCTTTTTATACAATAATTTGTTTCAACTTCATACATAAAGTTCAAAGTTGTAAGTGTGTAAAGTTAAAAGATTTTTCTGCTACATTGTTATATTTCCAATGCTGTATTTGTTGAATTCAAGGTTCTAGAGTTAAAAAAAGATTTATAAATGTCAAAATCCAAGTTATAAACATGATATGAGCCTGTGAGAAACATTTCCAACAATTCAATTGTAAGACATGAAGAGGGTATCTTTAAATTTCATTGAGATCTGAAACTAAAAGCATAATGACATTGTATGACGTATATTTAATATCATAAAAACAGAATGGACAAATTTCTCCATAATAAGATAGATTTAATGAGAGACTACTTTTTCCTGAAGCTTACAAAATAGCTGCACACTCAAACTTATTTTCATTGAAGAATAAAACCAAATTTTCAGCCTTTAAGAATGCACAAAAATTTATATGTGTGTGTAAAGCAAAGTCTCTGGCCAATCTGTGCATCACCCCAGTCTGCCCAGAGTATTCAATATTCACTTTGTAGATAGCTAGGGTCTTAATTCCTATTCCGACAGTCAACCAATATTTCATTACATTGTCAGGTTGTTTAGGCTGCTATTACTTGTGCCTCACCAACATGTTTTGTTGGAAATGTCATGTACAGGCTTATAATGATATTTTTATTTATTGTAAATATGAAGTAGCCTGTAAAATTGCTCCCTTTTTTATAGGTCCCTTTTTCTCGTCTTCCTTGCTGGTAGAATCTTTCTCTAAGGTCCCATTTCTCATCTTTGATGTCATGATATGCTCTTCACTGCATGAGGGTACAAAACTTTCTGAGCCAATCGATTCTATATCACAGCTATTATTACTATTTGATTCTGGTGTCTGTGTAGTCGGGGAAGTTGGTAGAGACAATTTTTTAGCCAATGGCAGCTGTCCATTGAGGTAAAGATGAACGACAGCATCAGCGTATTGAATGACAAATCTGTCCTGCCATGTCAACTCATTTGGAACAAAATACCCGCCTTCGAAAAATCCTAGATGTCCTCCATGCTTCGTTGTAATAAACAAGCAGTTTTCACTTTTCTCTAGAATATACAAAATATCAAAGGGTTGGTTACAAACTTTAACAAGAGCACCGTCTACAGGTGCCAATGCTGCAGATGTTGGATAATGCAAAAATTTTGAGTCAAAAAGGGGCATAACTCTTACAAAAATACTTCCAGAGTTTTCCCCTTGATATTCTGAATAGCTCTTGTTATGGTGAACATGCATGCCAAGATATGCCCAAGGTTAAAGTTTGTCACACCAACAGCAACTCCAAGACCAACAAGTTATATCTAAGATCTAGTTTATTTGTAAGGAGATTATCTTTACAGGTGTTAAGGCATATCATAAAACCAAGATAATTTGGAACAGGTAACATAAAGAAGCTCATTGATTCTGTGAAAGTTTAACTCTTGTTGTGCTGAATAAATTTTGGCTAAAAAATTTCGCCAAAATCAAAGGGCAAAAAGCACTGAAAGTTACCAACTGTTGGTCAATTTCTATTTGTAAAACTAAAACTATTGACAATTCTGGTTAGAAAGTGAGAAACAGGTGGTGTAGACTAACATAAGACTGCACATATGTGCAGGCTGAAGTTTGTCTATAGCTCCTGCCAAAGCAGGAATATTCCGGGTTCAGCATGACAAGGGTTAAATTAATATTAATCTGTGTAACAGGTATTGCAACAACATAGGATTTTGTATAATAAAGGCCCCTTTTTCTTTGACCAGGGTTCATGTTAGTGATTGATAATGGGGAGTTATATACTCCTCACCTAAGAAAGTCATTGGGGTCAAATCTGAATTTAAAGGGGTCAAAACGATAGAAAAGGCAAAACATAATAGAATTTTGCATATATAAGAGTCACTTTCAGTTTTTTGTAGTTTTATGAAACAAGTAATTAATATGTAGAACTTTAGGAAGTAATTAGTGAAAATCTTCGGTAATTAACCATTATTTTACCCTTAGTAATTGCTCTCAAGGGGGTCAAAATGACCCACTTGGGAGAAATTTCTAGGGGTCAAATTAGGATATTTCTAGATTTCGGGAGGGGGGGATTAAAACCCTGGTTTAAGGGTCAAACACAAGTCCTGGTGACATTACATCATACCACCATGCAGCTATAATATTAACAAGGAGTTTAACATGACTGCTCATTTTCCAATCACATCATTACAGAAACAGTCACAATATGTACATTGGCCAGATGATAAAGAACATTCAAAATTGGAAATTTCAAGAAAATCTATCCACAAAATGTTGATTGATTGATTGATTGATTGATTGAATGCAGTTTAACGCCGCATTCAACATTTTTGAAATTATATTGCAGTGGCTGGAGCACCTAACAATGGAGTTTAACGCCGCATTCAACATTTTTGAAATTATATTGCAGTGGCTGGAGCACCTAACAATGGATTCCTGGTATTTCTCTCACCAGTACAACCATCACATCCTTTCCAGCATCCAGCTGCTATCTCACATAGGTGTACCATTATCAACCCATTGGTGAGAGACAAATAGTCCACAAGATGTGATGGATTCATATTTACAAGAAATTGAACAAGAAGGTCCCCTTTTCCATGATGCAGATTAATAATGCAAAACGGCTACAATGTCTGCATGGTCAAATTATGAGGGACAATAACTTAGGAGTTTCAAGAAAATCAATCAAGAAATGTATGTATGTACCTTATTTGTGAACTAGAAATTTTGTACCCTGAAGGCCCCTTATTCCATGATGCATCATAATATCAAATACAAAGAAGTCTGAGGTAGGTCAGGTAATTCCTGACAATTTTTTTTATTTTCAATAATAAATATTAGTTAATTGTTTCATATTTCACCGCATAAGACTATTTTTTTGGTGACTACAGTGGCAGTAGAGCCCATGGTGAGAGTAGAGTCAGAATTTAACAAAGAAATCTGAAAGAGAATGTCCCAATGATCATATATGTAAAGTTTGGTTACATTTTGAACAGTAGTTACAGGGCAAAAGATTTTTATAAATTTCATCAAATGGGACCATTTTTCAATGACTTAACATCCTTTCAAGCCCATTTTAATACATGTATTCCAATCAGAATTTAATGAAGGAATCTTAACACTTTCCTGTTTTACAAAATTTTGGACCTGTCCAAATTCAAAGGTTTGCAGACGAAAATTTAAAGTGTATTTAATTTGAAAAATAACCATTTAGTAGGGTTGAAAAGTGTGGAAAAAGAAGAAATTGCTTGTCAGAACTACTGTTCAAAATTTTACCAAACGTAACATGTCAGAAGCAATTTCTTCTTTTTTCCCAATGTTTTCTCAATCATAAAATCACAGGCATGTAAAAAGCAGGGATTAAACAGCAAAGGGTTAAAGAGCATATCCTTAGCATCATTCATGTAAAGTTTGGTTGAGTTCTGAACAGTAATTTCAGAGAAAAGGATTTTTTTTACATTTCATCATATTGGACCATTTTTGAATGACTGCCCTAAAAGCCCATGTTATCAGCCAAATCAGAATTTTACAAAGAAATCTGAAAGAGCGTGTACCAAGGATTATTCCTGTGAAGTTTGGTTGAGTACTGCCCAATTGTTTAAGAGAAGAAGATGTTATAAATAAAAAGTTGACAGATGGCCTGATACACTCACGATGGACTCCAGGCCATAACAATAGCCAAACTTGTCTACAGATAGAAAATCACATGATAGACAAGTCAGGGCATGGAAACTCCACAACCTTGAAGAGGATGTATATTGCAACAGACAGTGGATTCAGTTCAAAACCATCCTTTGCTGTAGAAAATTTTGTGGCAAAAAAAGTATTCATTCAGGCTTTACTGTATGTATACTTACACGCAGTTTGTCTACAGTGTTTGAACAGTTGAAGTGGGATTAATGGGAAATCAGGCAGCATAGACTAAGATCAGACTGCACATAAGTGCAGACTGATCTTTGTCTATACCTCCTGCCAATGCAGAAATATTCCAGGTTCAGTATGACAAGGGGTAATATACTGTATACTTACCAGCAGTTTGTCTTGGGTGTTTGAACAATGGAGGTGGGATTAATGGGTCATCTTCTGCATTCAAATATACCATAGGGATTGAAATCTGTCAACACAAATAGAAAATTGAAGAATTAATGCAATTTTGTTAAATCATCCTCTTATTCGAGTAAAAAATTTAGTAAAATCATCCTATTTACACGAGTAAGGAATTTAGTAACATCATTCTTCATACTCGAGCAAGTAATTTATTACTGAATTGCAACCTCTTTTACAAACAACAATAATTTAATTCTAATTGCATCCATCAATTTTCATGCCTTCTGATTGGCTGAAAAGTTCATATACCAACAAAAGCAATATTTTACAACTGATCTTTTTTCAAATAATATGATTTAAAGAACATACAAGCATTATTTTTATCAACGTAAAACTGCAGGGAAATCTTAAAATAAAACATTTTAGCTTTCTATTTTAAAATGATTTAATTGGTCCATTTTTTTTTTATTTGAAAAAGCCTTGCATCATCAATAAAACAACATTGAGTAAATCACTTTTTTTCATAGTCAACTTACATTTTGCATACTGTTGGCACAGCTAACCCAGTGATAGTACTCTTGAACATTGTTAAAGCCCGCACGGTAACTGAAACCATATACAGTTAAACTTGTGTTAAGCAACCACTTATGGGACCATCAAAAAGCGGTTGTTAAAGAGAATGGTCGCTTAGTACATGTTTTGTTTACAATTAAAAAACACAATTTTAATTGAATATGTATGTATTTGCAAATTTATCAATAATTCTATGTTGTTAAAACTCAATAAAATCGTCTTATTGACAATTCTAATGAGTTTTAACAAGAAAGGATTCATTTACAATAAATTTTAGACCAATAATATCTACTTCTTAAGATATTTTGATTTTAAGAAGGGGATTTTGTAAACAGTCCCTTCATAAAAACGGTTGCTTTATAGACATGGTCAATCGAACAAGATGGTTCTATATATGCATAAATTTTTCACCTTTGTTTGTTTGTTTAACATCTCTTTTAACAATTTTTCAGTCATATTTCTTACACCAGTACTACCATAATATCCTTTCCTAGCATCCATCTGCTATCCGCTTTTGATTTACAATTATCCACCAATAGGTGGGAGTAAATTTTTTTCACATAACTTAATGAAGTAGTAAAAAGCATTTGGAGATCTTCCTCCATGGCAAAATGTTTACCTGTTTATTTTCTAAATTGCTAGAAGCATTACCATTATTTATAATAAGACCTATGTCGCGGGAGTTAAATAACCCCGTTGATTTTGATATTATATTAATGTTATTGCACTAGTGAAATAATTATACGAAAGAGCTAAAAACGTAAAGTAATGTCATATTTCCATTGTGAAAATGTCGGCATAATGTTTTATGATGACGTAAATTTGTAAACAGCTTTGTATGTACCCGGGAATAAATTGAATCAACCATTTTCTTGATTTATCGCGAAAAAATCAGGTCATATTATAAATAGAATATCAAATTTGAGCTCCTTAAATACCTAATTTATTAAACTTGTCATCTCAAACAGATAAAATCTCAGTGTAGCCTCGTTTTTATCCGTTTATAGATGAATTGTTTAATAAATTCATGCCCATTCATTCAATACCCTCTAATCAATTACATTCTTCTAAATTAAGGCTGTAGAATGGAACAATTGAGTTTATCTATAGAACTCATCTAAAGGAATTTATCAATTTAAGTCCTATAATCTTTGAATCTGAACACAATTTCAACAATCTTTAATGCTCTAAGTTAGCTGTAACTGACAACCCAAAGCCTGTCTTTCAACTGAATGATTGATCCTTAGTGACGGAATTCAAACAGTTTCTGCGATATCAGATCATAAATCAGGCTAAAATTTTTTACTTTTGAAAAAGAACAAGATAGAGCTGTAAATTCAACCTAACAGCAACAGTGAGCCTCTATAGCTATCTACAAGGCTGGTAGAACACTTTTTTTCATTCAGTCGAAAAACTGCTGTAAATGCTTAAAACTATTAAAGCTGCATTTAGCAAAACTCATTCTGAAAAAAAAGCAACTACTAACGCCTAAAAAATAATTCTTCAATGTCGAGCCAACTATTTATGTATGTATTTTTCGCATGTTTGTCTTATTCAATCAAAGATTCAGGTAAATGTAGTTGACAGCTGGAAAGTTCATATCTAGTTAGCATCTATGTCAACCATACTGGTAGCATTGAAAGCTTTATTCTTATTAATCTGTTTTGAAGGATAAGTGCAAAACTATTGTAAGTGCCTATCATGTATAGGTACTCAAAATAGTTTTACCCTGCCCCCTCTGTTTGTTGATAAGTAAGGTGAATTCCACACCTCAACCATCCAAGTTCTACCTACCAGCTATAATGGGCATCGATATTTTCCAGACTGGTAGCATTGAATACTATATTCTTGTCAATTTTGTTTTGTGGGGTCAGCCCAAACCTATTGTTACTACCTATAAATATATGACCATTTACAATAGTCTTACCCTGACCCCTTCTTTCATAAATTAGTTTGGTTAATGTTGAATTCTCACCCCCACCCTTCAAGTTCTAAATACCAGCTAAAGTGAGCATCTATATATACCAGACTGGTAAATCTTGTAAATCTATTTTGCGGGGTCAGCTGAAACTATTGCAAGTGCTAATGAATATTTATCCTGTCACTAGCTATAAATATTGCCTGATAAAGGGGGATATGATAAACTTGTTGATATCAGGTCACTTGATCACATGACAGCTTTATCATGTCACTTAGTCACCTGGCCTGCCAGCTCTTCTTTTTGCGGCAATAAGGTCTGAAAACAGTCCTCTTTAACATTTTTTTCTTTTGAATTTGAATGTCTATTTCTGATAAAAAATATTTCACTCGATTCTCATTTGTTTTTAAAATCAAATCACGACCATATTGATGACATAGTACATGACTCATGACGTAATCTATAAAATTGGGACGAAGCTTATCTTGGTGTTTACATTCGACCTTAAAAACTGTCAGGATTTTAAAACATTTATCTGAATGGATTCAATGCAGATTTATTCGACCTAGGATATAGTAGCTTTGCATCTGGTCTCAATCTATGTCCATCCTCTGATTGACAGCAAGGAAGGCATTGAATTGAGATTTGCTTTTAGCTGCATGACAACAAAACTTCAGAGAAAAAAGGATGTTTGAGATTGCGAAAATCACCTGATCCATATCTTCTTAATCATTTAGGTATGTAAGAATTACTCAAGTTTTCTTTTGTTAAATATTTTCTTGCTACAGCATTAGGAATCCTTTGAATTATCGAGTTCTTTGGCCGTAAGCACCCCACTTCTTCCACTCATATGATGAGGATTCACCGAGTATCGGTATTGTAAATCGGGATCGGATTAAAATTTCATAAATAAATAACGAATAGACTTTAAAAAAAGATTGTAACAGGATGAATAGAATAGATGATAGGTGACTTGAGATGGAAAAGTTTATCGGGATCAGCTGCGGAATTTATCCAGTTTGCCTCCGGCTCACCAGATAAATTCCTAGGTCTTACCCGATAAACTTTTCCATCTCAAGTCACCAACCATCTAATCTCTCTATATATATTGGCACTTACAATTGTATTTTAGATGACCTCTCACTGAGTAAATTAGTCTAATTAATGTTGAATTCCCAACCTTTCCCTGCAAGTTCTACCTACCAGCTATAGTGAGTATCTATATCCACCAGACTAGTTGCATTGAACACTTTTTTCTCGTCAATCTGTTTGTAAGTTTGTTTAACAGTATCATTAAACAGTTGGTCCCGATGTCGACCCAAAAGCCTTCTCTGTTTAATTGTCATACCATATGTATATAAACGACGCAAACTTTCCCACTGCATGAAATAATCTTTGGCACTGAAAAAACAGTATCATAGAGCAGTTCTAATTAATAGGTGTACTTGGAGGGTTGTTACAATTGAAAAGGAAGTTCCAAGAAATATGAGCCTGTGTGTGACATTTCAAACAATTTTAAACACGCATGAGCTTCCGACATTGAGCAGTCTCGACAGTTCCACATTACAACAGGAAGATTGGCTGTCTGTCTGAAGACACATCTAGACCTAATCTGTCTTTAAATTGCAAAGGAAAGACTCTGGTCAGATTGTGCAGATGCACAGACTGGCAAGTGTCTTTGCTTGGCACTTGTTTCAAATTGTTGGAAATGTCACACAGAGACTCATATTATATTCAAAAATGCATTATAACTTTATTTGATATACAGATAAATGAAATCTGTACACTTACTCTTCGAGACCTTGCAAAAATTTGGAGACATTCACGTCCTGATTATAAGATTAGCCCTTAAACTGCTAGACTAGCCACCTGTATTTCATAGTGAAAGTTTTAACTGGAAGTAGGGGTATGATTAGATGACTTTTGCAGGATGTTATGTTATAAATGTCCCCCTTTCAAAAAATAACAAAATCACTCATTATCAATGTAAATATGAGGTGTAGTATGAGATTCTTGAAAGAAACTTATCAGAAATTGCAGATTTGCTTAGGTCAGACTCAAGCATTTGATTTTGACCTAAGCCTTGAAATATACCTCATCCTTTCCAAAAACTTCGCTATTCTGAATGATAGGGAGTGAATGTATCAAGCCACATATTATTCTATTTCCTCAAATACGTTTTCAGTTTCCTGCAATTTTCTTTACTCTCTTGCTACTTCTTTCGAAAAACAGCAACCTTGTATTAAATTCTTTGACAAGATCCAGGGAAATAATGAAGGATATCCATTTGCAGTAATTACCTGTTCACCTCATAGCCCTGACATATGGAGGCCCCACACAGGATCTTACTCTCATGTTCTTTGTTCTCAGCTAGGTATTTTGTCACAATATTTCCTCCCATGCTGAAACCCACAGCTAGAATCTTGGTCTCTGGAAAAGCTTCCAACAGCTTTTCTATCATTAATTTGTACTCATCAGTTCCCCCTAAAATACATTGACGATGAAATAGAAATAGAAATATTAGAGAAATACAACATTTGCACGTAAAAACTTAACTAAGAATTTCTAAGTCCAAAAAGGGTTAAAAATCCACTTAATTCTATACCAGAGAATTTAATCTTTATCAAGAGGCTGTTGTTATGATCATTGAAGCATGTGCAAAGTTTGAAAGCAATAGCTTTCATAGAGATATAACTGATGTACAAAATTTACATATAAAAACTTAACCAAGAATTTCTGAGTCTGAAAAAGGTTAAAATTCCACTAAATTCCATATCAGAGTAATAAATCTTTGTCAAGAGGCTGATATCATGGTAACAGAAGCATGTGTAGAGTTTCCATGCAAAAGCCTAGGCAGAAATAGAGCTATAACTGATATACAACATTTGCACGTAAAAACTTAACCAAGATTTCTAAGTCCGAAAAGGGTTAAAATTCCACTAAATTCAATTTTCAGAGTAATGAATCTTTGTCAAGCGGCTGATATTATGGTCACAGAAGCATGTACAAAGTTTCAAAGCAAATGCTTTATTAGAAATAGAGATATTACAGAAATACAACATTTGCACGTAAAAACTTAACCAAGAATTACTAAGTCCGAATAGGGTTAAAACTCCACTCAATTCAATATCAGAGTAATGAATCTTTGTCTAGATGCTCATATTTTGGCCACAGAAGCATGAGTAAAGTTTCAAAGCAATTGCTTTTATAGAAACAGAAATATTACAGATAAACAACATTTGCACATAAAAACTTAACCAAGATTTCTAAGTCCGAAAAGGGTTAAAATTCCACTAAATTCAATTTCGGAGTAATGAATCTTTGTCTAGATGCTGATATTATGGTCACAGAAGCATGTGCAAAGTTTCAAAGCAATAGCTTTAATAGAAACAGAGATTTTAAACACTTGCACGTAAAAACTTAACAAAAGCATTACGCCGATGCTGACGCCCGGGGGACTGGAATAGCCCCCCCTATTCTTCGAACAGTCGAGCTAAAAATGTAATAACCGGAGACTAAAAGCTCCAAGGAGAAGCTATTACATTCCTCATTTCATGATACATCCAATATCAAGTGGTATATCAAGTGGTATATTTATTCCTTTAGAAATGTGCCAAGGTACCATTTTAAATGCAAAATATACACAGCCCTCCAAAAGTTTCTTCACACACACTTCTTTTAAAGATCTTTAGCTTAAGTAATTGAAAACAAAGTTTTATATTATTTTTATTAATAAAATGTATACTTTATATCTTTATTGCAATGTATCAATTAAGAAGCAATACCAGAAATGGCAAAATCATGTAAAATCGACAAAATCAGAATAGTTCACCATTTTGCCAAATTTTCTATCAAGGGGATCAACTTCTGTCAATATTTAGTGTAGCCTCCATTAGCAGGTAAGACAGCCTGAACATGCATCTAGGCATGCTATTTACAAGTCTCTCACAACGTTCCACTGATAATCAGCATTTTCTCCTTTTGTCTCAATATTTTCTGTTATACATTGTTCTAAAATAGTATCTTTATCAACAGTCATTTTGTCGTCTAAAGTAGCGTTCAAATGGGAATAATCGGATTTAAGTAATAAAAACTAATCTATAACTTTGTTTAAAAAGATTTAAGCTGAAAATCTTATAAATGAAATGTGTGTGAAGGATCTTTTGGAGGGCAGTGTATGTTTAATCTTTACCATAAGTGAATATTCTTGATGATGTCAGCGCTTCACTCTTCAATGACCCAAGATGGTTGAGAACTGCCACTCTATAGCCATGGCTCTGTGCATAGGTAGCAAAATGGCTAATGTATATACATTCACTAGTGTTGGCTATGCCAGGACATATGGCTATAGTAAACTTGGCTGAAATGTAAACACATCACAGCTTAAAAAACAGGTATCGTATAGCAAAATGGCTGATGTATATACAATCACTTGTGTTGGCTATACCAGGACATATGGCTATAGTAAACTTGGCTGAAATGTAAACACATCACAGCTTAAAAAACAGGTATCGTATAGCAAAATGGCTGATGTATATACAATCACTTGTGTTGGCTATACCAGGACATATGGCTATGGTAAACTTGGCTGATATGTAAACATATAACAGCTTAAAAAACAGGTATCGTATAGCAAAATGGCTGATGTATATACAATCACTTGTGTTGGCTATACCAGGACATATGGCTATGGTAAACTTGGCTGATATGTAAACATATAACAGCTTAATTAACTTTGACTGATATCTTAAACACCAGCAAAGTAACTAAAATATAAATGTATCACAGCTGTAGTTGATTGTTCAATTGTACATGGTATAACTCCAACTTTTGATATTTTTTATATGTTTTTCCTACTTGTGAGTCATCATTTGATTTTGAAAATATACTTTCTGAAACTTTTCTGATTTAAATAGGAAAATCAGGTTGTATGGACTAAGATCAGACCGCACATATGTGCTGGCTGATGTTTGTCCATACCTCCTGCAAAAGCAGGAATATTCCGGGATCAGTATGACAAGGGTTAATTTGACCTGAATGTTTGCATAAAATCAAGGAAAATCATGGTATAATTATTCCTGCTGTAAACAAAGCTTTGGCAGACATTATAGCCTGACTCTGAGGCCACCTTGTACACATGTTCAGTCTGATCTCAGCCTACACTATCTGCTTTCCATTTAATAATTGTGGGAAAAACTTGAACCAAACCAGTTGAGATGTTCAGATAATTAGTAATTTGTCATAAAAAATACATTCAGCGGGAAAAGGTTTAAACTTAGCATACCTTTATGTCCCTCCTGTTCTGGTCTGAAGATATCATAGCTCATTGTAGCTCCATCTGCCATTAATACATGGAATCTCTCTGACATTGGCTTCTTTGGTTTGGTTCGTCCCATTTTTGCATGGACACAGGTTTGAAAGTGACCACTTTTCCCCCATAATGTTGTCGGTGTATAGCTATAAATGACAAAGAGATTGATTCTGATACCAAAGGAAAACAGTATGAGTTTGTTAAGTACCACAGCTCTGCATGAAAAGTTTTAAGATACATATGAGGGTGGATCAAAAAATACGTGGACTTTTACTATAACTTTGGTATTTCCCGACGGAAATCAATGAAATTTTGAACAAGTCTCAAATCATTTAATGTTGACAAAATATCAAATTTTCAAGAGTCTGCCATGACTCTGACGTAAAAAAACCGACATTTGATATACCTGGGTAGGTGCTACCGGCGCAACCCATTTTGTAACGTTACTTCCTAGTGTTACTACCCGTAATTTTCCCCTCAATTTGGACCAAACATTTCCAAACTTCGCCTAATTACATGTTGACGTTATGAGTTAAGATATTTAAAATTTAAGCATAATCTTTTCCCTTTTTTTCGAATTTAAAGTCAGTAAACTAAGGGCACGCGTCATTTTTTGAACTTCGAACCGACGGCACCGGCGCAGCCAGAGACAATCAGAC
Organism: Fragum whitleyi; assembly: GCA_948146395.1. Lineage (NCBI taxonomy): Eukaryota > Metazoa > Mollusca > Bivalvia > Cardiida > Cardiidae > Fragum > Fragum whitleyi. The sequence continues at coordinate 65,352,013 of OX411544.1, forward strand.
AATAATTAAGTTCTACTGGACCTATGGAAAACCTAATTGAGAGGTTTAAATGATAAAATATGCTAAAAGGTCTTCAAATGTAAGCAGATACCTTCTTTTTAGATGGTTTAAAAGGTTTGTTAAAGGATGGAGAGTGTTTCTGAAGGATGACACTCGGAGAATGGAAAACGTCTCCTTGGCGTTTAATCTGTAATTGTCACAGAACAACATCAGTTCAGAATCGTTTAGACACATTACACATTTAAGTTCATCGTTTGGGATCAGATGGACATGAAAATATTACTTATCTAATGGATAGGCGATGCAGAAATCGTGTTTATTGTTGAGTTGAGTATTTTGAAAAGTGATGACTTTCGAGACAGAACTTATCAATACCGCAGCGTCATATTGACGTCGTTACCGTGCGCCGGTACCAAATGACTACATGTTTTAGAATGGTTGCTACAGGTGACCAACTATTTCGATTTCATTCAAATTTATACGACAAAAAGAAAAATGCCTCAATTTAATAATAATGTTGTTTTCTCTTCAAAGTCTGTGAAATCAAAATTTCTGCAACGCTAGTCTACGTAATTTTTGATTCACCCTCGTATAATTGTCCTTGAAAAAAATGACCTTGACCTTGACTGATGACCTTGAAAGTTCCAACAGAAAGCTCTTGTCACAAACAATACACAATGTGAAATATTAAGTTTTCTATCATTAACCAATTAAAAGTTATTGCCAATGTTGATTTATTCTTTTTTACAAATGGATAAACACAGGGCAAAATTAATATGCCCCTGATCTATCAATGCGTCGGGCATAAAATCCTAAAACCCTATGCTGTAGGGGATGGATGACAATTAATGAATTCACATTGTCATTACTCCTTCTTCTCGGAGCCTGTTGCTTGTAACTTGTCAAGGCTGAGGAATCTCAAACAAGAGGACCATGATGGTCCTAGATCGCTCACCTGAGTCTCTTTGACCCATGGAATGTCACATCAATTAAATAGGCATATGTCATAAAGGAGATAATTTCTACATAAAATCAAGTTTCATGAAGTTTAGGCCGAAATTGTGGCCACTAGAGTTATATCAAGAAAATTATCTTTAAGGGGACCGACCTTGATTCTAGAACAAGAAATCTACCCAAGAGATTTGGCTCAAACTATTATATGTTATTAATCAAAGTGTTACAAGTGTTTCAAGACGATAAAAAATATAGGTCACCGTAATTGGGAAAAAATGAGGGCACTCCAAAAATTTCGTAGATTTAACATGGAGTTGAATGGGAAATAGGTAATTTTGGCATAAAACAGTTTTTTAAGATATATTCTGCCCAACAGATTTTGGTAATTTTCTCATATTTTGTTGCTACAGACTTGCTCTTTTAAAAAAAGAAATAAAAAGTATAGGTCACCGTATCATTTATTGAAAGGGGCGTTCAAAAAGATCCAATTTTTACATAAAAACAAGCACATGTGTTGAATTTCACAATATTTCCTACTTTGAACATAGATATAAAGAAAATATAAGTATTTCTTTTATATTTTTTCTCTGTCTACAATGTAAAGGATAACGTAATTTACCCCCATTACAAAAGGGGTCATCTCAAAAGTATCCAAATTCATTATTTTAGGCAATTACGTGTACTTTCATTGACAATGTCTTTTTTCTTATGATTAGACAGTATGTCTGGCTGTTTCAATTCTAGATTATTTGAATACATAAAAGTTTGCATTGATAAGGTCTTTTATGCCGAAAAATAAAATTTCAAAGACATTTCTTCATAAAATGAATAAAAGGGCCGTCCCAAAAGTGTTCCGTTCTACTACAAAACCAATTTCCAGAAAAAGATATCTGCCCAAGAGATTTTCATCAAACTATGATATGTAATAAATCAAAGTGAGTAAATCAAGACATAAAAACAAATGGGTTACCGTAATTTAGAACGGTTGAGGGCTGTTAAAAAAATTCCTAATTTTAACATGTATAGTGCGGTTTTATTGACTTCAATCTGACCCCTGCTATTTAGATGAATAAAAATCTGATTATTCCTACTCGGCTTTGAACGTGCTTTCATAGGAATGAATAACAAACGATATTGAATGTATTATACATTTTGTTAATTGATAAAATATGTCGGTAATTGTTATTTAAGCATTTTTTCCACAGAGGTCAAATTCGGGTCAAATTAACCAGGCTATAGTTGTATGGAAATTATGACAACTTTGGCATAAAACAGGTTTTAAAGACATATTCAGCCCTAGAGATTTCTGTTATTTTTTCGTATTTTGTTGCTATGGAATTGGTTTTTGAAAATTTGAAATAAGAAATATCGGTCATCATTATATTTTTGGAAAGGGGAGTTCCAAAAGTACTTTTTTTACTTAAAAAAACCGAAGGATATTAGCTCATTTTGAGAATATGTCTTGCTATAAACACGTATATAAAGTGAAGAAAATATTTCCATTTCACTTATTTTGCTTCCACATTCTTTATGATTAATGTACCTTTCCCCCATCACAAAAGGGGTAGACTCAAAAGTAGCTATATCACCATTTATAAGCCTGTGCTAAAATGAAAATGTCAGGGTTTTTTTTTTGTTCTTTTTTTTTTTGTTTAAAAAAACTACACCCTTGCTGTTTCGGTCCTAGATAGCATTATTTTCCAAATATTGTATTGTCAATGATTTTGTTTGCAATAAAATTAAAAACAAAGTTGATGTTTTTTTCGCATTTGATTAAAACGGGGTCGTCCTAAAAGTTTTCAGTTTTACCTAAATCTGCTAATTATCTGTAGACAGTCGGAGATATTTTCAACTTTAAAAAAATCTCTAGCAAAGTACAATGTCATGTATATTGATAATACTGTTTAATTCCACCATGTAAAGAATGATAAAAAATTTAAGTTTTAAAAAGGGGATGTCTCAAAGGTATCAAAACTCATTATATATCAACATCAAGTAAATGGAAATTACTATTTTTTATCTTTTTTTTTTTTTTTTAGTTTATTGACAAAAACTATACAAGTTTATAGTCATATACAAAATATGAATTAATAAATGACAATTTCAATCACGTGTTCTTACAATTATGATTCAATCATTTGAGCATCTCATTTTTTGTTATTAGATATCATAATTTATCATTATTATTATTATAAACTGTGTATGGAGGACAAACCGTTACTATGAGCATCTCGGTTCATATTGAACATCCGTTACCTTAAAAAAGTAAGGGACGTTCGATGTATACCGAATGCGCTATCTTTAACTTATGCATTTTATTAATCCTAAAACTTATAATTCATAGGTGTGAAAACCATCCATCGTGTGCTTGTATTAAGGGACGACTCGCAATTTTTCACTTTTGATTAATATAAATAGAACAGAACAGTTCAGCTCTTATTTATGTAAAAAGAAATATAATCATTTTCTTCTTAGGTAGTAAAACATCATTTATTTATGCAATTTTTGATATAAGACAACCGTATAAAATAAACCAAAAGGGATTGTGTTAAAACATACGAACTATTTAAGTTTCATTGCGTCTTTTAAATGCCTGGTTAAGATACCTACAAAATTGTTTCAATTCATGTTTGGATTTATTATTGATAAAATTGACTAAATTCCACATACTTGGATTTCTTATATAAATAGATTTAATGTAAAGCTGCCTTAAATCCGTGTAAAAAGGACAAACTAGAGCAAAATGATATTCATCCTCTTTTTCCATTAGATTGCAAAATTGACAGAAACGACCATTGCGATCGATTGCTTGTCCCGTGAACCGACCGGTGTCTAGTCTTAAACCATGTACCGAAGTTCTAAACTTAGTCAATCCGATTCTTAATTTCCGATTTATGTTTTCTTCTAAATAGTTTTCCATACCAAAATCTATTTTAATATGTCTATATAAAGTATCAAGAGTTTCTATATCGCTAAACCATTTTGCAAAAATACGTTAATTAGGCGTTGTTTAAAAGTACTCATAAAGCTTTTGGGATTTACCGCTGCAGGATTTTCCCAAACGTATGCGAAACCGTGATCACTAAGTAATTTTTTCACTTTATAGAACCAGCTTTATGTTACCATCGTGTTATCACTCATACCTTCGTGCATGATTGTAGTTATGATGATGTTTTCCGAGTGAATGATTTTGAAAAAATATGTTATAATACGTACATATCGATTTATATATAGAGGGTATCTACCAAGTTCACCATACGCCGCGGCGTTGCAAGTTGATTGTCTGACTCCTAATATTATTTTGCAAAATTTCAAATGAATTTTTTCTAATATATCTGCCCGAGTGAATCCCAAAACTTCGCAGCTATAATACAGAATAGGAGCAACAAATGAATTGAATAGCTGAAGAGCTGTCTGTGGGCTAGTGTTATAACGTTTAAGATTAACTATCAGTACATTCATTGCCTTTTACCCTTTACCATACAGCGTTTGGTTATTTTAAAGTGAATCCTCCGGAAAAGTTGAATGTACAACCGAGGTAATTAAAATCGCTCACAGTTTCTATGCATGTATTTTTATACGACCATTTTTCATATTCGGATAATCGTCCTCGTTTTCTAAAAACGACTATTTTTGTCTTTTCAAAATTGACCTCGAGACCCCAATTATCGCAATAGATGCCTAAATTATCGAGAGATTTTTGGAGGTCAATCGGGCTTTCGGCCAGTATGACCATATCGTCTGCAAATAACAGAATTATTATACACAATTCGTCTATAGTAAGACCACTGTCTGTGTCTGATTGTAAAAATAGTTCTAGATCTTCGACGAAAAGACTAAACATTATCGGTGTAATTATCTCCCCTTGCCTGAGACCTATCGCGATATCAAAGAACTGAGAGTATTCGTTACAATGGCGCACACACGACTTGAGCGATGTATACATTGATCTTACTATTTGTAAAATATTTATCGCATGAAATGCATTTTTCATGCATTTATAAGTATTTTAGTCAAATGATTTAAATAAAATTGTTGCATTGAAACAGTCATTTTTTAACTTATGTGTTTTAAAATCTAAGCAATTCATTGTTATGTCAAAACAGGGTCGTCCAAAAAGTAATCAGTTTTACGGGAAAACTATTGTGTATCTGGGGAGTTTCAAAGTATTTTTTATATAGTACATTGAACTTTGGATCTTTCTTTGAAAAATGAAAATAATCATTTCCTCATTACATCAAAAGATTGGCGTCTTGAAAGTATGCTTATTTTAACATAAAATTAATGCTATTTTGGGGATCTTCAAGTTGCCATTATAGAGAAGGATGTAAAATAAAACGACGTTTCTAAAAAATTTAAACATTGTTTGCAATTTAAAAAACTGGAGATTTTGTTCTTTCTTTTCTTTTCTTATAAATAACAGTAAGAAAGAGATAAAATATAAATAACTCCATGAAATTATGAACGGTCATTCGGCAGAACAAAAGCTTTACCGATCTACCAACAGAAGGAAACCACCATCAAGGCGCAGTTGTAGCGCGTCGGACTAAAAAAATGCTCCAGGTTCGAACCTCGACGGCGGCACACATACTTTCCGACTATTTGTCTTCCACAAATGGACTGATCGTAGACCTATGTGGTGTATCAACAGGAGAATAGAAAAGTATTTAATTGTTGTACTGGTTAATAGTGGCGTTTAACTCTATACACATAAACGGATATGTAAATTAATGAATGGGTGCCTTTGAGGGTTTTGTCTTGGTCACTCTGCACTCAACACATATGGACCGTATGCGTAAGCTGGTGATTTTAATTGAAGTGGTGATCAACGACAATCTATTCGAAACGTTTATATATATATTTATATTGACCTGTCTTATTTTGTAAACAGGTAATCTTAATGTATAAACATAAAAAAAGCATTGTGTAGTTATATACTTCTTTATATACAACACCCCCGTAGAATTTCGGCCAACATAATGGTGAAAAAATGAGACATGGCTATAAATTCAAAAGATCGTTTAGTCAACCGACGAAATAAAAACTAGAAAGCCATGAATGGCTTGTGTCGCTCCACAGGCTTGAATTTCTTGTAATAGCAAATCTAAGTTTTGACTAGATTTTTAGATATTTTGGGTTTTACTGATGTTGAAAAGATTTTCAAAGTCTCCAACATTATAAAATATAGAGAAATGACTACCGCCCATAAAAGACCTATTTTTCATCCAATGACAATAGTTTTTGGCTGCATGATAATGGATCACCCAAGGACCATACTAATGAAGTTTGCTTGATATCCATCAGTTACATTCTAAGAAAATGATTTTCAAAGTTTCCACTATATAACATATAGTGGAAATGACCTCCGCCCATAAAATACAAATTTTTCATCCGATCGCAATAATCTTTGGTAGACTGATAAAGGGTTACACAAGGATCATTCATGTAAAATTTGGTTGATATCTATCAATTAGATTATGAGAAAATGATTTTCAAAGTTTCCACAATATAACATATAGAGAAATGACCTCCGCCCATAAAATACATATTTTTCATCCGATTTCAATAATTTTTTGTAGACTGATAAAGGGTCACCCAAGGATCATTCATGTAAAATTTGGTTGATATCTATCAATTAGATTCTGAGAAAATGATTTTCAAAGTTCCCACTATATAACATATAGAGAAATGACCTCTGCCCATAAAATACATAATTTTCATCCGATTTCAATATTTTTTTGTAGATTGATAAAGGGTCACCCAAGGATCATTCATGTAAAATTTAATTGGTATCCATCAATTAGAACCTGAGAAAAGCCACTTTTTACCATATTTGGAAATTAGCCACGCCCATTAAATCCATGTTTTTCATTGGATCAAAATTTCTTGAACAACTTTGAAAGAGGGTCACCCAAGGATCATTCCTGTGAAGTTTGGTTGAAATCCATCCAGTAGTTTCCGAGAAGAAGATTTTTAAAGAAAAAGTTTACGACCGCACGCACGGACGCACAGACGGACGCACGACGGACACAACGCCATGACAATAGCCCCAGTGGCTTTCAGCCAGTGGAGCTAATGATGAAGCTACGACGTTTTGACTTTAATAGATATAAATCCTAGAAAAATCCCCCTTCGCCCCCCCCCTTCCGAGAAAAAATCTAGATCCGTGTATGATAATTTGAAAGATGCTTGGCCAAGACATTTGTTGTAAACACAAACATCCAAATCATGATATTGATGATAATGTGTAAAATTTAGAGTTTCCATGTAAAGGGAAAATACCCTTTTAGTGTAAACTATGTGAAGTTTAAAACGGTTATCTACACTTAGATCTCATTGTTTCGTCATAGATGTTTAATGACATCATAATTTCTTGGGATCTAAAGTTTTTGTTTATAACATAGGATCAATGTTCTTGCACGAAGGTTGAGGCAAGTTTTGAATGTGTTTCATCTCGTTCCTGAAAAAGTCTACAGTGAATAATAAGGAAGAATAATAATAGGAAGGATTTCAGACTTTGTGGTGTTTCATGCTTAATTTATTGAACTCAAAAGGATTTTCATCTGTTCGTCAATTCTACAAGACTCTGGCATTAGGCGTTAGTCATCGTGTGTACTTGAATGTTGTTGCATAAGATCCAGCATTCATCTACAGATGACTGTAGTCTAAGCCGTTAATCAACTGCTCTGATGTGTGTCTGATCTGTGTCGACGGTAGTGTCCTTTTACAAGGTAAAAAAGTTCTGAGATTTGCTGATTTATTTTATTGTTCATCTGACATTCGGAATGTACTAACGCGGTGGGGATAGTACTAGAAAGCTTGAGCTTAAATCTGCCCTGAACGCCTTTAATCCAAATCATATGATAACATTTATTTACATTCACTACAAACATGCATGTCGAAGACATCTTTGTATGACGTCGCACCAAAGCATTGTCGTAAAATCGAAAATCAAATAATATTTATAATTTTAAACATTTTGATCGGGAAAATGAAATGTTAATTCATAATTAAAACCTTTTTTAAAGATAACTATTTATAAAAACGCATTTTCACATTCGAAATTCTTGCTGCCGTAAATCTCATCGAAGTCGGTCTCCTTAAGACCACTTTTGTTGTGATATGGCATGGATCCTTCCCATTTTCAATAGGGTTCATCCTTGTGACCTGGCAAACATTCTGACAAAGTTTCATGATGATTTGTCCATATTGGTGGCCTCTACTGTGTAAACACTTAAATTGTTGACGACTCGGACATTCAATGATCACAAAAGCTCATTTTGAGCACAATGTCCTCAGGTGACCTAAAAATCATGCACTCACAAAACTAGAACTGTCGCAAAGCGGACTTATACCCCCCACCAGCACTTTGTCTAAATGTTAGTGCTTTAAGTGCAAGATGTGTTTGTAACAAATATTGAGGTCATATACAGCAATTGCATGAAGTTTCATGATTCTAGATCCCTTGGTTCTTGAATTAGAGTCTGGAAACGCAAACTGAACAAAAATTTAATGTGACCTTGACCTTTGACCTATGTCACCCCAAAAATATGTAAATTGCAGGTGCACAACTTCATATGATAGGATTAATAACCCAATTTGGTTACTCCCCTTATGGTAACTGAGTTTTGCAATTTTAAATTTTGACTACTCCCCCCCCCTTCCATAAAAAGTTCAAAATGGCATAACTCTAAAACTAATGACTGGATCAGGATGAAAATTGCAGGTGCACAACTTCATATGATGGGAAACATCCTGATAAAATTTCAGCAAAATTGATCCAAAACTGTGGGAGGAGAAGAGGACACAAAATTAGAAAAAATGTACCCCTCCTTAAAAAGTTCAAAGTGGCATAACTCTCAAACTAATGACCGGATCTGGATGAAAATTGCAGGTGCACAACTTCATATGATAGGAAGCATCCTGATAAAATTTCAGCAAAATTGGTCAAAAACTGTGAGAGGAGAAGAGGACACAAAATTATGTCTACGCACGGACGGACGGACGGACGGACAGACGGACGGACAGACGGACGGACGGACGGACAACCTGATTCCAGTATACCCCCCCATAACTTCGTTGTGGGGGGTATAATTACATTCTCATTTAAAGTTTCAGCAAGATGTGTTTGTGAAACACCAATGCTCCTGCCATTTTTCTGACACAAGTTTGATACAATACAGCATTCTACAGAAAATCTTAATTCAATACTTTACTTAATAAGAAGCCTAAAATATACTAATATTTGACCTTGACAGATGACATTGAAAGGTAATCTTTTGGCTTGTCAAATTTCAAAGAAATTCCCAACTTCAATATTTAGTTGATGATTTCAAAATCTTTGGAGGAGAAAGCATTGTGGGCAGTGAAGAAATTGCTTTAAACAAGCAATTTTTTCATTGACCATGATGAATTGATCATTGATGCATTGATCTTTATGTTAGGGTTTTGAAAAGAGTGATGGTGTAGGAATGGGTTATGAATTAAAATGTGACTATACTTACATAGTTGTCAAAATGGGACATAACTCTAACAGGCTTTGTACAAAAGGTGACATTGGACTTTTAAAGTAGAGTTTAGGCTCTTCTCCCGTTGCTGTCCAATGAAATATTCGAACCACCAGGTACGTCAGCGTAAAAAAAGCAAACAGCCACAGAAAATCCATAATGACTGTCTTCAAAAGTCCTTAGTGACCTATATATTGTATTTCTCTGGTGTTTACTACTAGGCTAACAATCATTTTACTGAAAAGATAAATAACAATACAGTAGCATATTTCACAGTTGACTGTTGTAGAAATACATGTAGTAATTTAAGTTGTTTTTTTTAAAATTGTGTGAGCTAAAGTTTGAGGTGGTAAAAAAAAGTCTGATGTATTTATTTCTAAACATAACCCTATGTTGTGGATACTCATTTAATTCTTCTTTAAAAAGACAATTCATTGGCTAAGCATGAAACAGTTGTAACTGCCTATAACCATATAGGCAGTTACAACTATTTTGTGCTGAGCCATCAAATTGCAATAAGTACAGGACTTGGGGGGTTTGCACCTATTATTTGAATATTTTAATCTGATTAGAGTGCCGCCATAGGATACCATGTTCGGCTGCAGATCCTTGAAGGGAAAATTTCTAATTTAGAGTATAAACATTATTCTTACAAAAATGCATCCAGATTTATAGCTGATGAAAGTAGGGGTCACTTTTGTTATGGAGAATACACATGCTAAGCATCAATAAACATCACATAATAACCAAGTAATGTCTAAAGCTAAAGTATGTTATACAGCCAAGAGCTACATCTTTACCATCACCTAAAGGGTGATGGCAACAATTTGACTTTGTTTTTCATTCTGAAACACCAAAGCTAGAAATAAAAATTCCCCCTTCATTTGCAGGTTGTGATAATAATAATTTGTGATCGATCGATCAAAAATTACCAACCATAGAGTGCATGAAAGCAACGCTACTGGGGATTGATATTGGTACATTTGTATCTTTTTTCTCTTGGAAATTGTCCTACCATCCTTTGAAAATATTTTCCATTTAACTTTCAAATATGAAAACAAATACATTATTTTTTGTATCAGATCTGCAAACCTACATCCACAAATAGAATTTTTTTGCACTTATTTTTAGGCAATTAGAGGGAATGTGTACATCACAACATCCAATAAATTATAAGTGAAAACAAAAACATGTGGTGAATTTTATTATTTCAAAACACCAACTGACTTGTCCTATATCATTTACTTATATTCTCAAAACTTATTCATTATTCACTCATTTCGGGTAATCCTGCGCATCGTCTAAAGCTGCGCAGCTATATGATGTCATGTAAACTAAGAAAATGGCCGCTAATATAAAAGTAGAACAGCCTATTTTTCATACTCAAAATTCGATCGATTCCATCATTTTAATTAAGCAAAAAATTCATGTGTTTTTTTAAAACAAAAAGATTCCCGTTTTTGTCTCAGTGATTCCGTTTTAATTTTAACAGAATACAGACATTAATTTTAGGTTCTTTCCTCGACTGCGCAGGTTTAGTCAACGAAAACTGCATTGATAATAAGCGACCGTGCCTCTGTTCATCACCGGATTATGTAATTCAAGTGACATTTTGTTCTAGATAAAATGTCTTTTACATAGCCAAATGGTCAACAAGTACATTCGTGTATTGATTTTTTTGTACAACCTATATCTTTACACAAATTTTGTACTTGACTTTCTTAAGTGTGCAGGGTTAGCCAACAGTACTGTAATATTTCCCCTTGCAATATTAATGAAACAGGAAGGTAATGACTAAATACGATGATGTTGATTGAGGATCCTAACCCTTACTCTTCATGGCATAATCCTACAGTACACAAAGTTTTGGCGGACAGCAAAGTCAGCATATTGCACGCAAATTGAGATATTGTCTTTGCTGAAATGAACCTGATGCCGAGAATGAATCATTTTTTTTGTGTATGTAGATGTTTTTCTGATCTAAGAAAAAAATATATCAATTCTAAGTATCACATCCACCCCTCTGTTTTTAAATATATCAAATTAATTTGCTCTAGAGATAAGTCCAAACTTTTCAAGATTTCCAGATTTATCTAAGAAGCTTTGTCCCAAAGAAATAATATTCACTGTCAGTGTCATTTGATGATATGAACGATTGTTAATCCTCATTTCTATTTTTTAGCAGTATTGTAACTTTCATTGTACAGCTATAGTTAAGATACATAATAAATTCAAATTTAAAGTTTGAGTAAATTCTCAATAAGTAAAGAAAAGTTTTATAAAAGTGCAAAAGAAGAAATTACATTTTTCACAATTTTTGGCAGATATTAAATTAAATTGATTGAATTTTAAAAAATGTACAATGAAGAATTGACTGAGCCTGGAACAGTCTTTTCTGAAGTCAAATCACAAAGGGTCTTAAGGGCTCACACCAGCTAACTTTGTTTGTTTGTATGGAGTTTGACACTGCTTTCAACAATCTTTCAGTTATATTGCGGGGACTGGAGACCAAACAATGGATTTCTAGCTATACTGTTCCTTTAAAAATGTCCCATTCTTTTTGATACATGATGAAAACTCAATATTTAATTTGTTCTTCACTCATTACTATAGAGAACTAGAAAGCCATGAATGGCTTGAGTCTCTCCACAGGCTTGAGATTCTTGTAAATCAATAAAAGTTTTGATTTAGATATTTTGGATTCTACTGATGTTGAAAATGATTTTCCAAGTTTCAACTATATAACATATAGAGAAATGACTTCCACCCATAAAAGACATATTTTTCATCCAATCACAATATTTTTTTGCTGCATGATAATGGGTCACCTAAAGATCATACAAAAAAAGTTTGATATCCATCAGTAACATTCTGAGAAAATGATTTTAAAAGTTTCTACTATATAACATATTGAGAAATGACCTCCGCCCATAAAATGAATATTTTCATCTGATCACAATAATTTTTGGTAGACTGCTAAGGTGTCACTCAAGGATCATTCCATTGAAATTTGGTTGATATCCATCAGTTACATTCTGAGAAAATGATTTTCAAAGTTTCCACTTTATAACACATAGAGAAATGACCTTCGCCCATAAAATACATATTTTTCATCCGATCACAATAATTTTTAGTAGACTGATAAAGGGTCACTGAAGGATTATTCCAGTGAAATTTAGTTGATACCCATCATTTAGATTCTGAGAAAATGATTTTCAAAGATTCCACCATATGACATATATAGAAAAATGACCTCCGCCTATAAAATACATATTTTTCATCCAATCACAATAATTTTTTGTAGACTGATGAAGGGTCACACAAGGATCATTCATAAAACAATGTTGTCATTAGTGAGGTAACAATAATGTTGTTAGAACTAAGTAACAACAACATTGTTAGAATTGAGGCAACAATAAAGTTGAAAAAAAGTAAAAAAGAAATGTAGACTGTTCATTTCTAACCTTACAAATTACAACATTCATCTCTCTCAGTTTTGTACAGACAACTTGTAATAAAGTTCTTTTGAAAAAGACTTAAATTTAGCATATCATTTTAAAATAATATACATGTTACTTTAGAATGACATATACCTTTCAAAATAGTCCAATTAACTTCAAAGTTCACCTTAATTTACCTTCAAACAGCTTGAAGCAACTAACAAATATTACTACACATTTTATAGTAAAACCAATCTCCATTAAATATCCTAAAATAAAATAAGTCAGACCAATATTATTCCCTTTTATTCATATTTATACAGATTGATCAGGTCTTTTTGTTTCCTACCTCAATGAATTTAAATAATACTTTTTCAAGCATATGGCAAGCAAGTAATAATCTATGAGACAAAAAAAAGATATTTCAAAACAATCAACTGTGAGGCAAGAGTATTTATCTAAGCTCTTAACTTTTTAGTGACACAAATATATGTCAAACTTGTATAAAGCAACCACTACAGGGACCACCAAAAAGCGGTCGTATAAGAAAATGATTGCTTAATACATGTTTTGATTACAGATATTAAAAAGAAACATACTTTTTGATTGATTATGCAAATAATTGCGAGATTCTCAAAATCCTATGTTGTTATAACTCAATAGAATCGTCTCATTGAGACGATTCTGGTGAGTTTTAACAACATTGAATTGATTTTCAGTGATATTTAGAACAACAATACCTTCTTTTTAGGAAAGTCTTATTTAAAGAAAGGGATTTTTAAAGCGGTTGCTTAATAGACGTGGTTGCTGAAGTAAGATTGACTGTACTGTGGTTAAGAAATTTCAAGATCAAATTTGATTGATTGATTGAATGGAGTTTAACGCCGCTTTCAACATTATTTCAGTTATATCGCAGCGGCTGGAGCACCTAACAATGAATTCCTGGTATATCTATCACCAGTACAACCACCACATTCTTTCCTAGCCTCCAGCCGCTATCTCACATAGGTCTACGGTTATCAACCCATTGATGAGAGACAAATAGTCGGAAAGAATGAGTGCCGCCGTCGGGGATCGAACCCGCGAACAAGATCAAATTTACATCTAGCTTTCTTCAGATGACCACAAAGAGCCACATCTTATCAGCCCATAAATTGTTCATACATTCAACTCTATAAATTTAATAGAGGATAATCGTTTGTTTCAGTGTAAGATCGATTTATATTTCATTGAGTGAACAACAAAAGAAATATTTTCACAAGTGGCAGAGCCACGAGTGAAAATATAGCTTTTGTTTTTCACGAAATGAAATATTAATCGATCTTACTCGAAAAACAAACGATTATTCTATTTCTTTAATGCAAAAATAAGACAAAATGTGAAATTTCTAGGACATATTTTAGTAAAGCGTGTCATTTTGCGCAAGATTGCTATGCAACATTCATTGTGACGTCACTTATTTCGCCCCGCATAGATGACGTCAGATAGGATGAAATGCAGAAAAGCAGGGTATAAGTTTTTGATAATTTCACTGCTTTTGCGGTGAGTTTATCAAGTGATAATCTGTCGTTATTTCTCGATAAACCACCGAAAAGCATTAAAGAAAATGACCTAATGCCTGTAGTCTGCTGAAAGATATACACCCTCTTATCCTCATTCCTTCACCCACTTTCTCTCCATCCTTCCCTTCTCCCTAATGATAAAAAAATCTAAGTTCATAGATGAGATTAAAATTCAGAGCACTTCTATCAAATAATCATCATTATTATTTTTCAGGTAAAGATTATTGAAATCCTTCCTAGAAGTCTCATAAATTTTCAAAGATCAAATTAGTTCCCAAATATTTTCCAAATCACTATGACCCCACCCCCCCTGCCCCCAACCCCAGTCATGAATATCAAACTACATGTAATTTACATTTCAACTTTCAGTGGGTATGATCAGTCCCAATGAATGCGAACATCTATTTCAGAATTCAATTCTAATACATCCAACTTATCCTACTTATAAACAAGATAAAAAATTATTTACTTATAAAATGGAAACAAGAGGCCCATCAGGCCCCTGGACATTCTACTGACTCCCTTGAAAAGCCTATGGCATATTAGCCTAAATAGGTCTGTATTAAGATATAATCAAATGACATTTGGAACTATTTATGGAAATAATCATCCTATGGCTCTCTTTTTCCCATGACACTTGGTCTTGGTCTATTTTACAAAGGATCCATCCTTAAATTGGTACAATCATGATGCAATTTTAAACACAACGAAGCTCAGTATCTTTAGAATCTGTCTGCTACTTTATTCAATAATGTCTCTTTAGATACTTTTATCACTAAACTTTACCTTAACCCAAATTTTAATCTGCTGTCAATATAAGCTTAAATGGTGTTTTATTAAACAGAGTTCTATCACTAAAAAAGATAAAACATTTTAGCTGAAGAGTTTCCGGATTTCTCAATAATTTTGTTTACCAGATTATCCATATAAGCTGTCAATATAGGACAAACAATCCTCTGCTTTCTGTTTCTGCAACTGTACAACACAAGGCTTTTTCAGCATGACCCATCAGGAGAGAGGATATTACCTTTTGAGGAGAGTTTTTGCATGCACAACAGGTTTCTCAGGGTGGTTCCATCATACATGTGATCTTTCCATGGGCACTGAAAGGGAGATTTAGACCTTTTCGTAGGGAGATTGGGTCTCAAATAGGGAGATTTTGCGTAACACGTGTTGTGGCTAAAAAAGGGGGTTTTCATAATGCATGTCCGGACAAAAAATTGATGGTAATACCCTCTTTTTTTTTTTACTAAAAAAGGCTATCATTTAAAGTATTTTGATAGAGGAAAGTATTGCAATGCTACAGAATTTGGAATTATATTTTAAAAGAAATAGATGTTACAAACTTGTTTTTTATTTCTATGCAAAGTTCAGGATCCCATAATATAGGTGGGTTTTTTTAAGTAGATAATCAGCAGAAAGTGATATCTTGACAAATTTATAAGATGAAGTCCTTGCAATTAAGGAGAAGGTTGATTAAGTTTTTCTATATTTCTTTGCGTTATCTAGAAACCACAAACACAAGGCATTTTTTCATTGTAGATTTTCTTTCAATTGGTTAGGTAGTAAAGATAAGCTAATACTGCATTTATGCAATAGTATGAAATTCTAGGCCTTGTAATTGGAGACGCTTTTTTTCAACTCTGTTGCCATGGCAACCAGAGTTCATGAAATACACTTTTATGCGAAATATTTTGAAAGGACTTGTCCTAAGGAACATCTCTATGTAGTTTGTGTTTGATTTCGTATGACTGAAAACAACAAAGGGTAATAACTCAAAAAGTGGGTGTGGCAGAGTTATGGATCTTGAACATGACACTTCTCCACAATAAGATCTATAAGTGTACAAAGTTTGAAGTTGCTAGCACACATAGTTTAGAAGATATGTTCCGGACAAAAATGTAAGGTTAAAACAACAAAGGGCAATAACTCAAAAAATGGGCGTGGCAGAGTAACGGTTCTTGAACATGACACTTCTCCTCAATGAGATCTATAAGTGTACAAAGTTTGAAGTTGCTAGCACATATGGTTTAGAAGATATAGCCCGGACAAAAGTGTGACGGACAGACAGATGGACGGACAGACAGACAGATGGAATTTAGAAAACCTATAGTCCCCCAACCGGTAACCGGTGGGGGACTAATAACTTTACATAGGTATTGATAGATAGGCGATGCGTGATAATATGTGATATGTCATCTGTAAGACAAAAATGCCTTTTAAATGTTTTGATGAAACTGGCCCCTGAATCATCATAATTCATTTCGTATACAGTGTGAAGGGTGATAGGTACAGTAGCACCCCTTTTTCGGCAATAGTTGATCTACCCAACGATGATAAACGATGACACTTCCAGACAGATAAACAACAATATACCCGATATTGGATTTCTCACTCGCCATTTGACCCTTCAGACCGGCGAATTTTTGCATTTTTGGCTCCCAAATTTTTGTCAGACTCGAATTTCCTCAGGTCGGGCGAAATGGTCTCCCGATCGGGAGAGCGGGAGGAAGGTTTAAATATCAGGAGAATATGCCCAGATTTGGAGATATCACATGTCTGGGTTCCATTTGATAAAAGTTTAAACAAAGAAAGAGTTTTTTAGTTGTTCTGTGTTCCTCTGCTCTTTTGTAAATCCTCTGTTGTTTTTCACTGTGTGTCTTTCTATGACATTGCTTGTGTTATAGTCAGTGAATTGTTGTGAATTGATGCTTCTCTTTTGTTGTTGAAGGTTGATGTATAAAGAAATTCTTCATTTGATATTATTGCATATTATTTCAGATGAAATTTTCGCACAACTGTGATAAAGCTCATAATAATCAGGAATTTAAGATTTATTTAGTATAATTTGGCAATACTGAATAATTTGGTAATTCTATGTAGTATGTACAGCAGTTGAACACTGTTCAATTACAACCCTCCACCAATGGCATATACATTCCTCATTCATATACTTCTACAAAATAAAGAATAGCCTAGTATACATCAACCACAGCCACCTAACCTCACTTTTAACCTAAATTACCTTATCCCACAGTCCCGCACCCGATATCATTGCAACTCATTTTTTCCCAGAACAATCTGCCTGTGGAACTTCCTACCATTTGAAGTAAAGTCTAGTCCAAACCTTGACATATATTCTCCTCAAGGTTGGACTCAGCAACCTATATGTAGTATTTTCAGTCCTGTTTTTGTCCTTTTATCATTGCCCACTAATCTTTTTAGCGCAAATCCATTACTAACAATGACCCGGTGGTAGGTGATCCCTCCCATTTAAAATAGTGTCCTGTCAACTCGGCCTGTTAAAAACTCGGCCCGCGTAAAATTCGGCCTGTGTATAACTTGGCCTGTATATAACTTATAGTGTTTAGCCTAGTAAACGGATATATAAGCACACTTATCAGATAGTTAATCAATGTGTGAAATGTACTTAAAGGAGGTGCGAATTCACAAATGATGACTAAAATCTAGGATCTTCATATTTAATACCCATATAACTTGTCATCTTCTTTTGTGCTTAGAAAAAAATAATTTGAAAAATAAATTTAAATAAAAGGTGAATTATGTATTTAATTATATCTTTTTATCTTATATTTACACAAATGCCAAATAATAGTAAAATAAGATTATTATTATTAAAAACCCTATTAAAGTTAGTATTTATTAATTAATATTTATCAATTATCAAAAAAGCACATAAGGTATCCAAAATATTTACATTGCATCGTCATACATAATACAAAAACAGGCCGAGTTGACGGGCCGAGTTATTCAGAGGCCGAGTTGACTGTGAACCATTTATAATCAGCATTGATAGCCGGGTGGATGGAAATACCGAAAAGGACCGAAAAGGACCGTAAAGGACCGAAAAGGACCGTAAAGGACCGAAAAGGACCGGAAAGGACAGAAAAGGACATTGGAAATACCGGAAAGGACCGGAAAGGACATTGAAAACGACTGGAAAGGACCGGAAAGGACCTTGGAAATACCGGAAAGGGCTTTTTAAACACTGTTAACAGCTCTAGTCTTACCGTACAGGACCGAAAAGGACCGGAAAGGACATTGGAAATACCAAAAAGGACCGAAAAGGACCGAAAAGGACATTGGAAATACCGGAAAGGACATTGAAAACGACTGGAAAGGACCGGAAAGGACCTTGGAAATACCGGAAAGGGCTTTTTAAACACTGTTAACAGCTCTAGTCTTACCGTACAGGACCGAAAAGGACCGGAAAGGACATTGGAAATACCGAAAAGGACCGAAAAGGACCGAAAAGGACCGAAAAGGACATTGGAAATACCGGAAAGGACATTGAAAACGACTGGAAAGGACCGGAAAGGACCTTGGAAATACCGGAAAGGGCTTTTTAAACACTGTTAACAGCTCTAGTCTTACCGTACAGGACCGGAAAGGACCGGAAAGGACATTGGAAATACCGAAAAGGACCGAAAAGGACCGTAAAGGACCCAAAAGGACCGAAAAGGACCGAAAAGGACATTGGAAATACCGGAAAGGACCGGAAAGGACATTGAAAACGACTGGAAAGGACCGGAAAGGACCTTGGAAATACCGGAGAGGGCTTTCCAGTCCTTTTCGGTCCTTTACGGTCCTTTTCGGTCCTTTACGGTCCTTTTCGGTATTTCCAATGTCCTTTTCGGTCCTTTCCGGTATTTCCAATGTCCTTTCCGGTCCTTTTTGGTCCTGTACGGTAAGACTAGAGCTGTTAACAGTGTTTAAAAAGCCCTTTCCGGTATTTCCAAGGTCCTTTCCGGTCCTTTCCAGTCGTTTTCAATGTCCTTTCCGGTCCTTTCCGGTATTTCCAATGTCCTTTTCGGTCCTTTTCGCTCCTTTCCGGTCCTTTTCGGTCCTTTTCGGTATTTCCATCCACCCTTGATAGCCTGGGAGTACAAAGAAGAAGTAGAAGAATCTGACCCAATTTATCACAAAGTCAGAACAATATTAGATCTCGCGGCGCCGATCTCGCACAAAATTATGGTCAATAAAGACATATTTACTCCACTAATAAGACTTTTTCAATTTAATTTAATCACAAAAAATATACAGGGGTGCAACCATTGAATTGGGGTAAAGCACAGAGGGGTAACTTTCTATAACGATTGATATTCTGTTAAACCAAGCTCGCCAATAAGCAGATAATAAGATTTGTAAACATTTAACAATCTATTCTAAAGGATAAAATCATTTGCATACTTCAAATTTACCTTAATACTCTAGTTAGAGGTTTGACATTTGAACATCACGTTCTTTTCATTCATCCTGCACAATATCATCTAAGGGAGATCACTTCTGTTTCTTCTTTAAATCAAAGCACCAAGAGTATTGGGGATTCGCTAGACACCCAGGCGATAGTGCAAGGCGGGATATAATTTACCAAAAGTTTGCAACGTTTTGTCATCATGAACGCAGGGCATTAAGTAGTCCTTTCTCTAGTAAGCCGTGATGGCGACTTACTACATTAGCTTATCAGAGAACACGATATTTCTATTTCAGATTTAAAAAAAAAAAAAAAAAAAAAAAAAAAAAAAAAAACCCTGAATTCTTAGTTAGAATTTAGAAGTTAGTCTTAACTCTATAATCTAATAATAATTTACATAACCCTTTTCCTCCGAAATCTTGGTCTCTCCCCCTTTTTACGGGTTTATGGTCAAAAAGGCCCAATAAAAAGGCCCACTGTACAAAAAGGCCCAGTGACAAAAAGGCCCGGGTAAAAAAGGCCCAGTCCAAAAAGGCCCACTATGAAAAATGACCAAAAAGGGCCACTGTCAGAATTGAATAAAAGACGGTTATTCCGGTTAAAATGTGATGTTATTGAGAGTCAACTTTTGGTTATCAGTGCTTGATATGAAACAGAAAAGCAAACGAAAGAGCCTGTGAGATATTCTTTTGATAAATTACAATGTATATATTACATGTCTTATGCTTCGTAGCATCATTCCTAATCCACACACTTGTTAAACTTCATTTCACTCATGAATGGATGATAATACATGTACCTGGCAAACAGTCTCGGATTTATATGAAACCGTTAAGTTAATTATTGACATTTGTAAAATTATTTCTATCCATTTCGTGTTCAAAGTGAAACCAAAAGGATAACCAATAGGATGTTTTTATATTCAAAATGATTAAAAAATAAGTTGTAATAATTATCAACATATACATAAATCTAACAGGTATTTGAAGCAATGAAGATCAGTATTTGTGGGCATATTTGTCACTTTTAAGAGTGGGCCTGTATGGACTGGGCCTTTTTGGTTAACTCTTATAGTGGGCCTTTTTGACCCGGGCCTTTCTGACCCGGGCCTTTCTGTCACTGGGCCTTTTTGATCCGACACCCTTTTTACGCAATGTTGAATACTCGACGTTCATTGGCATGCTGCGTCCGTTACTCGAGACCGCTGTCACGGTGAACTGATGAAATCATGAGTTTCAGTAAATGGCCAGACCATTTTACTCCTTTTTGTAAAATCGCATATTAATTCCGCTGAATTGACTGTTTAAAAATCTCCCAGGGCCGAAGTTAGCTTAATAACTTTCAAATTAAAGCATGCAGCCTTAATCTCAGAACTTTTTAGCCTTTCAATGGACCCTAGCCGAGTCATCGATTCTGGGCGATTCATGGAGTTGTTTTCGTATCCTAATAAAGTTAAAAGTAAACTTGTGTAAAGCGACCACTATGGGGACCACCAAAAAGCGTTCGCTTACCTGAATGGTCGCTTAATGCAAAATTTCATTAAAAACGATACAGGTTATTTTGATCATCGGCGCGCCATGTGTAGATTGTCGAATATCTTTTACTTAATAATTTGCCGGTTTTCGAAAACACTAGACTCGCCTGGCTGAGACGATTCTAATAAACATCATAAGTTTCAATAAAATACAATTTTCCGTTTAAAAAAATCCACCTTTTCAAAGATTTTGCATACAGTGACGGAAATTTTTATGATGGTGGCTTGATAAAAAGGATCGATGAATAAAGGTGGTCGCTCGGGCAATACCGACTGTATACATGTATAATAGGGGTCCCAATGGACGGATTTCTTGGAATTCTTTTACTCAATTACATTATATTATCTTGAGCAGATGTAGGCCTATCTTTTTCCGACCTCCTGTGACTGAGTCCAAAACTGCAGAGACGGACAAGAATTTCCTATCATAAATTAACATGTAGATGTTCTGAACTTGCCCAGTTGATTGTTTAATAATACGATCAGGACCCAATATTAATCCATATAAAACTTTTCTCATGCTCAACTGAAAGACAGGCGGACGGACGGACAACCGGTGCCATAACATAATGCCCACTTTCGGGCATATAAAAATGTACCTAAAGTCATCTAGCTTTATAATAAAGATTGCTCTTTTCTACACAGATTTTAGTTTCAAGCTGTTATGCCTTTAGAGCTATAATTATTCTATCAAGTTAAGTATGCCTTTGCCACAGATATTTCCAAGTCTAAATTTTCAAGGCTTCTGACTCATTTGGTCAAATGGCACCATCTCTCTTCTACGGTAACATGAGTAAGCTAAATCCTTGAAAGTGTACAATAATTCTGCGTGTGATATTTCCAACAATTTAAAATGTGTGCAACTTTAAGACCTATCATCAGCCCATGCATCTACACAGTCTGATCAGAACCTTCCTTAATAAATAGCATCTTATACTCATATTGTCCTGTTCACATAGGAAGACTATTTCGATGTCGCAGTTGCTCAATATTTGTCCAACACGCACACATGAACTTGTTGGAAATGCCAATTACTCGCCCCAATTTTAGAGTCGGAGTGGTAGGCTTAGTTCTGTGTTCAAATCCTATACGACATGATGACAAAACTCATAAACATTCGCACAGTTCTCTTGTTGTTTTGATATACCAAAAGAAAACAACATGGGGAAAAGAGAAGTGAGCTTGTGCGCAAATAAATATGGTTAGAAAGAAAGAACGAAAGAAATCAATCAGTCAATCAATTATTCACATATAGCCTAATAGCATTTTTAAAAATGAAATGACACAAACAGCTCGTATTGGCAACTGAGGAAAGAAACACGCCATTTACCAAGAAAATTTGGTTGCCCGACAAATGTCTTTGGAATCAGTCTCCGACAAAGCGGCAAGAACTACTCAAAAGCCTGCCTTTACACACAAGCATCCAATCAGAGATCACATCACCAACCACTGCCTAGATTTGAGTAAGTTTAGGTTCGACATACCTTTAGGAAGGGGTGTGGAAATACGAGTTTTCTCCACTTGTCCCTGGACAAGTAAAAGTGGATTTTCTACTCGTCCAGGATCAAAATGAGCTTGTCCGCTAAAGAGTAAATAGAAAAAAATGAAAAAAAAAAAAACAAAAAAAAAAAAAAACATTGCCTTTTGATGAAGAAAATGCTGGAATCCAGCATTTTTTCATTAAAAACAATGTTTTCCACCCTATGATATGAACATTAGGATGATTTCTCTCTTAATTCTTTTAAGTAACATTCCAAGATTTGCCCTGGTATTTACTTGTCCTTGGACAAGTGGCTTAGAAAAATTTACTTGTCCTCAATTACATAAGCCCGAGTCGGACAAGTCGGGCATGGGAATTCCACACCCCTGCCGTTTAGGGTTCTAATTATGAAGCTTGACATAGACCAACGTATCGCCGTTATCTCAACTGTTGCTATCATACGTGTTTTACATCAATTTAGAAAATAATAATTCATTGAAAGTTAAAAAAAGCCCTTTCACCAAAATATATTTGTACAAAAAGATATTCTTGTGCGGCGTTTCTTTTCGGATTAAGTATATATTCAAATTGTCACACAAATTCATTTTTTAGTAAATAGGTCTCGAATCTTAACGTTTTAGTATACCCTGCGTCTCTGATGAGAACGCTTGTGAAACGTTTGAAAATTGTACCCCGGTTTGCACGTGTACAAAGTCTAAACGTTAGCAAACGTTTTCACTGCCTGAACACAGGGTTGGCGGAATACTGAAATATACCGTTTGTGAAAGCCTATTCTGTGATAAGGATAACGAAGGAAAAAACGAGCGTCCTCTGGTAGGGCCCACACTACTTTACTCGACCTATCTATTCACCGGCGTGTTCCAAACTTGGGACGCTCAATTTAGTGCCCTTAAGGTATTGGACCCGTAATAGTTCCACAACGTTTCGGAAGTAATGAACTATAACAGCGTTAACTGAGGTTTCTCTTATGATCTTCATTAGCCGGGAAACCTCCGACGGTCAACATTGTGAAAGATCATGAGTTACAAAATGTTGCGGAACTATCACGGGTCCACTACCTTAACTTAAACGCAAGGTTGATTTACAATGACGGAAGTCTCTAAAATTTCATTCGTCAAGGCCGAGCCCGGCTCGGGATCAATCGGTAACGCTTTGTGCGTCTCGGCAAACTTCCATCTGACGTTGAACAAATGCAAATGTGATACGAGTTAACCCTTTGCTGTTTAATCCCTGCTTTTTACGTGCCTGTGATTTTATTATTGAGAAAACATTGTGAAAAAAGAAGAAATTGCTTCTGACAAGCGATTTCTTCTTTTTCCACACTTTTGTCTACCCTACTGAATGGTTATTTTTCAAATTAAACCCACTTTAAATTTTCGTCTGCAAAACCTTTTAATTTGGACAGGTCTAAAATTTTGTAAAACAGGAAAGAGTCAATTGTCTTCCTGCACCAGTGGGCGAGTGATTAGTAATACACCGAATAAGTGGGATTGAGCATTTGGTGGCTTGGATTGAAATCTTGTGTTTGTATTAGAATGAGGAACGACAGGTAACCATGCGTAGCTGTACCAGCCGACGCGATATAACTGCAATAATGTTGAAAATGACGCTAACCCTATTTACAAACAGAATAGAACAGAACAGATTTTTTTTGCGTGTATATGGTACATAGTCACAATACATGCAGTTTTACAGTATTAACACCACGTGTATTTACAAACAAGTGCAAAAAAAGAGGGAAATTAACAACAATAAACAAGGCAATATTAGTGTGGAAATCTCAGCTTTATTAGTAGTCAATTTTGAAATATAATTAATAGAATTTTAAATTAATTTCAAATGAGATAATTGAATATTTGTTGAGGATAACCTTTAAGTGATTTAGTTTTGTAGGGTGTTTAGTAGCGTTTTTCTCTTCATTAAAGATTCTTTGATATACATGCATATTAATAATTTATATTTTATTTGTTTTATTCTGTTTTATTACAAAACAAACAAACAATTTCGGTCAGCGTTGTAAGACAAGTTCCCTTTTTCTGATACCCTACCTGTGTATTTCACTAACAATAGAAGTCGATAACCCTTAACCGGTCTGGCCAATACCTGGCCGCAATACCAAACCCACCCTGCGTCCAGGATGACAGAAAGGTGCGAATTGTTTGCAATTTATTCCCCGCTTTTCACGCAAGTCCCCACCATTGCGGAGAACAATTCGCAAACAGTTTGCACCGTTTTGTCATCCTGAACGCAGAACAGGAAACCGCAGAGCACCTACATTGAGGATACAGCAATCGGAGAGCCAACGAGTGTCTAATGCATTAACTTGAGGAACATATCGATGGCTCAGCGTAAAACAGTTGTTGCATGAGCCAACTTTGTGTTGTTTTTTTTTTTTTTTTGTTTTTTTTTTTAAAAAAATGTGTGATTTATGAGAAAGTCCTAATTCATCTATTAACGCATAACGGGTACTAGATTCAGAGCTTGTGCTTGTGTTTGAAATTGAGGAGTCATTGACTCCATGCCTGTTAAATTCTGGGGCCGGTCAAAACTGATTTAAGGGGGTTAAAACATTATGAGTAGAATTTTGCAGGTTTAATTGACATTTGTCCCTTTATTGATGAAATGAGCTATCAATTTAGTATGTAAGCTATATTATTGAAACTTTGAGCGACTGAACTGAATTTTTCTCTAAGGGGGTCAATTTGATAGATCGGAAGATATTTTCCGATTTTTTTAAGGCTCAAAACGTTGGTTTTAGGTTCAAACACGAGCCCAGTAGTTTATTGGACGCTGATTTCTAAGACCTTTGATCTGTTATAATACGGTTAATATGTGTGTGTTTGCGGGGGGGGGGGGGGGGGGGCACCGACCAGCAGGAATACTGATTCATGATTTACCCATGTAGAGATTCTCAAATTATTAGGTTACCGAAATTTCGATATAAATATCTTAGTTTTTGCTTTTCGAATCCCCAACTATTGATTTAAAAGTAAATGAAGTATTTGTTCAGAAAATGGGAAGAAAAAATGAGAAATTTCCGTATACAATTTTTTTGTCAAAGATTTTCTTTCTCCCCAATTTTTTTCCAGGGATCTCTTACAAGATAAGTGAGTGGCACAAAATTTAAGCGACTACGACTTAGTTTTTATAAAACTCAGAGATCGATCCATCACAAACGCGATCCGTCAGTTCAAATTGAATTTAGGAGTAAAGTGTCCGATATAACACGGTGTGGTTATTTATAGACCAGACACATGTCATAGTATATTATATGTCTGAAACTGACATTTAGATGTAGTTTGAAATGTGAATATCATAAAACAATACAGTGTGTAATTTGAAAACTACGGGCGTATGTGGATTCATTAATTATTGATGCCTCAATGTGCCGCTTGATTCATTTATGACGGGTTGTAATTGCCTTGCTTTTCTCAAGGATAAAAGTCGGTGACGATTTCAAATAATGCATTGTAGGACCGGAGAACTCGTAGGTACATATTATTTCAAGATGAGCATTTTGGAACTGTGGAGGAAGTGATTTCATAGACGAAGAGAATGAAGTTCTTGGATTGAACTAGAAGTGCGGTCGGATTTGAGCGTACAACGTCAACACGGGCCATCCACTGTCATTCAAATTCGAGCGATAACTATTGACACAAAAAACGATGTCTCGAGTCAAGATCTATGATTTTTAGTTTAATTCTGCTCGTGTTACATGTATTAGTAAGTGATGAGATGGTGTGGTTAGGCCTACTATAAAGACGTTCATAGATGTGTAACCTGAGTCTGTGCTTAAGCATTTAATTGTTTTATAATACACTAGTTTTGGGTTAATCAGCATATTTAGTTGCGTTGCTCAGGTATTCAACTTGAGCTCTAATATGCATGTTGGAATTGTCTAAAAACCAAACCATATCTTGAACCAAATCGGTCAATATATAACTTAGAGCAGTTCGTTGCTTTATTGATTATCTGTCATTTCAGTCTCAAACAATTTAGTTCCTTAATAGATTTTGATAATTACTAAATCCGGCATAAAACTGTTGAAAGTCATGAGGTTACTACACGTCAGGAACATTAGGTCAGCAATCGTTGTAGTTTTATTGATAACTTGCATTATTGTGATGTTTGTGAACTACAAAACTGCAGATGAATTGGGAAAGTTCGAAGGAAAAGATGACTTCTTTATAATCCACGGAAATGGTCACAATGTGAAAGGTGGACGAGTTACCAGGGTGTATAAAACTGACGACGATTACTATATCGACAGCTTTGATTCGCTTCTTATTACGGAAAGAAGAAGAAATATGATTGGTGGAAAGATTTGTCACGAGAAACAGAATTTTGTGTTCATTAAAACCATGAAATGTGCCACAGAAACTGTTGCGTCAATTCTCCGACGGTTTGGTTATCTCCGACATTTAAATTTCGTATTGCCGAGAAAGAAGAACATTTACCTCGGCTGGCCATTTATAATGGAGAAAAGGGATTACCGTCCGTCAACTAAACCCTTTAATATCATCGTGGAACATTCTATATACAACAAAACTGTGATGTCTAAAATAATGCCAAAGAATACTTCATATATCACAATCATACGAGAGCCATATAGTCACTTCAAGTCAGCCTTTCAGTATTTCAATGTTGCAAACATTTCTAAGGTAAACGGAACTGACCGTCTATCAGAATACATTATGAATATAGAGAAATACGAACGGTTTTACAGAAGTCCTGAAGGTTCAAAGCTACGATTTTGCATACCGGATGGGTTTTCTGTTACAAAAAATCTACTCTCTCATTGCCTCGGAATGCCACTCGGATTTCCTGCTCACAGACAAAACATTACAAATGATCTCAAAGCGATACACAAATATCTAAAACATTTAGACAACGAGTTCACACTAGTAATGATAATGGAATATTTCCACGAGTCTTTAGTGTTATTAAAACGATTAATGTGCTGGTCACTACAAGACATAGTGTACCATACATCAAACGTGGGCAACTACAGCTTTAAACACCAACCTCCGAAACCAAGCCACCTTAAAGTACACCACACGTGGAGTAGCGTAGACTATATTTTATACGATTATTTCAATCGCACTTTTTGGCGAAAGATCGGTGAACAGGGTAACAGTTTCCACAGGGAGTTGACGGTCTACAATTCTATCCAGAGTCAAGTGTCGGACTACTGCGAGTTCGTGCATGATCAGGAGGAAGAGCTTAAAGTTCCAGCGTCAGAATTTAATGATGAGTTTATCGTTACACAGGATTATTGTTTGTTAATGGGCATGGAGTTGCTCACGTTTATAAAACGCAGATTCGATAATGAAGAGTCGTGGACGGACCCTGTCAAAGTTCAAGTTGGTACGAGAAGGGGCTGTTGAATTGTTAGCTCACCTGAGCACGAAGTGCTCAAGGTGAGCTTTTAGGGTTACTTGATGTCCGTCGTCCGTTGTCCGTTGTGCGTCGTCCGTCGTCAACATTTACCTTGTGGACACTCTAGAGGCCAGATTTTTTGCCCAATCAACCTGAAAATCGGTCAGAATGATTATCTTGATGAAATCTTGGACAAATTCGAAATTGGGTCAAGTGGGTTCAAAAACTAGGTCATGGGGTCAAATCTTAGAAAAACCTTGTGGACATCCTAGAGGCCATATTTGTAGCCCTATCAACCTGAAAATTGGTCAGAATGATTATCTTGATGAAATCTTGGACAAGTTTGAAATTGGGTCAAGTGGGGTCAAAAACTAGGTCACAGGGTCCAATATTAGAAAAAACCTTGTGGACACTCTAGAGGCTATATTTTTGGCCCAATCAACCTGAAAATTTGTCAGAATGATAACCTTGATGAACTCTCGGACAAGTTCGAAATGGGATCAAGTGGGGTCAAAAACTAGGTCACGGGGTCAAATCTTAGAAAAACCTTGTGGACTCTTTAGAGGCCACATTTTATGCCCAATCAACCTGAAAATTGGTCAGAATGATAAGCTTGATAAAATCTTGGACAAG
Organism: Fragum whitleyi; assembly: GCA_948146395.1. Taxonomy (NCBI): domain Eukaryota; kingdom Metazoa; phylum Mollusca; class Bivalvia; order Cardiida; family Cardiidae; genus Fragum; species Fragum whitleyi. Next base: position 65,380,738 of record OX411544.1, read on the forward strand.
TTCGAAATTGGGTCAAGTGGGGTCAAAAACTAGGTCACATGGTCAAATCTTAGAAAAACCTTGTGGACACTCTAGAGGCCATATTTGTAGCCCAACCAACCTAAAAATTGGTCAGAATGATTATCTTGATGAAATCTCAGACAAGTTTGAAATTGGCTCATTGGGGTAAAAAACTAGGTCACGGGGTCAAATCTTAGGAAAACCTTGTGGACACTCTAGAGGCCATATTTTTAGCCCTATCAACCTGAAAATTGGTCAGAATGATTATCTTGATGAAATCTCAGACAAGTTTGAAATTGGGTCAAGTGGTGTCAAAAACTAGGTCACAGGACAAATCTAAGAAAAACCTTGTGGACTCTCTAGAGGCCATATTTTTTAGCCCAATCAACCTGAAAATTTGTCAGAATGATTATCTTGGTGAAATCTCGGACAAGTTTAAAATTTGGTCAAGTGGCGTCAAAAACTAGGTCATTGGGTCAAATCTTAGAAAAACCGTGGGGACACTCTAAAGGCCATATTATTAACCCAATTAACCTGAAAATTTGTCAGAATGATTATCTTGATGAAATCTCAGACAAGTTTGAAGTTGGGTCAAGTGGGGTCAAAAACTAAGTCACATCTTAGAAAAACCTTGTGGACACTCTAGAGGCCATATTTTTAGCCTACTCAACCTGACAATTGGTGAGAATGTTTATCTTGATGAAATCTCGGACAAGTTCGAAATTGGGTCTAGTGAGGTCAAAAACTTGGTCACAGGGTCAAAACTTAGAAAAAACTTTTTTAGATTGTTAATTCAGGTGAGCGATTTAGGGCCACTATGGCCCTCTTGTTTTTGAGAAACTAATCTTGTATAGGCTCATGTGACTTAAGGTTGTGGACCCGTAATAGTTACACAACGTTTCGGAAGTAATGAACATCGACAGCGTTAACCGAGGTTTCCTAATGATTCCATCAGGAAACCTTGGTCAAAATTGTGATAGATCACGAAATCCGAAATGATGCGATACTGTTACGAGTCCGCTACCCCAAACTCATTGCTAGAGTTCACGATTTTAGAAGGTTTCAAATTCATGTTGAAAAAAGGTTACTGACTCCCTCCAAAGGATGCATTTTTTTTTAAAATAATTAAAAAGGGCTACGTGGCACAGGCACACTAAATAGAAAACAATGTAAGAAATTGAAAAATGCTAAAACGTGGAATAAATCATGTCTTTTTTACAAGATAATTTTCTTGAAAGTTCATTTCTTTAGCAAAATTTATGGTTTTCTCAGTTTTGATTTGACAAAGTATAACTAGAGGCGTTTGAGCGCCTGATTCGCTCCACAGGCCTGAATATCCAAATAATGACTATTAGAGGATGATAAAGCTGTTTAAATGAGAATTGAAGTGAATGAATGAGTGAATGTTTATTTCAAGTAAATAAGGGTCATATGCTGAAATATTTCTGCATAAAAAACTCTTGATCAGTGAATAACAAAATTGACCTCTACCTGTTACACAAATATTTTCCATTTAATCACAATAATTTTGTACAGTCTGATAATGGGTCACCCAAGGATCATTCTAGTGATATTTTGTTAAAATCCAAATATAAGAATTTCAAAACTAACAGAATGTTACTGCACAATATACTGGTGTTGGTCTGCAAAATTATGATTGTAGATCTTTCCACTTTTAATTAAACACTACTAAAAGATTTTACTTCACAATTCTTTGTCATCAAAACAAAATTCTAACTAATGATAGTAAGAAGTAGAATATTCAATCCAATATATTTATTTTATTCTGCCCAATGCCTTAGAGTGCAGTAAACTCAACTCTTTCTACCCCACTCTGAATGTCAGGAGGTCAGAACATCATTTTACACTCTGTGCAGATTCACCCTTCGTTCAACTAAACTCACCAATTCTGAGTGGGTATTCTCAGGCTACTTATTTCAACTAATGTTTCTATACATTTGAATTTCAACAAAGGTTTTGTTCCTTCTAATCTATAATCATTACACCTATTAAATTCAACAAGTCTAGAAAAAATCATCATTGAGAAGATACCAAAAGGGTGATCAAATATTCACTTTATATGTTATAATACCCTCTACCAATAAAAAAAATATGCTGTTCATCTAATCAAATATTTTTTGCAGGCTGATACAACTTCACAGAAATAAAATTTCCATGATATCTAATCCATCTGTTTAACCTTTCAGGATAGTTTGTTTTACCCTATATATAAAGAAATGACCTCTGCCCATAAAATACATATTTTTGGTCTGATCACAATATTTTTGAATAGACTGATAAAGGATCACTAAAGAATCATTCTAGGAAAATTTGGTTGATATCTATCAATTAGGTTCTGAGAAAATGATTTTCAAAGTTTACACTATATAACATATAGGGAAATGACCTCCGCACATAAAATATATATTTTTTATCCGATCACAATAATTTTTGCTATACTGATAAAGGGTCACTCAAGTAACATTCAAGTATAATTTGGTTGATATCTATCAATTAGGTTCTGAGAAAATGATTTTCAAAGTTTTCACTATATAACATATAGAGAAATGACCTCCGCACATAAATTACACATTTTTCATCCGATCACAATAATTTTTGCTATACTGATAAAGGGTCACTCAAGTATCATTCATGTAAAATTTGGTTGATATCTATCGATTAGATTCTGAGAAAATGATTTTCAAAGTGTTCACTATATAACATATAGAGAAATGACCTCCGCCCATAAAATACATATTTTTCATCTGATCACAATGGTTTTTTGTAGGCTGATAGAGGGCCCCTCAAGGATAATTCATGTGAAGTTTGGTAAATATCCATCAATTAGTTTCTGAGAAAAGCCACCTATTACCATATATGGAAATTAGCCACGCCCACTACAGCCATAATTTTCAAGCGTTTAAAAATCTTTGAAGGAATCTGATAGAGGGTCACCCAAGGAACATTCCTGTAAAATTTGATTAGAATCAATCCAGTACTTTATGAGGAGAAGATTTTTAAAGTAAAAGTTTACGGACGGACGGACGCACGCACGCACGGACGCCGGACACCTCGCCATGACAATAGCCCGCTGGCCTTTCGGCCAGTGGAGCTAAAAATTGAAATTCTGTTTTGAACCCTCAAACTCGTTTTTAAAAAATTCTCTGACGGAAAGCACCCCCCCCCCCCCCCCCCCCCAAATTTATTCTGCCCAAGAATTGAGGAGGGGAATCGTCCTCTTCTAACCTTTCCATGTACAGACAATGCCAACCCTAGATTGTCGAAAATATTATTATGGTTATCAGGTTTGAAAATTGTGGAAAATCAAATTGCGACTGCACCGCGCTTCCACGGCAATCAATAAGTTTTCAGACCGCAATTGAATCACCGGAAAAATACTCATGCTTTTCGAGGGGATACCCTGCGTTTTCACTGCGACAATTGCAATGTCACAGCGCTCCTACCACGCTCCTGTGGCGATCCTATTGCGTTTCTACGGCGATGAATTGCGTTCATACTGCGATTCACTGCGCTCTTACGACACTTTTACTGCGTTGATGGAAATGCTTCGGCGATTGCAGCGCACTCTCGTGGCGAGTCTACTGCGTTCTCGCGGCAAGTATACTGCGATGCTCAGGTACTATAGGCTTTAAGAATATTATGTGACCCGTCACGCGAAAAGGGACTATCTGGGTAGTGCGTAAAGTTTCGACCCTAGTCAGTCTGCGCGTTTTGCGCAGACTGACTAGGGTCGTAGCTTTTCGCAATGGGCTTATTTTCTGAATCAAGAATGTTCAATCTACCTTTCAGTGAAAGAATTTTTGAAATGCGACCTCTGGTTGACCAATTTTGGACCCGATCTCTTTTACAAAGTTCCCAGATGGTCCTTTTTTGCTTGACGGGTCACATATAATTTTCTACTTATGGGTTCCTTGTTAGTTTTTGGGGTATAAACAGTAATCCTGTCAGAGGAAGAAAATGAAAAAGAGCAAAACTGCAAGCGGAAAGCTCCAAATCAGAAAATGCATTATATCAATACCAACCCGAAGCCGTTGTAATTACGTGCTCAACAATCATGTCTCTCACCACTCATTCACCATTTAATGAACGTCTGTGTTTCAACCGAAATATTATACTCCTTGTGTTTGAACTGATAATTCTGAACAACGTGGTAGGAACGCCGTAGGATAGCAGTTGAGACGAAGGGAAATCCGCGTGTAGGTCGCATTACAGTCGCTGTATAAGCGTCGCTGCCTTTCTAAGCCGTTTTCACTGCGCTCATATCGCGATGTCTTGGCGCTGCCACGGCGCTCTTGCGGCGTTGTTGGCGATCCTATGGCAGTGAAACGTCGCGATCTCACGGCCGCGATTGTTTTGTCCATGCTCAAAGTCCGCGACGTGGGATCGCGCTCTGTGTCGACCATCGGCGATCTAGACGATTGCACGACGTTCCCACTGCGACCTCACAGCACTCCTGGTGCCCGTTTTACTAAACATCTTAAGATCACGGGTTAGGTCCCCGTCGGCGGCACTCATTCTTTCCGACTATTTGTCTCTCACCAAATGGGTTGATAATCGTAGACCTATGTGAGATAGGGGCAAGGAAAGGATGTGGTGGTTGTACTGGTGAGAAAAATACCAGGAAACCATTGTGAGGTGCTCCAGCCGTCGCGATATAACTGAAAACATTTTGAAAGCGGCGTAAAACTCCATTCATTCAATCAATCAACTAAACGTCTTACGAACAAATTGATCGTAAGTCAAAGTGGCAAATCGTACCTGGCGTTTTCATTCATTGTTAGATTCTGCCTTGCAATATCCCATTGGAATCGTCTCTGGAAGACGATTCCAATGAGGTCGTGCATGGCAGAATTCCATGTTTAGTTACTACTGTAAAAGCAACTTTGATTTTTGACTTACGCAAAAAATGATCCGAAGATGTTTAGTAAAACGGGCCCCTGGTGCGATTAAGGCGATTTCTTTTATGCTTTTCGGTGGTTTATCGAGAAATAACGGTAGATTATCACTTGATAATCTCGCCGCAAAAGCAGTAAAATTATCAAAAATTTGTACCCTGCTTTTGTGCATTTCATTCTATCTGACGTCATCTATGCGGGGTGAAATAAGTGACGTCACAATGAACGCTGCATAGCAATCACGTGCAGAATGACGCGCTTTACGAAAATATGTCATAGAAATTTCACATTTTGTCTCATTTTTGCATAAAAGATATAGAATAATCGTTTGTTTTCGAGTAAGATCGATTAATATTTCATTTCGCGAACAACAAAAGCAATATTTTCGTGAAAATATTGCTTTTGTTGTTCACTCAATGACATATAAATCGATTTTACACTAAAATAAATAATTATCCTCTATGTCATGACGTTCTCACTGATTCCAAGAAATTTTCAGATCGCTGTAAGAGCGCCATGGCATCGCCGCCATAGTGTGGCAGGCATTTTAGTAGGTAAGGAATGTCGTAACTACAACTTTATTTTAGATGTAGTTACGACATTTATTCGCCCACTTAGAATACCCCTAGTGCCACCTCGGCTTTGGAAAAATCTTTGCGCATGATTTCATTGGTTTTAGGGTATCATTCTTGCCATTTACGTGCGCACAATTTTCATATCGTGGAAACATCGTGGACTGACGAGTTTGTATGCCATAAGCTGTTGATAATCACTCGGTATAGGTAGATTTAGCGCGGTGAGCCGTGAAATCAACTTTTTACCGTTAGATTCTCGTGCCATTTGTTCGAAATAGATAAAACAGGTTTAAATAGCGCATTTAGACAGTTTAAAATTTAACTTTTAAAACAAACGTTATTGCTTGTCTTAAAAAGCAAGGTTCACTCAAACATATTCTTTCATAATTGCAGTGAAGGGATCAGGTTAAATTCCTATCATCTGCTTTTTAATTATACCCGATTTATGTATGTTAATGGACTCAGCGCCATCGTCAGAGCTCAGTTTTGATAATAAACCTATATAGGTGTATTTTCATAACTGAGCTCGGGAATCTATGTATGAATATACATTTTACGGCTCACCGCACAAAATCTAACTGATGGCCTCTGCCATGTTACCGTGAACGATAAATGCGCATGTACAAACACTGTCACGCCTATAAAACGCGTCTGATAGTAAGCATTGTGATGCAGTTTCTTTATGATTTATTAAGTCTGTGAGATAAAGAATAATAATTTCGAAAAGGCGCCGAGTGCCCTGTTAAAACACATTTTACGGGGGCGGAGTGATAGTTATCACTGGTAGACACGAAATCTTGAAGTTCTTCGGCTGTCTTCCAGTTTGCCTATTAATAGTATTTAAAAAAAAAAAAAAACAGCCATGTAGACCATTCAAACACTCTAAGCAACGCCAAATCGTCGACATTTTTCGAAAACCTCTTAACTACAGTTTGATAGAAGCTGTATATACGAGCCTTTGGAATTTCGCTGACGAATTACTGCTCTAGAGTTTTTATGTCCCAATGCTTTTATGCTTCAGAAAATATTGTGAAAAAGGGGATATCGTATTTAGTAAGCAACTTCCCCTGTTTTCATAATATTTTTCTACCGCCTCCTGTCGTCTGGCTTTTAATATTGACCAATCTTAAATAAGAAAATCAGGAACTTATTGTGGTTTTCTGAGAATGACTTCTTTTTGCGAGACGGTACAAAGAATCTCGATATTTAGGCGTGGGTTTTAGAGCACGAATATGGCATTGAAATAAACCAACTAAATATAATAATTTTACGGTATAATCATTAACATAAATCATAATATCGTCGACGGATGACCACAACATCGTAACAGCAGCTTGTACAAGTCGTAGTTACGAGGTTTTAACCGCCCACTAGCAATATGACAGCGGCGGATAATTAACTAGGTTTTACTGAAATAAAACTTTAATTTTGAAATGTTTTGCGACACAACAGGGTTCTAAAGTACATGTATGTGCTCTATCTTGGTCTGTCCTGTCACTTGAATTCAAATTCAAATTCATGTATTGGTTTAAAAATTCCAGTTATAGGAATGTCACCAATAACATACATACAATAAACATACAAGACGGAACTTATCAAAAGCTATATATCAGATGACGCAGATCTTGTGTTTGACCCTTAAACCAGGGTTTTGACCCACAAAAATCTGAAAACTATATTGATTTGACCCCTAGAAATTTCTCCCAATGGGGTCATTTTGACCCCCATTGAGAGGAATTACTAAAGGTCAATACATGGTTTTATACCTAAGATTTTCACAAATTACGTTCTAAAGTGTTACAAACTATTACTTGTTTCATATCATTACAAGAAACAGTTAAATTGACACTTCAATAGGCAAAATTCTACTGATGATTTTCTTTTTCTGTCGATTTGACCCCTTTAAATTCAGATTTGACTCCCAGAATCTCTTAGGTGAGGAGTCAATGACTCCCCAATATCGAATGCTAACACGAGCCCTGTGACGTGACATCCTTTATCCATATTTTCTGGCGACCGTGACAATGTATGGTAATACTAAACTTCGAATCAACACGAAAACAACCATGAAAGAAACCAGTTCCAGTTCAGAACCATATTGGGCCCGTTTTACGAAACATCTTACGATCATTTTTTGCGTAAGTCAAAAATTAAAGATGATTCTACAGTAGAAACTAAATAGGGAATTCTGCTATGCAATATTTAAAGACGATTCCGATGAGATATTGCAAGGCAGAATCTTACAACGAATGAAAACAACAGGTACGATTTTTTTTTTATTTTGACTTACGATCAATAGTTGAAAAGATATCAGTTCCAGTTCACGGGACCACCCCCAGGGGCCCGTTTTACTAAACATCTTGCGATCTTTTATTGCGTAAGTCAACAAGAGGCCCAAGAGGGCCTGTATCGCTCCACTGGCTTTAACATCATTAGACTTGCAATAAATGAATCTTTCTTTGAATGAAAACAACACTTTGAACTCTCTTAAGACCTACAATTTTTGAAAAGGGTCACAGAAGGAACATTCTGGTATAATTTCATTGAAATCAGTCCAGTGATTCAGGAAGAGATGTCCTTCAAAGAATTCGGGCTCAAAATAAGCCCCACCCTGCCACACCCATATTTATATGCCAATCAAAATTTTGAGACCAACTTTTGGAAAGGGTCTCCCAAGGAACATTCTGGTAAAGTTTCATTGAAATCGGCCCAATGGTACAGCAGGAAATGTCGTTCAATAGATTTCGGGCTCAGATAAGCCCCGCCCTGCCACGCCCATATTTGGGGGCCAATCAAAATTTCAGGAACAATTTTTAAAAAGGGTTACCCCAGGAACATTTTGGTAAAGTTTGGTTGAAATCGGCCCAGTGGTTCAGGAGGAGATGTCATTCAAAGATTTCGGGCTCAAAATAAGCCCCGCCCTGCCACGCCCATATTTTGGGGTCAATCAAAATTTCTTGAACAATTTAGGTAAAGGGTCACCCCAGGAACATTTTGGTAAAGTTTGGTTGAAATCAGCCCGGTGGTTCAGGAGGAGATGTCATTCAAAGTTTTTGGGCTCAAAATAAGCCCCGCCCTGCCATGCCCATATTTGGGGGTCAATCAAAATTTCTTTAACAATTTAGGTAAAGGGTCACCCAAGGAACATCCATACCAAGTTTCATTGAAATTGGCCCAACGGTTTGGGAGGAGAAGATTTTTAAAGATTTCAAAGTGAAAAAATGCCACGCCCTGCATCGCCCATATTTGGGGGACAATCAAAATTTCTTTAACAATTTAAGAAGAGGGTCACCCAAGGAACATTTCTATCAAGTTTCATCAAAATCCGCGCACGCACGGACGGACGGACGCACGCACGACGGACACACCGCCATGACAATAGCTCGCTGGCCTTCGGCCAGTGGAGCTAAAAATTAAAGTTGCTTCTACAGTAGTAACTAAATATGGAATTCTGCTATGCAACATCTCATTAAAATCGTCTTCTAAATACGACTCCAGTGAGATATTGCAAGGCAGAATCTAACCGCGGATGAATGAAATCATCAGGTACGATTTTGTGATTTTGGTTCAGATTTCCTGCCACCGGACATAGCGTTGGCTAATTTCAAGCAAGATTAAAGATCATTCACCCATCGATCCTACCCGCATCCATCCATCAGTCCATCCATCCATCCAGCCATCCATCCGGCATCATCCATCCCGGCATCCACCAATCCGTCAATCAATCACTCGATTGATCGATCAATCAATCGATCGATCGATCGGTCAGGTCAGGTCAGGTCAAGACCAAGACCAAGACCAAGATCAGATCAGATCAGAGATTAGATCAGAGATTATACAGATCCGGCAGACCAGACCAGACCAGAACCAAACAAAACAAAACAAAACAAAACGAAACTAAACTTAACAAATCAATAGCCAAACAACCAATCAAACAATCATGTTTATTTTAGGCTCCCCTACAATCGAACGACTGAAAAACAACAAAATAATGATAGAATGAACAATTGAATGAATTAACGAATGAACAAATGCATGAATCATGCAATCATAAATGAATAAATAAATTGGTAAACAAATTTTTAGAATTCTAAAGACAAATCCTTCTTCTTTTTTTAACCGCATTCTATTTTCTGTCATAATTATTATCCTATGTACGGATACAAGAAGACTCTCAACGCATTTCGTATTTGTTTTTACATTTTTTGTAGCGAATAAATTTCGGGCGAATTGTAATGAAAATTCAGTACAACAACAACTTAGTACAGAATCAAATGGAAAGTAATGAAATAACCTTGAAAATTGACAGATCGGAGATGAATTCAATAGATTTAAGTGAAATAAAAGAGTCAGAAATTACTCTCAACCGCGGCGATACAGGTGACACAGCTTATTATGTTATCTTTGTTCTAAAATGCGAAATTACCGGTCCCCACCCACTTTCAAATGCCGGCTTGAATCATTATCACAGAACTCGAGAATCAACGACGCCTTTAAATCGGTTCAAACAATTCTCTCTCCTTTTGAAGAGGTCAATTCCATTTCTGTATGTTGTTTAAAGATTCATTTAGTTGTAATTTTGAACTTCTTTCTTACAGAAAAGGAAACTAAAATAGTGCAAATTTATCCAAGAGATGAATTATCTTTTTTGTTATGTAATGTATTACTTTATCTAGAATTACATTTGGGTTTCTCTCCATAATAAGTTGCTTGGCTATTTCCAGAGAAGACCTGGGATATTATGATCACCTATTTCAACAAAGGAAAATCAATTCACAATAAGGCACAAAATTTATTGGTGATGTGACAGCAATCTTTCATAATTTACCTTAGACTACACTATGAAGTTCAAAGCTAAAACTAAGTCAACTTACAACTAAATGAACTAAAATCTGTCTATTCCAGAGCTACAGATAAGATGTGTTTTTGTGGTAAAATGCATTTAAAATCAACAAAAAGCATTTAAGATATTGAAGAGGGTAAAAAAAAACGCAACAAAAGAAAATCAAGTCCGCATTTTTTAAACAGACTTTTATTTTGGTTTCTGTGTAGCATTCAGGGTTTTAAGGCACACAGGTTTTGCGCATCTGAGATTCAATAATAAGTAGCCAGGACCCTCAAAACTACATGTATGTGATGTGAGTCCTACTGATTCTCTCTGGCTCAACTTAAGAAAATAATTGAAGTCTGGTTTAAACAGTCTTCAATTCTTTCTGGAAGTTGAGCCTAGAATATAATAAACTTCTTTCAATTTCTCTACCAGGGAATAGCTCTTAATGTACAAAATACAAGATTGTAGCCGAAAAGAAATAGCATAAAGCAGAGGTACACATGATAGATAAGAGGAGGTAAATTATAAAACCACTCTAAAATCTTTATTTCTCATTAAAACCTATCTTGTGGGTACTCATTTGAATTGTCTTGACAAGACGTTTCCAATGAGGACCCACAACAAAGGATTTGAGCAAGTATAGTTGAAACAATCGTATTTTAAATCCAAAATACCCCCTCTATCTGTAGCTTTGTTAAAAAAGGGACTCCCAAAATTTAAGAAAGGACCCCTAGGATCCCAATGATTGAGTTCTTTGAACAATATTTTGTTGAAGGTAAACGATAGTTTATTCATATATATATTTAGTCTTTTATTCTGACTCATTCTGTGTTGTTTTTTTTCACATGATGAGTGATAATTTAAAAAATCTTGAAATTGATTATTAATGCCAGACATGATCAGATCTTGTAAGTGTTCCGACTAACTTGAATAAGATGCGCATACTGAACAGTGTTATTTGTTTTTCAGGACTCGGTTTCAATATACGAGGAGGTGTTGATAATCCACATATACCAGGTGATACAGGTGTGTTTGTGACTAAAATTAGAGAAAATGGTGCAGCACATAAAGATGGGAGGTTAAAAGAGGGAGACAAAATATTATCGGTAAAATTCTTACTTTGATTTTTAGCCCAAGAAGAGCTTTTGTGATTATTGAATGTCTATCGCCTGTTGTGGGGCATGAAAATTTAAGGTAATTGACCTGTAATAGTTTTGCAAGGTGTTGGAAATAGTGAACTTTAACAGTGTTAACTGAGGTTTCCTAATTAGTTTCTTTAGGAAACTGCAGTCAACATTGTGAAAGATCATCAGTTTCAAAATGTTGAGGAACTATTACAGGTCAACTACCTTAAAGTATAAATTTTATACTCAATGTTGGCCAAATCTGCCAGTAATACCCGAAAGGGGAGTTAGGCAGTATATATAGATAGATGGAATCTTCATGAAACTTTGACAGAATGTTTGTCTGTTCACATGAATAAATCCTATCAACAATGAAAAGGTTTACATTGAAAAAATAGAAGTAGGGGCCTTTAAGTAGTGGACCCATGATAGTTCTGCAACATGAAATCATTAGGTAACCTTGGTAAACACCGCTAAAGTTCATGCCTTCTGAAATGTTGCAGAACCATTATGAGTCCACTACTTTATGGCCAATTTCATTGTTTATTCTCAAGTTACATCAACAAAGGCCCAATCTTTATGAAACATGGTCAGCATGGATGAACTGTTTTATTGACCAATATCTGGTCTCCCACGAAAAATTGTACAAATATTAATGATATTCTAAAGTTAGGATTGTTATTCATCAAATTCGTCATAGACCCATTTTACCTTTGCTTTGAACAAGGAAAGTACCGGTAACTGTAGTCTGTTACTATGAATAGATTTAGAGGCTATTGAATGAGTGGTGATTGAATACTGAATTTATCAAACCATTCATCTATAAACAGGCTGAATTAAGTTTTTATTTGTTTTAGACAACAAGTTCAATAAATTCGGTATTTTATGAGCACAAATTTGATATTCTATTTATAACATGACCTGAATTTTTGTTAAAAAATGAGGAAATTATAATATTTATTGACTCCGATGTTATTCCGCAAAACATATTTCCATACATGTGATATTTCCATGGGCACTCATAGGGAGATTAAGACCTTTTCGTAGGGAGATTGGGTCTCAAATAGGGAGATTTTGCGGTTTTCGCAATGCATGTCTGGACCAAAAATTGACTCTAATACCTTCCATACAAGTTTATTTTATTTTTCTTTTATTTATAATTCAAAAAGGTTATCATTGAAAGTATTTTTGAGAGAGGATAGTATTGCAATGCTTCAGAATTTGGTCTTATAATTTCAGAGAAATAGATGTTACAATTACTTTTTTTTCTATTTCTATGCAATATTCAGGATTCAACAATGTGTAGTTTTTTTAGTAGATAATCAGAAGAAAATAATATCTTACCAAATTTAAAAGATGAAGGCCTTGCAATTTAAGAGGAAATTGTTATTTTTTCTCTTTATTTCTTTGAGTGGTCTAGAAACCAAAAACACAAGGCTTACCTTACCTTACCCTAATTTGGGTAGAACTTTCAAGTAGTTTGGTAGTAAAGAATTAGATAATACTGCATTTATGCAATACTGCTTTATGCAAAATATGAAATACTAGGCCTTGTAATTGGAGACGCTTTTTTTTCATCCTGTTGCCATGGCATAAAGAGTTCTTAATGATTTATGATATTCTGTGAGATTTTTTGAAAGGACTTGTCCTAAGGATCATCTCTGTGTAGTTTTTGTATGAAATCCGATGACTAGATTAGGTATATTTAGAATTGTTGACGGATGGATGCATGGATGGACGGAGGGATGCAGAGACAGACCAATAAATCGTAACTGGCACTGACTGCTACTGACCTATGCTAAAAATGAATGGTTCTGATAACAAAATGACGATAAAACATGAAAATCCGAGTTAGCGGACGTTTTTAACAATCACGGTAGAAAATGGAAAGTGAAAGAGCTACCTCTCGGCAAATAAATCCATGTTGATTAGCTTTATGAGAAGCTCTGTTTTACCAGTGAAGAGCCAGTCCACAATTTTCTATTCTCAAATCTGTAACATTTGTGTTGACAAATAACTTGATTAGACCATTCGATTCCTATTTTGAGAAAGACGGTCTCGGATTTATAAATTGTGTGTAAACTCTCAAACGACCCCAATGAGGATCCGGTGGAATCGCTGTGGCATTAAAAAGCGAATGTCTGATGTTAGTAAATATCATATTTGAATGACAATTTGAGATCGCATGATTCAGTATTTACTTTTTATTACTTTAATAATTTGACCGTAAAACATACATAGATCCTCTCTATAAATATCTGCATCGGAATTAAAGTATGACCGCTTCTTACTTACTCAATTACGTGTTACGACATGAGGGTTTTTCTGCGATGGAGCCTAATTTTACCAAGGTCGTGTGAGCGTCGCTTCGCATAAATGTTTGACCTTTTCCTTCATGACGCTTGTCGCAAAAAGGGGAAATTTTTAGTGGCTTTTTGGAATAGGATATTAAAATACAGCGGAAATTTACTGTGTTTACAGCCATTTTAATTTTTCAAAGTACATGTAAGTGATAAAAATCTAATCACAGCTTAACTTGTATCCACTACATTTTTATAAGTAATAATGGGTAACAACGTTTCACCCAGTTTAGATCTTTTTCTTTCTAAGAAAGGTCAATATTGAAATTACTGATCATCATAATACATTCCGTATACTGTGTGAAGGGTGATAGGTACAGTAGCACCCGTTTGTTGGCAATAGTTGATCTACCCGACCACGATAAAATGATGACACTTCTAGACAGATAAACAACACTTTACCCTATATTGGATTTCTCACTCGCCATTGGAGCCTTCAGGCCGGCGATTTGCATTTTTGGCTTCCGATTTTTTTTTTTTTCAATTTTCCTCAGGTCGGGAGAAATGATCTCCCGATCGGGAGGAAGGGTAAAATATCGGGAGAATACGCCGAGATCGGGAGATATCACATGTCTGTATTTCGCCTTTTTCCTAATCACGTCAGCAAATCCATTTTGATGTCATTTTCACAATGAAAATAAAACATTGTTATCCATTCTTAGTTCATTTGCATAGTTATTCCACTAGTGTAATAACACCCATGTTATTTCACTCCTGTGACGTAAGTCATATTATAAATGAATGATATTATATGTTACAGATAAATGGCAACAGTCTAGTAGGGGTAACACATGAGGAAGCTGTCCACCTATTTACGCAAGCAAAAGAAACTGTGACTGTTAAAGTTCAGCATGGGGCACAGGCAGCAATTTTGGTAAGGCAGAATAGATTACACTTAAAATTAGTACCGGGATACTTTCATTAAGTGAGCCTTTAAGAGATTTTGCTTTTTGAGAAAGAAATTTGAAGATGGTCACTGACCATCTTCAAAATTCTTTTTCCAAAAAAAAAATATCAACCCCTCATTGTCTAAACTACATGTCCGTATTTGAAATAAGAAAAATAGCGTATGATTCAAACATTTTGAAAGGAATCAAAATCTTAGAGAAACCAACTTTGTGCAGGATAACTTAGTAAAACCTAACAATTTGATTTTTGACTGAGGTGAGTGACTTAGGGCAATTAGTCCTATTTTTGAAATGGATCATCTTGAACTGTTCTTGACATTCCTAGCATTTATTGAAGAAATGGACACTTATTGAATATACTGCTAAACCAGTAAATTAACCAAAATTGTAAACACATATTTTAATAGTTTTAAAACCTTCAAAATATTGTGATACGAAAGGGAAGGCTATTGTACTTTTAACATACAAAATAAAGGAGTCCTGCTGGAAAATAAGGTGTCACAGACTTGGTATCAAACCCTGTGTTGGCTGTTCAATCAATAAAAGAATTAAATTATCTTGCACTGAAACAATTACCCTGTTTCTTGTTGTTACAGAAAAGAAAATTGAAGGAGAAGGAAGCAATAGAAGAACAAAGCAAAAGTCCACCATCAAGTTCTTGGTCTTACTTGTTATATTTTACAGGGGCAGTTGGCTTTTGTGTCGCTGGATATTTTATCTATAAGAAATATGCAAGATAGAAACTAAACAATTGATATTTATAGGACTTTCATTGTGATCAATTTGAAATGATACTACCGGTAACTTAATCATGAAATTGAATGAAATGTCTCCTAAATGAAATGTCTCCTGTATTGGACTGGTCCAGATAGAAAGGTTGAAGAAAGCAAATGTTTTCGTCCATTAAATGCTCTTGTTTGTGGAATTTAACCCTTTCCTGTTTTACAAAGTTTTAGACCTGTTCATATTCAATGGTTTTGAAGATCAAAATAACCGTTCAGTTGGGTAGAAAATATCGTGGAAAAAGAAGAAAGCTTGTGATAAGCAATTTCTTCTTTTTTCACAATGTTTTCTTAATCATAAAATCAAAGGCACGTTAAAAACAGGGATTGATCAGGAAAGGGTTAATTAATCTCATTAAAGAAACACGAACTCTGAGATTGGTTTAGTTCCAAAAACAAGTGCCAAGTATGGAAAAAAAACAAAACATATTGAGATAAAAAGAAAAATGACTCCTATTTGGCAATTTCTTCTTTCCACACAACGTTTTCATACTCCAGCTTTCAAAATGCAGGTATTTTTTGTGAATGGTTAATCAGTTTGGTGGCTTATATGAGCAATTTTTCCTTTTTCATGCTGAATTTAAATTTTGTTTCAAATCAAATGCTAATTTTTGGGACACTACAACCTAGTCTGGCTTAAGTATTTCCCACAGTAATTAGCTAAAATGCAAACAGTGTAGGCTAAGATCAGACTGCACATTAATGCTTATTGATGTCTAATCCTGGGCTATCCTGCCTACCAAGGTTTTATTTACAACAAGGATGTAAAGCATGAGAATGGTTAATGAAAATATTAGAGCCTGTGTCTGACATTTCCAACAATTTCAAATGTGTGCCAAGCAAAGACTCTGGCTAGCCTGTGTATTTGCATAGTCTGACCAGGTTCTTCACTTTGCGCTTTGTAGAAAGATAAGGACCAAAAGTGTCTCTAGAAAGTCAGGCAAACATATGATTACACTACATGGCAGTCAAGATTAGTTAATGTTGGCCCTTCACACACATGTCAGATTATTGGAAATGTCACACACAGGCTCAATTTACAGTGGTAAAAATTCAACCTGAGTTTATAGACATTTGGTTTGTAAAAAGCATTACCCTAAATAATGTTCCTGGTGGTTGTCAAAATAGCGGATTGTGTTGCTAAAGATTAAACCTCAGGTTGAAGGATTATGAAAAATTTGGCATCCCATCAATGCATGTGATGATGTTTTATGTTTTCAATGTCTTACAATGTTTATAGATTGTTCAGAAATTATTGTATACTCAGACACAATAAAATTGTTAATAGTGGTTCTTGCATTCTATCCTTTAATTGTTGTATTGAATGAATGAGCTCTTGCACTGCAAGTAGATTTGGCCGTTTTTCGATTTTGATTTATTGGCTGTGATTTATATTGGCGCATCTTACATATACCCTCAAAATAAAAGTCTTGTCTATTTTTCATTTTTCGAAATTCAATGGAAGTTTAAGAAAGGCAATGTTATAGAGGAGTTTCAGCTAAATAGTTTGTTTTCACACCTTTTGTAAGTGTAATAATTGGTGTCCCAGTTTTTCACACATTTTTTACTTGATTGTCATTACAATATACCAACCAACTTGAATCTTGAAATTGGTTTTAAACATTAACATTATACATTTACCAATGTAACCTTCTCAGCTGATTGTATAGTTTTATTAGCTCCACTGGCTGAAAGCCACTGGGGCTATTGTCATGGCGTTGTGTCCGTCGTGCGTCCGTCCGTCCGTGCGGTCGTAAACTTTTTCTTTAAAAATCTTCTTCTCAGAAACTACTGGATGGATTTCAACCCAACTTCACAGGAATGATCCTTGGGTGACCCTCTTTCAAAGTTGTTTAAGAAATTTTGATCCAATGAAAAACATGGATTTAATGGGCGTGGCTGATTTCCAAATATGGTAAAAAGTGACTTTTCTCAAGTTCTAATTGATGGATACCAATTAAATTTTACATGAATGATCCTTGGGTGACCCTTTATCAGTCTACAAAAAAATATTGAAATTGGATGAAAATTATGTATTTTATGGGCGGAGGTCATTTCTCTATATGTTATATAGTGGAAACTTTGAAAATCATTTTCTCAGAATCTAATAGATAGATATCAACCAAATTTTACATGAATGATCCTTGGGTGACCCTTTATCAGTCTACAAAAATTTATTGAAATCGGATGAAAATTATGTATTTTATGGGCGGAGGTCATTTCTCTATATTTAAGAATAAGTACACTGCAACTCCATTAAAACGCTGTGGTCGGGGTCCAAGAAATGAAACAGCGGAAGAAGTGGATGTATCTGCTATAACGCTGTACCCCCCCCCCCCCCCCCCCCCCCCCCCCCGCGGTGAACAATAACGTACCGCGGAAACGTAACAGACACAGGGTCAATATTGATAACGATATCGGATATCTAAATAGGCCTATACATGTACATATTTAGGCCATCACATTATATATTTTTAAAACACGGCAATGAATTGAAGAACAAGCGCGGTTTATTACTTTGATATTTTTTTATTTTAAGATCGTTTTGTTGTCCCCAAGCTAAACAAAACTATCTTTGATAAAGTAATCTAGTTTGTAGGGTTAAACGATCGCAGACTCCTCTTAGATCTCTGAATCCCGATTTCTCGGGCCTACCCGCCCGACAGCTGAGAAACACCGATAACGACGATCTCAAAAGGGTAAAGTTAGTAAAATCCATAAAGTTCCATAAGATCAACGAATTTCATATTTTAAATGTTGTCTTCTCGAAAATAATTATCTACGCAATCAAAATAAACAATACCCTACGTCTGATCGAAACTCTATCAAAGTTATCGAATCTCTCGGAGTGCAGGACCTCATTCTTCGATGAGCGAGAAAAAATGCCGTAAATTCAATTAAATGAATCTGTAGCTACGACATTTGGATCGCCGATTTGCAAAGATCATCTTCACGAGTCATTAAATTGTATTGTCTGTATAGTTAATTGATATTGACTAAACTGTACATCGCATAAGATAACATTTCCCTTAAAGGAAAATATTTTTTTCATTTAATAATGACAAATATTGGCGGTGGATTAATTTTGGTGCGTCTTAGCTTGACCGCCAATATAGCCAAAATAAAACCACCGCCAAAATTTCCCCGTTTACAGTATGTCCTTGAAAGAGAGGAATAATATCTTTAAGAATTAGCATTATTAGGCCTCCTTCCAAGAAGTGGGGGTATATTGCTTTGCATTTGATCGTCGGTCTGTAGACATTTTTTTGTCTGAAGCATATTTCAAAAAGTATGCAAGCTAAAATCATGAAACTTCACAGGTGGATAGATCTTTTTTAAGGAGATTTGCAGTGAACAAGAACCATAACCCTACTCATAATATTTTGTGAGTTATTACCCTTTGTTGATTGACAAAGAATAGGTTATTGACCGGGGGGGCATAAAAATCTCTTGTTTGGATTCTTTTCCAAGGCCAGTGGAGCTTGTGCGATGGTGTATCTCCCTCACATTCATCTGTGCATATGTCCATCCATCATCTTTCTAGCTCACCTGAGCATAAAGTGCTCAAAGTGAGCTATTGTGATTGTTCAATGTCTGTCATCCACAGTTTCTTAAAACATCTTCTTCTCCTGAAACTGTAGAGCCATTCTTGATATAACTTGGAAGGGATGTACCGGTATGTTCCTTGTGTCAAGTTCTACCAAAGTTGTTCAAATGATGAAATCCACCCATAACCCCCCTTTACCCTTAACAATCAAAGGCCTGAAAGGCCTGAATTGAAGACAGGACTGAATATTAACAATTTGAATGAAAATTGTGACATTTTGAGAAGATCTCTTGAGTGGGAATCAAAAATTTTAAACAATCATTGATGGTTACATATGGAAACTGCACTTCCATTACAAATTGATATGTTATACTTTGAAGACTCATTACTTCCAGATAAACCTATCCCTCTAGCCAATTCAAGCTTAACAAGAGGGTAACCGCCTTCAATAGTCGCTATTCATCCCCAAGTGTAAGTTTTCAATATCCTAAATAAAAACCTTTAATTTAACCAACGGATATATGGTGGCTATTCCTGAATTCTAAAAATTCATATGAATTATTGCAACCCTTTTTTATAAAATTGTATAGATTATCCCCAGCGATCCAAATTCGATTTCCGATTTTTTTCCAGGCAAACTCATTGAGTGGATGTGTAAAAATCTTAAATAAAAATGTTAATCCACATGACACACATTGCTTACCCCTTGATTAAGAGCTGAACATTTCATTGTCATGGTGAATATTGCCCTGAATTGGAAATTTGTTCAAATTTCTTTTACATTTATTATCTGGTCAAGGATTTCACTAAATATCTCCACATAAAAGAAGCAATGAAAGTAATACCAATATTCTTATACTTTTACTAGTCAAAGTTAATACCAAGAAGAAGTATTTTCACGTACAATAGCTGTAGCTTATTTTTTTTTATGAATACCATTTTAGTTTCTTATAGGAGTGAAACATTCTATTTCTAATTCTCCATTGAGATATTTTGATCTCCATTTAAGGTTATTCTTCTTGCATATGGTCTTACTTAGTAGAAAATTATTTTAACTACAAAATAATACATAAAACTGTTAAGACAACCAACCTTTCAGGCCTTTTCCACGAGACTGCTTTTCAAGAACAAGATTCGGATTAAACTATCCGGTGAACTATCAATTTTGACAAAACTGTCAAAATGACAGATCGTTAAATGAACTCCCGAGCTACAGCATTTATCACCTTGAGTAGAATTCTTTCAAAGTCTACTCCAGAATGTTACAAAATAAATCCATTCAAGTTTCCAAAACAGTTTTTGTTATTGTCAAAAGATTGTCGAAAACAAAAGCGGAAACTCAATACCGGGGTCGGGCATGCGTGATACAACTGTACAGGCCATTCGGAACACCACTCGGCCAATCTCACACATTCGTCTCAACTCGGCCGATTCCATAACCTACATTTAGATATATCCGACATCGCCCGAAGATTGCCGAGTGAATATCTGTTGTAGTTTACGGAAATGGCCGAATGATATTCCGAATGCTGTACAAAATGGATAGACAAACAAGAGGGCCATAGTGGCCCTAAATCGCTCACCTGAGTTAACCGTCTGTTACTATTTGGAGAAGGGCTTTGGTTTAATGACAGGGCAGTAACAACAAATATCACACATTTGAACTTGTCCGAGATTTCATCAAGATAATCATTCTGACCAATTTTCAGGTTGATTGGGCTAAAAATATGGCCTCTAGAGTGTCCACATGGTTTTTTCTAGATTTGAGCCAGTGACTTAGTTTTGACCCCACTTGACCCAAATTCAAACTTGTCCGAGATTTCATAAAAAGAATCATTCTGACTAATTTTCAGGTTGATTGGGCTAAAAATATGGCCTCTAAAGTGTCCACAATGATTTTCTAAAGATTTGACTCTGTGACCTAGTTTTTGTCCCCACTTGATCCTAATTGGAACTTGTCCGAGCTTTTGGTACGATAATCATTCTGACCAATTTTCAGGTTGATTGGGCTGAAAATATAGGCTCTAGAATGATCACATGATTTTTCTAAGATTTGACTCTGTGACCTAGTTTTTGACCCTACTTGACCCAAACTGTTACTTGTCTGTGATTTCATCATGATAATCATTCTGACCAATTTTCAGGTTCATTGAGCTAAAAATATTGCCTCTGTAGTGGCCACATGGTTTTTTAAGTCGCTTGCGCTCGCGCTGCGACTTATTGTGGCCGTACGAAGTTTTCTGGACAGGTCAAACAAGGTCAAAGACAGACCTCTTAACGTCTTCTGTATTTCTGTTTTGAGACAAAGTAGATCTCTGATTTCTTGTCCGCACTTTATGGTAATAAACATAACGAAATAATGCCACATTTTGCGATCGCATGAAAGTTGAAGAAGAAATATACATCATATTTCTTAAACGCCATATGAGGCTGAGAAAAGATTTCAAAAAACAAACAAACAAAAAACACCGTAACCACACATGTTTAATATGCAGAACTTTACGAGTTTTTTCGTAAACCATTGAAAAAAATAGTGCACTACGCGCAGTAATACAGACGCGTTTCAGAAAAAGAATAACACCGGTTTTCAACGAAAACCTCGTAACCACAATTTGTTTTTATATACAGTTAAGGGGTTTTCGTTGAAAGCAGGGCTCTTGGAAACGACAGTAGTGTCGTCTGAGACGACAACTTTTCTCAGCGGACGACAAAAAAATCCTATCAAAGGATGGCACGCATCCCGACTTATAACCTCTCGGCTGTGTATAACATGTATTTGATTGTTTACGTAGGTTAACTGTCGCGTGAAAAATCGATAATAGCCATATCTGAAGTCCGGTAGGCGTGGCGTTAATTGACGCCAACAGCCAATCGTAATCGGTTATTCGTAGACCTTGTAGGCGGAGCCTGACTATCTAGACTCTGCCCGTCAATGTGTTTTGGCGATTGTTAGGCATAAACGAAACACGTGAACTATTAATATATTGATCGAAGCTGTTGATTCACTAATTATATACCGGTAATTGAATTCGAGCAGGGCCTCAATTTAGACGAAGAAAATCGTAAGACAACATAATTGATCCGATTTGTTCGTAACAAGTAAATGATTAGTCCGTGTCCTTCGAACTGTCCCGAATCTCTTTTTCCTTTTTTAAAATCGGTATTTTGACTTATAACAATTATTTAATTAAAATATGTTCCGAAAAAAAAAAAAAAAAAAAAAAAAAAACACGAAACGAATTACCACTACCGGTGAATCTCCGAAACGCCGTGCATGTGCTTAATTCCGTCGGATACTGTATTTCGAAAATGGAAAGCTCCGGATCAGCCTACTGATCAGACACGTGTTGAAATGAAAAAAAAATGAACACAAATCAAGAGACAAGTGGTTCGGAAAGTTTAATCATTTGAATCTAAAAAAAAAACAAGGTGCCAAATTGTCACAAGATACGCCCGTCACACTGCTTAGTATTAACTGGGGGTTTGAATAGAACTGAGGTTATTTTGAATGAATATTTTTTGCACCCATGTAGTTTCATTATCCTAGCTATTATACTTTTACAGATATACTCCGGACAAGATTCAAGTCTGAAAAACGACAAAGGGCAATAACTCAAAAAATAGGCCAGGTAGAATTATGGTTATTGTACACTGCACTACCCCTTGGTTAGATCTATACACCCATGCAGTTTCATGATCCTAGCTATTATACTTGTAGAGATATACTCCGGACAAGATTCAAGTCTGAAAAACAACAAAGGGCAATAACTCAAAAAATAGGCCAGGTAGAGTTATGGTTCTTGTGCACTGCACCTCCCCTTGGTGAGATCTATACACCCATGAAGTTTCATGATTCTAGCTATAATACTTTTACAGATATACTCCGGACAAGATTCAATTCTGAAAAACAACAAAGGGCAATAACTCAAAAAATAGGCCAGGTAGAGTTATGGTTCTTGTGCACTGCACTCCCCCTTGGTGAGATCTATACACCCATGAAGTTTCATGATCCTAGCTTTTATACTTTAAGAGATATACTCCGGACAATATTCTAGTATGAAAAACAACAAAGGGCAATAACTCAAAAAATAGGCCAGGTAGAGTTATGGTTCTTGTGCACTGCACTCCCCCTTGGTGAGATCTATACACCCATGAAGTTTCATGATCCTAGCTATTATACTTTAAGAGATATACTCCGGACAAGATTCTAGTATGAAAAACAACAAAGGGCAATAACTCAAAAAATAGGCCAGGTAGAGTTATGGTTCTTGTGCACTGCACTCCCCCTTGGTGAGGTCTATACACCCATGAAGTTTCATGATCCTAGCTATAATACTTTAAGAGATATACTCCGGACAAGATTCAAGTCTGAAAAACAACAAAGGGCAATAACTCAAAAAATAGGCCAGGTAGAGTTATGGTTCTTGTGCACTGCACTCCGCAATGATGAGAAGAATATAATTGCCAAGTTTGAAGTCAATCGGACTTGAAGTGACAGAGTTATGCTCCTGACAAAGAAGTGGACGCCGCCGGACGCCCGGACGCCCGGACAACCGGACGCCGGACGCCACGGGTGATCCCATAATACGTCCCGTCTTCGACGGGCGTATAAAAATGAATAAAAAAAATGTAAAAAGCATTGGGAAAGAAGAAGAAAATGTTTTTTACAAGCAATTCTTTCTTTTCAATCAATGTTTTCCTGAAGATAACTATTCTGGTGACTAAAACATTGGATTGTGTAGTAAAAGGTTAATAAATTGTCGTTTCAATATCATAGTTTTGCATGGTACAAAACCAACCCTCATAATGATGGAATCTAACTTTTTTGTGTTTGATCAAACTTTTTCTGAAGTTGGATTCCTGGAATCCTACTTTCAAAACCCTAGTGAGAGCCCTGAAAAGCATCGAAAAAATAGTTCGCACATGTGCAGTAATACAGACACGCTCTCATATAGATCCAGTCGCCATTTTCTCATCGGTTGTTATTCGCTTATTTTGACAGAAACTCTGATTTAGGATCAAATAAAATTAGATATTCTTAAAAATTTATCTATCAACATTTCTAGTCAATCGATAAAGATGCATTATTCTCGAAAGAAGAATTTGATTCTATGGAATATTTCCCAGATATGAACAAATTTTCCACAAAATACTCCACCCACCAATGTTAAAATCGATCAAAGTCAAAATAAGGAGATATGGTGAAACTTGTGTATTTTTTTTTAAATACTTGAACCAGAATAGTGGTAACATTTTCATCTTTTTCACTTCGAAAATTATAATTCTGTTCAATGAAAATCAATGATTGTATTCATCCCGTCTCAAAATGTCATTTGTGACAGAAAATAATAGGCCGGTTAGAAGTTTTGACAAGTATGTTTTATTATACCCCAGCAAAACTTTTTGTAGCTCCACTAAAAGAATGTCACCCATATCGAGAACCTATGTAGAGGACAAGCAGGAGGCTCGGTTAGTGTATTGTGGAAGTACTGGTATGAAAAAAAACTAGAATCCATGGTTTGGTGCTCTAGTCGCTGCGGTATGACCATAGCAGTTGAAAACGGCGTAAAACCCCAATAAACCATACCCCCGCAAAACGATCGACTCAGTGTTCTCCCCAGTCCAATAAGCTGTATCAGCCCCACTACAGCTTCATCTAAAACAGTGTTATGCCCCTACAGCTTTAAAACTACCCCACCGCTTAATTTCTTCAAAATGGTCATCAAATAGAGAAATTTTAGTTATCTTATGTCAAAAACTGATGAAATAAGGCAAAACTGATGAATTCAGGCATTTTGTACAATAAATATGCATAAAACATTATTGGAAAAGAAGAAATTGCTTAACATCAGCAACTTATTCTTTTCCCAAATGTTTTTATTCACATAATCACAATTACTTGCATAAACACTGTATTGTAAGCTTCCAAAGATGCCGCCACTACAGCTTCCAATTATTCTTAGGAGAACCCTGATCGTTTAAGGGGTTATACTGACATCAGCCTGTCTGTCCGTCCACGTATAAATTTTGTCTTGCGCATAGCTCAAATATTGATAAAGGTACATGTAAAATTGTGACCCATCACACTAAAAGGGACCTTATGGCATGTGTGAAAAATATTGACCCTAGTCAGTCTGTACTGTCCGCGCAGCCAGACTAGGGCCGACGCTTTTCACTTTTATGTAATTTTCTAAACCTTGGGTATTTACCCTATCTTACTCTGTATTCACTTTTCGCATACAGGATCTGGTTAATCTGCGCTTGGTCTGACAAGTTTGTCAAAATTTGGATTTTTGGAGTTCGGATAAGGTCCCTTTTAGCGTGACAGGTCACAATTTTGAAAATTCAATGGTACATAGAATTTATTGTGGAGAGGTTCAATAGATCTAATTTTTAAGAGACAAACATCTCTTGTTATCTACAATTCAATATTAATTTCATTTCCTTCAATACTTTTTAAAGCCTTCTCTGATAGGGTCATAAAAAGCAAGTCTTGTTTAACTAATACATCTGTGAAGCGACTTTCAGGCCCTTCAGGGCTTTGATTCTAAGATTTGACTGTGTGACCTAGTTTTTGACTCCACTTTACCAAAATTCGAACTTGTCCTAGATTTCATCAAGGTTATCATTCTGGCCAATTTTAAGGTTGATTAAGCTAAAAATATTGCCTCTGTAGTGGCCACATGGTTTTTCTAAGATTTGACTGTGTGACCTAGTTTTTGACTCCACTTGACCAAAATTCGAACTTGTCTAAGATTTCATCAAGGAAATCATTCTGGCCAATTTTAAGGTTGATTGGGCTAAAGATATAGCATCTAGAGTGTCCACATGGTTTTTCTGAGATTTGACCATGTGACCTAGTTTTTGACCCCACTTGACCCAAATTCAAACTTTTCCGAGATATCATCAAGATAATCATTCTGACAAATTTTAAGGTTGATTGGGCTAGAAATATGGCTTCTAGAGTGCATACAAGATTTTTCTGAGATTTGACCCCATGACCTAGTTTTTGACCCCAGTTGACCCAAATTCAAACTTGTCAGAGATTTTATCAAGACAATCATTCTGATCAAAATTCTGGTTGATCGGGTAAAAAATGTGGCCTCTAGACTGCATACAAGGTTTTTCTTAGATTTGAGAAAATGATTTTCAAAGTTTCCTCTATATAACATATAGAGAAATGACCTCCGCCCATAAAATGCATATTTTCAATCCGATCACAATGATTTTTCGTAGACTGATAATTGGTATCCATTGATTAGAATCTGAGAAAACTCTCTTTTTACCATATTTGGAAATTAGCCACGCCCATTAATTCCATGTTTTTCATTGGATCAAAATTTCTTGAACAACTTTGAAAGAGGGTCACCCAAGGATCATTCCTGTGAAGTTTGGTTGAAATCCATCCAGTAGTTTCTGAGGAGAAGATTTTTAAAGAAAAGTTTACGACCGGACGCATGCACGGACGGACGGAGGCA
This sequence comes from Fragum whitleyi, assembly GCA_948146395.1. Taxonomy (NCBI): domain Eukaryota; kingdom Metazoa; phylum Mollusca; class Bivalvia; order Cardiida; family Cardiidae; genus Fragum; species Fragum whitleyi. The sequence continues at coordinate 65,407,259 of OX411544.1, forward strand.
CGACAGACACAACGCCATGACAATAGCCCCAGTGGCTTTCAGCCAGTGGAGCTAAAAACAGTTGTAGGATGCAATTGAACATTTGGAGCAAATGCAAAGGATTGCAGCCGAAAACGCCCTAAAACAGCACCACTTACGAATGCAAAACACGTTTCTGCAGGCGACTTCTGCATAGATCACGTATTCACTCCCCTGAGGTCCCGGCCATAATTTAGGTCAGCACCAAAATTTTATGGCATATTACTACACTATTGATTATTTTTGCCGCGTTTATTTTCATGAATGGGTCTACTTTTTTTAGCGTAATGACACATGTAGGTTTGTTAAATCCGATGGCGACGATCCCTATATTGAAAGACAGGCAAGCCTGTCTTCAATAAAAAGGGTGAAAATAGGAAGATCTTCAAAAATCTTCTTCTCTTAATTCAGAAGGCAGACAGCTTTCATATTTGGTATGTAGCATCATCTAGTGGGCCTCTACAAAGTTTGTTCATATTAAGACCCTTTGGATCTAATTTGAGTTCCACTTGGGCATTACCCTTTTTACATAGAATCAAAGAGCCAAAATCTTCAAGACTCTTCTTCTCTGAAACCAGACATCTTTCATATTTGGTATGTAGCATCATCTAGTGGGCCTCTACAAAATTTGTTCATATCAATATTTTGGAAACACCCAGATTCATCCCTTTTCAGCTCACCTGAGCACAAAGGGTGAACAAGAGTTGTCCGCAGACAACGTAGCTCGCCCAAACAGCTTCTTGTCACAAACAGCGCTTGACAGAAGACCGAAGTTCAAAGTGGTTTCTTTCAATGTTAAAGTCCATGATCTAATATATATCTGTTTGAGTAGTAATTAAGAAATATAAGAACTTTTTTGTTTTAATTGCATGTATAAGGTTAGGGTAAAGTGAAAGCCTACAAGCAGATGAGGTTACCAATGGAATTTCTTTGTATCAAACATGAAGTTTTTCTTTAAAATTTTTCCATTAAGTCCACAAAAGGTCAAGATCAAGGTCAAATTGTGAAGGACCTTGGTCTCTGTAGAAGCCAATCACCAAGTGAGTATGTGTATGAAGTAATAATGTCCCTGAGTAAAGCATTTAGAAAATATAAGCAAGGTTAAATTTTTGGTTAAAGTTTTTCAGTTTAAGTTTTTCCAAGTCCATAAAAGGTCAAGGTCAAATTGTCAAGGCCCTTGGTTTCTGGTGAAAGCCTTTCATCTGGTTACTGTGTATATGAAGTAATGATGTCCCTAGGTTAAAGCATTCAGAAAATATAAGCAAGGTTAAAGTTTTTGGTAAAAGAATTTCGGTTAAAGTATTTCTAAGTTCATAAAAGGTCAAGGTCAAATTATCAAGGACCTTGATCTCTCACAAAAGCCTATCACCTAATGAGTATATATATGAAGTAATGATGTCCCTAGGTTAAAGCATTCAGAAAATATAAGCAAGGTTAAAGTTTTTGGTTAAAGTTTTCAGTTAATTTTTTTCAAGTCCACAAATGGTAAAGGTCAAGGTCAAATTGTGAAGGACCTTGGTCTCTGGTGAAAGCCTATCACCTGGTATATATATGAAGCTATGATGTCCCTAGGTTAGAGCATTAAAAAATATATGCAAGGTTAAAGTTTTTGGTTAAAGTTTTTTGGTTAAAGTTTTTCTAAGTCCACAAAGGGTCAAGGTCAAATTGTCAAGGACCTTTGTCTATGGTGAAAGCCTATCACCTAATGAGTGTGCATATGAAGTAATGATGTCTCTAGTTTAAAGCTTACAGAAAATATAAGCAAGGTTAAAGTTTTTTTTATTGAAAGTTACTTGGATGAGTTCCACTGGACCAATAAACTTCAGGTGAGCAATTTAAGGCATTCTGGCCCTCTTGTCTTTAAACATCTTCTCCTCCTATATCAATAAGTGGATTTTGACAAAACTTGGCCAGAATATTCCTTCGATGACCTTTTTCTAAAGTTATTCAAGAAATTTGGATTGACCCCCAAATATGGGATTGGCAAGGTGGGGATCATTTTGAGCCTGAATTTTCTTTGAACAACATCTCCTCCTGAACCACAGGGCTGATTTCAATGATACTTTACCAGAATGTTCCTTTGGTGACCCTCTTCTAAAGCTGCTCAAGGAATTTTGATTGGCCCCCGTATATGGGCGTGGCAGGGCGGAGCTTATTCTGAGTCTGAAATCTTTGAACAACATATCCTCCTGAACCACTGGGCTGATTTCAATGAAGCTTTACCAGGGTGTTCCTGGGGTGACCCTCTTCTAAAGTTGTTCAAGAAATTTGGATTGACCCCCAAATATGGGCCTGGTAGGAGGGGGCTGTTTTTGCGCCCATTATCTTTGAAGGACTTCTCCTCCTGAACCACTGGGCCAATTTTAATGAAACTTTACCAGAAAGTTCCTTGGGTGACTCTCTTCTAAAGTTGTTCAAGAAATTTGGATTGACCCCCAAATATGGGCGTGGCAGGGCGGGGCTTATTTTGAGCCCGAAATCTTTGAACAACATCTCCTCCTGAACCACTGGGCTGATTTCAGAGAAGAAGATTTTTTAAGATTTTCACTCATTGATTCTATTTAAAAAGAGTTGCACCTGGGTGGAGCCCAAATATGATCACAGGGTCTTGATATTAACAAACTTGGTAGAGGTCCACTAGATGACGCTACATACCAAATATGAAAGCTGTCTGCCTTCTGGTTTCAGAGAAGAAGATTTTTGAAGAGTTTCATATTTTCACCCTTTTTGTTAAGGGTAAAGGGACAGTTAAGGGTGGATTTCATTTATTTGAACAACAAGGAACATCCCTGCCAAGTTTTCATCAAGATGGGCCCACTGGTTTAGGAGGAGCAGATGTTTAAAGAAATCGTGGACGACGCACAACGGACGACGCACGATGGACATTGTACGATCACAATAGCTCACCTTGAGCACTTTGTGCTCAGGTGAGCTAAAAATAATTAGATTTCCTCTTTAGGGTTCCTTTAAGCACTGAAATTTCCTTTCTCAAGGCAGATGAGCATTATGAAATTACTTAAACTTTTTGAAGTGTGAGGATTGGTATCAGGGACTAACTTTACTTATGGGAATAAAAACTACTGTACTGTAATGATGAATGAGAAAATCTATATATAATTTATGATAATCTTATTTTTTTAATATCACATAACCATGTACAAAAGCAATTTTAAGATTAAAAGGTCCCAGGGAAAAGCTTTAAAAAACATTTTAAACACTTGAACAATTGTTTAAGCAAACCATATTGATTTTAATACATGTCTATGATTTCTGGCATAACCCATGTCATGCTGCATAAAAAAATCCTAGCAAATAGGATAAAAAATCAAAGTGCTGAAAGCGCTAAATTTTTATGCACTAATTGTGAGTCATCATTTATTTATTTCCTTTTTTTTATTTTAACTTTTCTAATTTAAAATTGGAATGTCAGGTGGAATAGACTAAATTATCAGACTGCACATTATGTGCATGCTGACCTTTGTCTATGCCTCCTGCCAAAGTGGGAATATTCCAGATTCAATATGATAGGGGTTAAATTTGCTGCCTAAGCATTTTAAGTATCATTGCTAACTGACAAAGAATCAATAAGCCTTGGTATAAGAAAACCAACTAGTTTGGATCTAATCTGGTCTAACACAAGCCAGACTGTATAATCAAAGGAGAAAGTGAGAAGGCCAGAAACTCTGATATTAAAAGCAAATTACTGGAGAATCACCTGACAAAACAATTTCCAACAAGAGCACAGCCTATGGGTGCCTATGCTTGCCTGTTAGGTACTGTGAATAAAAAAATTTAAGTCCAAAATAGGGCATAATTTGCAAAAAAATGCATCTAGAGTTATCCCCTTTGATAGAATAGGTTGCCCTTTTGATATTGAATATGTGTGCCAAGTTTCAAGTGAATGCCTTCAGTAGAACAAGAAATTTTTGCTCGACAACAACAACCCGCCAAGGCTATAGCAATACCTTGGGTTTTCTCTGAAAACGGCTGAGCTGAAAATCTTCAATAATTCGGTCAATATGTGACCAATATGAATTCAACTTGAAGCAGGGAAGGTGGAGAAAATGCCTGTTATTTATTTGCTGAGTCAGATCGCTTAAAAATCTGCTGATAAAAAAGTCATTGATGACCAAGTTAAAAATAAACTTGGTCACAAATAACTTAAATCAGCAGATTTTCAAAAGATCAACCACATTCAGCAAATTCATTGTGTTATCCCGCTTCTCTGCTTCAAACCATTTTTCAAATCAGTCATGTATTTACAAAAAAAAATATATAAAATTTTGTTTCACATGATTCCCACTGCGATCTATCTAACACGAATGAAGGCAATGATCAGACACATCGTAACATCATAGCTGATCTGTGTCTTTGGAAATGAGTCTGTGTTTGACATTTCTCACAATTTCACATCTGCGCTAGGCACAAACATTAAGCAGCCTAGACAGCCACATATTGCAAAATAGATTATAAACTGACCTCTTACAGAAGGCTTAAGACCTTGAAAATCTACAGAGCCCAAAGGGAAGACTCTGGTCAGACTGTGCTGATGCACAGACTGACCAGAGTCATAATTTTGAACACTACTGAAATTGTAGGAATTGTAACATACAGGCTCAAATGCAAATGAATTGTTTTCCCATACCAGGGCTACATTTATCTATCTGCGCAACAAAACATGAGCTTGTGCTATTTTTCTCTCTATTTGAGAACGGGTAGATTAAAATAATAAATATTTAACATGATTGAGACAAAAGAAAGGACTGAAAAAATGAATTTTTCCAAATGAATAAAACTCAAGTTATATATTTCTTATGTAAGTAGAGTTATCCTTCTTAATAGCATTGAATGAACTTTCAACAGTGAAGATATATTCTTAGTATTTAAGGTAAGTGCTTTGAACAAGAACTTTCAATAATGCTTTCACCTCCAACAATACTTGTCACAGACTTGACCAAAAGCTTTTGTCACATTCAAATATTCAGATAAACCTATGAATCTGAAAAGATAAAACAGAATCTTTCCCTACAATACATGAACATATTAATTGGTACCAAAAGAAAGCTTCATTTGATGATAAACGATACTTCTAGACACCCAATAATTTTTTTTACATTTTTGTTTGGCAAACAAGCTATAACACACATTTTGATTGCCAAAACAAGTATGTAGTTTGTGCAGACAAGACTCTGCACTCGGACTTTTTTCTGAATCTAGAATGATCATTTTTTGGGGCTACCGGGGGGGGGTATATGTTTATTTTTTAAATAGTATACATGTACAAACACTTCCTGTGAAGAGGTCAAAGGTCAAGGTTTGACACTAACAGTGTCCCTGAATCCTAAGTAGCCAAAACTTTTAGGAAGGATCCCATATTATCATGCATTTAAGCCTGTATTGACCTGATATCTGTCTGATAACATAACATGATATCATGTAGTCTATTTTTAGAAACAATTTGCATACAATTTCATCTGAATTTCTTAGATTTTAAAGGGTTTATTACTATAAAGCTCTGAAAATGATTGCATGATAAATAGAATAACATGTAAGTGTCTTAAAATATCAATGTTATCTGGTCTCGGCTGTGAGAAATTATCATGACTAAGCAAAGCCTTGTCTTGATAAATTCTCCCAACCTTGATCAGATAACATTGATATTTTATGACACTTACTAATTGTCCTAGTCTATATCTTAAGGAAGGGATTCCATCAGGATCCTTTGATATTTACAGAATCTAAGGAGTTCTTTCAATCAGGGTCCTCCATTTCTAAGCCAAGGTTCAACAAATGTAAGGAACAAAGTGGAGTAAAAAAACCTTAGCTTGGAAACATATGAGAATATATCATAAACCTAAACTTTTTCTTCCTATTTCTTTAACCCTTTGCTGTTTAAACCCTGCTTTTTACGTGCCTGAGTTTTTATGATTAAGAAAACATTGTGAAAAAAGAAGAAATTGCTTCTGACAAGCAATTTCTTCTTATTCCACACTATTTTCTACCCTACTGAATGGTTATTTTTCAAATTAAATCCAATTTTAAATTTCGTCTGCAAAACCTTTGAATTTGGACTGGTCCAAAATTTTGTAAAACAGGAAAGGGTTAAAATGATAACTGAAATGATCCCTGGTTATCTCAAGAGATCCCTGCCATAATAAGTGGGGATTCCTGCAAAACTCCATTGAAAAACAGTTAATGTCAGCCGCTGGAGGTATTTTTTTGCAAAATAGCTTCTTTGCACTTGGCATGTCATCTATTATCTCATTAATAGGCTCATTTGATGTAAACATATATTTATATAGTTATTTCTATTATCTACATGTATATACATCATTAAATAATACATGATATTAATAACAAAGTTATCAAACACCAGTTTCACAAAATTAATGCTACAGCATGAATGTTACAATTGTATCTCGAACAGTACAACTAAATATTGTATCTATAAATCAAACTCAAACACATTTCTTACTATTCCACATTTGAGACTTTTCCTTGTGATCTCTCATTTCATTTTGATTTTTTTGTTTTTGTCAATTTTTTCAAAAATTTTCAAGCTTTCTGTTACCATGGCACTCAGAGTTATAAATGGAACTGAATTCTTTAGACAACTTCAATAAAGAGCTACACCCTTATAACATCCCTGCTAAGTTTCAGATTGATTGACCCAATTGTTTAGAAGGCAATGATTATTCTTTTTTAAGATTTTCGCCAATTTTCGGTCTGTCTATTACCAAAAGAAACCACTGAGTTTTTGCTGGAGTTAAATTCTTTTAACAGTTTGGGTAGAGCTTCACCCTAAATACATCCCCACCAAGTTTCAGCTTGATTGGTCTAGTGGTTTAGGAGGTTAAGATGTTTTAAGAATTTTTAGACGGACAGACAGATGGATGATGGACAGTGAGTGATCCAAATAGCTCACCTTGAGCACTTTTTTGCTTCTGTGAGCTAATAAGTTGAGCAAGGAATATCCAATTTCAGATGAATTTAACATGGCATTAATAAAATGTGCGCAATTCAACGGTCTAACTCTACCTCCATGAAATGAAGATGGATAGAACCAAGACTGTCGGTTCATGAAGGAAGAAGGCCACTTTTTCCTTATTAAGTATGTGAATCTAATGTCATCACAAAGTTTGAAAAAATGAGCAGTGTAATATTGGTATCCCAAACCAAAAGGGTCATAAGTACTCACCACAGACCCATTTTACTTAACTTCTAACAAAACAAGAGGGCCAGAATGGCCCTGCCTGCTCACATGAACTTTATTGGTCCAGTGGATCTCATCAAAGTAACTTTGTGAGAAGACTCAAATAGGCCCCGCCCTGCTATGCCCAATCAAAATTTTAGGAAGATATTTTTGAAAAGATTTACCCAAGGAACCTTTTGGTAGAGTTTGATTGAAATCAGCAAGGTAGTTCAGGAGGAGATGTCGATCAAAGATTTCAGGCTAAAAATAAGCCCGCCCTGCCATGCCCATATTTATTTTCAAGATTGTTGACGATGCACGATTTAAGACGCACGATGTACGACGCACAAAAGTTGACAGACTTAGGGTGATCCTAAAAGCTCCCCTAGAGCATGTTGTACTCAGGTGAGCTAAAAACAAAAAATTGCAAGTCAAAATTACAATTTGTACTTGGTGTTTTCATTCATTATTAGATTCTGCTTCACAAATATCTCATTGGAATCAACTTAAGAAGACTATTCCAATGAGATGATGATGCATGGCAGAATTTCATATTTAGTTACTACTGTAGAAACAACTTAAATTTTCAACTTTCGCAAATAAATGATAGTCAGATATTTAGTAAAACAGGCAAAGGCATTGTTTTCAAAAGTAGCTTTATGCAAAACTACTTATTCCAATTTGCTTGAAGCCAATCAATAATGTTTTATTGTAATCTGACCACACGAGTTTTTGACCTGCCTTGACCAAATTTCAAACTCTTCTGAGATAAACCAAACATAATGACCAAGTTTCAAGACAGTTGTGTCAAAATGTAGTCTCTTAAATGCTCACAAGGTTTTTCAAACATTTAAACATGTGTCCTATTATTTCCACCTAATTTTTCCCTTGTTTGAGATATCATTAAGATAATAATTCTGACCAAGTTTAAAAATTTCCAAAAATGTGGCATCTGAGTGCACATAAGAATTGACCGTACTTGTGTTTGACCCCACTAGACCTAATTTCTGATTTCGAGATACTGTGTATACATTCTGACCAATTTTGAAGACATTTGAACAAAAAGTATAGCCTCTAGAGTGCATGCATGGTTTTTCTAAGATTTGACCCCATGACCTGTTTTTTTTTTACTGAATTTCAAGCTTGACTGAGATATCATGTAGACAAGCATTAAAATTGTGGCCTCTAAGAGACACATATGGTCTTTGAAGATTTGGATTAGTGACCTACTTTTTAACCTGACATCACCAAATTCTCAAAGTGAGATATTATGAAGACAAATATTCCGAGTACAATTGAGCCAAAAATGTTGCCTCTAGAGAACATGCTTAGTTAAAGCCAATGCTGGACAGAGGCTAATCACATCAGGTCACCTTGAGCATTTTGTGCTTGGGTGAGCTAAAAACCACAGATTCAATAACACAACAACAAGGCAAGCCACAATAAAAGATCACAAAATTGGCATAACCTTAGCATCTGATCTGTATGTCTAGAAGAATATATATGCTCGAAACCCTGCTGAACACAAAAAAAAATCCAAGAAAAGGCCGAATACAAATACCAGTAGGGTACTAAAAGAACAATAAAACTGTTAAGGTGAGACAATAACATTTTCCCATGAATCCTGCTAAAAGGGTAAGTTTTGGGATGCTTAATTGCGGTGACACAAGAAAAATAGGAGCAATACTAATTGATAATTCAGCAATTTCAAACTATACTGTGCAAAAATGAAATTTTCATGTATGTTTTCTAATTTTCTTTTTCATTTTACTTAAGTATACAAATTGAACAATAAAATAGATATTCTTAATTACATGCCATATCTGTGCAGAAGTAAAGGAGAATAACAAAGGACAAGACTAGAGTCAAGAAAAACAAGAGATGTTTGTAAAACATTTATGCCCCCCATAAAAGCAGGCTAATAGACTATTTTTTCAATCAACAAAGGGCAATAACTTGCAAAATATGATGAGTAGAGTTATGGTTCTTCTGCACTGCACTTCTTCTCAACGAGATCTATCTACCTAAAAAGTTTCATGATAATAGCTTGCATACTTTTTGAGATATGCTCTGGACAAAAACAAGAGGACCATGATGGTCCTATATCGCTCACCTGAGTAAGTCACTCATAACTTGTCAACCATTTTATGAATACCAGAATTCGTTTGATGTACATTTAGGGTGGTTAAATTTCGTCCTACTGCAAATTGATTTTTTAAAAATTTTTGTAAATTTTCAACTTTTCTCTTACCATGGCAAATTCTTTTAACAACTTTAGTAGACCTACACGTTAAGAACATCCAAGCTAAGTTTAAAATTGATTGGCCTCATGGTTAAGGTGGAAAAGAATTTGTTCTAAGATTTTTGGCCATTTATGCCTTTTTTCAGCCTTTATGTAACCATGGCAACCAGAGTTTTTGATGAAATTAAATTCTTTTAACAACTTTTAAAGAGCTTCACCCAAGGAACATCCCTGCCAAAGTGCAGCTTGATCGGCCCAGTGTTTTAGGAGGAGAAGATGTTTAAAGAAATTGTTGACGGACGGACAGACAGACGGACGGTGAGTGATGACAATAGCTCACCTTGAGCACTTTATGCTCAGGTGAGCTAAAAAGTCTGAGGATCGACCAACCAACGGACAGACCGACCGAACGACAAGTGCAAAGGAATATAACCCCTCTTCTTAGAAGGGGGGCATAATGAGCTTGCACACGCAGAGCATGACCAGAGTCTTCACTATAAGCTCTATGGATAGATGAGATCTTTTTACCATCTGTAGGCTGGCTGTCAGAAATTATTCCTTTTGCAGAGTGTGGTTAAGTTGATTGATGTTTAAATATTATTATTTAAAAATTATGCAAGCAAGAGTTGTAGTTCTTGTGCACTGCACTTCTCCTCCATGAGATCTATCCACCCATAAAGTTTCAAGTTGATAGCTATCATACTTTAGGAGATATGCTGCGGACAAGTTTAGTGACGGAAGGACGGAATGACGGAAATACAGAACTGGAATGACGGACGGAGAGCATTACTATATTCCCTTCGCCGAAACAGCGGGGGATAATAACTAAATAACCATACTGTAAAAGAAATGATGAAGAGTAATAGATAGACTTTTACACTAACAGTCTTTCAAGCGCCAAAATATTTTTCTGTAAACCTGAATGACTGTATTAGGATCTCCCAGGGACCAACACATGTCATACTAATTGAGCCTGGACTGGCTGCATTGGTTGTGTTTTAGACTCTTAGTTTTATCAATACACAATTAATGGCCATGGGATGATAGTAATTGTGCTTGACATCTGATTGCAATTTGAAAAGTGTTAAAGTGTGCTTCCAATTTGATTTTTTGAAAGTCTGGTCAGTTAAGTTACCTATGCCAGATCAGGGTTTTCATTAAAAGTGACATAATAGCCTTTACAATGACCATGGCCAGCATATTGATAAACCAGTATTTCTGTATATATACAGTACACACATTATTTACACTATATTTCATACAGTAATAAACACTCAATTGACAACTCAATCTCTCTCAGCCAACTGAAATAATTTATTAACCAGCATTGACCACCAGATTTTCTGGTATTGACCAGTATTGACCAGTATTGACCACTTCCAGAAGTATTGACCGGGGCGGTTTTAAAACCGCCCTGGTCAATACTTTCCAACCCTGTTAAATAATGCACAAATGTAAATTTGTTGGAAATGTCCCACAGAGGATCAAATGGTAAGATACTATTTGGTCCTGTGTGAGACATTTTCAACTAGAGAATAAAACCATTGGTATTTGACATAGCAACAAAACAAGATACCACATAATTAATAGCCAAGTTAACTACAACTGTTCTATAACAACAATGGCTATAATTCAAGAAGTGGCAGGATTGAATGATTGATTGAATGGAGTTTTATGCCGCTTTCAACATTATTTCAGTTATATCGTGGTGGCTTGATTACCTAACAGTGGTTTCCTGGTATTTCTCTCACCAGTACAACCACCACATTCTTTCCTAGCCTCCAACTGCTATCTCACATAGATCTATGATTATCAACCCATTGGTGAGAGACAAATAGTCAGAAAGAATAAGTGCTGTCATCAGGGATCAAACCCCGGACCTCTACATTGACAGTCAGATGCGCTACTAACTGCTCTATGACAGTGGCTGTGTAGTGGCAGGAAAACTAAAGGCCAAATAACCCAAGCAGCCTTCATTCCTTTAATATTCCCTGTTATTATTCCGGTTTATTCCCACTTCGTCTAATCCCATTTCGTCTACACTATAAAATTATTGGTTTAGACCAAAAATTCCCATTTGATCTAAAACCTTTTGACACCTTATTGTAGCACTTTCCCATTTCGTCTACAAAATGGCTTTTGACATGTTATGAGTGTCACAAAGGTGTTAATGTCACAAAGGTGTCATATACAGCCCCCCCCTACACATACAAAGTATTTTTTGATAAATGAATAAAATAAATTTATATTTTTGAATAATAACCTCTTAAGGATTAAAAGTTTGTTATTTTCAATTAATGATGTATTGGTTCTAATAAAAAATTCATCAAGAAATAAGTTAAAAGCAAATTTTCAAAATCTTTTTGCTATGAATTTGAATATAAAGGTAAACCTATTTTTATGATATTATAAAAAATATAAAATAAACATAAGAAAAAGCCTATTTTTTTTTTTACAAATGAGTAATTGAACTTTTAGACCAAATGGGAATTTATCAAAATATTGGTTTTAGACCAAATGGGAATTTGACTTTTAGACCAAATGGGATTAGACAAAGTGGGAACAACCCATTATTCCCTGATAACCACATATTGATGAGACAGGTGAGACCCATTTTCAAAAGGATTTTTCCTTATGATTCTACAATCATCCAGTGAATGTTTCAAGTAAATGAGTATGTAATATTTGTTGATTTTATTTCATAAACATTGAACAAGAATTGTTGACAGACAGATAGAGTGACAGACAGACAGACAAGATCCACGCCATTGCTATAGCTCTTTTTTACCTTGGGTCAGTAAGCTAAACTAGAAAGCCATGAATGGCTTGAGTCGCTCCACAGGCTTGAAATTCTTGTAAAAGCAAATAAAAGTTTTGACTAGATTTTTAGATATTTTGGGTTCTACTGATGTTGAAAATGATTTTCAAAGTTTCAACTATATAACATATAGAGAAATGACCTCCGCCGATAAAGGACACATTTTTCATTCAATCAAAATAATTTTTGGCTGCATGATAATGGGTCACCCAAAGATCATACCAAAAATGTTGGGGTACGGACAAAAGCCCCCTAGGACAAAAGCCCCCTGGGACAAAAGCCCCATGGACAAAAGCCCCATGGGACAAAAGCCCCATGCCCTTAACTGAAAAGTGGACAAAAGCCCCATGGTTATGAAAATTGTGTTTATTGTGAATTTTTTGAAAAAGTCTTAAAAAGTTATGATTTTTATATTAAGTTGTGAATATTAATGTGTTAATTCTTTAAGGTAAATTAATATTTTAGTCATTTTAAATTGAATGAAAATAATTATTTAAGGGGGGGGGAATAAAGTATTCCCTTGTGTATAAATATCTGTGAAAAGATGACTTCGAAAATATTTTCAATTTGGTTTTATATTTCATAATTGACTTGTTTTAAAAATAATTGTAAAAAAAAGGCATAACAGGTGGGGAAAGACAAAAAATATACTGTTTTCATAATAAATTTTGTCAACACCTTCTATATTGTGAACTACATGTATAGTTATACTTGCGCTCTCGAAGGTGTGAAATAAGTCAATAACAAATATGGATTAAGTTTCAATGATGTTAAGAATGTAAAATGTGTGAATAAAAGAAAAAACATCAATAAACAAATTAATATTTAGGGTTCTCCTTTTCAATGTTCATTTCTTTGCTTGCTGGAATATCTACTAGATTTTCTTATAATGAAATTCAAACAAAACTGATTTTGAGTTGTTAGAAAGAGAAATGGTGGCTTCTATGGCTAAGAATTTTTTTAAAAAAAATTCACCATATGCAATGGCAAATAAAACAAAAAAAGACCCATTTTATTTAAATGATTCAGTTAAAAGTTAAAGAAATTCAAATTCATATGTAAAAGAATGTAAAATGTGTGAATAAAAGAAAAAAACATCAATAAACAAATTAATATTTAGGGTCACTCAGGGAATATTTCAGTGAAATTTGGTTTACATCCATCAATTACATTCTGAGAAAATGATATTCAAAGTTTCCACTATATAACATATAGAGAAATGACCTCCGCCCATAAAATACATATTTTTCATCCGATCACAATTATTTTTTGAAGACTGATAAAGGGTCACTCAAGGATCATTCAAGTAAAATTTAGTTGATATCCATCACTTAGATTCTGAGAAAATGATTTTCAAAGTTTCCACTATTTAACATATAGAGAAATGACTTCCGCCCATAAAATGCATATTTTCAATCCTATCACAATAATTTTTTGTAAACTGATAAAGGGTCACCCAAGGATCATTCATGTAAAATTTAATTGGAATCCATCAATTAGAATCTGAGAAAACTCACTTTTTACCATATCTGGAAATTAGCCACGCCCATAAAATCCATGTTTTTCATTGAATCAAATTTCTTGAACAACTTTGAAAGAGGGTCATCCAAGGATCATTCCTGTGAAGTTTGGTTGAAATTAATCCAGTAGTTTCTGAGGAGAAGATTTTTAAAGAAAAAGTTTACGACCGGATCCCCGCACGACAGACACAACTCCATGACAATAGCCCTAGTGGCTTTCAACCAGTGGAGCTAAAAACAATTAAAAGAAAGTTTTACTTAACATTAACAAGGATTGGAGAAAACTGAGGATTTCCTGCTCTGAAGACCCAGGCTCTAGATAATAATGAGATTACAATATTAAAATAAACATCATCCTCAAGAAGTAGTTTTTGTTTTTCCCAGTCTTTTAAACACTCCAGAGTTACCCAGATTAGATGGGGTTGTGGTATCAACTGTTATTGAGAAATCTCCACTCTGTGGCTTAGCGCCCAGTCTTTTCTGAACTCCTGGGGATAGAAATAATACTGCTACATGTGAGAGATGTGCAAGATACAGTCAATCTTGCTCAAGCCACCACGTCTGTTAGCAACAACTTACAAGCGACCATTGTAAAAAGTCCCTTCGCATTAAGTAGAATTTCCCAAAAAGTGGACATTCTTTAATGTAAAATTGTTTATCAGTGAATCTCATGACGTTAGAACCCATTAGAATCGTCTCAATGAGGTTCAAACATCCTAGGATTCAGTAAAAATTATGTGACAATCTTTATATGCTATTAAAAAACATGTCTTTTTTATCATTTTATATTATTTTAAGTAACCATTTCCATTAGCGATTGTTTTTTATTGGTCCCCTAAGTGGTCGCTTAACGTAATTTTTACTGTAGCATCACTTTACTTATGAATATAAGTTGTTTACAAAGTGAAATCACATACAGTTGACCTTGTTTAAGCGGTTTATTCCCACTTCGTCTAATCCCATTTCGTCTACACTATAAAAATATTGGTTTAGACCAAAATTTCCCATTTGGTCTAAAACTTTTTGACGCCTTTTTGTATCAATTTCCCATTTCGTCTACAAATTGGATTTTGACATGTTATGAGTGTCATAGAGGTGTTGATGCCATGTAGGTGTTATATACACCCCCTCCCCCCAACACACACACAAAGTTATTTTTCGATAAATAAAATAATCAATTTATATTTCTGACTTATTTCCTTTAAAGGATTTAATTTTTTTTGTTATTTTCAATAAATCATAAAAATATCTTAAATATATATTAGAAAATTAGTAAAAAACATTTTTCCAATCATTTCTGATATGAATTAAAACCTATCATTAAACTGTTATTTTCATGATAAAATCAGAAATTGTATAAATTAACATTATTAGAATATAATTATTCAGAAAAAAGAGTAAATCAACTTTTTAGACTAAATGGGAATTTATCAAAATATGGCTTTAAGACCAAATGGGAATTTGACTTTTAGACCAAATGGGATTAGACGAAGTGGGAACAACCCGTTTGAGCCACCCTCTATGTTAAAGAAGTACCTTCATCAATCAATATTATCTTTATTTCCTTTCTGATTGCAAATCATTTTAAAAGAATGTTAAGTTGTGTAAAAAGTATCACAACTGAAGCCTATTTTATCAGAACTCCGCCCAATTACAACAATATATTTTCAATCCCACAGTCCTTTTGTAAAACCAATTACATACCCTTGCTACTTTCATTATTTCAAAATCATTTCATAAAGCCAACAGATTCTTTATTTCAACCTAACCAGCAAGGATGCAAACTATTTCAAGGGGTCAGTTCAAAAATATTGTAAGTGCCAAAGAATCTATTGGCACTTACAATAGTTTTGCACTGACAACTTGTTTAACATTGCTTTCAGTCACATAACATTAAAGGAAGGTTTAGTTTAACTAGTAAATACTTTAGGACCGTGATTTGAGAGTATTGTTTTATGCATCTAATAATTAGGGACAGTATATATTTTACCTTGTTTTTTCAGTGATATGACATTAAAGGCTAACTAGAACTGTTGCAAAGCGGACTAATACCCTCCACAAGCGCTTTGTCAGAATGTAAGTGCTATTAGTGCAGGATGTGTCTGCAACTAATATTGAGGTAATATGCAGCATTTGCATGAAGTTTCATGATTCTAGGTCGCTTGGTTTTCGAGTTAATAGTCCAGAAATAAAAATTGAACAAAAATTGACTGTGACCTTGACCTTTGACCTATATGACCCCAAAACAATAGGGCACTTCCTTGGATCATAAGCAACATTTGCATTAAGTTTCATGCATGTAGGTCACTTGGTTCTCGAGTTAGAGTCCGGAAATGAAAATTGAACAAAAATTTACTTTGACCATGACCTTTGACATATGTAACCCAAAAACAATAGGGCACTTCCTTGGGTCATAAGGAACATTTGTATAAAGTTTCATGATTGTAGGCCACTTGGTTCTTGAGTTAGAGTCCAGAAACGAAAATTGAACAAAGGCTGACTGTGATCTTGACCTTTGACCTATATGACCCAAAAACAATAGGGCACTCCCTTGGGTCATAAGGAACATTTGTATAAAGTTTCATGATTGTAGGTCATTTAGTTCTTGAGTTAGAGTCCGGAAATGAAAAGGTCTACGGACAGACAGACGGATGGCCGGACGGATTGACGGATGGACAAACAGACAGACATGGTGAAACCAATATACCCCCCTCTACTTCGTAGGTGGGGGGGTATAATAAAGTTTGTAACTACTTTAGGACCTAGTTTTAATTGTATTGTTTTATGCATTTAACCTTTAAGAAAGTAGTTTATTTACCTTGTTTTTTTAGTGATATAACATTTGAGGTCGGTTTAGTTTGACTCGTGATTGTGGTACTGGAAACTTCTCCTACTTTAGGACCCAGTCTAGATTGTATGGTTTTACCCTCTAGTCTAGAATCACTGGATAGAACACCAGCTGTATTAGACAGTACTGCTTTCTTTGTCTCTACAGCTGAATAAATAAAATTGAAAACAAAATTCTGATGATAATATTTCATAAAGTACACTAACAGAATACATAATGTATTATCATAAAAGTCAGAAGATCATATTCTCAATTTTGCCCATCATGCAAAAACAAACTGTAAAGTGCAAAATATATTCAGGGGTGTGAAATTCTCATGTCCGACTTGTCAGACACAGGCTTTTCTACTTGTGGGCAAGTACATTTTTCTACACCATTTGTCAGTGGACAACTAAATACCAGCACAAATCTTGATAAAGTGCTAAAAAGGTATAGGAGAAAAGTCATCCTTTTGTTTGTATCACAGGGAAGAAGACATTGTCTTTAATAAAGAAAATGCTGGGTTTCAGCATTTTCTTCATTAAAAACACAATTTTCTCAAAATTTATCTACCTACTTTTTGTGGACAAGTTAATTTTGATCCTAGACAAGTAAGAAATAAGCTTTTATTTGTCCAGGGAAAAGTGGAGAAACTCTGTATTTCCACACTCCTGATATTGATCTCTGACAGCATGTGTCAAGTGTGTAGGCTGACCAGGTTGAATCTTATATCTTAAAGACAATCTTCTAGATTAAGAATGGCCACATCTTTTTTTTATCATATATTGAATTTTTAAAAGCAATCTAAGATTTTCCTCTTCACGATATAATCTCTGTTTTAAATACTTGTTTAGAGTTTCATGGCATCCCTAGATAGTCCATTTTTAGTGCTACTATCTATATTATTGCACCTTGGGATGAGCAACTCGACAATTGGAAAGAATGTAGCCGTAGTAAAGTGGGAACATATTGACTTCAATCTGACCTTTATACAGAATACATAATTAGTCTCATGAATATGATTCCAAAAACACCTTTGCATGAGGTGATCAAGCATGGACCGTTCTGTTATACTGTCTGAAAAACTGTATGTGTGGACTTAAATAGCATATCAGGATATTTCTGCACCTAGTCATGAAGCAGACGAGTCAATTTTCAAAACAAATGTTTATGTGTGTTGCGACAGTTATATGAGTGAGTATTGCACTTGATTTCCAATCAAATACATTAGGCCTAAATCGTATTTAATCAAATTTGAAAAATTGTTACAATTGCCACCAGTGTTAGCAGACTCATTATATGTATGGATCCACAAGTTCATGTGAGTGACCAAATATGATTGTTACAGTAAACAGAATGGGCGGTAAGGGCTTTACAGACCTAAGATGTGCATTCCAACACTACAATTGAATTCCTTAAGTGAGTTGAGTTTTGTCAAAAGAAAACGAGCTATATTTTATTAGTTAAATGCACAAAGGCCAGGTCCAGGTCAATATGCTTTCACTATACAGATATGAGAAATACATGCAGAGGACTAGATAAGAGAGGATAAAGTGATCTAAAATCTTTCAAAGAAACATTTGCATGGAGTACCAACAATGAAGGGTTTGGATAGTCTTTAGTGGATTATTTCAATCTAAACTCTAGAAAATCCCCTCAATCTGTAGCTCTGATACATGTACCACCAAACAATTGTTAGGTGTTCCAGTCACCAATATGAATCTGAAACAAATATGTGACCCGTCACGCCAAAAGGCACCTTTTAGAAACTCTGTAAAATGAAATCGATAAAAAGAGATTTGTTCCAGTAGAGGTCAACCATGTGTCGCATTTCAAAAATTCTTTAACTGGAAAGCAGATCAATCCTTCTAGATTCAGAAAATCAGAAAAATGCGAAAAGTTTCCATCCTAGTCAGCCTGCCCAACCCGCACAGTCTGACTAGGATCGATACTGTACTCACTACCCAAATGGCCCCTTTTCACGTGACAGGTCACATATGAATACACTTCACTTTCTGTGTATGTATGAATTGGGGTTTGGCATTAGTTCGGTACTGGGTAATATCACATCAGTTCTGCTAGTAATCCTTACTATGAAAAACTGGTATTTTTTACAGTATTAATACCTCAACATTCTATCATAAGCCTATTAATAAGTCAAATTTTCCAAAGATGTTTGCCAAACCCCGACCCAAGGATTTGCAGCTCAAAATTCTTGATAGCTGCACATCATCTAGCTCCTTCTCAAATTTTCAAATGAAGCTTCAATTTGATATTTAAAAAGCAGTCAAGAGTAATTAATCAAAGTATAACAAGAAAATGTTTACCTTTTTGCATCTTTTTTGTAGTAGTTTTCACTTTAGAAGTGGACAACTTTGACTTCTTTGGGGACGATGCTTTCAGAACACCTGCATATTCTAACTGTGGACCTTGATATTCAAGGTCAAGGTCATCATCATCAAGGTCATCATCCCCTAAATTAGAGGTGGAGGTAGCAGCTCTCTTAATGGTTGACTTTCCTCCTAGCCTGGCAAATACTGAGGACTGAAAGTATATAATTGAAAAAATTAAAGGTATTTTCCAGATAAATGCTCCCTCCTTGATTTTAGAGACCTTTGCAATATTCACAGTTTTTTATCCAATGTGAGGATTGTTTCTCAGAATAACTAGTCTCTTCACTGGCTTAAACATCTCTAAACTGTAATTAAACAAAGCTTATACACTGACTGAAAACAGCACTTTGAAGTCTTTTTAGATCTATTTTGTAATAATTTACCAGGTCTGGCCCTCATAGCAACAAAATACTCCATCTCCATTACCTTGCATACCCTTTATACATCTTATTAACAACATAAAGGTATTTGCAGTTCTACACACATTTTTTGGAATAATTTAAGTAAAGGGCTATTCATACAAAAGTTTGAATGAAATTAGTCCAGTTGATTGGAAGAAAAAGATTTTTTGATATTTCAAAGTGAAAATAAGCCCCACCCGGCCATCCCCACATTTATTGGGCCATCAAATAAGTGTAACCAATTTAAGTGAAGGTGCAACTAAGGAATATTCATGCCAAGTTTCATTGAAATTGGCCAAAACGTGTCTGGAGGAGAAGATACTAAAATATTTCAAAGTGAAAATGAGCCCTGCCCTTCCACCCAACATTTTGGGGTCAATCAAAATTTCTTTAATAACTCAAGTAAAGAGTCACCCAAGTACTAATTATTAAGTTGGCCTTAATAGTTTGGGAGAAGAAGATTTTTTTGAGATATCAAAGTGAAAATAAGCCAAGCCCTGATGTACCCATTTTTGGGGGGTCAATCTAATTTTCTTTAACAATCAAGGTAAGAGGTCACCCTAGAAACATCCATGCCAAGTTTCATTGAAATTGGCCAATGGTTTGGGAAGCGATGATTTTTAAAGATTTTAAAGTGAAACAAGAGCTGTCACTGTAAGATGACAATGCCCCCGACACCGCTTTGATTTAGAAGTTATGGCCAATGTTAAAGTTTTTGGACGGAATGACGGACGGACGGACGGACAGACGGACGGACGGACGGACAGACGGACGGACAGACGGACGGACAGACGGACAAGTCAAATTTATGATGCCTCCCTATCGGGGGCATAAAAAGGCCCCACCCTGCCATGCCATATTTGGAGGACATCATAATTTCATATCAATTTAAAAAGAAGGTCATCCAAGGATTATTTCAACCAACTTGAATTAAAATCCACCCAGTGGTTTATGAGGAGAGGATGTTTAAAGACAAGAGGGCCAGAATGGCCCTAAACGGCCCACCTGAATTTTATTGGTCCTCTGGATATCATCAAAGTAACTTTCTGGCAAAGTTCATTCACATGTGCCTAATATTGTTGAACAGGAGATGTTTTTCAAAGAATTTTCAGAGATAAAAGACTCTGCCCACCAATTCATAACCGAAGAGAGTCAAGATAAGCCCACCCTGCAACGCCCATATTAACCAGCAAAACAAAATTTGGAAAACAATTTTTGAAAAGGGTCACCCAAGGAACATTCTTGTAAAGTTCCATTAAAATCAGCCCAGTGGTTCAGAAGGAGATGTTGTTTGAAGATTAGGGGCTCAAAACAAACCCCTCCCTGACAAGGCCATATCTATGGGCCAATCAGAATTTCACAAACAATTTTTGAAAAGGGTCATCCGAGGAATATTCTGGTAAAGTTTCATTGAAATTGAACCAGTGGTTCCAACGGAGATGTCCTGTTATTCAAAGATTTCCGGCTCAAAATAGGCCCTCCCTGCCTTGCCCATATTTATGGGCCAATCAAAATTTCGCAAATAATTTTTGAAGAGTCACCCAAGGAATATTCTTGTAAAGTTGCATTAAAATCAGCTCAGTTGTTCAGGAGGAGATTTCGTCCAAAGATTTCTGGCTCAAAATAAGCCCCATCCTGCCTCACCCATATTTATGGGCCAATCAAAATTTCACAATCAATTTTTGAAAAGGGTCATCCGAGGAACATTCTGGTCAAGTTTCATTGAAATCGGCCCAACAGTTCAGGAGAAGAAGGGGTTTTTAAGACTGTTGCCGACGGACGACACATGATGGACGACATACGATTGACTCTGTTGATCATAAAAGCTCCCCGTGAGCGTATTGAGCTCAGATGAGGTAAACAAGGTGCCAAATTGTCACAAGAAACGCCCGTCACACTGCTTAGTATTAACTGGGGGTTTGAATAGAACTGAGGTTATTTTGAATGAATATTTTTTGCACCCATGAAGTTTCATGATCCTAGTTATTATACTTTTAGAGATATACTCCGGACAAGATTCTAGTATGAAAAACAACAATGGGCAATAACTCAAAAAATAGGCCAGGAAAAATTATGGTTCTTGTACACTGCACTCCTTCTTGATGACATCTATACACCCTTGAAGTTTCATGATCCTAGCTATTATACTCTTAGAGATATACTCCGGACAAGATTCAAAACTGAGAAACAACAAAGGGCAATAACTCAAAAAATAGGCCGGGTAGAGATATGGTTCTTGTGCACTGCACTCCCCCGTGGTAAGATCTATACACCCATTAAGTTTCATTATCCTAACTATTATACTTTAAGAGATATACTTCGGACAAGATTCAAGTCTGAAAAACAACAAAGGGCAATAACTCAAAAAATAGGTCAGGTAGAGTTATGGTTCTTGTGCACTGCACTCCCCCTTGGTGAGATCTATACACCCATGAAGTTTCATGATCCTAGTTTTTATACTTTTAGAGATATACTCCGGACAAGATTCTATTATGAACAAGAGCTGTCACTGTAAGATGACAATGCCCCCGACACCGCTTTGATTTAGAAGTTATGGCCAATGTTAAAGTTTTTGGACGGAATGACGGACGGACGGACAGACGGACGGACGGACAAGTCAAATTTATGATGCCTCCCTATCGGGGGCATAAAAACAACAAAGGGCAATAACTCAAAAAATAGGCCAGGTATAGTTGTGGTTCTTGTGCACTGCACTCCCCCTTGGTGAGATCTATACACCCTTGAAGTTTCATGATCCTAGCTATTATACTTTTAGAGATATACTCTGGACAAGATTCAAGTCTGAAAAACAACAAAGGGCAATAACTCAAACAAGAGGCCCAAGAGGGCCTGTATCGCTCCACTGGCTTTAACATCATTAGACTTGCATTAAATGAATCTTTCTTTGAATGAAAACAACACTTTGAACTCTCTTAAGACCTATTTTATATTAATTAACTGGGTATGGCTCACATTGCACCAAAATTCTCAAGTTTCATTGAAATTGGCCCAACCTTCATCAGGAGATGTAGTTC
The DNA here is from genome assembly GCA_948146395.1 of Fragum whitleyi. NCBI lineage: Eukaryota > Metazoa > Mollusca > Bivalvia > Cardiida > Cardiidae > Fragum > Fragum whitleyi. Next base: position 65,429,705 of record OX411544.1, read on the forward strand.
AAAGATTTCGGGCTCAAAATAAGCCACACCCTGACATGCCAATATTTAAGGGCTAATTAATATTTCGCATACAATTTTTGAAAAGGGTCACAGAAGGAACATTCTGGTAAAATTTCATTGAAATCAGCTCAGTGATTCAGGAGGAGATGTCCTTCAAAGAATTCGGGTTCAAAATAAGCCCCACCCTGCCACGCCCATATTTATGGGCCAATCAAAATTTTGAGAGCAACTTTTGGAAAGGGTCTCCCAAGGAACATTCTGGTAAAGTTTCATTGAAATCGGCCCAATGGTTCAGGAGGAAATGTTGTTCAAAGATTTCGGGCTCAGATAAGCCCCGCCCTGCCACGCCCATATTTGGGGGCCAATCAAAATTTCGGGAACAATTTTTGAAAAGGGTTACCCCAGGAACATTTTGGTAAAGTTTGGTTGAAATCGGCCCTTTGGTTCAGGAGGAGATGTCATTCAAAGATTTTGGGCTCAAAATAAGCCCCGCCCTGCCACGCCCATATTTGGGGGTCAATCAAAATTTCTTGAACAATTTAGGTAAAGGGTCACCCAAGGAACATTCATGCCAAGTTTCATTGAAATTGGCCCAAAGATTTGGGAGGAGAAGATTTTTAAAGATTTCAAAGTAAAAAAATGCCACGCCCTGCCACGCCCATATTTGGGGGTCAAACAAAATTTCTTTAACAATTTTAAAAGAGGGTCACCCAAGGAACATTTCTACCAAGTTTCATCAAAATCCGCCCATAGGTTTTGGAGGAGAAGATGTTTAAAGAAAAAGTTTACGCACGGACGCACGGACGCACGCACGGACGGACGCACGCACGACGGACACACCGCCATGACAATAGCTCGCTGGCCTTCGGCCAGTGGAGCTAAAAATAGGCCAGGTAGAGTTATGGTTCTTGTGCACTGCACTCCCCCTTGGTGAGATCTATACACCCATGAAGTTTCATGATCCTAGCTATTATACTTTAAGAGATATACTCCGGACAAGATTCTAGTATGAAAAACAACAAAGGGCAATAAATAAAAAAATAGGCCAGGTAGAGTTATGGTTCTTGTGCACTGCACTCCGCAATAATGAGAAGAATACAATTGCCAAGTTTGAAGTCCATCGGACTCCAAGTGACAGAGTTATGCTCCGGACAAAGAAGTGAACGCCGCCGGACACCTTGACGCCCGGACGCCGTACGCCAGGGGCGATCCATAATACGTCCCGTCTTCGACGGGCGTATGAAAAGTTTATGCACACACAGAAGGGTGGATGAACAATGGACACTCCGCCATGACAATAGCCTTCAGTCATATCATAACAGCTGAAGTATCAAATAAAAGATTCCTGCTATTCCATGAGTCAGCAGAATAAGTTAATCTTTCTTAGCTTTACAATTATTCATCTATTGTTGTGAGATATTGGAAAGGATATTTGCAGTGACCAGAGATCAAATCATCGACCTCTTTATTGATACAGGGCTTGTGTTTGGCCCTTAAACTTGACCCCAATTAATCAGAAAAACTCCCATTTTGACAGTTAAAAAAATTCTTCCAAGGGAGTCAAATTGACCCTCTTGGGAGAATTTCTATGGTCTAGATTTTGTTTTTCACTCAACATTTTCATTGAATTATCTCATATACTATACCTAAAATTTCAAAAATCAATTGCTTATATCATATCTTTACAGTGAAAGGACTTTTGACACTTAAACCAACAAAATTCTTCTCAGGATTTTCCCTTTTTATGTTGTTTTTGACCCCTGTTAGATCAGTTTTGACCCTCAGAATTTCATGTTCAAGGAGTCAATGACTCCTCAATTTCAAACACTAGCATGAGCCCTATTGATAGTCTAATATATATCTGATTTTTGGCCAGGACTTTAAAATTTCTTACGTGTACTAAATACTCACATCTGATGATGAGGGTTTGTTGATATTTCCCAGACCAGTTATTGTGATGGTCGGTTCACCTGATGATGTTGAGGGTGTCGGAGATTTCATCTTCTCCTTCCCTAGTCTAGAGAATATAGATGTCTTCCCTTGTAGACTACCCTGCTTCTTCTCTGAAATTGTTGTACATCAATATATAATTACATTCATACCTTTATCAGTGTGCACATCATACACGCATATTTTTTCTGAATGGGGCTAGAATTTAACAGCAGCTGTGCTGAACTGGTGCACATTATTATCGACATTAAAAAAGATGATTTTCATTTTCTTTTTAAAAAACCCAATTTCAGTTCATTGATCAATGGAAGAAATAAATTTCCACAGAAAAAAAAAATTCAAATTGATGTGTGGCCCTAAAATGAACCTTTACAAAGTGTTTCAGATAGTCCCCGTTTAACTGGATGTATAGAACAATCATGGCAGTGATCATTGTGTGCTATTTCCTATACAGTGTGTCCACTGAAAATTTTGACAGGGGGTTTTTGTACCTCTTGGTTGTTAAAGTTGGGGGTACAGAAAATAAATTGGGGGTACAAAAAAATAACACCAAATACAAACAGTTCTACCATTTTATTGACTGCGTGATGGAGAAGTATTAAAGGTATCAAAACCACAGGAGGCTAGCACAGGATAGTATGCCTATTTGTGACCTTAAATGGAGAAAAAAACAAAAAAAAACGTAAGAAGAGAGTAAAAAATTAGAGAAGGTCTTTATTAATATTTTTTCTTTTCTTACATTTTTAATTAATTTCTTCATTTAAAATTAAGGTCACAAATAGGCATATTATGTCCTGCTTGCCCACTGTGTATTAAACAGTGGTAACACTTTAAACTACATCATAACATGTTTATCATTTTGAGAGATGCTCCTGATTGCTCTGGAATAACTGTTTTGAATCAAATCTGGAAATGTCACTGAGTTTTTTTTTTGTTATAACAAGATGTGTTTGTGAAACACGAATGCCCCCGTAACGGCATTTTTTTTCAAAGTTTGACCTTGACAGATGACCTTGACCTTGTCACACTACCTTGACTTTGGTAACAGCGGATGTGGATCATTGAGATCTATCATCATGCAAAATATTAGCTTTGTATCTTGAATAGGCTTGAAGATATTGGCAAGGTTAAGTTTTCGGGTTAAGTTTTCGGACAGACGAATGGACGGACAGACAGACGGACGGACAGACAGACGGACATGAGTAAAACAATATGCCCCCGATCTCTCGATGCGGGGGCATAAAAAAGTCATGGTTAAACCTAAAATATACATAAATCTAAGTCTGTAATATATTCATGGGTTGAACATTCTTGGGTACGAATCAACAGAAAACAAATAAATATCCAATCCTAGTGTTTTTAAAAAAGTGAAAAACCAATGTTTCTACTAAAATCATGGAAACTTCTTAAAAATATTAGATCATATACCTATTATGTTCTACCTGTTGTAGAATGTTTGAAAGACAATTCAGGTTGGTTCTGACAGGTGCCGAGATTGTGAATTATCCACAAACATGTATATTGATAGGGAACAAATGAAATCTTACGTTTGAAATTGAAAAAGTCCAATGTTTCTTGTTTGGATGCCATTATGACAAGCAGCCAATAGTGCTGACGTAGCGTATTGGTTGAATAAATCGTAAAAACATAATATTTTGGTCAATTACAATTATCGGAAAAAAAATAAGGATCCGAATCACCGAATTTGGCAGTTTTCGATTTTATTAATTGACTACCGCACTTGTTTTTCCTTTCGTAAACGACGAGGATTGTCATCTCAAGGTTTGTATGCATGATATGGGGCTCATTTTGCGTACGTTCTTGGACGTTTTGGGAGAAAAAATACTACGTGATTTTTGTTGATCTTACGTGATTCATGTACATTTCTATCGGACACCCTGCAATATTAATTGAAAAGTTGATTATCATACTATTCACCTTTCATTTATTACACACATAGATGCTACATATTAGTAAGTGAGTTCTCTGTTGTAAACTGACAAAATTTACGAGTGTATTTGAATTAAGTCTATTGAAATTTGCAATAAATCTTGGGTAGAATCCAGATATTCCCCAGTACCTTTAAATAGTTTATAATCAAAGTACAGTCAGTCTATGTTAGTATAGTGGATAGTCAAATAATTGTAAACAAGTGTTTTTTTTCATACCACCTTTTTCATAATTTTGCATTGGCAAAATAATTAACAAGCTTAATTTTTTAATTGACTTATTTAATTTATTTAAGGGCTTAGACCAAGGTTGGCATGCACAAAAATCATACACCACTAACATATATTTGTCCAAAAGGGCATGAAATGATTAAAACTACAAATTTCCAATTGTTTTGTAGATATAGAATTGTAGAAGATTCAGTTGTTATTTTTTGTCATGTCTGTTTCTTTATATCAAACACTATCTATCAACTTGTAGCTGTAAAACTCATAGTAATATAGATTTTAGTGTTCACTCAGTCATTGGAAGGCAAAATGATCTTTTTGCTGTAAAAAAAATATCTTCAATGATATGTCCATTAGAGGTCTTATATGTGAATAGTACAACTTTGATTTGTAGTCTAATCTGTCAATGAAGGCATATTGCTGAGACATATAACTATAAAGCGATAAATGGCTTGAGGTGCTCCACAGGCTTGAAATTCTTGTAAAAGCAAATCAAAGTTTTGACTAGATTTTTAGATATTTTGGTTTCTACTGATGTTGAAATTGTCCCAGAATGGGACTTAATACCCCCGGAAGTGCTTTCAGAGAATGAGATATTTTACAGGAGAGGCAAAAAATTATACAAATATAATGATAACTCTTGAGGGATTTGAGGCTTCAAAATTGTGTCTGGCAAAAATTCAACATGGGATAAATTTTTGCATAAAGTTTTAAAGCTATTTAAAGGCACATGAATTACTAGTTTATGCGTATGAAAAGAAAAGAATTTCAGAAGTTCAAGGGCAGAAATTTCTTGAACCAGGAGAAGTTGGGACCTTAAAATTGCTTCTTGCTAAACTTCAACATGTGATAAATAATTGTATGAAATTTCAAAGCTTTTGAAGGAAATCCGAAGGAGAAGTTTGCGACACAAATATATAAATATATGTGTGAAAAATAAAAAATGTCTTAAGTTCAAGGGCAGTTAATTCTTGAACCAGGAGTTGGGACCTCAAAATTGCTTCTTGCTAAACTTCAACATGTGATAAATCATTGTATGAAATTTCAAAGCTTTTCAAGGAACACTGAAGGAGGTGTTCACAACCCAAAATTACCAGTATAAGTGAGAAAAGAAAAAAAATGTCTTAAGGTCAAGGGCAGATAATTCTCGAACCAGAAGGTGTTGGGACCTCAAAATAGCGTCTTGCAAAACTTCAACATGTGTTTAATCATTGTATAAAATTTCAAAGCGTTTGAAGGAAAACTGAAGGAGGAATTTGCGACAAAAAATTACTAGTATAAGTGAGAATAGAAAAAAAAAGTCGTCTTGCAAAACTTCAACATGTGATAAATCATTGTATAGAATTTCAAATGTTTTCAAGGAAAATTGAAGGAGGAGTTTGCGACACAAAATTACAAGTATAAGTGAGAAAAGAAAATGTCTTAAGTTCAAGGGCAGTTAATTCTTGAACCCGGAGGAGTTGGGACCTCAAAATAACATCTTGCAAATCTTCAACATGTGATAAATCTTTGCAAAAAATTTCAAAGCTTTTGAAGGATAACTAAAGGAGGAGTTCGTCACACAAAATCACTAGTATAAGTGAGAAAAGAAAAAAATGTCTTCTGTTCAAGTGCAGATAATTCTTGAACCAGGAGGAGTTGGGACCTCAAAATAGCGTCTTGCAAAACTTCAATATGTGATAAATCATGATATAAAATTTCAAATTTTTTAAGGAAAACTGAAGGAGGAGTTTGCAACACAAAACTACCAGTATAAATGTCCATAGATGGATGGGCGGACAGATGCATGGACAGACGCACGGACAGAAAGACAGGCTAAATCCAGTATACATCCGAAAACGTTTGTTTTGAGGGGTATAATGATTTTGAAAGTTTCCACATTATAACATATTGAGAAATAACCTCCGCCAATAAAATACATATTTTTCATCCTATCACAATAATTTTTAATAGGCTAATAAAGGGTCACTCAAGGATCATTCCAGTGAATTTTGGTTGATATCCATCAGTTACATTCTGAGAAAATGATTTTGGAAGTTTCCACAATATAACATTTAGAGAAAATGCCCTAGGCCCATACTATAGGTATTTTCAACCAATCACAATAATTTTTGGTAGACTGATTAAGGGTCACTCAAGGATCATTCCAGTGAATTTTGGTTGATATCCTTCAATTACATTCTGAGAAAAATGATTTCCAAAGTTTCCACTATATAACATATTGAGAAAGGACCTCTGCTCATGAAATAGGTATTTTTCATTCGATCAAAATAATCTTTGGTAGACTGGTAAAGGGTCATTCAAGGATCATTCCACTAATATTTGGTTGATATCCATTGCTTACATTCTGAGAAAATGATTTTCAAAGTGTCCACTATTTAACATATGGAGAAATGACCTCTGCCCATAAAATACATATTTTCTATCTGATCACAATAATTTTTTGTAGACTGATAAAGGGTCACCCAAAGATCCTTCATGTAAAAATTAATTGGTATCAATCAATTAAAATCTAAGAAAACTCACTTTTTACCATATTTGGAAATTAGGCACACCCATGTTTTTCATTGAATCAAAATTTCTTGAACAACTTTGAAAGAGGGTCACCCAATGATCATTCCTGTGAAGTTTGGTTGAAATTCATCCAGCAGTTTCTGAGGAGAAGATTTTTAAAGAAAAAGTTTACTACTGGACACATGGATGGACGCACAACGGATGCACGATAGACACGACGCCATGACAATAGCCCCAGCGGCTTTTAGCCAGTGGAGCTAAAAATAAAAGCACTGGAATAACCAATGTCCAGAAGGTACTGATAAGAGGGAGTAAAGCCAATCTGAATTTCTATTTTAAGATAAAACCCTATTTTGTGGGTACTCATTTGAATTGTCTCTACAAACAATTCAGATGAGTTCCAACAACATAAGGTTTTGACTAAACCCTAAAATACAATGTAACTCCCCTCCCCGTGTCTGCAGCTCTTAAAGTCCATTTGAGATCAAGCCAATTATCTCTACCAACCTTCATCAGCTTGCATCCTTTGTTGTTCAGCCTTCTTTCGTTGCTGTTCCAGTATTTTCTGTGTTTTTGCAGTAGTTCCCTGTGGCATTGTAATTTTGTAAGGACCTTCATGTTCTGGAAAAACTCGCCTTTTTCTAGGGACTGGTACCTCCTCTTTTTGTGTCTGTGAGTTACCTATTTTTACTACGATTGGACTTTGTTCTAAAAATAAAGCAAATCTGAATTTGTATAACTCTACAGCTTTTAAGCCCCAAAACAATAGGGCACTTCCTCAGGTCATAGGTAGCATTTGTATAAAGTTTTGATTCTAGGCCACTTGTTTCATAAGTAAGAGTCTGCAAACAAACCTTTCACCTATGTGACCCCCCAAAACAATAAGGCACTTCCTTGGGTCATAGGCAGCATTTGCATGAAGTTTCATGATTCTAGGTTGCTTCTTTCTGGAAAAAGGGTCCGGAAACGAAAATTGAACAAAGGCTGACTGTGACCTTGACCTTTGTTCTATGTGAACCAAATCAATAGGGCACTTCCTTGGATCATTAGCAGAATTGTATGAAGTTCCATGATTCTAGGTCACTTGATTCTTAAGGAAGAGTCTGGAAACAAAAAGGTCTATGGATGGACAGACAGACAGACAGGGTGAAATTAATATACCCCCCTCTACATTGTAGGTGGGGGGTATAATCAATAAATAGAAAGATGCTTGTAAGATGGTATGGTGTTAGGCAATCAGTTTCAAATCATAAATGATTATTTGTTTTTAGTCTGAAGCGCAAAATCAACTAATGTTCGTTTGAAATTAATAAAATTCTCTGTGACATACTAGTAACAAGGTAACTGGTTTATTTGATTTTCTTAAAATCTATGCATTGATACTGTCTTATCTGATAATCTGATATGTTTAAAAACTTCACTCATAAACCAATAACTAGGCTGGAAGACTAACCTGAGGTAGAAACAGGAATTCCTAATCTTGCTGATAGAGATCTAGAGATTTTTGGTGATGGTGTGATGGAAGGTGAGGCACTCATAACTGTACTATTAACTTAATAGTAAGACCTACCTGGGGAAGATACAGGATTTCCTAATCTTGCTGACAGAGATTTAGAGATCTTTGGTGACGGTGTGATGGAAGGTGAGGCACTCCTCTCTGTTCCAATATGATGGGCAATTGTCCGACTGGCAGCTGAAATGTAAACATCATAAAATGTATTACCTTTTCTAGGAATAATTCAGATGAGTTAAATGGAATCCTATACTTAAAAAAAGACTAACATTTACACCATGATATGATAGAGTCAAGTAAATAGCAATCAGCACAAAGATGGTTATCAGTGTATGATTTCAATGTAAATGAAACGCAAGACATGTTTATGGTTAATTTCACTAAAAGAAACTTTGCATTGTGAGTAACCATTGCAGTCATTTTCGCTAATAAATTGGCTATCCAAATCAAATTAGTAACACTTGTTTTAACTGACCATTTAAGGGACATTCAAAAAGGCAGAGGCAATGGTTTTTATTAGATAACTCGGGTAACATTGTGAAAGATCATGCGTTCAAAAATGTTGCGGAACTATTACAGGTACACTACCTGAATGCAATAATTCATGATAATTAAACTCCTTGAGACTATTCTAATGGGTTCAAAGCACATCAGATTCAATTATTGACATTTTCTAAATTAAAAAAAGCCACTTTTTTACAGAATTTTTGTATTGCGAAGGTACTTTTTATGATAGTTGCTTGATATAAGTGGTTGTTCGATAAATACATTAAAATGTAGTTTCATAAGGATAACAAATTAAGAATTGCATTTCTTTCTCTTAACTAGACTTCTACTATTTCAATTACTTACGAGTGGATCTTTTTAAAACAGGACTCTGTCTATGTTCAGGTGTACCTGCAGTAAAACTTGTGTCACGAAGTGCTCGATCTCTTGCATCCTGGAATATTTGATGCATAGACAATAACACGTTAGTGTCTTTTAATATCAACGGTAGCTGGTTCAGGTTGAGAGAATTTATCATAACAAGGCTATGCCCAGTCATAATAACTTTTCACAGCCAAGTCCAGATAACATTGATATTTTAAAATTAAGACACTTACATATCATTCTATATATCATGTAATCATCAATTAGCACTCAATTTTAATAAACCCTTAAAAATTCAAAGATATTCAGGTGAAAGTGTATGCAAATTACTTTGTAACAAGAGGACCATGATGGTCCTAGACCGCTCAACTGAGTCTCTTTGACCCCTTGGACATCTCATTAATTAAACAGGTAGATGTCAACAAGGAGATAATTTCTACATAAGATCAGTGCATGAAATGACATGAATCCTTCCCATTTTCCATTGGATTCATCCTTGAGACCTGACCAACATTCTTACAGAGTTTCATGAAGATTGGGCCATATTTGTGGCCTCTAGAATGTAATCAATAAAATTATCATTAAGGCCCCTTTTCCCATGGTATGGCATGGATCCTTCCTATTTTCAAAAGGGTTCCTCTTTGTGACCTAGTCAACATTCCGACCAAATTTCATGAAAGTTGGACTATATTTGTGGCTTCCAGAGTGTTAACAAGAAAATTGTCAATAAGGCCCCTCTTCCTGTGATATGGCACAGATCCTTCTCATTTTCAATAGGGTTCATCCTTGTGACCTAGTCAACATTTTGACCAAGTTTGATGAAGATTTTGCCATTTTTGTGGCCTCTTTAGAGTGTAAAAAAGAAAATTGTCATTAAGGCCCCTTTGCCCATGATAAGGCATGGATCCTTCCCATTTTTTTAGGGTTCATCCTTCTGACCTAACCAACATTCTGACCAAGTTTCATGAAGATAGGCCTATATTTGTGGCCTTTAGGATGTAAACAAGAAAATTGTCATTAAGGCCCCTTTTCGAGTGAAATGGCATGGATCCTTCCCATTTTCAATAAGGTTCATCCTTGTGACCTAGTCAACATTCTGACCAAGTTTCAGAAGATTGGGTCATATTTGTGGCCTCTAGAGTGTAAACACTTTAATTGTTGACGCAGGACGACACACAACACACAATGGACGATGGACATTCAATGATCACAACAGCTCAACTTGAGCACAATGTGCTCAGGTGAGCTAAAAGTGAGCTTTTGTGATATCTTCTTATGTTATCAGACAGATGATATCAGGGAAGTACAGACTTCATTGCATGATAAAACGCTTTATGTACTGACAAGATGAATAATTCCCTCAAACCACCCAGTCATTTTTATCATGTTTTTTAAGCATAAACTAGAGGAAATTGAGGGAAAAGTTCAGTACTGTTCCATGCGACTAAATTCACATTTAGGCACTAACAATAGAGTTGTACTTAGTCCTGCAAATTCAAGGCCCCACAATGCTCACCAGCAAAATAGTTCCTATAAAGCATCTTCAAGCTATCACTTTTTGATGCTCACTTCTATACATTCATCACTGCATATTTTAATATCCTTTAACTAGATCTGTAGCATAGCGGACTTAAAACCCAACAAGCACTTTACCCCAGTTGCAAAAATGTTTTTTCAGATAATTGTGAACTATGTGACCCCAAAACAATTCAGCAACTTATTGGGTCATTGGCAACAATTGTATAATGTTTCAAGATTATAGGTCACATTGATCTAATGGAGGGAGGGACAACTAGTGTGAAACCAATATCAAGGGGTCAGTGCAACACTATTGTAAGTGCCTTTATTTCAACCCTTGTCATGCTGATTAAATTTTGGCTAAAAATTTGCATCAAAATCAAAGGGCTAAAAGCTCTGAAAGTTACAACAGTAGGTCAATTTTTATTTGACAAAATAAATCTATTGACAATTCTGGTTTGAAAGAGAGAGAAAAAGGGGGTGTAGACTAACATTAGACTGCACATATGTGCAGGCTGATGTTTGTCTATAGCTCGTGCCAAAGCAGGAATATTCCGGGTACAGCATGACAAGGGTTAATAGGCACTAACAATAGTGTTGCGCTGACCCCTCAATATACCCTCATCTACTTTGCAGTTAGGGGATAATCATATAAATACCAGGACTTGTGTTAAATTCATTGAAATCAACAGGCATAACCAAGAAATATTTACTTATCTACTTATTTAACTGTTTTGACCCCTAGAAAAATCTTCAAGCCAAAGTTCTTACTCCACATTGGGCTTGCATTTGTAGGGAACAAAGTGGAGTTTGATCTTAGCTTTTCATTTAGGTATATAGAAGAAAGAAGGAATCACTGATAATCTAGAGGGATTTCCTTTATTAAACTTGGGGATTCCCATTGATAAACAGTTAGTGTCTATAGACCCCTGACCCTTAATGGGCACAAATACATACACTTAATAAATCTTACCTGATTAAACACTGTCTTCGCATGTTTTAGGATAGATATGACATCACCAAGTATAGAGATACCCATGTCATTTAAGTATTCTTTATTCAGGTCCATCAACATGGCCCTACTGATACGGTTATCGCTAAATACAACAGCGTAGTTAGCCGCATCACCTGCAGGAATACCAGCATCTTTAAAGAATTTGATCCAGAATGACATATCTGAAATACCAAATGGAAAGAAAATTGTCTATAACATATTTTTGTTGAGAACTTTCAATTGAAGAACAAGAGGACCCTGAGGGCCCTAAATCGCTCACCTGATATTTCAAGTAAATTTTCATTAAGACCCCATTTCCTATGATATGGCATGAACCTTCCCATTTTCAACAGAGTTCATTCTTGTGACCTGGCAAACATTTTGATCAAGTTTCATGAAGATTGGATTTTATTTGTGGCGTTTGGAGCTCTTACGAGAAAATTGTCATTAAGGTCCCTTTTCCAGTGATATGGCACGGATACTTCCCATTTTCAAAAAAGTTATCCTCATGACCTAACAAACATTCTGACCAAGTTTCATGAAGATTGGACCATATTTGTGGCTTCTAGAGTGTAAACAAGAAATTTGTCATTAAGGCCCCTTTTCACGTGATATGACATGGATCCTTTCCATTAGAGCAATTTTCATAAGGGATCACCCAAGGAATATTTCTGCCAAGTTTGGTTGATTTTGACCCATAAGTTTAGGCAGAGATGTCATTTAAAGACAAGAGGACCATGATGGTCCTAGATCGCTCACCTGAATCTATTTGACCCCTAGGGCATCACATCAATTAAATAGGCAAATGTCATTAAGTAGATAATTTCTACATAAAACCAACTTTCATGACATTTCTGCCAAAAATATGGCCCCTAGAGTTATAACAACAAAGTTATCATTAAGGCCCCTTTTCCTGTGATATGGCATGGATCCTTCCCACTTTCAAAAGGCTTCATTCATGTGACCTGACCAACATTATGACCAAGTTTCATGAAGATTGGGCAATATTTGTGGCCTATAGAGTGTAAACAAGAAATTGTCATTAAAGTCCCTTTTCCCATGATATAGCACGGATCCTTCCCATTTTCAATAGGATTAATCCTTGTGACCTGGAAAACATTCTGATCAAGTTTCATGAAGATTGGACCATAATTGTGGCCTCTAGAGTGTAAACAAAAAAATTGTCTTTAAGGCCCCTTTTCCCGTGATATGACATGGATCTTTCAGATTTTCAATAGGATTCATCCTTGTGACAGGGAAAACATTCTGACCAAGTTTCATGAAGATTGGGCCATATTTGTGGCCTCTAGAGTGTAAACAAGAAAATTGTCTTTAAGGCCCCTTTTCCCGCGATATGGCACGGATCCTTCTCATTTTCGATAGGGTTAATCCTTGTGACCTGGAGACCATTCTGACCAAGTTTCATGATGATTTGACAATATTTGTGGCCTCTAGAGTGTAAACAAGAAAATTGTCTTTAAGGCCCCTTTTCCCGTGATATGGCACGGATCCTTCCCATTTTCAATAGGGTTAATCCTTGTGACCTGGAGACCATTCTGACCAAGTTTCATAATGATTGGACTATATTTGTGGCCTCTAGAGTGTAAACAAGAAAATTGTCTTTAAGGCCCCTTTTCCCGTGATATGGCACGGATCCTTTCCACTTTCAATAGGGTTAATCCTTGTGACCTGGAGAACATTCTGACCAAGTTTCATGATGATTGGACTATATTTGTGGCCTCTAGAGTGTAAACAAGAAAATTGTCTTTTAGGCCTCTTTTCCCGTGATATGGCACAGATCCTTCCCATTTTCAATAGGGTTAATCCTTGTGACCTGAAGAACATTCTGACAAAGTTTCATGATGATTGGTCCATAATTGTGGCCTCTAGAGTGTTAACACTTAAATTGTTGACGTCTGACGACGGACGACGCACGACGCACGACGGACGACGGACATCCAATGATCACAAAAGCTCACCTTGAGCACGATGTGCTCAGGTGAGCTAAAAAAGTTGACGCCATGACGGACAGACAGACACACGGACGCCGGATAACGATCGATCACAATAGCTCCCTTGAGCACTTCGTGCTCAGGTGAGCTAAAAACCTTTTATGGATTGTCAATATTTTAGATAGCTGTGCAAACTTAAATTATGTGTAGTGAAATTATATACTTGTGAGCCATCACCTGAGAAATAGATGCCAAACTGCCTTTACCTGTCAGCTCAGGTCTGCCTCCACTTATTTGTTTTTAAAAGTTACAGTTATAGTACTTTTTGTTGCCTGTGCAGCCAGCATATTATATGATAATGGTAGCAGATACCGTTAGGCAATCAGCCTCAAATCACAATCTATTATCTGTTTTTAATTGGAAGAGTAAAATCAACTAATGATCAATACTACAATCGGTATCTTAGAAATCGATTGCACACTGCAGCATTACAAGGCAACAGGTAAAATTTTGAAAATTCTTATTCTTGTTTTTTTCAATAAAGATGATGAAAGCCAATTGGTATGTGTTGCATTCTTTTTGTTTGAAGAACAAGTAAAAGGTTAAGGTACAATGTATTTATAGTGAAAGCCTACAGCCTGATGAAGTTTCTAATGGACTTTCATTATCTAAAATATCAAAGCTGATAGTTTATTCAGTGTATTTTCTAAACTTGTGTAATTGTCCTAGCTGTAAACATTCAGAAATTGTATGTTAGTTTACTGCAATATGTTGAAGTTTCAAAAGAAGACCAAAAGTCAAGATTACAGGGTCAAGGATCATAGTTTAAAGCCTATCACCTGATGATTATTGATATGAAGTAAGATGAGGTACATGTACAAGCATTCAAAAACATTACCTGTGCTCTCAATAAGAGCCAAAAACAGGATTTTTTTTCCAATTCCAGGATGGAATCATAGAATCACAGGATTTTTTTTCACATTGCAAGGAATATTTAGCCCCCCCCCCCCCTCCCTGACTGTGTGGACACCTTTCCCCCATGTTTTTTGAAGTATAAAATGAGTTTTATATTTGCCTCCCCAAGGCGACTAAGTATGGCATTTCTTAATACTATTAAAGATAAAAAGCTATGTGGGTCAAAACTCATGTTATTTAAAGCTGTCAGTATAAGTTTTATTCTTAATGATGAGAGATGCAAGCTGTTGAATTACTACTCCGACCTAAGATATATCCTTAGTGGATGGCAAAATAAATAATTGCATAGCTTTTTCATAATGCATTTAGGATGTTTTTCGGGGCTCGTGTTAGGATCTGAAATTGGGGGATCAATGACCCCCTGACCCAAATTTTTTGGGGTTCAAACCAAATTTTTGGAGGTCAAGACTTGCTTGTAGGGAATCAAAGTTTGGCTAAGTAAACTCACTAAGCCGTCTGCCTGTTCATCTGGGTCCTTTTTATAACACCCCTATCATAGGGCAGGGGTCGACACTAACTCCTGAGATTAAGGAGTCAATTGGACTCCTAACACTTGAAATCAAGGAGTCCAAGCTCAAAATAAGGAGTCCAAATTTTCATAATGGGAGAACATTCTGGAAAAGAAGAAATTGCTTGTTATGAGCAATTTCTTCTTTTCCACAATGTTCTACCAAAGAAGAGTTTTTATTCTCAAAACACTACAGGATGCAAGCAATTGATTTCTTCAACAACTTTTGTAGTGAAAATATATACAGTTTTGGCAAATGTTAGAAAGGACACTGTTCTGTGCACTTGTTTTTCAAAGTATTGTAATATTACCCTTGGAGTCCATTGGACTCCTTACTTCCAAATGGGAGGAGTCCAACTGGTAAATAAGGAGTCTCAGACTCCCGGACTCCCCTTGGTGTCGAACCCTGTAGGGATCTTTGCTTAAATTTGGGGAGTGTTTTAGCTTAGATGGTAAATCAAGTTAAACAACAAATTGAAATAACACCAACTACCCTGCTGGTTGGAAACTCATTTTCGCTGAGTACCAGTTCTCGCCAACCACCCTGTTTTACAGTTAATATTGTTTTGTGAACATTTATTTCTTTCGTTTGCGGATTTCATAAAGTGGCCCATTGTTCATGATTATTTTAGTTCACAATATTTGTTCAAAAACTTCAGACAATTTAATATTACCTGGTAATAACAACTAACCAATATCTTTTGTCACTTTAACTCACATACATCGTGCTGAATAACATAAGATGTTTTGCTGCGGTCCATGGAATATTACAGCATTAATTAATTTCAATCATCGATAAAAAAAGTAAATTTACCTCTTTCGTCAATGCCTATCGGAAAGGTGATTCTCTCATGCTTAAAATTTGACACACAACTTTGCGGGGAAATAGCTAATTTACATCCATTTAAAGTTAGACTCAGCCCACAACGCCTATGGATAATCAATGCGATTAGCTGTTAACACTATATAACGCCACACCTACCGCTTCAGTGTTCCCTACTTCAGATATGACGATTATCGATTTTCTCAGGCAATAGTTACTTCCGTAAACAATGCTGTTTAACACACATTGCAACGTTATATTCAACGCATTACCTAAGTTTTTCGTGGGTCAAAAGGACGCATGGGGTATTTCAGAAAATCTGTGCGTCATGACCCGCGTTTACGGGTTAAGCTCTGGTTTTTGTGTCCAGCAATCTCAGCTTATCTGTATCAAAGCTTATCAAATCCTACGCAGAAATATCAGGGAATGCAAGAAAACTGCCATTTTTGTCTATTGCCAGATATGTTGATCCGGTCTTGTGTTGCAGATAATTTTATTTGCTTCATTGGGATTCCCCAATTTCTCAAGAGATAATGATTCGTCATTCTTAACGAAGGATTTATTTTACAAACATGTAAGACCACATATAAAACGGTGCTATACTTAGTAAAAATGGTGGCAATCTCCTGGATTAGCCCCCGGGGGGGCTAAACTTTTCAAGGTCTAAATTTTGACATAAAACACTGGGCCAACTTATTTTTGGCCCGCTTTCGGGTCAGGTGTAGACTGGTCTCACTATCGACTATCAGAATATCATATTCTAGGCTATTCTGATAGTCCATATTTGGACCAGTCTAGAGCTGGTAGGCTGCTCTCTGAGAGATACTTTGATATAGCGGGCAACAATACCCGTCCAGGGTCAGAAATAAGTTTGCCCACTATTCTAGAACTATTTTTTGATCAACTTGTGAACTTTTTGCCTAGACTGGTATCACAGTCGACTGCCGCTGCTATTTAACTAGCGAGCCAACATATATTCGGAATGAATGTAAAGAATCTGTATATGTGGGAAGATTCAACATCTTACTTTTCCTGCCATTTTTAATAAACATTAAGCAAACAAACATATAATGGAAAAATAGTGGTTTAAGCCCCAGGTTTCTTGATTCTACGAATTTACGTATCTTCAAAAACTTTCTAATATTGTTTCCCCAAAATATTCCAAGCCCCATTTTATATATATTTGATCCCCCAAAGAAAACCCTTTTCCAGGGAATATCCTCCCCTAAGTGCAATGCTATTTATTGTTCTTTTCAAAGATTGCTCGCCTATATTATACTCCTGGTTTAGTCCCCGGGGAATAAACTTTTAAGCCCCAGGTTTCTTGGTTCTATGATTTTACCTATCTTCAAAAACATTCTAATATTATTACCCCAAAATATTCCAAGCCCCATTTTATATATATTTGATCCCCCAAAGAAAACCCTTTTCCGGGGAAATTCCTCCCCTAAGTACAATGCTATTTATTGTTCTTTTCAAAGATTGCTCGCCTATATTATACTCCTGGTTTAGTCCCCGGGGAATAAACTTTTAAGCCCCAGGTTTCTTGATTCTACGAATTTACGTATCTTCAAAAACTTTCTAATATTGTTCCCCCAAAATATTCCAATCCCCATTTTATATATATTTGATCCCCCAAAGAAAACCCTTTTCCAGGGAATATCCTCCCCTAAGTGCAATGCTATTTATTGTTCTTTTTAAAGATCGCCCGCCTATATTATACTCCTGGTTTAGCCCCCGGGGGCTAAACTTTTAAGCCCCAGGTTTCTTGGTTCTATGATTTTACCTATCTTCAAAAACTTTCTAATATTGTTCCCCCAAAATATTCCAAGCCCCATTTTATATATATTTGATCCCCCAAAGAAAACCCTTTTCCGGGGAATATCCTCCCCTAAGTGCAATGCTATTTATTGTTCTTTTCAAAGATTGCTCGCCTATATTATACTCCTGGTTTAGCCCCCGGGGGCTAAACTTTTAAGCCCCAGGTTTCTTGATGCTACGAATTTACGTATCTGCATAAACTTTCTAATATTGTTCCCCCAAAATATTCCAAGCCCCATTTTATATATATTTGATCCCCCAAAGAACACCCTTTTCCGGGGAATATCCTCCCCTAAGTGCAATGCTATTTATTGTTCTTTTCAAAGATTGCTCGCCTATATTATACTCCTGGTTTAGCCCCCGGGGGCTAAACTTTTAAGCCCCAGGTTTCTTGATGCTACGAATTTACGTATCTGCATAAACTTTCTAATATTGTTCCCCCAAAATATTCCAATCCCCATTTTATATATATTTGATCCCCCAAAGAAAACCCTTTTCCGGGGAATATCCTCCCCTAAGTGCAATGCTATTTATTGTTCTTTTCAAAGATTGCTCGCCTATATTATACTCCTGGTTTAGCCCCCGGGGGCTAAACTTTTAAGCCCCAGGTTTCTTGATGCTACGAATTTACGTATCTGCATAAACTTTCTAATATTGTTCCCCCAAAATATTCCAAGCCCCATTTTATATATATTTGATCCCCCAAAGAAAACCCTTTTCCGGGGAATATCCTCCCCTAAGTGCAATGCTATTTATTGTTCTTTTCAAAGATCACTCGCCTATATTATACTCCTGGTTTAGTCCCCGGGGGCTAAACTTTTAATCCCCAGGTTTCTTGATTCTACGATTTTACCTATCTTCAAAAACTTTCTATAATTGTTCCCCCAAAATATTCCAAGCCCCATTTTATATATATTCGATCCCCAGAAAGAAAACCCTTTTCTGGGGAATATCCTCCCCTAAGTGCAATGCTATTTATTGTTCTTTTCAAAGATCGCTCGCCTATATTATACTCCTGGTTTAGCCCCCGGGAGCTAAACCAGTAGTAAAATAAAAGCAAGCGAATTGTTTTCACTTACAATAATTTGGGTGTATCTTTTCACGGAATGAATCGAAATGTCTAGTTGTGTAAAGCAGTAGATGTAGTAATTTAATTAAGGAATTAAGAATTTTACGAAACATGATATTTTATAATTGTCAATCGAACAAAAGCAATCTGGTCCTATGAGAGTATTTTCTGTCTGAAACAAGTGTATCTAGCATATTTGTCATTCGCAACACAATTTCTGTAAACAATATCCATAAAGGCGATAGTGGAAATGTTTAGCTCCCCCGGGGGCTAAAGCAGGAGATTGCCAGACTGGTTGAATTTGTAGCGTAAATGCAATATGTACACAAATTTAGCTGTCCTGTATAAAGTCAAATCGAACCACGAATTTCCAACACCCCGAAAATTGCTTGGCTAATTTGATAATCGATCTGTTTACTGATAACCTGTACAGTTTAAGAAAATTAATTTGTCGGCGATAAAGTGTGTCATGTCTTTTTTTCTATTTGAAAATTAGAAAATACAGTATAAAGAACTTAAAAACACTGGATTTGTTTAGTTTTTTTTACCTGAGGACGCCATGTTGACAACTTGATAGACTGGAGACTTCCAGGGCTCTAGTAGACTGGAAATTTGGTGTTGTATAGGCTGTATGTTTTGGTCAGATGCAGTCACCTAACCACCACCTAACCACCACAAAAAACAAATAGATAAATAATAACACACACTCATACACCCATAACTCAAATGCACTAATTCGTTGAAATAAGAATCCAAACAAGGCATATTATTGGCATATTATTGTGGGTTTTTTTTGATGACAAAGACTTTTCTGAATCATCCTCAGGGTAAGTTCGCATAAATACACTGCCCCCAAAAGTTTCTTCACACACACTTCTTTTAAAGATCTTAAGCTTAAGTAATTTAAAACAAAGTTTTATATTATTTTTATTAATAAAATGTATACTTTATATCTTTATTGCAATGTATCAATTAAGAAGCAATACCAGAAATGGCAAAATCATGTAAAATCGACAAAATCAGAATAGTTCACCATTTTGCAAAATTTTCTATCAAGGGGATCAACTTCTGTCAATATTTAGTGTAGCCTCCATTAGCAGGTAAGACAGCCTGAACATGCATCTAGGCATGCTATTTACAAGCCTCTCACAACGTTCCACTGATAATCAGCATTTTCTCCTTTTGTCTCAATATTTTCTGTTATACATTGTTCTAAAATAGTATCTTTATCAACAGTCATTTTGTCGTCTAAAGTAGCGTTCAAATGGGAATAATCAGATTTTAAGTAATAAAAACTAATCTATAACTTTGTTTAAAAAGATTAAAGCTGAAAATCTTATAAATGAAATGCGTGTGAAGGATCTTTTGGAGGGCAGTGTAATTTAGATAAGATTTTACTTGGGAGCCGTAAAAGTCCTAACAGTACTGAGGTAAATCATGAAGAACTTTTAGCGCTATTATTAAGTAACTTCATAACTAAACATACGAATGTGATAATTGCTGGAGACTAAGTTTACATGGGCGTAACTCCCATTACACAAGTTACGCAAGTGCGTAAAAGAAATAATTATCTGTTGAAAAATAACCGGTTGATGAATGATCATAACATCGAAACTACTGTAGTTACGATGTTTTGATGATTCAAGAACGCTCAAATCATAAAAAGGGAGCGGATGGAGGGAATTCATTTAAGTTTTGTCACAGTCCACGTACATAGGCCTCTTGCCCAGGTAAACAATGGTTTTCAGAATATTTATATGTCCAAAACTTCAAACTTTCAATCAAGGATGTAAGTTCAAAGAAATTCAAAGGCAAGAACTCAAGGGCACTTACTGTTTTTTTTTGTACCTATTTCAAAACGACTCTGAGGGGAAAAACATGGTGACCCAATGTTTTCTTTTCATAAATCGAAATAACACATTTAGATATTTATTTTAAAAAAAAGGTTTAAAGAAAAGTTTGATAGTAGGAACAAGCTGAGCGAACTTCCTTTAGATATTTTTTTCTTCTGATTGAACGGCAGACAGTATATATGCAGATCAGTCTGCACAGCTATGCTTGATTTTTGTGGTAAAAATCCCGAAGAAGTCTAGATGATATATAATTAGAAATAATGTTAATATCTCCCACAAAAGCAGGAATATTCCGAATTCAGCATGACAAAGGTTTAATGTCTTCTTTTTTCAGTGATTTTTCTACTTAATTTACGCACAAGACTAGTTGGAATTCGATTGAAGTCTATTTTTTTTTTTTTTAATTTGATAAATAAGACGTGGCAATATTTAGAAAGTTAATATTGGCTTCGAATATGAATAATTTTATCCTAGTTGAGTTCATCGAGATTCATGCATTGGTTGGCTGAAAAAAATGGTTTCGTTACTCTATGAAAACAATTTTGAATACGCAGTTGTTTGTAAGTTTCCGCGGAAAGTAGTCCCATAAACAATCCATGTATTTGAGGGTTAATTGTTATAGTTTTGCTTCAATATATTAAATCAGGAACGTGTCAATATTGATTTTTACCACTTGTTCTTGGACATCTTCTTGTCCAGGATCAAAATAAACTTGTCGACGAAAGATAGAATAGATACATTTTGAGAAAACATTGTTTTCATGATAAGAGAAAATGCTGGAACCCATCATTTTCTTCATTAAAAACAGTATTTCATACTCTTTGATTATTAAGCTTAATAATCTCTCCAATCCATTTAGTGTCATTCCAATATTTGCCCTAGTATTCATTTGTCCACGGATAAGTAGCATAAAAAATGTATTTGTTAGCAGGTAGAAAAGTCCATATCGGTCAAGTCGGACATGGAAATTCATCACCCCTGGTTAAATTATATGATATTAACCCTTTCCTGTCCAATCCCTGTTTTTTTACGTCCCTATGATTTTGTAATTGAGAAAATATTGTAGAAAAAGAGGAAATTGTTTGTGACAAACAATTTCTTCTTATTCTACAAAATTTTCTACCCTACTGAATGGTTATTTTTCAAATTAAGTCCACTTTAAATTTTTGTCTGCAAAACCTTTGAATTTGGACAGGTCCAAAATTTTGTAAAACAGGAAAGGGTTAAGAGATTTTTTTGTTCCTTTCCTGGAGGTATGAACTAAGGACCTAACCATACTCATGTATGAACCCGCTTTGCGTATTTAGATTTTTAGTTTCATAAATCCATGAAGTCAACAAATACTCTCTTCATGTAGGATAGAACTCTTTCTTTTTCTTTTTCATTTTTTGAAGGTAACTGGTTCGTTGTTGAAAGTAATTCAGGCTGTTACCGACTGAATTACTGAGTAATGAAACTTTTATTTCGAAAAATGAGAAATTCACAATTGATGTTACAACTGAAAGCTTATATATTGTCTTTTTTTTCTTTCATTTTTTTACAAACAAGAAAGTATTTAATTAAAATAAAAAAAATTCTACTTTGAGCAAACCAAGAAAATGAATCTACAAAGTTGTGTTTCTGTGGGTCGAACTCCCAACCGATAGCATAAAAAAATGAAGGGCTGTTATGAACGGCCCTACTATTTAACCCCCACAGTTAATCCGCGGATTACAGCTAGAGTTGAGAAAACTTCATTTTCAATGAAAAAATCATTAACAGAGGCTACATATTATAATTTGTGTATTCTTTAGATTTTCAAAAATAACAAATCCTATGTACTATTTTCTCCTTTTTTGCTAGAGGATAATGATTCAGTATTATTAATTTAATTTCAATTTCCATTTTAGTTATAATGAAAACATTTGAATACTGTTTCAGTAAGCTAAAAAGAGAATACTCATTTTCAACGATTGAATCAAACCTCATTAAATATTCATCCCTAGGTAACAACCCAAATGCGTATTACATGTATTTCATAATAAAAACCAAGAATTTCCGTAGAATCAGAGCCCACAAGCCACTGCAAGTACATTCACAGATGCGTGAAAGTGCTAACTTTCGAGCGAGTGCCCATTGGGCATTCCTCTATCTTTCTCTCTTCCACCGCGGCCTTTATCATCAGTCATAAACTGTGGTCTACTGTAGCCTACATTATAATGAAACCCACATATCTCACCGTTTTATTGAACTTTTAAGCGATAATTTCATGTATCAACATGTTGATACTTATACTACTCGGAATAGACCTTGACAGGAACCCATGGCACAGTTTTGGACCTTATTTTAACCAAAAGAGAAGACAGTGTTTGCAATAATTTATTCATCTGTGGAAATTCCTCTTGGGGAGAGCTGGGACTCTATATATTTAGGGTCCGTGTGGCGAGTGATCGCACGAGCATATTCTTTTTTAAATTTACTGCGATTTTAGCATTCAAAAAGTAGCTTAATTTTAACTGAAACTTCAGTCTTTAAGAGCGACTTTGACTCTGCTCGGACATACTTCAGTCTCGGATATTAATTGGTCAATTATAGAAAATATAATTGTTACAGAAGCCTGGAATTATTTAATGAGCTATGTTCAGTGTTGTATTGACAATTTCATTCTTATGAAGAAGGATTTTCATGATGTTTCTTAACCAAGGTGGATGGACAATTGTTGCTTACGAGCCTATCATGCGTGGCAGCGTTTTTCAAACAGTCGCGGTTACAGAGATTATGCTGAATACTGTCGCCTTCGCAACAAAGCCTCTAAAGTTGCAAGTCATTCTGGAGCTACATCAAGTCACAAACTGGTACTAAAACTGGTATTTATATAAACGACCTTCAGGATGCTCATGGTAATGTAATTACAGAAGATAGTGATGAAGCGGAGTTACTGAACTTATTTTTACCCCTTTTTTTTCACAACCGAAGACGTTTCTAATTTACCTCAATTTAAAGAGCGTTTTGACAGTGAATTCCACATTGATTCTTTGCACATGTATTGACCCAGAGAAGATATCAATCCAGCTTAGACACCTCAACTCTTCTAAAGCTTGCGCCATGATCTGACAACTGTCACCTATCAGAAGTGTGCTGAATTATTATACATGCCTTTATCTGTCATTTTTAATAAGTCTATATCAGAAGGAGTACTTCCCAATGACTGGAAACTGGCTAATGTTACGTGTATCTTTATAAAAGGCAAATCGTCCGATCCAGGTTACTATAGGCCTATATCTTTGACGTCCATAGTGTGTAAAATTCTTGAAAGAATAATAAGAGAAGTTTTGATGAATCATTTCTCGAAACACGAACTATTCACTAACAGTCAATTTCGCTTCAGGAATAAAAGAAGTACATGCAGTTTTGTAGGTAATTAAGTTATTAGATGACTGGACTGGAGCGTTTGACAACAATTTCAAGTTGATTCTGTATACATGTACATGGACGTTGCCAAGGCGTCTGACACTATTCCACATCGCATACTATTATTGAAGCTCAAAGCATAATGGTGTTACTGGTTCTATTTATGCTTGGATTAAAGCATTCATGAGTGGAAGAAAACAATGAGAAATTATCAACAACAATGCTTCTTCATAGACAGTCGTTATTTCCGGAATCCCACAAGGCTCGATCTTGGGACCAGTCTTGTTTATCATATTTATAAACGATATACCATACATAGTTGACAGTATTTGCTGTCTCTTTGCTAATGACACCAAAATGTATAAAGTTATTCACTCAAAAGACGACCAGGAAGCTTTGCAGAAAGATATCTTTAATCCGTGTGACTGGAGTGCCTAATGGCTTTTGCGTTTTAAAATAATCCAAGCAAGTGTAAAATCATGCATATTGGACAAGATCAATTTGAATTTGATTATGATATGTTGGGCAAGGATGGTCAAACTACGTGAGTCAAAATCGGACAATGCCGTATAAGATTTGGTAATTCATTTCACTGTCTCATGGAATTTTCATAGTCATATAAGCCAGACAGTTAACAAAGCAAACCGTATTGTAGGACTTATTCGTAGAAATTTTACCTATATGGATGAGAAATATATTTATAACATTGTATAAGACTCTTATAAGGCCATACTTGGACTACGGTAATATCATCTGGTTTCCAGCATTGAAGAAAAACAAACGTATATTCAAATGTTCAGAAACGTGCAACCAAACTTGTCCCAGAATTAGCAGGTTTTTCCTACGAACAAAGATTAAACAAGCTTACTTTAGAATACAGGAGACGTCGTTTTGATATGATCCAGTTATACAGGATTATTCGCAGATAGATGATATTGACTTCAGCGAATTATTTTCAATTACTTCTAATACACATACAAGAGGCCATAGTCTAAAGCTCGAAAAATCAAGGGCTACAAAGAATATTGGACTCAATTCTTTCACCCATCGAGTAATTAATGTATGGAATCAACTTCCAGATTCAGTAGTAACATCCAAAAATGTAGGGCAATTTAAATCGTGTTTCGATAAATTGTAGATCAATAGAATGTTTGATGTGTCTGATGTATATTGATTGTTTATTCTGGATGTGAATTCCCTGATTGATTCTGTATCCTAAGTGCCAAGCCAAGTGTACTCAACTTTAAAGGTCATGCTTTTGGCTGAGGGGGACCATTAAACGCTCTATCGGAGGAAATGGTCCGAAACAAAGGATATGCCGACGAAGATGGTCGTAGGCCGCATATGTTGGTATCATTCTGTCTGTCAGTCAGTCCGTCCTTTCGTCTGCAATTATTTTGTGAACGCAACTCCTACATTTATGGTCGATTTGTATGAAATCTATAAAGAATGTTATATCTTGCTGTATCACGGGAAACGGGAGCCTTTATACCCACATTCTTGTGAATGTAACTTATCCTACTACTGGACGAATTTCAGTACAAACATTTCACAGAATATTCCCAGTCAGCTGACCCTTTTAGGCAGTTTTTGTGATATTTTCTGCGTCTTGGAAAAGGGCCTTCAATTCACAAACCTTGTTTATGCAACTTATCAGGTGTGCAAATATCTTTTGAACGCAACTCTTCCTACATATATAATTTGATTTGAATGGAACTTTTGCGCAATGTTCCTAATCACCTCATCTTGCGCATATTGTCGGGGTTTTGATGCGTCTTGGAAAAGATGCCTAAATGCCAAAAAACTGTAGGTAATTGTAAATGTTCCCAGTTTCCTGACCTTGTGAATAATGTGGGTGTTTTGTTTTATTCTGCCACATCACTGTAAAAGGGACCTTAAAACATTTTGTTGTTTTCATACAGGCAAGTACATTCCCACTTGGTTGTTCCCAATTATTTAATGCTCACCATACGGAGAGGGGTGTATTTAGCTCGCATTCCAGCATAGCAGTACTTTCACTGCTTTGATTATTATTATTTGTAGAGATGTTTAAATTACTATAAAACCAAAGTCAGAACAAAAAATGTTTTGAGACGTTGAAAGTTAGTAGGGTTTTTAAGCATATGTGACCCATCACGCAAAAAGGGACCATCTGGGAAATTTGTAAAATGAATATTTGAAAAAGAGATCGGGTGCAGCATTGGTCAACCAAGGGTTGCATTTCAAAAATTCTTTCACTGGAAGGTAGATTGAATATTCTAGATTCAGAAAATAAGCACATTGCGAAAAGTTTCGACCCTGGTCAGTCTGCGCAATCCGCGCAGTCTGACTATGGTCGACACTTTACGCACTACCCAGATGGTCCCTTTTCGCGTGACGGATCACAATTATGTTGAATTGAATTACAAACAGCTAAAAATAGTCGTATTATTATCGCATTTATAATCGTACTATTGTTTATGTGGTTGATATTTTAGGTTATTAAGGAACCGACACAAGGTTCGACACTAAGGGTAGTCCGGGAGTCCGAGACTCCTTGTGTACCAGTTGGGACACAATTATTCATACTTAAGTGTGATTTAGTATTTACTTCCCTACCTCTATAAATTCAAAATATACCCCCTTTAATAAAATATCATTCAGCAAAATAGTAAAGATTTTATTAGTTTGGGACATTTAATTAGAGAACTTGTTTGCGTGTAAACATTCGCGTTCTTGATAAAAATTATATTAATGGGTGTATCAAGGTAGATGACCCGTAATAGTTCAACAACGGTTCGTAACTCGTGATATTTCACAATGATGACCGAGTTTTTCTTATGACATAGGCTAACGTATTGAGGTGAAGCTACAAAACGTCACGTCAAATAGATTGAAAACGTCGACGTTGATATTTGATTCCGCGTTCACGTAAGCAATACACGATCGTTTTTCGGACCAAAAGTGCAAAAATGGTTAATTAAGAATGTCGAAGTGTAGATTATACGTCAGGGACAAATACAAATAAAAATCTTGAAAAATCGGGGTTGGGTATTCTACGAAATTTGATGGTCTACCAAATCATCGTAACTACAGGTTTTTCATACTGCAGTTATGATGTTTTTGTTAACCTATTGGCATTTTTTCTTGGCAATTAATCATATTTGAGAATAAATTCGTTTGAGATGTGTCCACTACTTTTTTGAGTCTTTTCATTAATTTACAATTACATTTTTTCCAAAGTGAATATGTTCAGTAAAAGAGCGTAAAAATTACATTTACAAATAACCATTCTTCGAATTTCTACATTTTTATTCGGCCTTTACCCTGATTTCTTTTTCTGTAATGTGTACCTTTGCAATACATATTGCGAAAATAATACATTGAAAGAAATGGGGAAACGAAAGAAACAAACATTATCCGACAATAATAGCAGTGCGTCGGAAAAACGACGTTTTTGGCAGGGTGGGACATTTCTGTGGACAAAGGAAAAAACTAAATATATTTGGTACTTTTCTTTCGATTCTGATTTAAGTAGATAGAAAATAATCTCTATAGCTGTTTTTTAGGCGAAATATTTTGGTTATAACGCACGACACTTTTAAATGAAAAAAAAAAAAAAAAAAAAAACCAACAACATATTTATGTAAGAGCATAAATAAACAGGTATTTCTCTCCCCTTTCCAATGATGTATAATTTATACTATTTTGGAGAAAGGCAAAGGAATTGCTATTATTTTAAACGGCGGTCCGACTTAAAACCAAATTAGCGCCATCTTTTCACGTTATGTCAATGTATTCATTACGAAAACTCGGTTAACACTGTTAAATTGAAGTTTATTACTCCCCAAACGTTGCGGAACTACTATGAGTTTTTTGCAAATAAGAACGATCTTTTTAAACAGGTGTAACTAAGCCTTTAATATTTATGACATTTTATTAAAGATGTGGACAGAAAATATTGCCAATTGATATAGGACCAGTTCGCCCCTCAATCGTGTTAAATGAAAAAAAAAGGTGAAAAATATAGTTGTCAACTCTTCTGAAATGCAAGTTCCTTCCACATTTCATGATGGTATGGTTATTGAGATTTAAGACACATTTGACTTAGTTCCGTTTACAATCGAAATGAACTAATCCAATTATCAATTGAGACTATAAATTAGAACAAGAGCATCGCCTACGGATGCAACGCTCGGCTGCAGGTGCTGTTTAATGAAATAAGGGCAATGTTAGAGGTTTTTGTGTTATCAAACAAATTTGTTATGAAAAATGTCCTTGACCTTGACTGATGACCTTGAACTTGGTGATAAAAAATATCTTGTCCAAAACGAACATCATTTGACAAATTTAGGTCCTGTCATTTACCATTCAAAAGAAATGACCAATGTTAAAGTTTTAGTTTTTTTGCAACATATTTGAGCTTGAAAAATGACCTTGACCTTGATTGATGACATTGAACTTTGTACCTACAGAGAGGTATTGTCCAAAACAACCATTATGTAAAATATAAAGGCTCTATAACTTACCAGTCAAAAGTTATGACAAAGGTTAAAGTTTGTCACGCCAACGCCTACATCAACGCCAACGCCAACGTGATAATAATACCTCGGATTTTCTTCGAAAAATGCGGAGCTAATGAAACACTCGTATATAATAAAAATGATGAAAAAAACTGTGGCAAAAAACAAACATTAATATCGATACGATTGAACTTTGATATGTGATATCACTTAAGGCAGTGGTACCGGAATAGTTCCGCATTATTTCGGCACTCATGAACTTTCACAATGTTTATTTCAGAGACTAATGACGTATTGATTTCAGAGGCGGTGTTTCGTGACGGAGTTAAATGGCGAGGCAAGCGATTCGCTATTTAAGGTACTATGAAGTTAAATATTGTTAACCGAGGTTTCCTAATGATTTTCATTAGAAAACCGCGGTCAACATTGTGATAGTTCATGAAATCCAGTAGCGGATCGGGGGGGGGGGGGAACGAACCCTATCTGTATCCAAATTACCTCATTGTGGTGGAATAATTCAATCAAAGCTTTGCAACACGAGAAACTCATTTTGTAGTGTTCGAATCACATGAACTGGAAATTCTACTCATAATATATATCAAATGTTCAAAGTTCAAGCATTTAATCCAATAGTATACCTATCTGTATAGACAGGAATACTATGGGACTAATTACTCGAATTCTAGGCCGACATCGAACCCCCTATTTAGAAACCCTGGATCCACCGCTGAAATCGATGGTGTGCTGCAGTTCCGATGTTTAAGTCACTCGCCCAAGCAAAAGCTAGAAGTGCGCCTAGAACCAAATGACGTGAAATGACAGGGGTCAACAGTGATTGATCCCATTCACGTGACAATGAGTGTTTTGATAGGTCAATCGATTCTTTGATTGACGGGACCTGTCAATTACATGTAGGCTACTGGCGATCTAAAAATGTTTGCCTAGAAAAAATGAAATCGCTTTGTTTTTCAATTCATCTTCGGCTGCACGTCTGGCGTCTCTGTCCATATTTTGTCTATTAGCGAACAGACCGATCGCATTCGCTAGGAGTTGTTGCCCTTGATTCTGTTCTGATGACGCAGTGTCCCCGCCGCCTCCAAGACTTCCAATAACGTCGTTAACGACTCCGGTGGCACCAGTGTCCTGCGCCAACCTCATTCCGCTTATACCTGTCGTGACAGTTAACTTCGTCTTTTCCAGTTCTCGTCTATTTTGTAGGTCAGGAAGTTCGTCTTTCTCTACATCTTTCAGGAACTGGTTAAATGTGTCTTGAAGTGCGTCTATCATGGGAGAATTGCCTCGTGCATCTCTAGGACCTTCATTCATAGCTCGGTGGAAGTCAATGAGAGCTTCCTCGATTACGTCAGCTTCTTTATCCAGACCACCATCTTCACTCATTTCCAGCAAATTGTTGACCTCTTCCTGTGTCAACAAGATGGGAACTGGTTTCCCGTCGTCGAGCAGGAAAAAGTATTGAATGTATGCCACGGGATCAGAAAGAGCATCATTTATACATTCATCAATGAAATCCCTCTCCTCTCTTTCGAGACCAGCAAAGAGGTTATTTTCGGGGATGAAATAATGCTCCAGGCGACATACACGGGTAGCCTCTTGTAGAAACCCTAGAACTTTACGAACGGCATCCATCGTGTTATCCTCTCGCCAGAGGCCAGGATCTTTTTTCTCGGAGACCCAATATAAGGCTGTTTTCAAATGGAAGGTCTTTAATTTTAGTTCAGATTTTACGTTCCTCTTGCTGTGTTTATTTTGAAATCCACCTTTCAGAAATGACTTGAGAATCAAAAATACATCCCTCTGTGTTTCAGAGAAACATTTTGCCAATTCCATTTCCGACTGATTGAAAGACAGACAGAAGTCTCTCTCCTCATCCGGTGAAACTGGAGCGTATCGGGACACAACAAATACTTCACATTTCGATATCCTCTCTCTGTCCTCTGGCCTCGGCCAAAATCCTACCCTCTGTCTCCATACAGCCATTAACTTCAGCATGCCAGTAATTCTCAAAGCTGGAACGAAATCTTTACTTGATATCTCTTCATATGTGGCTTCAACTCCACTAAGAACCTTATCAGAGCTAGTTTCGGCTTCAACAACTTCAGGTGATAAAGTTCGCTTTAAGCCTTGTACCTTACCAGTTGTACTAGGCTCTTCATCCAGGTTGTTTAGATAAGTAAAGGTTCCATCTTCAGGCTCTCCCTCCATAACCACGGTACTCTCCGAGCCAAGCTGTCTCCGCTTCTGAACGCGGTTCATCACGTGGGCAAAGTTTCCGAACTGCCCATCTTTCTCACCGGTACTCTTGGGCGTTCTAGCCATTACAATCATGTTTATTACTAGATCAATCATCTCTTTGTCCTTGGCTTTGATTTCAATGTCCTTTCCATAGGTTATCTTCGATTCGTTTCTTTGACGGGTTCGTTTGTGTTTTCTGTCTCGAGGATGAGAAATACGAGTATCAGAAATCTTGAGATTGCGATACTGAGTTCTTGCCAAGCCAACTCTTGAACGCAGGGCTGTTGTTGTCACTCTGGATTCTCTGCCTGGAATAGTATCGAGTGTAGATGTTACGATTAAGTAAATTCCACGTAACATTGTAAATAGTTCTGGGCTTACAGTTCTCAACAAGGATGTTGGGATGTAACGTCCCTGGACGAGCTTAAATTTGATCTTGGACTCCAAACCATCAGCTTTTAGCCATACAAAACACGGCGTGTCTTCCCGAAATACTAAATTCTCAACGGGGATCTCTAACACTCCGGAACAAAGTAGAAAATCTGAGTCGCCGCCATTTTTAGACCATCGTAGTCGAAGATTTTCTCCCGTACTGCCCACTAGATAAGCCTTCTCCTTTCCAAAATGGCGCAGAAATTCGTTTGTATAGCCAACATAGTGTCGATGTCTGACGTCATTCTTTTCTATCCTAGCTTGATACCTAAGTTGCTCAATGTACTTTTGAAGAGTTCCCTGCTCCAGATTGTCTGACATATCGGCAGTTTCTGTAGGGCGAAAAAAAAAAGACTTATAGCTTGCAATTGACCTGGACTTGATACCTAAAAAATCTGGTTTTGACCTTAACGCGATCGCGGAGGGGATCGACTTTACCCCATTTTTAAATCGGAGATTTATACCGGTTTCCAGAAATCCAGTCTGTTTGACCCACTAAATTTTTACCTTTATCTTCTGAGCAATGTGTTCAAACCAAATATTGTGTTTTCAAACACCGAAGAAACGGCCTTTTCAGTCACAATCTACAAACTTTGTTTTTTATCTTATTTACTTTTCGACAAATAGAGAAGATGCTAATACAAAATTTGATGTAATTTTCGCTTTTTGTAATTACCAGTTAGTATTTTCAGTGTTTATAACAAGATTTTCGGTTGAGTAAAGGAGTTGAAACGTACAATAGGTTAACTGTAAAATAAATTTGTAGCACTTACAATATTACTACTCTGATTTTTTTCTCGAACGGTCATTTACCAGTTGTAGGGCTGACAACCAATCAAATTCTGTTATGATTATCACTCGGTCAAAACCCACGCGTAAATTCACACCACGTGGTAGATGCAATGGACATCGTCTGCTCGAAATGTGTCAATTAAGTTGTTTGTCATTCGTCAATGGTCGTCTGCACTCTGACAGGGAGCGTGGGAAGTCTACTGGTGGAATGAGTACTGTTGACTATGTGTTAACAAATAGAAATAGTTTTGTAATTTTGAAATATTTGATTTCAATGAGCACTCTGATCACGCTCCAACCCTATTTACAATAAATTCAAATTTGAGTATGAAGAAAAATTATTCAACAACAAATAAACCGACAAAAACATACGATAAACTGATAAAGGATAGCAGTAAGAGCGATCTATTTTTAGAATAACTCATGAATAATCATAGAATGCTGCTAGATTTAATCGATTGGTCAGAAACAAAAGATATAAATAGCATAATTGCCGATTTCACGTGTTTCTTGAGGGAAAATACATTTATAGTATTTGGGAAAACCCAATGCTTAAAAAACAAACATGTTGGTAATCAAAATTGTAAATAGTTTAATGAAAAATGTTTTGTTGCTAAACAGGCTTTTAAACTCTAGAGAGATGAATAATATTAACAGACAAACTTTTAGCTTGGCGTGTGCTCATTATAACAACGTAAAAAAATCTGCTAAGAAATAATTTAGACTAGCAGAGGGCTATCGAATCAGCAAACTTTCAAAATCGGACCCACGAGGTTGGATGAGCTGGCGATGTCCTCGAAAAGATGAAGTGTTAAGACAAAAAACTCACAAATTGGGCAAATATTTTACCAACTTTTATTGTCCAAATTTGAGCCCTTTTGATTGGCGAACTATTGCACTATCCCAGCCTCTCAATGATGTCCGATTTACAGTGCTGACAGCACTTTGATTTCAGTTAAGCATTCAAAATAAACTACAAAAATCCTGAATGCGGTTTCGTTTTTTAACCCTTGTCCTGCTGAACAAATTTTGGCTAAAAATTTTCATCATGATCAAAGGGCAAAAAGCACTGAAAGTACCAACTGTAGGTCAATTTTTATTTGAAAAACTAAATTTATCAAAAGTTCTGGTTTGAAATTGAGAAACATGTGGTGTAGATTAACATCAGACTGCACATATGTGCAGGCTGATGTTGGTCTGTAGCGCCTGCCAAAGCAGGAATATTCTGGGTTCAGCATGACAAGGGTTAATATCTGTCGTTAAAATTGTCGTTATAAAGCAAATGTATGCAACTCAAAATGGACAAAGTACATGTATTTTAATAATAATTTTATTCTAGTTGTGTCCATCAAGATTCATAGCCGAAATCAAATATCTGAAGGTGATTTTTAATGTCAATTTTTTTGTAATTCGTCTTTGCTTTGATTTTTTGTCAAGGTAAAATGAAATATATTTCGATTTATATTGATTTGCCACATCGATGATTTGCCAATACATTTTATATTAGGCTTAATTGCTTAAGCCGACACCTAAGACGTTGCTAAATATAGAAAATTGGAAAAATTAAAATGGGATTCCCCACTTTCAAAGTGAATTGCTGGAAGGGTTGTCCATTTTTCAGATATCTATATATTTGTTATTATTTGCAGACGACGCGGTTCTTCTGTCTGAATCGAGTGACGGCCTTCAACAATTACTAGCTCAATTAGAATCATATTGTCTTAAATGGAAATTAAGGTTAATGTAGAAAAAACAAAAATTGTACTTTTTAGGAAAGGCGGAATTTTATCAAGAGACCTTAAATGGCATTATGCAGGACAGCCACTAGAAATAGGGAGTAGTTTCAACTACCTAGGATTAGTATTTTCGAGTGGGGGTTCGTTTCAAATAGCCACAAAAACTCTCGCCGATAAAGCTTTACGCGCAATGGGGTCGTTATTTCATATCATTAGAGATTTTTGTTTACCAGTTAATATTCTACTGAATCTTTTCGACACGTACGTCAATTCAATACTTAGTTATAACTGTGAAACATGGGGGTTTAACCAAGCTGAAGTTATAGAACGGATACATAGAAAATTCTGCAAAAGGATTCTTAATGTTAAAATGTCTACAAACTCGCTATCATTATTATCGGAGTTAGGAAGATTTCCATTGATAATTGGACGTCACGTAAAAATAATAAAATATTGGTTGAAATTATACAATTCGAAAAAAAATAATTGTATTCTCAGTGCTATTATTGAGTACCAGAGAGAAGAAATAGGCAAAAATCCCCAAAAAATGAACTGGTCTTCCAAGGTTAAAAGTTTTCTAGAAAATTCGGGATTTGGTGAAGTATGGATGTATCCAGAATCGGTGAATGCGGAAAGATTTATACCAATTATATCAGCTAGGCTGAAAGATATCTATATCAATAACTGGCAAGCCAATGTTATGTACACCTCATCATTGAAATTTTATAGCTATTTCAAAACTGAATATGAACGATCATCTTATTTAGATATAATCGAAAATAGAAAATCACGCTCGTTAATTAGCAAAATAAGACTTTCTTCGCACGATTTGAAAATTGAAACTGGTCGTCACGAAAACATAGCGAGAAACGAAAGGTACTGTAAATTATGCACATTCAATGATATAGAAGATGAATATCATTTTACACTATGTTGTCCTTTTTATCATGAAATTCGAAAAAATATATCCCAAAATACTTTACAAAAAATCCAAGTATGTATAAATTTGTTGAACTTTTAAATACATCTAACAAAACAATATTACTCAGACTGTCAAACTATTTTAAACAGGCTTTCCAAAAAAGAAAAACATATTATTTTGAAATTTAAGTATATCATACTTACAAACTTTTATGACTCTCACTATATTAAGTTACTTAAACATGAATATGTAAATTATGAAGACTCTTGTATCATGTTTGTCATTTCCTTCTTATGCATATTTGTATTATTATGTTGTGACTATGAGCCTATGTGCTTAATGTCAAAATAAAGAATGTTATGTTATGTTATGTTATGTGTCCATCAAGATTCATAGCCGAAATCAAATATCTGAAGGTGATTTTTAATGTCAATTTTTTTGTAATTCGTCTTTGCTTTGATTTTTTGTCAAGGTAAAATGAAACATATTTCGATTTATATTGATTTGCCACATCGATGATTTGCCAATACATTTTATATTAGGCTTAATTGCTTAAGCCGTCACCTAAGACGTTGCTAAATATAGAAAATTGGAAAAATTAAAATGGGATTCCCCAATTCAGTAAATCATTTTACCGCCAAAACGGCAGACATTTGTTAAAAAATTAATTTATTTCGCTGAAAGTTTATAAAATAAGCACTGTAGCTTAAGGTATTGGACCCGAAATATTTAAGAAATAATGAACTTTAACAGTGTTTACCGAAAATTTCTAATCATTTTCATTAGGAAACCTCGGTCAACACTGTGAAAGATCATGAGGTCCGAAATGTTGCGGAACTATTACGGTTCCACTACCATAACCTGTCGGGCTATCCAATCAATTGAGACGCCGTTGGAGGACCATAATTTTCGTAAAAAATTTGCTCGAAAATTTACATGTGGAAAAAGAGTTAAAATACACAGACGTGCTTGAATTGACCGAGATTCATTGGTTTAATCGTAAAAAACAACAACATTTTATTACAACTGCTTGATGCTGCAAGCAAAAAAAACCTATTCTTTTCAACATTAAGAAGCGCAATGTAGGCAGAGTTGGGTAAAGTCAAACTGCATGTGTGTGCAGGCGGATCTTATAAAAGAAACTTTGAACACCTACTTTAAAGCCTACAATTGTCGTTGAGAAAACGTCAAAACTACAAAAATCTTGAATAAAAAAATATACTTAGCGGGTTTCTCTTAAGTATTTCGCGTGTCGCAAGACAGGTGACATATAGGTCAAAGCCGAAAATTGGTTGCACGAAAATGGAAAAAACAAACAAATAAACAAACACACAAACCGTAAAAAATGAATGTTCAAGATAGCGGACCCAATTCTGTACAATATGAAACTAAAATAACGATAAGAACATTTTCTCACGGTTCGGAATGTCTTATAATTGCGTCCTCATTTAAGTCCAATTAGCTGTCACCAGAAAAATCCAATTCCCTAACAACTCTTGGTACTCACTTAAGGTAGCAGAACCGAAATAGTTCAAAAACATTTCGGAACGCATGAACTTTCACAATGTTGACCGAGATTTTCTAATGAAAATCATTTGGAAACCTCGGTTAACACTGTTAAAGTTCAAACTTCAAAAACGGTGCTGAACCTTTACGGTTCCACTACCTTAAAATAACTCTATAATTAATGATTATCATGCGTGTCAAAACAAAGCTTTCGGAACGGCACAACGTGGTCGGACGACAAAAACCTCGTAACTTCAGCTTAAATAAGCTGAAGTTACGGTTTTTGTCTCCGACCAAGAACTAGGAGCTCATTTTGATTTTAATTCTATACTCTGCACAGCATTTCTAAATTTTAATTATGCGTGATCGTACAAACAAATATATGCGGCAAACAGCTTTGTTAAAGTTTTTAAAATGGTATGCAGAGTCTATACTCACATTTATCAAAACTTAAAAGAGCTATTCCGATATCAGTCTGAACATTGAAATAACCGGTGTAAAATTATAGAATTATAAAATTACGGGAAAACCCAATAACCAACCAAGCGTTCAATGCAACAATAGAGACTTTATAGGAGTTCGTTTTCCCATTTGCGGAAAAAAGGCGCAATTTCTACTTTCATTCGTGTAAGCGTGGTGATATAAGAAAGAAAGAAAGAAAGAAAGAAGAAAAAGAAAGAAAGAAAGAAAGAAAGAAAGAAAGAAAAGAAAGAAATAAATAAAAAAAGAAAGAAAGAAAGCCGCGCGTTTACAGTAGAATTCATAGCCTTTTTTAAGTACTGAAAAAAAGAAAAATATATCTCAAATTTCATTGTCGCCTGCATACGTTCGAATTTGAAAAAGTTTGAAAAGTTCGTCGTCTGGTAATTAGCTAATGGTGTAAATTGTAATAACATTGAACTTAGCCCCTTAAGGTATTGTCATGTGGCAAGGAAAATGTATACATTTATCATCAGTTAATATTAAATGTACGGCGCGTAACCTTAAAATAATTCCGGATTTCACAAAGTAACATGACCAAAGCATGAATAGAATGTATATACCATTTATAATAATTCAAAAATCAATTTTAGTGGTTAAACGATATTTTCGACAATAATTTGAGAAAAGGGACAAAGCCGGCGGAACAATATCATTTAGAGAAATAGAGAAACTTAAAATACAATAAAATGATAAAACGGTACAAACTGTTCAGGTTCAAACATTTATTCATTCTAATCAACAAAGTTGACATAAGAATACAATTGTCATTTGTTATTTAACATGATAAAACTTGCACGTGAGCGGTATAAGTTATGAGAGATTGTGAAATGTTTTGTCGTTAGATTTCAAGTGACTAAATTTACGGGGGGGGGGGGGGGGGGGGCGATAGTGGGTCGTGGTAAATGTTCAATGCACCGAGTCTCCTGTCCTGTGTCTAACATGAAAAACCCTCACGAGTCGCCAGAGAGGATGCAACTCCCATTTGTTTATTATATTATATATATTATATTCCACAATGTACGCAAGTGCCCATGCGAAGTGGGGTATAATTTGCAAGCAATTTTCAAGTACAGAATGGCAAATGCACGGTTTAAAGCGGGGGATAATTTGCAAACATTTTTCACCGTTTTGTCATCCCGAACGTAAGGCAGATGTCTGGCCGATCGAAAAATGGTGAATTACACTGCATACATCTAAAAAGGCAACTTCTCAAGCAAGGGCTTCTTCATTATCAAGGCAATCACTTTAAGTCACAATTGATTTTTTTACCAACGACTCATCGAAGCGAAAGAATTATACGCAAAGAAAAATTGGTATTGCGACATCCGATATCAAATAAGGTAGATCTCAACAAAAGCGTACTGTGATAACTCCCCGCACTTAAAACACAAGGACATATTTTCAGTGAACCTTATAATCATTAATGAAACGGGGAAAAGGCGTTTTATTCCCAATTCAGTCATCTATCTCAATTAATGGCCGTAGTATTTTAAAGAACGTGTTTACAAACAAAATATAGTCCGTTTGACCGATATATCGACCAACATTTTGCCGAAAATCTCAGAATCAGGCGAAATAATGAAACGTAGTTTTTTCTCGTCATATCATATTTCCATTTAATTCCATGAAGAATTTCGTTTTTCTGAATTTTTTAATGTAAAATAATGATTTCGTCCGGCCGTATACATGTTAACTCTCATTTCATAACCTCTTGTGTCTGTATTAAACAGAACAGCGAAATGTTTATCTAAAATAGTTTGCATAGGGGCTGAGTCAAAAGTGTATGATTTTAAGAAAGTTGTTTTAGAGTAAAAGATAGTATTTTATAGGATTAATTTTGTCCAGGATATTTACTTCCTTAGGACATCAGCCCCCTTTTTTTTTTTTTTTTTTCAAAAATCGCTTGACCAGATAATTGATAATTGTTTTTATCAATTCTGAGATGAACCCGATATTTACATATTTAGACCAATCAAAACGCATTATTTAACGAAGTTGTTGGGATTTTCACGAGGAAAGCTAGACAAGCAGGCGAGAAATAACGGTACAAATCACGTGATATTTAAGTTAAAGATGACATAGCCGTCGATATCGTCGTTCATATGTGAATGTGCTGCGGTAGCGACGATGAATTAACGAAAATACACATATGCTTACATTTTCTTACTACTAAACAGCCTTCATCACCCTCTCGTTTAAGAATGGAAAAGGTGAAAATATTAACATTAACTAGATAGACAAAATCATTATTTTGAAACCATTTTATATTGAAAAAAATATTTTTTGGAATGATATTGAGCTGAATCTAATATTATACCACATACAAATCCTTCATTTCAACGGAATTTTGTGCATATGATGAAAAGGTTGGTCCATATAAGAGTCAAACGGACTATACTTCCGACATTAACTATGGCTACATCGAATGTGCTATGTGAAATTGCAAACTGATCATTGCCTAAAATCTAAGAGTAACCATCACACTAACTATATAGACAATAACTTGTATATCAATTAGCAACCGCTTTTACAGCATTAACTCTGCTTCCCATGGACTAGTTCAGGCGTTGCATATCAATGCCGCCATTACTCTTGCAGCACCGGTCACAAAAGTGCCGGATTTTGAATTGGATGTTCTAGCTAAAAAATTCGGCGACCAATTACGTGTCCCACACATTCTTTATACGAGCGTCATCTCACTTTTTTGAAAGAACTTTTGTATGTACGTAAAATGTGTCGATACTTTTCCCTTGTGTATGTTTTAGTACTTTTTTCTTCATTTTGGTTCTGGTATGCTGCAAACTCGGTAAAATCAGAGTGCTTCTCTATCTGGTCATGATAAAAAGACATCCTAGCGTGAGTTGAAAAATTTTATAACTGACTTTTGAAGCTACTAATAGTTTTTGTCGATCTTTATTTGACAGGATTATCACAACGAAACTGAACTACAGACTTTACGATAATGCGTTTTCTCCAATATCTTATAAGCTTTCCTGGACGGACACCAATGTGTCAATGTTACTCTACAACGATGTTCAAAGTGATTATGTTGAGCACTCCTGGGCGGATCCAAATTTTGACCCTGAAACAACACATTTATACAAATTCGAAAAAAAGATCACCACGGAGAGTCGCACTAAAATGTTTTATATATCAGAAGGTGGAGAACAACGGGGTAAACATCGCATGTGCAGTTTGCATGAATGGTTTGATTGATTGATACTCGAACAAAATGATGCTTAATTGCTTTTTATTTTACTTAAGTATGTATGACAATTTCAACAAAGTCATATCAGATGGTAGAAAATTCGACTTCAAACATCTGGGCCGGCTGAGTCATTTAACTATCGAACAACTTTTTTCTCAGATGAGACGTAAAACCACGTGTGACGGTGTTTTATGCGAAAACAAATCATATCAATAGTTAGCTATGTCCTCAATGCAACGTACAACCCGTTACAACTAAAGCTGAAGTCGCATAAAACCGGCGACGCCGACA
Source organism: Fragum whitleyi (assembly GCA_948146395.1). Taxonomy (NCBI): domain Eukaryota; kingdom Metazoa; phylum Mollusca; class Bivalvia; order Cardiida; family Cardiidae; genus Fragum; species Fragum whitleyi. The sequence continues at coordinate 65,469,757 of OX411544.1, forward strand.
CGCCGTCAATTCTTAAGACATAATAATTCGTAAGACATCAGCGAACCCTGGAGAAATTATCTTCGTTGCAGTGATATAAACCCACCTTCGGGACGATGTCTTATTTATACGTACATCGATGAAGCAGAAGGCCACCCGCATGATCGAAGTTAACGTAGCATGCTTACGATGAGCCCGTGATATGTCGGCGGCTGGTTCCCGATTTCTAACGGAAGTAAAAGGTCCGAAAAAGATTGCACATACTTCTTCAAAGTGTACAAAATCGGTCAGATGCCATCAGATAATCGGCCGAGTGGGTAGCCGGGTACCTTCCTTCAAATTCTGATATATATGTGATGTATGTGAACAAGAAAAGTTTAACTGGACAAGGGGGACTGAAATGCGATGGGTCCAATGCTACCCTAAATGTGTTAAGAGCTGAATAACTCGGATGAAAGGTAGCGGTTTTACTTGTGTAAGACGATATTGTGATCCGTCGCCGATATGTAGCCAGCCGCAACAATGTATCTGCTACACTATAGATGGCGTTACCCCCCCCCCCCCCCCCCCCCCTCACACACCATACCGTGGTGAACAAACTAAGAGAGAGCGCCGGTATTTTGGTTAATTTGTAAGCAACGCGCGTGCGAAAATGCCATTATCAGCTCTATCGACCGAAGGTTAGAAGAACTACATGTATAGCGTTGGCGTGTCCGCCCATATGTCCGTCCGTTACATTTTCATGTTTACGTAATACAGATCACAAAACAGCTTCTCTTAAAACTTTCACAGGCCTTGTGATGGTTTCCTTGAATTTTTCACAGAATAATCGTAGGCCGGATTATCACAGGGTCAAAAGGATCGTCACTATAGAAAATTGGGAAACACAAGGAAATGGACCCTATGTAATTTAAGGTAGTGGACCCGTAATAGTTCCGCAACATTTCGGACCTCATATTCTTTCACAATGTTAACCGAGGTTTCCAAATGAAAATCATTTGGAAACATCGGTTAACATTGTTAAAGTTCAATACTTATGAGATGTTGCAAAACTGGTCCACTACCTTAACTTAGTCAAATCTTGTAAAAGCGATAACGGCCACAAAAATAATCAGAAACTTTCACAGGATTATTGTAGGGTCAAAAGGAAGATTTACTTCGAAATCGGTCTGATTTGTCCGAATACGAGGGCAGGAGCATAAAAGTCAAGAAATTTCATCGGATTTCCTCGAAACTTTCTCGGGATTGTTGTATGGTCATATAGAATCTACCTTGTTCAAAATAGAACGGACACAATGGAAATCAGGGTGGAAAAGAATTCAGTATTTCTGTACTCAAAGCATTCTCATGAAGTCATGCAATTAAGTCCTTGAATAATACCGAATTCTCTTGAACTTTTCATCGTGTGATTCTTTGGTTGTAACCAAGGTTCTGTGTGAAAACACAGGAAAGTAACCCTTAGAATTATTGGTAATTTTCGCTTTACACATTCTACTTAAAGCAACAAAAGATCCAGAGGCAAAACGTTATAGTCAGTAGAGCGTTACAGGCCCTCATGGGCCGCTCGATATTCCTGACAATTGGCAACTCTATTCCAAACTGAAACCCATTTAGTTTTTATAAAAACTGGTCTGTATCAATGAAATTAATTAAAATGGGAAATCTTGCGCCTTAAAACAAATTTTAAGTTTTATTTAAAAAGTGCCTTCTCTAACATCATTATTGATGGGTCATTATTTTCTTTTTAGCGACCGAATCATAGCTCAAGAACAAATCATGGCTAAGAAAAGAATTGTGCATCATTCGGAATCGTGACTCCGAAAATGATCTAATGTTCTAATACATTTCAAAATTTATACGTTAATATCTATTCTAATGAACGCATAACGCTATGGCTCGGCACGAATCAGGTGTAACTGCCTATAACCATACATGCAATTGCAACTATTTCGCTATCAGCCATCGATTGGTTTATTGGAAAAACCGGCAACCTGCGCGCATTCAATTAAAAGTCCATTTTAAATACACTTGTACTTTGAACCCCCCTCCTTTGATTCCCCCCTCTCTCTCTCTCTCTCTCTCTCTCTCTCTCTCTCTCTCTCTCTCTCTCTCACCCATGTTCTAGATTCTAAACGCTGACATGACATTTCTATATTTAGAAGGTGAATCGATTTTTACAGGTATTTTAGTCATGTGATGTTTACAACTAAACCATGGCGAAATACTCACAGTATTGACCTAATTCATAACTTACGTAGATATATTCATGAAGAATGTGTAGATCTACACTATACTATCAAATTTTCTCTTTTCTCTTTTTCGATTTTTAAGATTGTTTCGGTGAGAACAAGCTGTTTCAGCATCGGTTAGATGCCTAATTTATCGGCCACATAGCCTACATGTATTTGGAATGTCCTTCGCGAAAGAACATAGGTTCCACAAGATTAAGTGAGAGGTCAAAGGTCAATTTTGACCGTTCTTATAGGCAAAATTGACCTTAGATCACTCACTCTATACAAATTTGCGGCTCTAAAGTCGTGGTATGACAATATCTTTACCATCAATCGGTGTTAAAATATCGTAACTGAACTTTGATTTTATGTATGGCAACTGGCAACGGGATAGCAACTGGAGGCTGGGAAAGTTGTAATGGTAGTACAGGTTTAAAACTACCAGGACTCCATTGTTCGATACTCAAGCCGCCAAGATATGACTGTAAGATTGTTAACGCGGCGTAAAACCACATTCAATCAATCAATTCAATACCATAGTTCAGTGTTTCAACGGTTGTGCCTGCCCCACACTTATTCAGGAAGATACGACTGTTTCTTGCTGAGCCATAGATCTCCGCTTCTCCGATCTTTTAACCCTTTCCTGTTTTACAAAATTTTGGACCTGTCCAAATTCAAAGGCTATGCAGACGAAAATTTAAAGTGAATTAAATTTGAAAAATAACCATTCAATAGGGTAGAAAATATATTGTGGAAAAAGAAGAAATTGCTTGTCAGGAGCAATTTCTTCTTTTTTCACAATGTTTTCTCAGTCATAAAATCACAGGCACCTTAAAAGCAGGGATTAAACAGCAAAGGGATAAACAGTGACCCTGTCTCCGTATGTCCTTAAATGTTATGTGGGGCGTTAAACGCCATACAGAAAATGAATAAGGCGAAACTTCAGTCGAGACCCGTCAAGTTATTGAATAGCCCTCGGTGTTAAGCATCGACAAACGGGTTCTTGTTTACGGTTCCTCCACGACGAATGAGCCCCGGTGAAATGACAAAACCAACTTTTCAGATTTTCTTATCACATGCTCTACAGCCAAAGGAGATTGTAAGATTTATCAAAACCAGGAACCCCTGGCACTGGAGTCGACATTCGGGAATCTTCGGCGATTCTGCGGGATGGACCTTGGGAATTATAAGGGCGCAGTCATGAAACGCGTCATATCGCACGTGTGTTTATATGACGTCACAAACATAACTGAGAATAACGTTGTGAAAAAAAATCAAGTAAGGTTAAGATTTGGCATATCATAATTTGAAATAAAAAAAAACCCAGCGTTTTGCTTCGTTTTGCTTTCAAATTCTAACATGCCAAAATGATATCAACAGACAACCGGAAAAACATTCTTCAAGCGTATTAACCAAAGTACCACAAAGAGCTGATTTGTCGAAAAAATTACGAAAAATTACTACACTTACGTCCAAGGTACTTTCCAGTTTACGGAAAAGTCCGAGTGATGTTCTGAATGTGGAGTCGATTGTTTTACCACTGGACTAAATCCGCCCAAGTTCTCTATCCTTGCACCATCTCCCAACTAATAGTCTCCTAGTTGGGTCGATTCCAGCAAAAATCCGCCATTCCAGCAAAATTCGGACTTCCATTCCAGCAAAAATCCGACCTCCATTCCAGCAAAAATCAGACCCGGCTCACCACTTATATCAGAAAAAACAGCCCTACCAAGTTTACTATTGTTTGGCCCCGTTTACGATTTTGGTGTTGTAGACGTTTCCTTAGTCGCACCTGTAGAACCATCGAGCGATAATGCGCAGCGTGAAGATGATACTTATCATATTCAAGAATATTCTAGATTAATTGAGCAAGAGATCAACCCTTTCCAACAGTATTCACGGGAATTTCATGATAACTTTACTTGAGCAAAATTTGAATGGCATGATCGTGGCGAATACGAATTTTTCGCCTTTTCTCGTGGTATAAAGTTGTTTAAGCCTGTAGTCTGCGTGAGGTTTGAATTTGGCCCAGTCCGGAATTAAACGAACTTGTCGTCTGGTATTGATTTGAGGGTCATGGATAAAGTAAAGAGATAAGAGGGTGGCGTTATCTACAATAATTGCGATGTAGTATAAAGGGTTGGGTTATTTTTTTACGTTACAAATATAATCTAACATACCTGCATTCCGATACGCCAGCTCGCCTTCTATATGTACAATGACATAGGCGGAATATTTGGTGTAATATACTGCGCTGAGTTGGGTCACGCGCTTTAAACCTTTAGTTTTGTGAATGAATGAAAATCGACGTCACATTTCTAAAGATTGTATGGGACATCTAGAGTGAATTACTGGGAAAATAATTATCCTATAGTGTGGAATTCGTAGTGAAGTTGGATTGACGGTACGTACGGGCTGACTTGTTCATTATTGTTAATCGATAAGGTGGTTTGAGTGTGGATGTAGGTAAAATAGGACCAGTTGATACAATCTGGCATTCTTTACTCGATTAACCCGAACCTTTTAATACATCTCAATAAAAGTAATCGGACTTCAATATTCAGTGGACTTTTTGTGAATCAAAATTCATTCCAGCTAGAAAGTGAACTAAACACTGAAAATTTGGTGTAAACAACTGCTTTTATCAAAGAAATTAGAAAATCGACGATTGTCTTTGACATTTTTCTTGAATTAAGGGATATATATAGGGCTAGAGGCATTTTGTGCGAAGAAAGTTAAAGGTTCAGTCATCGACTTAAGGAGGGTTGTGTTCAAAAAGTGCACTAGAACTGTTTAATTTGGACTCGTTTTATCCATCTGACCTGATTTTATATCTCATTCAGTGTGTGTGTAAAACATAGACGGGATACATTCCATACCGAAATACATACATAATAGAGAATGAAGAAATACGTGGCATGCAAGGTATGTATCTATTGTTTTGTGGGGATGGCTACATGCGGGGATCCAGAATTGTTTCCGCTTAGGCCGGGGGGGGGGGGGGGGGGTCGAAGGGCAAAGGGGTCTTTAGACCCCACAGACCAAAATCATTCATAATTATTTGTTTATATAAGTCTATGGGACCGTAAGGGTTAAATTCGGGATCCCTAGGGGTGGGTGTGTGTTGGCGGGGGAGGGGGCGAAGTTCTAATAGAAACATACTTTCTTTTCAAGCTAACAATTCAAGCTATAAGTGTAAGAGTAAAATGTTGTTTCAACATTTTGCTCTCCCGCTAGCCAAATGACAAGTTGCGCTATGCGATTTGATAACAGGGATGGAATGCTGAAATTTCAGGGGTCCAGGGGCCCATCACTAAAGTTCTTCGTCTTCTTCTTCCTGATAATGGCCACAATCAACCGCCGATGATTATTTTGCCAGGGGTTGCGCTAAGAAAAGTTGAAGAAAAGTTAAAAGTGAGAGTATTTTCAGTGAAAGTGAAACAAATAAGACGGAGCCTATTAGGAAAGATGTGTAGCTAGTTGAGCCTTGAACTGTTGAAGGCGTCAACTGAGCTAGCTGACTGTACTTCTGGGTGGAGTTCTTACGAGAAATTTAATCGTAAGTCAAAATCACAAATCGTACATGGTGTTTTTATTCATTGTTTTATTATGCCTTGCAATATTTCATTATACAAGAGTTAGTTATTAATGTGACCCGTCATGCGAAAAGGGGCAATCTGGGAACTCTGTAAAATAAATTTTTGAAAAAGAGATTGGCTGTAGTACAGGCCAACTAAATGTCGCATTTCAAAAACTCTATAACTGGAAGGTAGATTGGTCATTCTAGATTCGGAAAACAAAGATGGTGCAAAAAGTTTCGACCCTAATCAGTCTGCACAACCCGCGCAGTCAGACTAGAGTCGACACTTTACGTATTACCAAATTGGTCCCTTTTTGCGTGACGGGTCACATTTATGATAATGAAAGGTCTTTGCACATGTAAAACTAAGTCATTTGAATTATGACGTGATATATAGATACCTGATGCCGTAATTGTGGCGACCTGCTTTGATAGGCAAGACAGTCGAACTTACTTCATGTCTGAAGTTTTAACTGCATATGCAAATATATCTTTGTGCTAAAACCGTGAACCGTATCCAGGAATGGTGTTATATTCCAGAAAAAAAGTTGTGGTATATAAAGAATTATTGTCGTAATTTATGTAACCAGTCCTGCGTTCAGGATCATAAAACGGTGCAAACAGTTTTCCAATTATACCCCGCTTTGCACGCATGTGCACGTGCAAAGCGGGTTATAATTGGAAAACTGTTTGCACCGTTTTATGATCCTGAACGCACGGCTGATCAGGTTTGTGTTCAGAATGAAAACGTTAGCGAAGCGCTTTCGAAATGATACCTCGCTTTGCACGTATGTGGACGTGCAAAGCGGGGTATCATCTCAAAGGCAAGTTTTTACATCCTGAACACAAGGCTGATGCGGTTTACGAGTCGGTGAAGGCTTCTTTATGTCATCATTTTGGGTGGTTCATACAAGCTTCCGTACATTACAGTTTTCATTATTTTGTGTCCTTTCTCACACCAGTACAATTACACTATTCCATCAATGTCACCAGGTGCCAGTTTCATCAAAACATTTAAGACGCATTTTGGCTTACCGAGGGCTTACCACAAATTTAGGACAAAGATCACGTATCACAAATCTATCAGCATAAATAGTTAAGTGATTGCTGTTGTTACTCTTTCGAAAGTCATCAGTAAGACAAAAAATACGTCTTAAATATTTTGATGAAACTGGCCCCAGATGCTCATCAGTCCACTTAATTACGAGTCGTGCTTATCACTCAGCTGTTAATGGAAATATGTATGACGCATCTCATACGAGTTTTTTTTTATCAAAGACGGGATAACCCGGTATTCTGCGTTATTAATGAACTGGCAGGGCGGGGCTTAGCCGTGACGTAATTTGGCGAGTTTACTTTTCAATACTAAGGGTTCTTTCAAAAGTTAGTGGGCCATTATCATTGACGCGTGCAAATAACTGTATCCTTAAACCGGAGGTATCCTCGTGCTTAGAGGAGGTGAACACGTTTCATCGTTTGGTTACCAAAGCCTCGTAACTTCAGCTTAGACAAGCTGAAGTTACGAGTGTTTGGTTACCAGCCTACAATTTAAGGCCCCAACTTATTTATACCGACTCTCTGTAGAATTAAGTAAATTTAGATATAAGCTGATTTACCTTAACCTCAAGTGCAACGACCTATTACTTAGGCTCCGCTCTGCCAGGGCATTTATCATGGATAATACTTTAGCACAAAAATGCAGTGTTGACAAACGATCTGATTCGAGCCAAACGGTTTAAAATGCGTAAAATAATCGTCAGTTGGCGACCAAACTTTTGTAAATACAGTTTTTTGGTCTTCAATCGATTATATACATGCCTAAGTAGGGTAAAATGACCATTATGTAATCAGTTGATGTGACATTGTTTGTTTATTTTCGTTTATTTATCGTCATTGTCGTACTTTCCGAACTAAATTTGCGATATTGGATTAACCCCCGCCACCCCTTTAATTTACCCAAAACTTGCTACACATACTCATGATTTTATTCCAAAATCATTCCAAAAGCATTCATCATGTCAATTTCACGATGTTGTTAAATGTAATTGATGACTTTAACACTCCCAAATGCTTTCTTAGCATAGTAATTAGACTGTCGCCTCTTACCAGAGCGATCCTGGTACTTATCCCGAAAGATTCTATTTCTTATAGACAGCTGACCTTTGGACCACGTGGCATTTATGAAAAATAGATTTATGTGTGTTTGTTCTCGTTTATTTATCGTCGCTACTGTAGCACATGCCCATAAGAGCGCCGCCCCTAGAAGACGGTTAGTTGTTACGGGAGAGTGCAAGGATACATGAAGAATTTACTGCTTAGATCCGCCATGGTTCTTTTGCGTGCTCGGTGTATAAAGCACCGTCTCACGGGACCTCGGTGCAATAGTTTTGAAGTCGCGTTCTCTTATGTGCTAATCGGGTTGACAAGATGTGACATTTAAAAACGACCGCAGTTATATCGGATGCGGTCAGCCTGTGATCGGAGCAGCCTGACCCGTATCTTCTTTTTTATTTTTCCACCCAGTCGAGATCCTATTTTGCTATTCAGTCGAGGATAACTCACAGAACTTGGCAATATCGTCGTCGGATGACCGAACTGTTTTAACTAGTGTTAGACAATCGGTTTCAAATCATAATCGATTATCGGATTTTAGTAGAATGAGCACAATCAATTAATGATCGATACTACAATCGGTGTCAATTCTCAATGAATGCACTCTATGGCATAACAAGGTATGCTATAAAACTTCTTTCTTTGTTTTTTTTTTTTTTTTTTTTTTTTTTTTTTTATATAGATCATAAAAAATGGTATGTGTTGTTTCCTTTAGCATGCCTAGAATGGACCTACACCCAACCATCGGTGACCACCGATGGTTAGGTGTAGGTCAATTCTCAGACTTGGTTTAAAAGTGAATTGTTTTTCTCAAGTAAAAGGATGTTACCTGGAATTAAGGTAGCAATGGACACATGGCGTCATTTTTTTCCATCCAATGAATTTTTTTCTTGGTCACATATGTTGTAGATTAACATTGTGTAGTCATTATATCAAAATTTGAAGGTACCTTTCCACGCTCGTTTTCATGCTAGAGTTATCTGTCCTTGAGTGGTATAGGCCATTTTTCAGTAAAATGGTTAAATTCGTTTTAGGTCTGGTATAAACCCTGTACTAGGTTATAGCTATAAAACACATACATTTTGATAGACCTTATACATGTACACAATGGCTTTTGACAAGTAAATTTCTCTTTGATCAATTGCATTTGCAAAATTTGCTTTCAAAAAGATAAAAAGGCACTTATTTTTGGAATTTTACTGGGTAAAAATGCCATAAAAACCTATTTTTTGAAGAAATTACCCAATGATTTTTTCTTATTTTCCGATATGTTAATAACACATATTTTTCCTTTATTTGGTAAAAAATTCAGCATACCTTTCCATGCAAATAAGAAAGTTTTCCGCTATTTTACAGTGTCCCCTCCTAATCGAATGACGGTTTTAACGCATTTTTATTGTTAAATTAAATGATGCAGTCAGGCAATTAATATCAAATGTTGAAAGGAAGCTAAATTATGAAGTTTTACTATCATTTTTCTACGTTATTTCCATAAGTAGAATCTTACGAAAACCGGTCTTTTTAAATAACGCGCAAAAAGAGCCGTAAAATAACGAAAACCCACTTCCGGTTAACAGAGTCGGGAGGCCCCTGTCCATTGCCACCTTAAGAAGTAACCCTTACCTAGTCTAAATAAGTTGCTTTCAAGTCGCAGTTTACACATTCATAAACGATTAATCGATTATGAGGTTTATTATTCGATAGTTGTAATCGGAAGCCCAAACCACTGATTATAGATTATATCGATTAATCAGTCCATTACTAGTGGTAACTACAGCTTGAGAAAAGCTGTAGTAGCCACATTTTTGGTCACACAGGGGATATATATTGAATAGTCCTTGTGAGTAAAAAGGATACTCCAAAACCTGCGGTGGCCACTTGATCATCCAAGAGTAGGACCAAAGTTTGACTCCATGAGTACTTTAAGTACTTCGATATTTAAGATGGCTTCTATCAAGCTATCTGTTCTATATATGGTTAAATTTGATGACCATTAGGTTTCCAATGAGATGCTCAAGGATTTACTGCATACATTCGAAAAGTAGGATAATTTGCATATTTGCCATATCTTAACCAAGTTCAAACTAAATAATCAAGGTTGTCCAAATAAAATTGGATCACTTATACTAAATTGAGAGAAACGCGGGATCCGCGGCGAATACCAATGTTTTCTATATCAAAGTACTCGATTCACGGTTAGGAACATTCGGAACATCACTCGGCCATTTCCGTAAACTGCAACATGCCTCGGATCAATCGGGAACCCTCGGCGATTCTACGGAATAGACCTCGGGAATAATACGGGAGCATCCATGAAAGCGCGTCATTTCGCACGTGGGTTTATATGACGTCACAAATATAACTGAGAATGACGCTGCGAAAAACAAAATCAACGTAAGGTAAAAATCGGGCATACTATGATTTGAAAACAAAACGCAGTGTTTTACTGCGTTTTGCTTTCAAATCATGATATGCCAAAACAATCTCTATAGACGATCTGAACGCATTAAATGAATTTGCTTTTCTTTAAGCGTATTAACCAAAGTTCCACCAGTAGCCGAATAACCTAAAAATGGACAAAAAATTACTACACTTACGTCCGAGGTACTTTCCAGTTTACGGAAATGTCCGAGCGATGTTCCGAATGGCCTCGGATGTATGTAAGGCGGATGGGTATGTAACGAAATCGTGCATTTTGTTAGGCGGAAACAGTGTAAGAAAATTAGCACTGTAGATTTATATCTTTTACAGTAAATGACGGCTGAAAAATCTGAATTTTTGAGAATGACGAATCATTCTCAAAAATTTAGATTTTTCAGTCGTTCTTTAAGAATCTAAAGATATTTTTATCAGGATACGATGGTTTGACGTCGGTGACTTAAGGTAACTGCGGACACATAGAGGGCCATTCTAGGTCTAAATTTTAAATTGTCTGCAAAATATGCCATATGCGATAAAACTGAACTTTTAAGTACCCACTTTCATATTTCGGTCATAAAAAGGGAATTCATAGCGTAGAAGTGACGTCATGACGTCATCAAGGGGCCGACCCCTTTTTTAGGGACCAAATTCAGTAATTGTCCATTTTTTTTCGGAAATAATGAACCGATTTTCATCCCGAAAACGCCATTCGCTTCGTATAAAGACGCATGATGTTATGTTTTGATTGATATGAAGATATAAGTGTAAGAAACACAATTAATTGTAACGCATTAAATGTTTATGCCTTATGCATTACTGTTTTCGAGTTCAATTACTGAAAATATTGTTTTTTTTACTCGAAAATTTGTCCGGTGACCTATGCTGAAATTCAGATATTTTGCTGCCAAAACGTTCCGCTAAAGATTTTTGAAATAAGAACCATGTGTCTTCGGGTTAGTTTTTTTGTAAAATTCGATTCCGCGAAGATATTGCAAATCCAAGGATATTTCAACGTCGCGTCAAATGTTCACAAAAGCTGTCTTTTTAAACGGATAAAAAATTAAGTGAATTTTTGTTTTTCTTAAAATCACATTCAGATTTAATACTTCTTAAGCCTATATTTTACAATAAACCTTAATTTCAAGTATTTTGGAAAACGTTATATGCACGGAGATTTGCTCCAAATAAACATAGTACCGATGGTTTTGGTGCGACGTCGAATTCGACGAAAAAATTCGCAAAAACTTCACGAAATCGAATTTAATCGAAAATCTAACCCGATTACATATCAATTTTATTTGATTAGAGGAAAGCATATTCCTTTCGCTTTAAAATAACAAAAAAATCAGCATATGTCACCGGACAAAATTTTGAGAAATTTTTATTCATTTACAAAAGATGAAATAAAAAAAAGAACGTCAAATCTTAAAATTCGCGAAATAGATAGCGTGTCGTGTCTGTTTTTCTGTTTGGATGTGCACGGAAGTTAAACGACTAGCTCGGGCGTTCATGGACTTTCTAAATGAAACTTTTTTCGTAAAAATCGGCCCATTTATTCAGAAAATATTCAAAAATACTGATTTTGGCGGGTCGAAAAGGGGTTGACCCCTAAATGACGTCACGACGTCAAATGGGCGAGCTTCGGACCCGTTTCATAGCGTGTTAGCTATTGTCCGCTTTTCAAATATAAAGCTCAGCAATCATTGTGAGATTTTAAGAAAGTCGAAAATTCGACCATGTTATCTGTTCTCAGTTACCTTAAACGAGTAGCATTGACGATGTTTAATGTTTTCTCTCAAAGTTTCGAGATCTAACGCCATTTTAACTGACGTCATCGAGTTTTTTCAAGAGTTTCCCGTAATTTTTAAAAATAGTTCGTCTATGTACATCCGAGGATGATCATGAGATTGGCCGATTGGTGTTCCGAATGGGTTAGAAATCAAAAATTGCCCATAGAACATCAACGAATCCTGACAATTTGTGCAAGATTATGTGACATGGAACTTTCTGTGAAAATTGCATTCAAACGAGTGGCTAAAACGCCTTTCAAACAATAAAACTTTATCAACCATGAAAAAAGCAACTCGCTAGTTAATCGCAACTGACTTTTTGCCCTAGTGAGTTTCTACTTTAAGAATTTCTCCAGGATATTTCCTTTTAACAGGCGATATAACTGAAAGATTGTTGAAAGCTGCGTAGAGCCCAATTCTAACAAACAAACTTTGGTGGTAAATCATTTAGCGGTGATTATAAGAGTATGTGTTAAAAGTATTTTTATAATATGACCTACGTCGCGGGAGTGAAATGACCCCGTTGAATATTTTTTGATATTACACGGGTGTTATTACACTAGTGGAATAACTATGCAAATGAGTTCAGGGCGAATAGCAACGCTATCTTGTAACCGCGAAAATGACGTCATAATGAATATATTGTGATGTCAGTTTTAAACGGCGTTTTAAAATTTCGCGGAAAAAATTGAAATGATGAATCACAGGTATTTTGACTATTTTTCGCAAAAAGTCGGGTCATATTATAAAAAGAATATAAAATTTGTGCTCATAAAATACAGTATATATTAAACTCGTCATCTAAAACAGATAAAAACTCGGCGCATCCTCGTTTTTATCTGTTTATAGATGACTCGTTTACTAAATTCGGTATTCAATGACCATTCATTCAATATCCTCTATGTATTCCTGTCGTACGATACTCCTTGACCGCGTTACGTGCGTTCATTCTTTTATTAGAGCAATACAAGAAGTTCTTATTAATTTCAATTAATACTTATGTTTGAAAGTCGTCTAGATAAGTCGCAGTGTTGTCTAAATTTGTTTTTCGAAACGCTAGGTCGTGTGTACTCGTAGGGAAACTCGAGGAAGAGGGAGTAATGGATTAACAGTTAGTATCATAGTGAAATCTACACCCATCTCGGTCAAAACCATTCAAAACCACTCGCCCAGCGCTCCATTCATTCATTCCTAACACTCCTCCATATCAATAAAAAAACAATCCCGAAATTATTCAAAAACGCTTCAAATTATTTCAAAGTGATCAACATTTCAATCATCAAACATTTTCATCAAATGATTGCGTTGTTAACATTGCAGACTTTCTTAATCAATTTATCCAAGGAACGATAACTGCAAACTGAAAAAAACGGGGGTCATCGGCTCAGACGTTGGCCATACACGGTAAACGACTTTATGGGCATCAACTTCCAGAATCGATACTCAAAACACCTTTCAAACAGTTTTTTAGCTCCACTGACCGAAGGCCTGCGAGATTTTGTCATGACGGAGTGTCCGTCGTTCGTCCGTCCGTGCGTTATCATTTTCTTTAAACAACTTCTGCTCCGAAATTGGTGCAATATAATGAAACTTGGTAGTAATGATCCTTGGGTGACCCTCCTCTTAAATTGTTAAAGAAATTTTGATTGACCCCCAAATATGGGCGTGGCAGGACGGGGTATTTTCACTATAAAATCTTTTAAAATCTTTTCCTTTCCACTGAAACTTAGCATGGATGTTCCTTGGGTGACCCTTAACTTAGATTGTTCAAGAATTTTGATTGAACCCAAAATATGAGCGTGGCAGGGCGTGTCATTTTTTCGCGTTATTTAACAAATTTGAAAATCTTCTCCTCCCAAAACGTTTGGTCGTTTTCAATGAAACTTGAAATGGTTGTTCCTTTGATGACCCATTACTTTAATCGTTCAATAAATTTTGATTGACCCCCAAATATTGGCATGGACGGTCGAGGCATTTTTTCACATGAAAATCTATAAAAATCTTCTCCCCCCAAAACATTGGGCCGATTCAACGAAATTTGGCATGGGTGTTCCTTGTGTGACCCTATTTTAAAGTTGTTCACGAAATTTGGATTGACCCCCAAATAAAGGCGTTGAAGAGCACGGCATTTTTTCACTGTAAATTCTTTAAAAATCTTCAATTTCTTAACCATTGGTCCGATTTCAAGAAACTTGGCATGAATGATCCTTGGGTGACCTTTTACTGAAATAATTAAAAGATGATTGATCCCGAAATATGGGCGGGACAGGGCGGGGCATTTTTATCCTCCGCCGTTATCGGCGAAGGGGATATAGTAATGGTCTCCGTCACTAAACTTGTCCTGAGCATATCTCCTAGAGTATAGAAGCTATCAACTTTAAACTTAATAGGTGGATAGGTCTCATGAAGGAGAACTACAACTCTTGCTTGCATAATTTTGAATTTATTGCCCTTTGTTATATTAAACACTTAGATTTTGACGGAAGCATATCCCCTAAAGAAATAACAAATAACAAATATCAACTTGAACCTTTACAGGTGAATAGATCTCATGGAGGGGAAGTGCAGTGCACAGGAACTTCAACTCTTGCTTGCATAATTTCGGAGTTATTGTCCTTTGTTATTTTAGATACTAAGATTTTGTCCGTAGTATATCTCTGAAAGTTAAAAAGCTATCAACTTGAAACTTTATAGCAGGATAGATCTCATGAAGGAGTAGTGCATTCTATAAGAACTACTACTCTTGCTTGTATGATTTTAGTTATTGCCCTTTGTTATTTAAATACTTAGATTTTGTCTGGAGCATACCCCTGATTGTAAATGTAACCCGCAGGTAAATATTCGACTCCGTCGGGATTCGAACCCGGGACCTCTACATCCCAAAGCGAATGCTCTACCACATCGCTATAAAAGCTTGCTTGTACGGCAAGGCAGTACAAACACCTCTTATACTCAACCCGGCTACATAAATAGTTTTCAACCTAAAACTGTATAGCTGGATAGATCTCATGAAGGAGAAGTGAAGTACACAAGAACTACTACTCTTGCTTGCATAATTTTGAAGCCATTGCCCTTTGTTAATTTAAAAATTTAGATTTCGACCGGAGCTTTTCTACTAAAGTATAAAAGCTATCAACTTGGACATTTACAGGATGGTAGATCTCGTGAAGAAAAAGTGCAGCGCACAAGAACTACAGCTCATGCTTGCATAATTTTCGAGTGATTGCTCTTTGTTATTTCAAATACTTAGATTTTGTCCTGAGCATATCTCTGAAAGTTAAATAGCTATCAACTAGGAACTGTACAGATGGATCGATCTCATGGTCGAGAAGTGCAGTGCACAAGAACAACAACTCTTGCTTGCATAATTTTGGAGTATTTGCCCTTTGTTATTTTGAATAATTAGATTTTGTCCGGAGCATATCTCCTAAAGTATAAAAGCTATCAACTCGAAGCTTTAAAGGTGGATATATAAAGGCCAAATATTTTGTTTGACCCCAAATTATGGGCATGGCAGGGCGGGGCATTTTTCGCATTCAAATCTTTTAAAAGAATTCTTCTCCCATGCAACTGGGGCTGGCTACTTTCAATGAAACTTTGCATGGATGTTCCATGGGTGACCCTTTACTAATTTTTTTTTTTTTAAAAATTATGGACCCCCAAGTTTGGGCGTGGCATTTTTTTCATTATAAAATCTTTAAAAACCATCTCCTCCCAAACTATTTGGCTGATTTCAATGTATCTTGGCATGAATATTTCTTAGGTGTACCTGTTATTTAAATGCTGATGGGCCCATAAATGTGGTTGTAGGAGGGCATGGCCAAGTTTGACTTTATATCTTCTCCTCCCAATCAATGGACTTACTTCATTTAATCTTAGTATGATTGCTCCTTTATTTAAATTGTTGTTGGAAATGTGTTCAGAATGGTCCACTTTTTGCAATCCCCTTTATGATGTTGGTGCCACTTCAAAAGAGACTTCAAAATGTTGTTTCAGTCAAAGTAAGATTTGTTTAATAGAAGTCTGTGGTTATTAAAGCCAGCGGAGCGATCCAGGCCCTCTTGGGCCGCTTTTTTGTGATTTTTGAAATAGACCCCTGTGTTTATGACCATCAGTAAAACCTTAACTTTACAGACATCTGGTGTTAATGCTTCCATAAACCGACGTACACTTTCTTCATGTTTCAGTTAATTTAAACCTGTACTTTTTTTTATTCATAGCGACATAACAGCCCTCAATAATTCGTGTATTTTTTTTTTTTTTTTTTTTGTTCAGTGCAAATGCATTCGCTTGAAACTTTAATATGGTTTCTGGTGGGGCATAAGGTTCAACACTTACAAAATTGATGACACTCCGCTGGAAATGTGGGAAATAGACCTTATTAAGTACACTCAAAAATTCTTGTCTAGGCGATATGGCAACAAATATCTTTAAATACTTTAGAATCGTTCTCAAATGATTTAATAGATTCTCTTGAACTTTTCTCTGGTTACTTATAAGGTTCTTAAAGTAAGAGATAGTCTGTTTGAAATTCGGATTAACTTTAAGAATTTTATTATTGTTATTAGCTCGAACATTCGTAGACAAGAGGACCATGATGGTCCTAGATCGCTCACCTGCGTCTCTTTGACCCCTGGGACATCTCATTAATTAAATAGGCAGATGTCAAAAAGGAGATAATTTCTACATAGGATCAATACCATGGATTGTTTTCAGCCAAGAGCAAGACAGATATGCCCTTTCGCTCTTTGATTCTATGTAAAACGGATTGCACACGGGTGGAGCTTTAATGTGACCCCAGGGTCTTGATATGGTCCACTAGACGATGCCACATACCAAATATGAAAGCTGTCTGCCTTCTGGTTTCAGAGAAGGCGATTTTTGAAGGTTTTCATATTTTCACTCATCGTGCTCAGATGAGCTAAAAGGGATGGGCCCAGGTGGGGCCCAAAATGAACAAAGGGTCTTGATAAGAACAAACTTGGTAGGGGCCCAGTAGTTGATGCTACATACCAAAAATGAAAGCTGTGTGCTCTCTCGTTTCGGAAAAGAATATTTTAAAAGATTTTCGCTCTTTGATTCTATGTAAAAAGGGTTGCGCTCGAGTTGAGCCCAAATATGTTCCTAGGGTCTTGATATGAACAAACTTGGTAGAGGTCCACTAAATGATGCTACATACCAAATATGACCGCTGTGTGCCTTCAGGTTTCAGCTAAGCAGATTTTTGAAGATTTTCATTTTTTTACCCTTCGTGCTCAGAAGACCTAAAAGGGATGCGCCTCGGCAAAGCCCAAATATGATCCTAGGGTCTTAATATAGGTAGCGTGTTCGTCGTGCATCCGACTGTGTGTCGCACTGTGAAAGGAAAATCGTAAAATTGAGTGTCATTTCGATCAAATTCATTCTAGATCATTCATTCATTCCAAACTCTCTCTCAAATTGATAAAAGAAAACGATCCGAAATCATTTAAAAACATTTCTAAAAAGTTCAAGACGATCAACATTTATTCAAATCGATCAAACTATCCTACGAGTTTATTGGTTGGTGTGGATTTTAGGGTGTCTGATTGATCTACAAGGATACACAAACAGCAAAGTACGTAAAGTCTTGAAAAAATAGCGATATCTAATTACTTCCCTTTAATTTCACTCAAAACTAGCTCCACACACTTTTTCTATTTCATCCTAAATTATTCCAAAATCATTCATCTTGTCAATTTCGCGATGCCCCCCTCCCACCCCCACCACCAATTACTGGTCAGATCTCAACCAACTTTCACCCCATATAAACTACTCTGACATTCCTGCAAATGATAAGTACTGTTGCGCGAAGAGCTGTGTTCGGCCACAAAAAAGATAAACTTTTTACAAACATTTTTTTCACTCGAATGTTTTAATTTCTCGTTCTATTGTAGAAAAAATCCTTTATCCAAGGTTTACCATATCACATGAAACTATTCTTACATTTTTTTATGAGCGTATCTCTTTATTAATGACATTGACATTTATACTTTGATGTTATTGTAAATGGTCTAAGGGAGACAAATTATGTCTAATAGTGATAAACGGAACATCCTTATTTTACCTTCCATCTAATCCTTCATTGAAAATCCATGAATAACACGATTTAGATAAATGCAATTGAAGGGGGGTGCTGTTATATTTAGCTCGACTTTTCGAAGAATATTGGGGGGGGGGGGTGCATTTCGGTCACCCGGGCGTCGGCGTTATGCTTTGGTTATGTTTTCAGTGCAACTGTGTCAAATCTCTAATTCTACTAAAGCTATTACTTTGAAACTTTGCACATGCTTCTGTGACCATAATATTAGGCCATAGACAAAAACAAAAATTAAATTCTCTAAATTATGGTAAAATAATATATGTATTCAATGAATTATATTATTTTTTCTATTATTATTTATATTTATTCAATAACGACAAATATCTATTCTGTAATTATGAATATTTTTTAAAAAAAATATTTATTAATTCAATAATCAAAAATATTTTTCCTATAATTGTAAATGTTTGTTACATAATGAAAAGATATCTATTGTAGGCCTATAATCTAAAATATTGATTGCATAATTTTAAATATTTATTATATAATTTAAAACATATGTTCAAAGATTAAAAATGAATAATCATTTCTATAATTTTGAAATAAATTATTCAATGCCTTGGACAAAAAATATTTATTCGATAATTGGAATTCTGGGAAAGGAGTGGCTAGCTGTACGGGGACGGGCCCGTTAATTCATATGGCAGTGCTTGAGTCCACATACTGTGCCAAAATATTCGTATGCCCTTGTATTTTGAAGTTTTTGGGGTTTTATTTTAGCTCATCTGAGCACATCGTGATCAAGGTGGGCTTTTGTGATCATTGAATTTCCGTCGTCCGTTGTGTGTTGTGTGTCGTTCAGCGTCCGGCATCACTAATTTAAGTGTTAACACTCTAACAAATATGGCCTAGTCTTCATGAAACTTAGCCAGAATGTTGGCCAGGACACACGGATGAAACCTATTGAAAATGGGGAGGATCCATGCCATATCACGGGGAAAGAGGCCTTAATGATAATTTTCTTGTTTACACTCTTGAGGCCACAAAATGGCACAATCTTCATAAAATTTGGTTAGAATGTATATGTAGTCAAAATGACAATGCCTTTTGAAAAATGTTTTGTCCTGTGAGAAAATACTGGAAAAGGGGACTTTATTCTCTTTATCAACATAAGGGGTTATTTCATCAGTATTTCAGTATATTTGTCTTGTTTAAGGATGAATCCCCCCATAAAACTTGTCAAGAAAAGGCTAGAAACTTATGCAGGGATCATAGAAACTTATGCAGGGATCATAGGATCAGAATAATGTCTTTCTTTGAAAAATTTAATGATCATTTAACGATCTTCAAAGCAATTTATTTTGCTAAGAGATGAGTCAAAGAGACGAAGGTGAGCGATATAGGACCATTATGGTCCTCTTGTTTACTCTATCACATTGTCTTTCTCGACTCAGGGATATGATTTTCTGAACTATTCAGGCAATAGTTCAGGATGTAATCACTGATACCGAGGGCAAGGGTTTTTCACTGTTGCACGAATCACCATTAAAAACCAGAGGTACAGATAAGAGGGGGTGATGCCATTCTAAAATCTTTTTTCTTGATGAAAGCATACATTGTTGGTACTCATTTGAATCGTCATCGAGACGATTCCAATGGGTACGCACAATATAGCATTTGTGCAAGTATATATATTTTAAATAATCTAATTTGAAATCCAAAATACCACCTCTATCTGTAGTTCTGAAAGCTCCTTTTTACCCTGGTCAATACCAGTAAAAAAAATACTTATTACTAATCAAAAATCAATTTTCGGATAAATCCATAAAATCCCTAAAAGCGCTTCGCACGTTTATTACACGTGTAACAAAATGACGTCATTTTCACAAGCGGGCAACAGTTCGTGTACCGCTTTAGTTTAAACATATTTTATTGCCATTTTTGAAAAAAAATACATTATATACATTTTAAATAAATACATATCAAATGAGCAAATGGGTTTGGCCACAAGTTCTCACCACTGAATAGTTGGCCAGTCCCAAGAGGGACATGCATAATAGCAGTCTCCAAATGTTAAAAAATCAAGGTCATTCTTAAGGAATTCAAATATCGGGGGTAACAGATGACAGTTATTTGCCGTTTAAAGAGACGTCATTTTTATGGCAATATAATCAACTATTATTTACCCCCCACCCCCCACCCCCACACACACCAAAAAACAAAAAAAAAACGAAAGATCATTGAAACTGAAATAAGAAAGAAATGAAATTCCTAATACAGAGATGAAATTTCATGCGGCAATGCAACTATTCTAGAAATATTATACAGGAAAAAAGTGAAAGATTTTGGGAAAAAATAAGATAAATAAGGAGAAAAAGGGACAAGATGGGTAAATGATTGAGATTTGCGTTGGGGTCCGTGTCTGGATGAAACAGTTCATACTGCTGTGTGCCTAGTCTGGTTAATATACGTTCATAGAGATGTAATAAATAGAGGATATTGAATGAGTGGTCATTGAATACCGAATTTATTAAACGAGTCATCGTCGAGTTTTTATCTGTTTGTAGATGACGAGTTTAAAAAATTTGGTATTTTATGAGCAAAAATTTTATATTCTATTTAGGGCCTATAATATGACCCAAATTTTTTGCGATAATTCATCGAATTTCTTGAAATTCAACATTACAATTTTCCGCGAAACTTCATACGCCGTTTAAAACTGACATCACAATATATACATTATGACGTCATTTCCGCGGTTACAACATAGCGTTGATATTCGCTCTCATTTGCATAGTTATATTACTTGTGTAATAACACCCTTGTAATATCAAAAATATCCAACGGAGTTATTTCACACCCGCGACGTAGGTCATATTATTAAAATAGATAATCTTATGTCATATAAGCTGGCATATCAATGACAGTATTCTAAATTTACAATTTTATATTTAATTCGCGTCCGATTCCAAATCTATCTGTTTGCTGATTGCATTTTGACTGAACTTAAAATCGACATTAAATCATCAACAGAAGCCGTTGATTGATTCACGTATGAAATGGGAGGGAACTCGTGAGGTCCTATCAACTTGGACTCTTGGAAAAAGCGTGCTGGTAGCCTCCCCTGCACTATCCAGGCATATTGCCAAGTCCAATTTAGTAATTCGTTGAATATCATCGAGTTCGCTGGCCTACTTTAGATGTGAAAAAAAAAATGAATAAAGATTTTAAGGACGGTTTATCTTCACAAAATGTTCCAGCGGCGGACCCAGAGGTTTTTTTTACAGGAGGTTCGATGTTGGCCCGAAGAATTTGAGTAATTAGTCCCACAGTATCCCTAACTATATAGACAGGGATACCTTGGGACTCATTGCTCAAATTATGTAAATCGAATATCTTTTATTTGTAGAATTTTAAGTTTCTGTGATTCGAGCACTACAAAAAGGGGAAAGCTGTTCTTGTGTAACAAAATTCTGATTGAATTTGTCCACTAAAATGAAGTAATTTGGATCCCGAAGGGTTTTCGTTGGAACCCCCAGACTCCTTCTGGATCCGCCACTGTGTTCCTAGTCACCTGACGGCTTGCGCATATTCACGGTGGTTTGGTGATATTCTGACAAGCTCTCAAGTTATGAAGGGCGTATTTTGTGTCCATGACACCCCTTTTTATATATTCTATCGTCGCTTATTTTGTCACGATGGACTGATTAGATTATAAATTATATCGAAGACGGAATAAGAGCGAGTAATGAAGTTATCTCCAAAGTTAGGGAACTGTAATATTTGTGTTTTCAAAAAATATAATAACAATAAGCACCCGAACTTAATATTTATGTTCTCAAAAAATAAAATAACCATGAATAAGCCGCCCGAGCTTTAAACCTTTGAACTTTAAATCACACCAAGCTGCGTCATTAAGTGGCCCTGCAAATGTTAAATATCGTAACTAGAGATTTAAATTAGATGGCATGTACGGTTACATCGATGGTATTTTAGTTAATTACGGAATAATTGGTAAATGAATTAGAAGTTAAACCTGGTTAACTGGTCGAAATTCTAATTTCACCCTTAAAAGATTCTGAAAATTTGATTTAAAAGGAATATTTAATCTCGGAGAAAACGACGATTAAGCAAACTAGATAACGATCTACAAAAGCACTCGGAAATCGAAAAAAAAATCAGGGGTCAATTTCTCGAAAACTGAAACGATGACACTTCTTCCCCCCCCCCCCCCCCCCCCCCCCAATGAATTTTCTTCAAACATTTTAATGAACAAATATATAAAATTACAGGCCCGTAGTAATATGTTATCTATTGTGGCGCATAAGCAAGAAAAATGTCTATTTCTTAAAAAAAATCTTTCATCAATTTCGTTTCGAAATTATCAATTTCTTCTTTTTTTTCTACGACTTTAAATTGGAACATTAATTGGTTCATTCACAAATGTGTTTACTACGAAACGTCAGACTGTTTATTATGTGCGCATGCGGAAACTACGTCAAACGTAAACATCATAGCCAATAAACACTTCCCTATGCAAATGATATGTATTGTACGTCATTCATTATCGCCTTATATGGGAGGTCACATGACCTGTACTGACTTCATATTTCTAATTTTAGATCGTGACTCACCTTACTGTGTATTAGACTTTGTATAAAAGTTCTAGTGGGTATATTCCGTTTTCAAAATCAAGTGAGTCATCGAATAGAGAGATTCCCTCAGTTAAAATTTAAAACCACAAACTGATTCTCAGAAAATCATAAGCTAACATACATTCGGAATTATATTGTGAACGATGTTTACTCAGGAAGGAGAACCATCCAAATATCACGTGGCTAATATTTTGTCCAGCATGGCAAATGGCGGACCGACGACGTCTACACTCACTTCCGTAAGATTCTCAACCGTTTTCAAGCTCGCTGCAACTATATTTTCATGAAATTTTATCTTTTAATATGTCTTTGTATTGCGCTTTGCTCGTTTTACAATGTATTTTTCGAAGAAGATGCATTGATTAAGCAAAATATTGCCAAAAGACAACTTTTAGTGAAATGCTTTGTTTAAAACTCCAAATCAACGATTTTGTTATTCGCTCTATCTGTCCATCCAACTAGATTTTGCCAACGTTCTTTTAATTTGTCCCTAAATATCGCTAAGACAGCTAGTGTAAGAGGATTCGAGTCTGTCTTGAGTGTAAAGTATGTGTGTGTGGGGGGGGGGGGGGGGGGGGGGGAGGGGGTTAGTGGTCGTGCAATGAAGTGTGACGACTTGATTAAGATTTGTTCATTTATTTCACAATCCACCCTGATAAGCACATCTTTCTATATATCAATAATTGTTCAGACTAGCTTCCTATGCTTTGCAGATAGAGAGTCTTTTTTGAAAATGGCGTTCCCTTTAGTTCTAAGATATCATATAAATGTAAATCAGCATAACTTTTTAATAGGATATGCAAAACCTCATTATCATTTGAAAAATTAATACCGCTATAACAATAAATGAACCAAATCTTCTGGTAATCTGGGCCTGGTAAAGGGTAATTTGGCCCTAACTGGGTCAGTGTAGTATATACTTGGTTGAGTGGTTAAGGAGGGTGACATCATCGTTCATGTATGTAGCTTGACTAACTTACCGGGACAGTATACTTGGATCTCATTTTGCACTTGTTATCTACGCTGTAAAGTGATTAACCACGCAGTCTTATTAAAGTCTTCATTAATTTAATTATAATAGCTAATTGTTCTTGGAGTTAACTACTGGTATATAGGGATTTACTTTCCATTGATATCATGATGTGGCATCCTAATTGGCAAAGTTGCAGGGTTAGTTAACTTTGCAAATATCTTAAAGTAATTATTTGAAAAAAAAAAGAAAATCTGAAAAATGAGCAAATACATGTAATTCTTCAAGACTTGGGGAAATGTTAAAAAGGAATTACAGAAAGAACAGAAATTGAAATAATTATTCTAACTAATGGAATAAATTGATTATAAATAATTAAAGAGAAAAAAATTAAAGATAATAATAAAATCGACAATAATAATAAAAATACGGATTTAATAATTTTGCATTATTTTGAATTTTGGTGCAAAATGAAATAAATATTCAAAATTTATTGATGATTGGGCAGCATAGATAAATAAAATAACATAAGTGTTTGAAAAGACAGCCAAAATAAGTTAGTTGCATTAAGTAGTAGATTCAAACTATCAAATGTATCATGTTTCTGTAACGGTTATCCTAAACAAAAAGAGCATCATATGAGAGATACTGTGTATTAG
Source organism: Fragum whitleyi (assembly GCA_948146395.1). Taxonomy (NCBI): domain Eukaryota; kingdom Metazoa; phylum Mollusca; class Bivalvia; order Cardiida; family Cardiidae; genus Fragum; species Fragum whitleyi. The sequence continues at coordinate 65,494,215 of OX411544.1, forward strand.
GTAATGAAATATTGTAACTTCAGTTTGCATTATACTAAAGTTACAATGTTTCAGTCAATCACTTAACTACAATTCAGACCAATTCTTTAACAAAAAATCAAAATGAAAGCAGTTTGAAAAGTGGAAGTGAGATATGATTTAGAACTGTCTTATTTTCTAATTACAGTATGCCATTCCTTCGGCGTCCTACTCAAGTGCAGGAATCATGGCTGCCTCAACCAACAACCTCACACCAACAACACTGGGTAACCTGGAACAAACCTTCATAGAACTACAGTCTGTACCCACAACATCCACAATGCCTAATCCCATGACACAGAGTGGGTTTGTGCCACCTGTAGTTACAATGGCATCCGACCACGAAAACTCATACCAAGGATATGGCAGTGATTCAAACAGTAGTTCTGGTGGCGATGATTATCTTCCCTCACAACCGAAAAAGATCAGAATAGGTGACAAGACAACAACGATCATGTCAAAGTATGAGATTGAAAATCCACAACGGAAAACTCACAGGCGTCAGATTAGAGATGAAGAGGTAAGAATTTTTGAAATCTGAAAGTTTGATATAATTGCCTAGGTCGGAAGCCTTTGAAATTCTTTTTCATCCATGGACAAACAGAAATCTTGCTTAAGCTGTATTAAAACATTTTTGATTTTGCACCATCCTAAAGCAAAGATATCTGTGCAATGCTATTAGAAAAATTGAAGATCATTTAAGTGAAACTTTCAAGACATTGCCTGTTGACAGATTTCACAGTGAAGAACCAAATCAGAATCTTTGTTTTTTGCTCAAGAAATTACATGAAATAACAGAATAAGACCAGGAAAGCACAGTATTTTTTGCAGACAGACTGATAAGAGGGAGTAATGTCAGTCTAAATTTGTCTCTCTGTATTATTTGTGTTAAACATGAGATAAATATTAATGGTAAAGAGTTATCCGAAATCAATCATTCAGGTACGTTTGATCTTGTACCTCCTGACCACAGGAATGTGGACAGTTTTCCAATAGTATGTGAATCATGCAAAGTATGTGTATTTATATGCTCGTTAATCAAAACTTATTGAATACTGTTTATAACATGACAGATGCATATTATGGCTTGATTAATTTGGTTGATCCATTTTTTGTGGCAATTTTTAAAACATATTAGAAAAAGGACATGGTTCGACTTCTTGCCATGATTTATTTCAAAGAAAGCTTTTTATCTCTTGATAAGCAAAGTATTAGATATCCAGGCTATTTCAAAGGTGCAAAATTTTTATTGTTCACAGAATGAGCTCATATGTTAAAAGTGAAAGAAAATGTGCAAGCAATTATTATTTTCTCCTTTTCCATTAGTATTTTTCTTGCTTAAAACTTTTTTTTTATTTCATTGACAGATTGTAATTATATATTGTCATTTGATAATATTAGAACCAGATCCTTTGAACTTGAACAATTTGTAACAGGGATTTGAATATATTTAAATGCAACCTCTATGAGTCATCTTGCAGCTTTATGGAAAATAAAAACAAGTATATATATGAATAATTTACATTTTCTGCCCACAAGTTTGTTCTTAAATAAAACATAAAAATTGTCAACCCCTGCAATTTTATTTGTATGACTCATTCCAAGGTTTAAATATAAATTGTTCTGTTTTACCTGGACGCTTGCTTATATGATGTAATGTTACTAATTTTAACTCGGCCAGGTATACTCATAAAGCTTCTGTGGGATTTAGATCTGTATTGGTTTATTGTTATTTTATGAACCATTACATACAGTTGGTGTAAACTTTCTGTATACAAACTATTTTATGAAAGTGAATTGTCTGATATCCTTTTACTGTTTTCCCCGACCTTGACCCTTAACAAATAACAATGATCTTTTGTATAATGCTTATAAAATCATATTTTTGGATATTATGATATACCAAATAACTACATCTCTTGCTAGATAAATCTTACTACAATTATTTATTATTTGAATCAGAATGAAAATTGTTTCTTGATTCTTTACCATATAACAAAATCCAAAATTGTTTCCAAATTCTCTACCAAACAAGGAAAAACCAAAATACATGCAGTCTAGATTAAAGTTAAAAGATGGCTCATAAGTTAGAAAACAGAGACAAGATAAGAAATTTAAAAAGATAAATGCCCCCCCCCCCCCAAAAAAAAACCCCACTTGCAGTTGTGTGCAAGACGATGTGTATGCTAATGTAACTGCTTTCTAATTTAAGGTTACTGTTGAAGAAGCGGCTCGTAGATCACTGCGACGTGAGAGGAATAAAATTGCTGCTGCAAAATGTAGACAACGGAGAGTGGACCATACCAATAGGCTTTTAAATGTTAGTATTTCATATCAATTAGTTTATTAAACCAGATAAGATGGGTAAAGCCAGTCTAAAATCTTTATTTCTCTCTGAAACCCTATGTTGTGGGTACTCATTTGAATCGTCTCAACTAGCCGAGTACCCACAATATTTGATTTGAACAAGTATAGTTGAAATATTCTTATTTGACAAAATACCCCCTCTTTCTGTAGCTCTGAAAACTGTTAATTGCAAATCTATCTTTTCCAACTCTTTTCCGAAATTTCAGGGTCTGGACCCCTGTCCCCTTCTTCTATACAAGAACAATTAAGGGAAGGTAGCTAGGTATGTTACATGTATCAACTTTCTTTATTATGAAAAAAAACCAACATTTTTATGCCCGCGTATCGAGAGATCGGGGGCATATTGTTTTACTCATGTCCGTCTGTCTGTCTATCCGTCCGTCTGTTCGAAAACTTAACCCGAAAACTTAACCTTTGCCTTTTCTCCAAAAGTATTTGCCATACAAAGCTGTACACCAAAGTCAAGGTCATGTGACAAGGTCAAGGTCATGTGACAAGGTCAAGGTCATCTGTCAAGGTCAAACTTAAAAAAAAATGCTGTTACGGGGGCATTTGTGTTTCACAAACACATCTTGTTTACTATACACTTATTCAAATATTATGATTAATTAATGATTAAATTAATCTCTCAGACTCATTTAAGTGATTTTTTCCCTACAGGAAACAGACAAACTAGAGCAAGAACAGCAATCCATAGAAGCCGAGATCCAGGCATTACAGAATGAGAAAGATCAGCTAGAGTTCATTCTACAGGCTCATACACCACTGTGTAAGGTGAACGGACGCATATCTGGTGTAAAAATGGACATTAAGAAAGACGCTGTTCAAGTCGAAATTAAGCGGGAACCTGAATCAGAAACAAGTTTAGCTGTTACAAGAACTGAATCAACGATCACCTCACGTCCTTCATCTCTCGCTCTCTCAAAACGTGACTTAAGGGATATGTCATCTTCGGGTATCGCAATAACCACCCCTTCGAATGGATTCCTTAGTTTTAGTTTAGACACTATGGTGGATCACACTGGACTGACACCTTTAACTGGACATTTAGGTCATACTGGACTTACACCACTTACAAATATGCCTACTTCCTGTGGTAGTGAAATGAAGAAACAGTCAACCTCTAGTGAAAGTTCTGATGGTGTTAAATCTCCATCTAATGGCCTCATATCTTTGTGAAGTTAAGTCAATAATATGTCAACAATCTTTTGATGTTCAATGCTCCACAAAGGGGAGGATCTTCGAAACTTATGAGAAAAAAGAGAAATTGCAGGATAATAGGCTTTCTTTTTTCACACAATGATTGCTTTATCTTATAAGAAATAGTTAAGTCATATGAAAATACTTTCAAATTGAAAGTCAAATGCTATTCAAGGTTGTTTGGGTTAATTTGACTTAGCTGCATTAAGAAAAAGATTATCTATAGGTTTATAAAAATCACCATATGATGTTCAATACTTTTAAAACATTTAAGTAATTTGTAATTTATGAATAAATTTCAACATGCAAGTCCTTGAAATCTTTGATGGACTTGAGTGTAAATACCTTTATGTGTGTTTTCGCTGACAGATCAAGTTTTTAGAAAAACTTCGTACAGAATAAGAAAAAGTATAAAAGAATTAGATTTTAAAACAATTTGTCAATCAGTCAATGATCATCTGCCCTGTTTGATATGCAAAAACATTTACCAACATTCAAAGATGGTTACTGGTTTTGCATGGGAATACATTTGCGAAGGGGAATACCATTTCTAAAACATTTTGAATATTTTTAACGCAGCTGTATTAGAATAATATACCGCTATTAATATTTATGGATAACAGAGTCAAAAATAGAGGGGTGAATTTGGGTATATTTAGATTATTCAATATCATTTTTTTCCATAAAACCTGTGTTGTTTGTACTCATTGAAATCATTTTTTCAAGATGATCCCAATCTATACCCACAACATAGGGTTTTTGTTGAGAATAAACGTTTTAATAATTACACCTCGCTATCATATGGATATCTCAGATCATAGCATATCTATCAGAGGCAGAGATAACAGACAGAAAAGCCAGTCTCAAATCCTTATTTCTTACCGAGACCATAATTCGAGGGTTCGGTGCAAGACTGTAGTAAGTGTATATACATTGTATATACACTTACTACATTCTTACACCAAACCCACAATATGTTGTTGGTACTCATTGGAATTGTCTTACTGAGAAAATTCCAATGATTTTCCAACAACATAGGGTCAGCGAAAATTTTTTTTAAAAAAACTTTAATCTGAAGTCGAAAATACGCCCTCTATCTGAAGCTCTGATCTACAAATTGTTGTCTATGACAAGCATTAGTTGTTAGTGGGTAAATGTTTATCATGTTGTTAAATGTGCTTTATTTGCCTTGTAAATGAGCTGTGCTCTAAATGGGGTTGATATCTTTTCAGTACTCACAAAGCTTCAAACTTTACAAGTAGACAAAATGATTTCCAAAGTTTCTTTCAATAATGCAATAATTATGCAAAATCTGCAATAAATGTAGTAATTGTATTGTGGGATTAGGGCCTGAGGTTATAAAACTTTTCTCATTCTCAAAAACTAAAGCTTAAATTCTGTAAAAATACTGTAATAAGTGTATTGATATCAAAGATAATATTAATAAGTTGTTATTAATAATAACTTATTATTAATATTGCCTTTTATGCTCAAACAGTTATTTCAATTCTAAGTTAGAGAAAATTCTCAGTTGAGAATGAGAAAAGTTTTATAACCTCAGGCCCAACAGAAAAGTTTTTAGTATTTCGTTTAATTTGATCATTCATTGAGACATTGATTGTCTTTTGGTTTCAAGGATGATGACCATTCTTTAGATATTCCAGTTTCGTTTTTGTTGAGTTATGAGTAGTACAAAGGATGCATTGATTTTCATTGAATTAACTTTGTCTTTGAAGTAACAGTGTTGAAATTTATCAATATGAATACTTTAAACTTGAAATAAACTAATTGGTTCAAATTAAAAGATTTGTGTTTGACTAAAAGAATGTTAAAATGAATTGAAGAAACAATTGTTCTGTATCTTTCTCGCATCACATGTAAAAATGCATTATAGTGAAAAACTCTTAAGGTAGTAGACCTGTAATAGTCTTGCAATGTTTCAAGAGTAATGAACTTTAACAGTGTAGACCAAGGTTTCCTAATGATTTTCATTAGGAAACCTCGGTCAACATTGTGAAAGAGCATGAGTTCCAAAATGTTGCGGAACTATTATTGGTCCAATACCTTAAAACAAAATCGTGTTTGAAGAAGACTTTATATGTTTTGGCATTGACACTACACATTACAGTTAAGATTGAACATTGTAAGTTTGGAATCTATAAACTTGTAACTAAAAACTGTAGATTCAAGGTTTTAGTAGCTTAATGAAATTTTGAGTCATACAGTTGAGTGGACTGTTCGTTTCTGACTCAACCATATGACTTAAACTGTAGGTCAGTTTTAAGACAAAGTCTACAAAGTTAAGTTTACATGATAGCCCATGAATCATAAGCCTCTTTGTCATGTGTTTGGAGAAATTCCAGTGATCTTTAAACTACTTGCTTCTGTCAGTCTTTATCATTGCTTAAGAGGCTAAAATATTGTAACTGCAGCTTGAATGAAATTGTTACTAGGCCCTTTCAGTTGTTCATACAATGATAACATGCTTCCTGAAGTCAGTTGCCTCATAGAAGGTCACCTTGAATTTAACTTAAGTAATTTTCATGTTATAATTTGAGCTGGCATTTAACCCTTTGCTGTTTAATCCCTGCTTTTTACGTGCCTGTGATTTTATGATTGAGAAAACATTGTGAAAAAAGCAGAAATTGCTTCTGACAAGCAATTTCTTCTTTTTCCACACTATTTTCTACCCTAATGAATGGTTATTTTTCAAATTAAATCCACTTTTAATTTTTGTCTGCGAAACCTTTGAATTTAGACAGGTCCAAAATTTTATGAAACAGGTAAGGGTTAACTTAAGTAATTTTCATGTTATAATTTGAGCTGGCATTTAAGCCATCGGTTTTGCTAGCCAAAAGCCATGGCTACTAGGTGTTCTTTTCAAATAGAACACATAGTGGGCATCACCCTTGGCTAGCCAAGATGTGAATCTCTAACCCATTATCAGTTTATAAACCTTTGGACTGGTCCAAATTGAAAGAATATGATTTATCAAATTTTATCATTAAAGGTTATGGAATTGTTTTTTCAATTTGTTAAAAGTTCTTGAGCAAACCTAAATCTTGTGACAAAAGCATGTTTAAGTGTGTTCAAGCTTTACAGGCAATGGCGAATCACTTTGTAAGTGCCAATATATCAATGGCTGGGTACAAAAGAGTTGTAACTGCCTATAAAAATATACGATGTAGGCAAGTTCAACTGCCCTGCGCTCAGGATGACAAAACGGTGCATGGTTTGTTTGCAAATTATACCCTGTTTTGTACGTGCACATGCGTGCAAAGTGGGGTTTAATTTGCAAAAAGCACTGTTTTGTCATACTGAACACAGCACTGTTTCACATTGAGCCATTGACATGCCCTCTTGTTAGTGCATTCAGTTAGTTACATCGCGAAATTGAGATTTAACTCAATCAAAACCATTCCAAATCGCTCACTCAGCGCTCCATTCATTCATTCCAGACACTCACTCAAACCATTCAAAAACAGTCCAAACTCACTGAAAAACACATAACATCAACTTCGTTCAAAATGAAAATAGCTGGGAAAAAAACTGGAATTCACTTATTTAATTGAAAATGTTAGCGTATAATAGGTTCTTGAAGAAATATAGAGCTATCTATCGAACTTGTATGCATATTTTATTAAAGGGAGGTAATCAATATTGCTAATTTTGTTCATCCTGAACAAAATTTGCAATACTGGATTACCTCCCGTTAAATTCACTCAAAAGTCGCTCCACACATTCATTCAATTTCATTCCTAAATCATTCCATAATCACTCACCTTGTCAATTTCACGATGTTGTTAACTGTATATAGTCACTTTCCAAACGTTTTTGGATAATCTTTCAACCTGTAGCTACAATAACTGGTAGCTTACTAGCTACATATACAAACATATACTTTGTTTTTACTTACGAATGCTTGTTTTTGTCTGGAAGTATAATTGTTTATGTCTCTTTACGATGCTTATTGAATTGCCAGTATTTTTGTTTTATACTTTTGTAAAGAAAAAAGCTATATAAAATACTATGAAAACAAAATGGATTTTAGTCTTGAATTAGTATTAACTCCTTCGAGATCGTAAAGATGGATTGTTATACACCATAAACCTATGTTGATGGTGGGATAAATAGGAGTAAGATTGTCCGCCATCCGTCCGTCTATAGCTTTTTGTGTCTGATCAATTTCTAACAACTATTTGATGGATTTTTTTTTAAACTTTACAAATGTGATCAGTATGAAGCATGAGATGAGCGTGTTCTATTTTGCCTGCTTACAAATGATCTTTAATCTAAAAATGAAATTTCATTATTGACAAGCACTTGTGTGTGCGTTGGGTATATTTGTCCGCTTTGGGATAATTTCATTTTACAATAACCCTACAGTGGTCTATGGTCAACGTATTTGAAACTTTGTCATGTGTTTGGAGAAATTCCAGTGATCTTTAAACTACTTGCTTCTGTCAGTCTTTATCATTGCTTAAGAGGCTAAAATATTGTAACTGCAGCTTGAATGAAATTGTTACTAGGCCCTTTCAGTTGTTCATACAATGATAACATGCTTCCTGAAGTCAGTTGCCTCATAGAAGGTCACCTTGAATTTAACTTAAGTAATTTTCATGTTATAATTTGAGCTGGCATTTAACCCTTTGCTGTTTAATCCCTGCTTTTTACGTGCCTGTGATTTTATGATTGAGAAAACATTGTGAAAAAAGCAGAAATTGCTTCTGACAAGCAATTTCTTCTTTTTCCACACTATTTTCTACCCTAATGAATGGTTATTTTTCAAATTAAATCCACTTTTAATTTTTGTCTGCGAAACCTTTGAATTTAGACAGGTCCAAAATTTTATGAAACAGGTAAGGGTTAACTTAAGTAATTTTCATGTTATAATTTGAGCTGGCATTTAAGCCATCGGTTTTGCTAGCCAAAAGCCATGGCTACTAGGTGTTCTTTTCAAATAGAACACATAGTGGGCATCACCCTTGGCTAGCCAAGATGTGAATCTCTAACCCATTATCAGTTTATAAACCTTTGGACTGGTCCAAATTGAAAGAATATGATTTATCAAATTTTATCATTAAAGGTTATGGAATTGTTTTTTCAATTTGTTAAAAGTTCTTGAGCAAACCTAAATCTTGTGACAAAAGCATGTTTAAGTGTGTTCAAGCTTTACAGGCAATGGCGAATCACTTTGTAAGTGCCAATATATCAATGGCTGGGTACAAAAGAGTTGTAACTGCCTATAAAAATATACGATGTAGGCAAGTTCAACTGCCCTGCGCTCAGGATGACAAAACGGTGCATGGTTTGTTTGCAAATTATACCCTGTTTTGTACGTGCACATGCGTGCAAAGTGGGGTTTAATTTGCAAAAAGCACTGTTTTGTCATACTGAACACAGCACTGTTTCACATTGAGCCATTGACATGCCCTCTTGTTAGTGCATTCAGTTAGTTACATCGCGAAATTGAGATTTAACTCAATCAAAACCATTCCAAATCGCTCACTCAGCGCTCCATTCATTCATTCCAGACACTCACTCAAACCATTCAAAAACAGTCCAAACTCACTGAAAAACACATAACATCAACTTCGTTCAAAATGAAAATAGCTGGGAAAAAAACTGGAATTCACTTATTTAATTGAAAATGTTAGCGTATAATAGGTTCTTGAAGAAATATAGAGCTATCTATCGAACTTGTATGCATATTTTATTAAAGGGAGGTAATCAATATTGCTAATTTTGTTCATCCTGAACAAAATTTGCAATACTGGATTACCTCCCGTTAAATTCACTCAAAAGTCGCTCCACACATTCATTCAATTTCATTCCTAAATCATTCCATAATCACTCACCTTGTCAATTTCACGATGTTGTTAACTGTATATAGTCACTTTCCAAACGTTTTTGGATAATCTTTCAACCTGTAGCTACAATAACTGGTAGCTTACTAGCTACATATACAAACATATACTTTGTTTTTACTTACGAATGCTTGTTTTTGTCTGGAAGTATAATTGTTTATGTCTCTTTACGATGCTTATTGAATTGCCAGTATTTTTGTTTTATACTTTTGTAAAGAAAAAAGCTATATAAAATACTATGAAAACAAAATGGATTTTAGTCTTGAATTAGTATTAACTCCTTCGAGATCGTAAAGATGGATTGTTATACACCATAAACCTATGTTGATGGTGGGATAAATAGGAGTAAGATTGTCCGCCATCCGTCCGTCTATAGCTTTTTGTGTCTGATCAATTTCTAACAACTATTTGATGGATTTTTTTTTAAACTTTACAAATGTGATCAGTATGAAGCATGAGATGAGCGTGTTCTATTTTGCCTGCTTACAAATGATCTTTAATCTAAAAATGAAATTTCATTATTGACAAGCACTTGTGTGTGCGTTGGGTATATTTGTCCGCTTTGGGATAATTTCATTTTACAATAACCCTACAGTGGTCTATGGTCAACGTATTTGAAACTTGTCCTAATACAAACCATTTATTTTACACCCCTGTGGAAAAAAGCTTCAAAACATGTAGTATACAGCTAAGAAATTGCTTGTTAATAGCAATTTCTTTCTGGTCTACAATGTTTTTTCTGAAAAAAAACCCTGCATATTTCAACAGCCAAAATTTGTCGCTCAAGTCGGAACAATGCGCCAATATTTCGGGGGTGACTCAACAAGCTTATACTGAAGTCATCGCAGATACAAATCTGAAAGCGTATACTTCTATAAACATCAAAACCCTTCCTATTCAGTGGTGTTCATTAACCCTTTCCCCGGCAGTTTCTTGGTGTTACTGTGCTTATATATTGCCTGTAACCACCAATTTCTGCTTTCTGTCTCAAATTGCAGCCACCTTTCACTAATTTCGATCGCAACATCTATCAATTTGGATAAGTCTAACATTTCAGAAACTTGGAATAGATAATCTAGACTCCATGATTGAGATCATCATAAATTTGACTTGGGAAAAAAAAAAAACATGAACTTGACAGAGCCATTCAAGCGGATCCAATTAGAATAACACGCCGCCACCAAAGCGCAGTTGGTAGCGTGTCGGACTCAAACTAGAGGTCCCGGGTTCGATTCCCGACGGCAGAACTCATTCTTTCCGACTATTTGTCTCCGACCAATGGTTAGATAATTGTAGACCTATGCGGCATTGCAGTTGGACGCTAGATAAGGCTGTGACGGTAGTACTGGTGTAAGAAATACCAGAAATCCATTGTTAGGTGCTCCAGCCGCCGCGATATGACAGAAATAATGTTAAAAACGGCGTAAAAACCAATTCACACAAACAATCCTTTCTATCTCAAATTGCAGCCACCTTTCACTTATTTCGATCGCAACATCTATCAATATGGACAAGTCTAACATTTCTGGAACCTAAAATGGTAAGTCTAGATTCCAAAATTCCTCGAGATTAATATCATCACTGATGAAACTTGTACAAAAAGAGAGAAAGAAATACACGAACTTGACAGAGCCATTTAAGCTGGTCTTTTTACAATCACGCGACGCATACGACGAAACAGTGTATAAGAATGACTTTCTCTTTTTCCGACACTTTTCAACATTGTTGTTTAAGGTAGTGGAACCATAATAGCTTCCATTAGGAAACCTCGGTTAATACTATTAACTTTCATGACTTCCAAAACGTTTCGGAACCATTACGGGTCCACCACCTAAAAGGCGCTTTAAAAAGTTTTGCGCTTACTTATCAAAAAGGTGTGCTTTTGATAAATGCGAGGATTTATCGGATGCCGGCGAAATCGTATGAGAAGATTCTCTCCAAAAATCCACATTTTGCACACATTGTCCCAATGTAAAAGGAGTGAACGGATCTTTCCACTTTCCTGGGAGATGATTTGTACGTCTATCTTGTTAGCGTGGGTTGTTGAAGTTTCCGTTACCCTCCGATATGTGTATTCAACAGGCTCTTATTAAAACGTAGGAAGCCGAAGGGGAAACACAACATCAAATATTTGCATCAAATTTGATCTCGATATAGGATCAGAGGACTGTATTTTCATTAATGAAACGTCCGTCGGGTATCCTATGAAAACCTCGTAAATACAGCTTGTATGAAGCTTTAGGTGCGCTGTTCTTGAAGAAAAACAAAATATGCGTTTCTTTACCGAGATTTTTTTTTTGGGGGGGGGGGGGGGGGGGGGTAGTGGAAACGAACCGTGGATGTCCAGGAACTCCATGAGATGAAAATAAAAAATGATAATAATGAATAATGTCTATCACTGAGACGCACGATTTCTTAACAATATGTGACCATAGTACATCCAGATATTCTACCAAGAACGATAAGTTTCGGTCTTGATCAGAATGCGTATTTCGAGTAGTCTCATCAGAACCGACCCTTTTTCATATCTCCGGATTGTCCCCTTTTCAGATGACGTAGGATCAAAGTACATAAAAGTATCCTGTCAGGGGAGTATGAGTAAGCTTAAAATAACGGCTTCAGTTTTAGAGATTATCACGATGACACATCGACTTGCATTTTAAACCCACGTGTAACATTTGGAAGAAAATTAAATTCTAAAGACAAATATCTCTCGAAAGAGAGAGGACCGTTTTGAATTTCCTTTTTTAGCTCACCTGAGCACTAAGTGCTCATGTGAGCAATTGTGATCACCTTTCCGGCGTCCGTCCGTCGGTCGTCTGTCGTCGGTCGTCGTCCGTCGTCCGTCAACAATTTCTTTAAACGACATCTCTTCCTAAACTACTGGGCCAATGAACACCAAATTTTACAGAAATGTTGCTTAGGTGGTCCCCTTCAAAAATAGCTAAAAGAATTGAAATACATGAAAAACCCTGGTTGCTATGGCAACCAAAGGTGAAATTTTAAGAAAATCTTAAAAATTCTTCTTCTCCTCAACCAGGAGTCCTAGAGACTTAAAATATGGTATGGATGATCAGTTCATAGACCTGAATTAGAATAGCTAAAATCATATCTGTTGGGCCACCAGGTGCGGAGTACCAGGGGGGAGGGGGGGGGATAGAACTGGGTAAATTTTGTTATCTTTAACCTTCTTCTTTGGAACCTTGATCCCTACAGACTTGAAAATTGGCATGGATGATCAGTTCATAGACCTGATGTAAAATAGCTAAAATCATATCTGTTGGGCCACCAGGTGCGGAGCATCGGGGGGGGGGGGAGGGGGAAGTGCTTTGTCGAAAAATTTGAAATCTTTGACTGTCTTCTTCTGATGAAGCAGAATCCCTAAAGCCTTTATTTTTGACATGAATGATCAGCTCATAGACCTTATCTAGAATAGCTAAAATCACGAATGTTTGGCCTCCAGGTGCAGAGCACCAGGGGGCGGAAGGGTAGCTTTTCAGAGCAATTCTTAAATATTTAACCTTCTTCTTCTGATAAACTATATGCCCTACAGACTTGAAAAAGGGCAAGGATGATCAGCATATGGACCATAATGGGGATAGCTAAAATCATAACTGTTGGGCCACCAGGTGCGGAGCCACCGGAGGGGGGGATAGTACTTTGTAAAAAATTTTTAAATCCATAACCTTCTTCTTCCTCTGAACCAGAATCCCTTCAACCTTTATATTTGACACAGATGATCAGCTCATAGACCCTATTTTACAAAGCTATAACCATGAATGTTTGGCTACCATGCAAAGAGAATTTGGGGAGAGGGTAATATTTCGGGTCAATTTTGAAATTTTAAACCTTCTTCTGATGATGAAGTAGGAATCTTACAGGCTTTAAATTTGGCATGAGTCATCAGCTCATAAACTTTTATCAAAATAGATATTGTCATGACTGTTTTGTCACCAGGGGCAGAGACCCAAGGGGAGGGGGTAGTGCTTTGTGGTTAATTTAACAATTGTTAAGAATTCTACTGAACCAGATTTCCTACAGCTTTTTCATTTGATTTAGAATAATCAGCCCATAGAACTTAATTTAAAAAGCTATTATGATTGTTGGGCCACAAGGTGCGGAGCAACAGGGGGGAGAGGGTAGTACTTCAGGTCAATTTTAACATTTGAACTTTTTTTCAGCTCACCTGAGCACAAAGTCCAGCTTCCGTCCTTTGGTTGTCGTCTGGCGTCCATCAACAATTTCTTTAAATGACATCTTGTCCTAAACTACTGGGCAAATTTACTCAAAATTTTACAGAAATGTTTCATAGGTGGTCCCCTCCAAGATAGCTTAAAAAAAAGAATTGAAATCTATGAAAAACTTTGGTTGCTATGGCAACCAAAGTTGAAATTTAAGAAAATCTTTAAAATTCTTCTTCTTAATTTTGAGAGCTAAAATTATAACTGTTGGGTCACCAGCTGCGCATTACTAAAGTTATCCCAGATATTCTCTTGTATAATGATCATGCAAAAACCAACGACTGATAACAGTTCCATTTTGGATCTTGTATTTTCAAACAGCAATAGTACAACTTAGACTGGGGAATCTTACTGGTCTGACGATAAGATTATTTTCCTTTATACATAAATTTGTTACAGTTCAATAACTTTTTCAAAAGAAATGCAAGTTACCCTTAGGTGCTTTGCCTCAGGTGAGCGGACCAGGGCCAAAGGCCCTCTTGTTTTGAAATTCAAATATCTTAAAAAGTTTTATCTCTCTTAAGATAAATGTAAATAAATCATACATGTACATGTACATGTATGGTCGCTTTATAGACGCGGTCGCTTGAGAAAGATTGACTGAAGTTGTGTCGATGTGAGCAACTACGGGGCGCCGCAGTTATGTGCTACAGCTAACGCGAAATTGCTACAACGTGTTAAACTATAAAATCAAATTTCTAGAGATGCCTTTGTATAATAATTAAAAAAAACCCAAAAAAAAACCAAGATAACCTGTTGTTTTTCAAATTTTGAAATTCTGTGACTCTTATGGGCTTATCAACGTCTTACGGTGAATGTCGTTGGTCCACAGGTTAAAACGTTGTTCACGAGATTATTACGGTTGTGCTCTTGTTTCGGGATTAGCTGTGAGGATTTTTCAGCCACTTGCATGTCGTGGTCACAACTTCAAGTACATCTGATATACACGTATATCGTCGATTGATGACTATAACATCCAGTCTATTTAATCTGTTATTACGTTGCTTTGGTCAGTCCAGCCGCACATACCATCAATATCCTGTATTGAGATTATGACAAGTTTCCTTCAGAGGTCTCGTGAACTCGTGACAATGTGTCTCCTGACAATGATGGCAACGAGGAAACATGACAATGCTTGTCCTGTTGTATGAAAATCGCTCGGTCGTTAAAATTAGAAACGCCCCACAAGATAAAAATATCGGAAAAAAGATAATATTGTTCGTTATGAATAATTTCTTCTTTTTTTAGGGGAGGGGGGGGGGGGGGCAGAAAACGTTCTGATAAAAACAACTCCGGACTAGTGACGTTGATTTATAGCTACGAAATCTGCTCGTCGTGTTATCAATATGGAATATTCTATAATCAATCACGCTTTTCCGAAGCTTATTGGGAATTCAAGGTAAATTATCACTTGATATTCTTACCGCCAAACTAGTGAAATTATCAAAACAAACACCCTGTGTTTGTGAAGTTCACTCCTGTTGACGTTATCTGAGCGGAGAACAACAAACAAATCTTAATGACGTTATGATGACGTTGCATAGTAATCACGTGCAAAATGACGCGCTTGAAATAATAATCGTGAAAATATAGCTTTTGTTATTCACTCAGTCAAATATGAATCGATCTTACACTGAAAAAAAAAAAAAAACGATAATCCGCTATGTATCTTTATTTTAATTGTACAATTGTGATCCGTCAATTTAAAAGGACCACTAAAAACTCCCAAATTGGATATTTGAAAATAGAGGTTAGTTCCAATGGAGGTCAACCGGAGGTCGAACTACAAATAGTCTTATGAAGAAAATAAAATAACCATTCAAGATTCAGGAAATCATCAGAGTGCGAAAAGTTTCGACCCTTGTTGGTCAGTTAATCAGCTGTAAATACGTAAAGTTTCGACCCTAGTCAGACTGCGCGGTCCACGCAGTCTGACTAGGGCCGAAACTTTACGCACTTACTTGATGGTCCCCTTTGGCCTGATAGTTTACAATTTTTATTTGACCTCTTTTATAATGACAGGTCACAAAATGAAGATGAAGTGTCTTCAGTCATCCCGGCGTCACTGTCTTAAGGATCGTGATTCATTTAGGCACTATTGAACTCTTTCAATTGATATGGAAAAGTAGACATCTTAAGTGATAATAATCATTGATACTCAAAGATTTTTGTACATATAAATGCTAAAAAAGCCTTATTTCAGCTTGCATTTTTAAATAATAATAATGGCGTGTGGCTGTGGCAAGTAATAGTAGTTCTAAGAACTTCGTAGGTGAAGGATAATATATGTATCTTAACATGTTATCTCTATAAATAATGTTATTATTATTATTATTATTATTATTATTATTATTATTATTATTATTATTATTATTATTATTATTATCCCAATCTATGGTTTTCTGCCCCCGCCGCAGTGATTTGACGAAAGGCGGGCAAAAGTAGCGTTAAACCTCATTCACTCGACCAATTATGTTGTTGGTGTCGACAGATCTCGTTTACACAATATTTTGGTGGCCAATCTACGTTATGCAGCTCACTACTCTAGTAATAAAGTTTTCCTTTCTAAATGGCCAGTAAACAAAGAATGATATGTTAATATCTTTAAATATCAACGTTATCAGACAAAGGTTGGTAACTATTATCATGACGTTTGCCTCGTCATGATAATTTCTCCCCAGCAGAGACCAGATAACATTGATTTTTTTAGACTCAAATATGATATTCTTTTCACCATTCAATATTTTTTCAATGCTTAAAATTCTATTAAGCCTATAAAATCAAAGAAATTCGGGTTAAATTGATTCAAGTTAAGTTCATAAATATGCAAATTCATTCTAGAAACTGACTACCGCATATCATTTTATGTTATCAGGCATGTGCTCTCAGGTCAATAACAGGCTCTAATAAAAAGGTGATAAATTCTTCTTTTTAGTCTACTTGTATTTTCCTTGTAAACGCGAGACAAAAAATAATAGTGTTTATTTTCAATTGTCCCCAAACATATACACAAGCATCACTTACTGCCTTTTATGGTGTTTGTTTGTGAGGAGCACACGGAAGTTATAGTGTATTTTACCGGATGAGGCACATCAGGTCAAGAAGTAAGGTCAAGTATAACGAAAACTCGATACTTCGAAGTTCGCACTGTAAGTGTACACAACCTTGAGCATGTAACCAACAAAATAGCAAACAAAATTCAATAAACAAATCTTATATAATGAAATGTATAGTCCACCAAACTTAAGTTAGTGAACCGGTAGTAGTTCCGAAAAAATTCGGAACTCGTGATCGAGGTTTCATAATGAAATCATCCGGAAATGTTATCCCCTTTGCAAGTCTACGCACGCGCAAAGCAGGAGAATATCTTTTTTGTTTGTTTGTTTGTTTGTTAAGAACGCAGGGCTGGTATTTTTTCCGGTATTATTTCCAGAAATCTTATCTGTCAATGGCAGTTTAAGATCTATCTTGAAGTATTATCATTTGGAAGACCATTTAATTATAATGAGTAAGCCCTCCAACACAGCTGATTGTCATACATAAGTCTGATATTGACCGATATAAACTGAAGTTAAGGCGCCTCGACACTGAGTCAGGTTTTAAAAGTCATTCAATCCTCCAGACTTGAATGAGAGCCAAAATGTTTTAACCGGTCTAAAAGCCCAATGCATACATGTCGAAGATTACTTTGGTTAACTAACAGATCGCTTCTGTCAATTAAAGAATCGATTAACCAATCAAATTATTCATTTACTCATAAGATGATTGCTGAACTCTGATCATGATTTGCCGCCATTATGCTCGAAATATTTTCGTAAACGGGCAACTCAAACCTCGTAACTACAGCTTGAATAAGCTATAGTTACGACGTTTGTTTTGCCCTTAAACTTTAGCATTTGGTTAATGTCCGTGACTATGTTCATATTGCAGATCAGTAAATGACCTTTACATATCAGGGGATGCTTTGAAACGGATTTTAAGGGGCGAGCCCGGCGATCCATCAATTATACAACAAAGAGAAACAAGTTTTAGAAAAGGAAAAGTAAGATTGGGTTCCCAAACCTTTCTTTCTAAATGACTCATCAATTGGTGATGCTTCAAGAAATAGGTGTTCACGAGAACGTAATTGTTCCGCAACATTTCGGAAGACATAAACTTTAACAGTGTTAACCGAGGTTTCCCAGTCATATTCATTAGGAAACCTCGGTCAACATTGTGAAAGATCATGAGTTCCGAAAGGTTGCGGAACTATTACGGGTCCACTACCTTAAGTAAATTTAACAAAAAAAAACAGAAACGATAGAAAACATTAGTGGAAATAGACGACCTTGAGAACTAAGCGCAACATTGTAACAGTGATCTCGTTTGATCAGGGACCGAGGTTATAAAGCTTTTTTTGTTCTCAACTGAGAATTTTCTCAAATTTGTAATTAAGATAATTAAATGTACATAAAGATGACATTGGTAGGTTGTTATAAATAACAACTTATTAATACAAGCGTTTATTTCATACATTTATATTAGTATTAAAACTGGATATGACTTTAATTTCAAGTTGAAATTTGAGAAAAAAAATGATTTGAGAGTAAGAAAATTTTTATAACCTCGGGCCCTGGTGGGGGAACTCCTGTATACCCGGATATCGGGAAGAGTAACGTTCGTACCCGGGTCCCGAATCATAAGCCGTTACCCGACTATTGTATTAAGCACTGTGTTTAATTGGTAATCAAATTCAGAAGAGAATTGAAGACTGTTTAAAACAGTCTTCAATTCTTTTCTGAAGGTGATTTCCAGATGGTCCTACGCACTTGCATCAGGTAGTTTTGATTGTCCTGGCTTCTTACCATGTCGGAATTTGTATGTTCGAACCTCCTTTACAGGAATTCTGGATCCGCTTTTGCCACATGATTTAGTTGATAAAGTAAGTACATGTATATGGACAGTATATATGGACCGCAATCGCCGGATACTCAAGTACCAGCGGGTAACGAGATCTCGGGTACTCGGGTACAAAATTTATACTCGCCACAGCATAAGTGCATTTCATTATAAATAAGTATTTTGATTGGTAAATCGATCTTTTGATTGATAGCAGTCAGACATCAATTGCAAACAACTGATATATACATTAAACCACCGATCAATTTCTGGTGATTTTTACTGTAGGATTTTCCGTTAAATGGTGAAAATCTTAGCATGATCTTTCGACGTGGACCCGAGTCGTTTCATAGTCCTGCTAATGAAGAATGAAAAAGAATGAAAAGATTCGTTGTTGTAAAAGGATCCATATCTTGCTAGCTCTCAGTAATTCTAACCGCCCCCAACCCGCCGCAATTCGATTTGTTCCGGTCAACTTTTAGGTTTCCCATATGACACCCGCCTTTTGAATTCCATCTGCATGGATAAGTCTGTGATTTTTTTTTCGGCGAAAATGATCAAAATATATATCAAAAACGCCCAAAGTACTTTTTTCGAAAGCGCGGTTTAACACATGTTTAGAGAAATTTATGCAGATGTACACAAATCTTTGGCAGATATTATATACTAAAATTAGACTTCACAGACATGCAGTCTGATCTTGGCCTAAACAACCTGCTTTCAATTAGGTTATCAAGTTAGCATAAATTCTAGACAAATTGGTTGAAGTTGCCCAAAAACTGGCGAATATGTTTTGAAACAAAATGTGTCCCGTCTCGCGAAAAGAGACCATCTGGGAACGCAGTAAAATGTATTTGAAAATGAGATTGGGTCCAGCATGGGTCAACAAGAGGTCGCATTTCACGAAATATTTCATGGGAAGATAGATGAATAATTCTAGATTCGGAAAATGAGCAAAGTGCGAACAGTTTCACCCCTAGTCAGACTGCGCAATCCGCGCAGTCTGACTAGGGTCAACACTTTACGCACTACTCAGACGGTCCCTTTTCGCCTGACGGGTCACAAATTTAACTTCAACAATATAAGGGTCAAATTAGTCCAGAATGTTTCGACTGGAGGTTTGGACAAACTCACATTTAATAAGCGGTATGAGATTAGTCCACGCCGGCACCAGTTTGTCCCATTTTAACCACGGTTGTAGGCTAAGTGTATAATTAACTTTCAAAAAAAGAAGTATTGACCCACAGTTGGTTTTCGGCCCTTGAATTGACATGCTTCGGAAAAGTGTTATATTTCGCAAGACTCTTAATCTTCCCCGTCCCCAGTGAATCTGTTCAGAAAGTACGAAATAACACCATTACTAACACCACATTACTCATAATGCATGTTGATAGCTTTCCTCGACTGACCTTTACGGAATAAAAATAGCCCAGTGAGCTCAACCCGCCCCCGCACTCTGACTAACCGCTGAGAGGGGTTTTCCGATATGGTCTAAGGGAACTAATTCATTTTCCGTTATCGGCCATTATAACCTTTCCGGTCATAGCTCAGTCCAAGAAAATGCGAGAGTGTTCAAACCTGTCTTAAATTGAGGCCCGTTCATTTGCGCATGAAATGGATTGAAAATTAGTATGGCATGATCCCTTTTCTCTACGACTTTTTGGGCCATTTTTGAGATGACCCTTACCGCGAAGCGGTTTTTACCGGCCCCTCAAACAAATATACCCATGTTTATAAATAGCTATTGGACCGGGAAAAAAGTTTAAAATCTTTAATTTTTCGATTGTATTTCATCAACAGATTATAATCGCTAAAAAATATTCAAACAATTTTGAATTTCAATAATATTGACCAATCAGAGATCACCTTCAACATTTGAGTATATGGACCGGAGTTTCCCTAAAGTTTTCTACCAGAGTGGTTGGAAATGAATTAGTTCCCCTAGACCATATAGATATTGTAATTGGTCTTCTATCAACTGGAACTCTTAGACCTCGGATTTTACCGATATAGAATTCGCTGTTTTGTCGGACAAAACCCAATAAGTCAGAACAAGACCATAATTCGATGGCTCAGCGCGAAACAGTTGTAGCTCCCTATATGTTTATAGGGAGTTACAACCGTTTCGCGCTGAGCCCTCGCATTGTAAGTGCCCATATATATTTCACGGGCTCTTGAAATGTTTTACATTGACACGTAGAAATATTTAAAATCCGTTTTCGACGCTAAGCTTTCAACAACACGAAAACTGTTTGAAAAGTTGACACGCTTGACACATTAGACTTTGCAGTTGACAACCAATGTGATAGTATTTCGGGGATTAACTTGTTCAGTAAGGTTGAATGACAATTCTAGGCGCATAAAAAACCGTATCACGTCAAAAACTTTCGATACCGGTCAGCCAACATAGGCTGCAGTATGACCATGGTCTTCAGACTGACCTGTTTTGGTAAACATCTTACGATATTTTTTTTTGCATAAGTCAAAAATTAAAGTTGCTTCAACAGGAGCAACTAAATGTGGAATCATGTCTTGCATCATCTCATTAGAATCCAATGAGATATTGCAAGGCAAATTCTGAGAATGGATGACAACACCAGGTACGATTTGAGATTTTGACATACGATTTTTTTTTTCGAAAGAAGTTTAATAAAACAAGTCTGCGATGGATTCGGGGTTTCTGTAACTTGAAAGGCTTCGACCATACAGAAATACAGAGGGGTCGTTTTACTAGTAAAACACAATTTTAACCCTTATCATGCTGAATTAAAGCTTTTCTTAAACAAGTTCTCTAATTTCGAATATGATTAACCTAGGGCCCGTTTTTCTACTGAACTTCTTTTGCAAAATAATAATAATAATAATAATAATAATAATAATCGTAAGTCAAAATAACAAATCGAACCTCGTGTTTTTCATTCAGTATTGGATTCTTACTTTCAATATCTCATTGGAATCGTCTGTAAACGACGATTCCGCAACGAGATAATGAGATGCATGGCAGAATTCCTCATTTAGCTACTACTGTAGAAGCACCTTTAATTTTTGACTGAAGCATAAAATGGTCGTAAGATATTTAATAAAACTGGCCCCCGAAGTCGGCCTCGATTTTTCCATACAAATGAATCAAGCTAAGTCCAGGCTGCACATCTGCACTAAAGCTTTCAAAGGTTTACAACAGGAATTGTGTCGTAAACAGAAGGAGAATATTTGAATTATAGATGAAAAGAAATATTTCGGCTTCAGCGGGGACTCGTTTGAACCCTCTCTGGATCAGCCGATGTATGGTTAATACTCCTTGCCCTTCATAAGAGACCGTTTTTTGCACAATTGATAATTAAACAGGAATAATTTTCCATCAAAAAATAAATTTTATCCGTGAGGCGAAAATGGGCCATAAGCCTGAGAACTTCGTAAAAAAATATTTGAAACAGAGATTTATGGATAACTATTGCAAAAAATATACGTTCTTTGGGCCGTAATATGCATACGTTTAATGCCGGAACAAAACCCGGGCATTAGCGGGGCCACGGTCGTGGATTAATTAGTGAATTTACGTGTCGTTAACGCCCGGCTTTTTCCTTTCTTTTTTTAAAACTTAATTTGGTATCCTCGATCTGGGGCCTAAATACAGTCGATATTGCTCGAGCGACCACCTCTATTAAGCGACCAAATTGATTAAGCGACCACCATTAAAGTCCCTCTACCGTAAGCAAAATCTCTGAAAAAGATGACATTCTTCACGAAAAATTAGTTGTGGTTGAATCTTATGTTGTTGGAACCCATTAGAATCGTCTCAATAAGACGATTCTAATGGGTTCGAACATCATAAGATTCACGACGACTTGACCGACAATATATAAATTCTGACAAAAAGATCTGTCACATTTATCATAGTATTTCGATTTAAGCGACCCGGTGATTCCCATGAACGACTTAGTTTTTGGTGGTCCCTTCAGTGGTCGCTTAACACAGGTTTTACGTGTACTTTAATTATTTCCAATGATACTGATCTTTTTTCTGTGATCATATTTATTTGTACAAAATCTTTAATTAATGCATTCTGTTGAAAGTACTATATGGGTTTGAGTTTAGAGAGAATACGGTGGAGTCAAATGCACCCAAACCATTCGTGTCACTCTGATATTAATAAAGGGCATAACTAAAGACGATGAATTTAATTCCACCGGTCACTGATATTTTGCGACGCCATGTGAAAATTTACCAAGCATCTTCGGTGTGGACAAAGATGACTTTACAATGCACACTCACGTGACAATTTTTCCGGCATTTTCGTGGGTTCGGGGCTAATTGTAAAGCGTTCTATGAATGATCTCCGAATCTCTGTTTTAATACATACTCTAATCTTTATTTATATTCAATAAAAACATCGATTTATAAATGCTTTTCGGGTTCCTGCAAGTCACGGTTAACGCCCTTTCCAAAATTAATAGTCCTAGACCTAATCATCGTGACTCCAAATGATCAGGAAAGTATCATCACGGTCAGGTTCAGGGTCTAAAGTCAATTATGCAAGAATCGATTTAAACAAGCACGCCTTACAATTATTATTAACACAATATAGCTGCAGACCAGGACCGCCGAGGTTATAAAACTTTTCTCAAGTTCGACTGAGAATTTTCTGAATTTTTAAATTCAAATAGATAGAAATAAAAGATGATATTAGTAAGTTGTTGTTTATAACAACTCAAGTTATCAATATTATCTTTTATATTAATACATTGGAATGAGCATAAGAACAGAATAACGTCTTTAATCTCAAATTGAAATTTGGGGAAATTTTGAATTGAGAATGAGCCTTGAAAAGTTTGATAACCTCTGGCCCTGAATCAAGTTCAATATTTTAGAAAGTAGTCAAAGGTCAGGGTCAAACATTCGATATGACTGATGCCATAACCATACATTCATTTGCCAACCTTTTCTTATTTGATTTTTATTTTGGGAAAATCTCGTTTTCTTCTTCGGTGTTTTTTTTTTTTTTTTTTTATTTCGTTAAAAAAATAATTGACTGTCTAAAATTTACGACACCAACGCGTGCAGCGGCCATTTTCTTTGATTCTCATTTTCAAACCGACTACTTTCAACGAAATTTACTTTGTTTTGCACTTTTACAGTTATTTTCTCAATCCGCATTTGCATAAAGATTTGTCTAAACGTTAACGAAAGATACAGATGTTCCAAAAATGAGTGAACTAGATCCTGCAAAGCTAGACAAACTAAAAGTAGCTGAGCTACAAGAGGAACTGAAAGCACGAGGGCTCGAGACGAAAGGAAAAAAGGCGGTTTTAGTGAAACGCCTAAGCAAAGCTCTTACTGGTAAAACATCTTTTTTCTAATGTTGATCTCTCAAATTTCAGCTCATAATAAATAGTCACTGTCTTGAAAATACAGTTGTTTAGGCAGTAGCGGATTTTGGGGTATAGCGGATAGCTTGTTTCTAAATCGATCTCTATATTATTTAACTGATTATTTCAATAAAATAAGATCTACCATGACATAATTTAATATTCAAGGGATTTATTAGCCAAATTCTCTTTTGTTTACATTTGATTTTGTACTTTCAATTCGCTGCAACCAAAACGAGGTAACCGGAAGCTGCATTTTTCAGGTCCAGAGTGAATGCAATAGCAGGCGCTCGGACGTGTAATGTTCATGTAAATCAAAACCAATCAACAAGTTTTTGGTATCATTTTGTAGATTACCCTATTTCCCACTATATCAACACATCTGGATAGAAAATTGTCCAAAATTAACTAAAAAATCGCCTAATAGAAACATCTCCCGATTCGGGTAGTAACGGATAGTTCTTGCGAGTGGAAATGGTTTTACGGGGGATGTCTCAAAGTGAACATCAACTGCCAAAAAACTAAAAGTCATGATTCAGATTTTCTCAATGCATTGAAAAAGACAAATATAAAGCATGAAACAGTCAGTTCATGTTAAAAGAGTTATTTTGACTTTATCACAAATAAAGTTATTCATCAATACCTGGCTTGGGGTATGCTGATTTTTTAAGCCACTAAAATTAAACAAATTATTGTGAGCACTAAAACATTTACTGTCATCAATTATTTTTTATGACAATGGAATTCACAAACGACTTCTTCTCTTAAAATATTATAGCTGTTCAAGACTAAGACAAACTTAAAATGAATGCTCTGGCTAATCTTTGTCTAAACACCATAAAATCTTGAATATCCCCGATTTATTACAGTATGACAAGTTTCATTCTTGTGACATCAATGCATAACTCTGTCATTTTGACCAGTCAAAATTAAGAAACGGATAGATGGATATTTATAATGCTAGTCAATCATATTTAAGTATATTCATAACTGATGGGGAAATTTAATTAGCTAAAGTAAAGAGTTGTCCATTGATTGCACAATTACAAACGATACTTCATAAACATATTTTTTACAGTGATGATATTAAGAATATTAAACTTTTAAGGTTCATTTCATCAATCAGCAATTTTGGAGGTCATTGACAATTGTTAAGCCTTAGAAATCCGTTTCGGAGTGAAGTTATTTGAATACATTTTTGGTACTTTTGACTACATCTTCATTTTATTAATATATTATCTTTTGCATATCTATTTCTTTTGCATATATACCGGTCTTAAATGACCGTTTGGTTATTATGGTTTGATTGTGCCAATTTTGATTTTATGAAAGCGAACATGAAAAGAAGGCAATCCGATCGGCTCTCGAAGCAGTGTTTTGCTCCCAGACCCACGAATTTGCCCCGTATCTCTATCGGTCGATAGGCAGTGAAAGGGTCTGTCGAACCGTTATTTTGGACGGCTCAACGGCCGTAGCTAACCGGAGATCTCGCTCCCAGACCATAGAATATGCCCCGCAATTCTATCGATCGCTAGGCAGATTACCTGCGAGCGGCGATTTTGGACGGCTCAGTGGGCGTCGCTAGGCGGCGGCAGTGGGCCGATCGCTCGGAGGCGAATTGTTCACGCGAGTGAGACAATCGATGCAGGGCTCGAACCAATAGACCAATACCTATGTTGTAGGTACCCTCGTGTTGCCCTATTCAAGCCCTCGTGGCGAGTTTGGTGGGGCTGCGGTGGATAGCAGCGGAGCAAGAGCGATTCGCACTGGAGTCGCTCCTCGACGTGGTCGAGCCGCGATTTAAGCGGCGCAGCGAATGCAGCTCGGCCCTCGAAGCAGTGCCCCCCAGACCCCGGAATTAGCCCCGAATCTCTATCGATCGCTAGGCAGGTAACCAGCCCTCGAGCGGCGATTTTGGATAGCTCATTAGCCGTCGATAGGTCGGCAGAGGGTCGATCGCGCCGAGGCGAAATGTTCACGCGAGTTAAGCACTCGATGCAGGGCTCGAACCAATGGACCGATACCTATGTTGTAGGTTCGTATTACTCTGTTCAAGCCCTACAATCGTGGCGAGTTTGGTGAGACTGTGGCTGATAGCGGCGGAGCAAGCGCGTTTGCGCTGGAGTCGCGTCTCGACGCGATCGAGCCGCGATTTTAGCGGCCGCGAATGCAGCTCGGCTCTCGAAGCAGTGTTTTGCTCTCAGCCTCCGGAATTCGCCCGCATTTCTATCGATCGCTAGGCAGGTTTCCAATCCTCGAGCGGCGATTTTGGACGGCCCAGTGGCCGTCGCTAAGCCTGCAGTCAGGGCCCGCGATTGCGCCTAGGGTCTGGGAGCAAAACACTGCTTCGAGTGCCTCGTCTAGGATAATTTGTTGATCACTGTACTAATTATCAAGCCAGGCAGGATACTGTATGTGTTTGCTTAAGAGAATACTTGAACGCGAGCTACACAGTATGACCGAAGCCGAATCTTGGGGGGGGGGGGGGGGGGGGAATCTGTACGAATGCCGGCATCTTTGGGCAAATATTTCTTTAAGTAGGCAGGTGAACATATATATTTGTTTTTCGGAATTTCTTGTTATCCATTTTCGTGTGAGAAATGCATCAAAAGTACGATCGTTAAAGCAGTATGTTGTCGTTCTAATTCTAAAATTTTAGAGCTAAATAAAAATTGCAGCTACGAGGCTGTAGGATCAAACCAATGATTATTTTTCTGCATTACCAAAATGTTTTCAAAGTCTGTTAATCTGCCCATTTTTTCAATAATATAAATTTGCTTAACTTCTGTCCGAGTTCGATCTGCGAGCTTTTGTGGATCAAAATCGCTTAAATACAGCTCTTTCAGCACCTAAAAACGGTGAAATAGTGTCTTTGTCACGTTTGAGACATTCCCTCAACTACCTATCCGTTATTACCCGAACCTATCCGCTATTGACCTAATTAGTGCTGTGTACAGAAAGCGTTTATCTGACGTATAAACAACATTACTATCCCGAAATTGGTTTCAATTAAAAGAATACAGATTTTCCTACAAATTGGTACCACACAATATAAATTTTGTTTTGTAATAGAAACATACACTTCGATAATTTCGTTAACTATCCGCTACTGCCTGAACAACTGTACAAATCGTGTCCACGAAACGCAATTCATTGACTTTCAATTATGCAACAACAGACCATGCAGACTGTGTGAGGAATCCATTTCTTCTTCTGCATTTGGGCTCTTAGCCAATGTTTATAAACTTTGTTGAATTAGAAGAAAATAACCCTGGACACAATTCAAGTGCAGACAAAACTTACATTGTGACTATTTTTCGTTAAATAAGAAACACCCCACCCGGGACTAATTCTATATGCGAATACCAGCTCAAAGACGAGGGTGGATGGAAATACCGAAAAGGACCGGAAAGAATCGTAAAGGGCCGGAAAGGACCGGAAAGGACATTGGAAATACCGGAAAGGACCGAAAGGGACAATGGAAATACAGTAAAGGACTTTTAAAACACTGTTAACAGCTCTAGTCTTGCCCTTGACCATATAAAATCGCTTTTCCTACCTAAAATCTTGAGGACCCGAGATGCATTGCAAAGCACTCAAAATTACTCCATTGTTGCCCTTTTTGTAAAACACTATTATTTTCATCTTTATTTGTACCCGAAAGGACCTTAATCCAATTGAGAAGACTGACGAAAATACCGGAAAGGACATTGGAAATACCGGAAAGGACATTGGAAAGGCTTGGAAAGGACCGCAAAGGACATTGGAAATACCGGAAAGGACCGAAAGGGACAATGGAAATTACGGAAAGGACTTTTAAAACACTTTAAAGAGCTTCAGTCCAGTCCCTTGACTACAAAACAGCGTCTTTCGCACCTTAATAGATGCATTTCAAAGCACTCAAAATAACTCCATTGTTGTCTTTTTATTATGAAACAGTATTATTTTCATCTTTATTGGTACCGAAAAAGAATTTTATCCAATTGGCAAGACTGACGGAATTACCGGAAAGGACTTTGGAAAGTACCGGAAAGGACCGGAAAGGACATTGAAAATACCGGAAAGGACCGAAAAGGACAATGGAAATACCGCAAAGGACTTTTAAAACACTGTAAACAGCTCTAGTCTGAACCCTTGACCATAAAACATTGCTTTTCCTACCTAAATACTTGAGGACCTGTGATAAATTTCAAAGCACTCAAAATTACTCCATTGTTGTCTTTTTATTGTGAAACAGTATTATTTTCATCTTTATTGGTACTGGAAAGGACTTTTATCCAATTGGAAAGACTGACGGAATAACCGGAAAGGACATTGGAAAGGACCAAAAAGGACTGGAAAGGACATTAAAAATACCGGAAAGAACCAAAAAGGACAATGGAAATACCATACTTTTGAAACACTGTAAACAGCTCTAGTCTGAACCCTTGACCATAAAACATCGCTTTTCCTACCTAAGTGCTTGAGGACCTGAGATGCATTCAAAGCACTCAAATTTATTCCATTGTTGTCTTTTAATTGTGAAACAGTATTATTTTCATCTTTATTGGTACTGGAAAGGACTTTTATCCAGTTGGAAAGACTGACGGAATTACCGGAAAGGACATTGGAAAGGACCAAAAAGGACCGGAAAGGACATTGAAAATACCGGAAAGGACTTAAAAGGACAATGGAAATACCGTGAAGGACTTTTAAAACACTGTAAACAGCTCTAGTCTGAACCCTTGACCATAAAACATCCCTTTTCCTACCTAAGTACTTGAGGACCTGAGATGCATTCAAAGCACTCAAAATAACTCCATTGTTGTCTTTTTATTGTGAAACAGTATTATTTTCATCTTTATTGGTACCAAAAATGACCTTAATCCAATTGAAAAGACTGACGAAAAGGACAAGAAAGGACATTGGAAAGGACCGGAAAGGACACTGGAAATACCGAAAAGGACCGAAAGGGACAATGGAAATACCACAAAGGACTTTTAAAACACTGTAAACAGCTCTTGACTATAAAACAATGCTTTCCTTCCTAAATACTTGAGGACCTGAGATGCATTTCAAAGCACTCAAAATTATTCTATTGTTGTTTTTAGCTCCACTGGCTGAAAGCCACTGGGGCTATTGTCATGGCGTTGTGTCCGTCGTGCGTCCGTCCGTCCGTGCGTGCGTGCGTGCGTCCGTCCGGTCGTAAACTTTTCTTTAAAAATCTTCTCCTCAGAAACTACTGGATGGATTTCAACCAAACTTCACAGGAATGATCCTTGGGTGACCCTCTTTCAAAGTTGTTCAAGAAATTTTGATCCAATGAAAAACATGGATTTAATGGGCGTGGCTAATTTCCAAATATGGTAATAAGTGAGTTTTCTCAGATTCTAATCAATGGATACCAATTAAGTTTTACATGAATAATCCTTGGGTGACCCTTTATCAGTCTACAAAAAATCATTGTGATCGGATGGAAAATATGCATTTTATAGGCGGAGGTCATTTCTCTATATGTTATATAGTGGAAACTTTGAAAATCATTTTCTCAGAATGTAATTAATGGATATCAACCAAATTTCACTGGAATGATCCTTGAGTGACCCTATATAAGTTTACAAAAAATCATTGTGATCGGATGGAAAATATGCATTTTATGGGTGGAGGTCATTTCTCTATATGTTATATAGTGGAAACTTTGAAAATCATTTTCTCAGAATCTAATTTTTGAATGTCAACCAAATTTCACTGGTATTATCCTTGAGTGACCCTTCATCAGTGTACCAAAAATTATTTTGATTGGATGAAAAATATGCATTTTATGGGCTAAGGTCATTCCTCAATATGTTAGATAGTGGAAACTGTGAAAATCATTTTCTCAGAATGTAACTGATGGAATCATTTTCAACATCAGTAGAACCCCAAATATCTAAAAATCTAGTCAAAACATTTATTTGCTTTTACAAGAATTTCATGCCTGTGGAGCGACTCAAGCCATTCATGGCTTTCTAGTTTCATTGTGAAACAGTATAGTTTTCATCTTCATTAGTACCAGAAAGGACCTTTATCTAATTGGAAAGACTGGCGGAAATACCGGAAAGGACAATGGAAATACCGGAAAGGACATTGGAAAGGACCGTAAAGGACATTGGAATCACCAGAAAGGACCGAAAAGGACAATCATAATACCGTAAAAGACTTTTAAAATACTGTAAACAACTCAAGTCTTGCCCCTTGACCATTAATTATCGCTTTTCCTACCTTAATAATTGAGGACCTGAGATGCATTTCAAAGCACTCAAAATTACTCCGATATTGTCTTTTTATTGTAAAATAGTATTATTTTCATCTTTATTGGTACCAAAAATGACCTTAATCCAATTGAAAAGACTGAAAGGACATTGGAAATGCCGGAAAGGACCGGAAAGGTCATGAAAGGATATTGGAAAAAGTTTACCTCGCTTTCACGCAGTGCACGCTCTTGGGTACTTTTATGTAACGTAAGACGTCAGGCAGGTAATGCTTAACATTTGAAAACGCACTTCTCGGATATAGTTCCATCTGCTATTTCTTCCAAACTTATTAGTCAGTTTCTATGTTTTTATACCTATCAAACCACAAGAAAGCATAATTTTGAAGTCTATTTGTCTTTACAGTCAAACCGGCCCCTCATCAAACCGGCCCCCGGTCAAACTGATCAGTCGCACAATTGTGACTTTCCGAAGTTAAAGTCTGTACATTAAATATCACTGTATGGAAACTCTGTACGCGACGTTGCAACGGTATTTTAAAGATGGCGGACTTCAGTTCGATTGCAACTTGTATGTATCAAGCTTTGAAAAAATGATCCACTATTAGTGATAGTTTAATGTAATATGGCGCCGTTTGTGTATGATATTGCTTCGATTATCGTGGTTTCGTTATTTTTCAAGAATGGGGCATTTCGTTAAAACAAAATTACACACAAATGTTGTTATATGACGTAAAACATAAATATCAACAGATTATTTATTCAAAGATTGTAACTTTAATGTGTGGATCATCTAAAAGGATCATATATTTAACTCTTTTTGTACCAAAAGTGAGTGACGCCTTCTTTTTCAAGAATGCATATCTGCCATCTTTAAGGTACCATTGCAAAGTTGTGTACATAGTTGTCATACAGTGAATATGAGTCTTTGCACAATATTTAAAAGGTACAGATTATTGAAGCATTGTTATTTTGCATCGCATTGGTCAACAAATCAGTGACACGGTGCGAGCGGTTGTAACTGCTTGTAAAGATATAGGAAGTAACAAAAGTTTCGTGCGATCCTTCGAAGCATTCAGCCACTGATACGAAGCTACACCATTTGAAATTATTACCCGATCTCATAACATATGCTGTAGTCGCGACATTTGGGTCGATCACATATGACTCACTAAGTTTGATAGCCATGCATTTGATATGTTGTCGGTAGATTGGGTGGGAATTTAAAGGTTTATAATCATATTTCTAACATTACTGATGTATCGCCGCTGTTTAGTATTTTGGATATATATTTCAATTTCAAATAAGCGATTGACCTCTGTTTTTTTCGTATTGTTGGGCGTCGTAATTGAGACAATGCTCAGTCTTCTGTTATAGCGATTATATCGCCCATATTTTCTCCCCTTTCTTTTTTATACAGCTGTTTTTTAGCTCACCTGAGCACGTAGTGCTCATGTGAGCTATTGTGATCACCTTTCGTCCGGCGTCCGTCCGTCGGTCGTCGGTCGTCGTCCGTCGTCCGGCGTCCGTCAACAATTTCTTTAAACGACATCTCCTCCTAAACTACTGGGCCAATTAACTCCAAATTTTACAGAAATTTTGCTTAGGTGGTCCCCTTCAAAAATAGCTAAAAGAATTGAAATCCATGAAAAACTCTGGTTGCTATGGCAACAAAGGTGAAATTTTAAGAAAATCTTAAAAATTCTTCTTCTTCTCAACCAGTAGTCCTACAGACTTAAAACTTGGCATGGATGATCAGTTCATAGACCTGAATAAAAATAGCTAAAATTATAACTTTTGGGCCACCAGGTGCGGAGCACCAGGGGGGAGGGGGTAGTACTTTGGGTAAATTTTGTTATCTTTAAGTTTCTTCTTCTTCGGAACCAGGAGCCCTACACACTTGAAACTTGGCATGGAGGATCAGCATATGGACCTTTATATAAATAGCTAAAATCATGACTGTAGATTCACCAGGTGCGGAGCATCAGGGGGGAGAGGGTAGTACTTTTGTGAAAATTTTGTTATCTTTAACCTTCTTCTTCTTCTGAACCACAAGCCCTACAGACTTAAAACTTGGCATGGATGATCAGTTTATAGACCTGAATAAAAATAGCTAAAATTATAACTTTTGGGCCACCAGGTGCGGAGCACCAGGGGGGAGGGGGTAGTACTTTGGGTAAATTTTGTTATCTTTAAGTTTCTTCTTCTTCGGAACCAGGAGCCCTACAGACTTGAAACTTGGCATGGAGGATCAGCATATGGACCTTTATATAAATAGCTAAAATCATGACTGTAGATTCACCAGGTGCGGAGCATCAGGGGGGAGAGGGTAGTACTTTTGTGAAAATTTTGTAATCTTTAACCTTCTTCTTCTTCTGAACCACAAGCCCTACAGACTTGAAACTTGGCATGGAGGATCAGCTCATAGATCATAATAAAAATAGCTAAAATAATATCTGTTGGGCTGCCAGGTGCGGAGCACCAGGGGGGAGGGGGGAGTACTTTTGTTAAAATTTTGTAATCTTTTACCTTCATCTTCTTCTGAACCAGGAGCCCTACAGACTTTAAACTTGGCATGGAGGATCAGCATATGGACCTTTATATAAATAGCTAAAATAATGACTGTAGATTCACCAGGTGCGGAGCATCAGGGGGGAGAGGGTAGTACTTTTGTGAAAATTTTGTAATCTTTAACCTTCTTCTTCTTCTGAACCACAAGCCCTACAGACTTGAAACTTGGCATGGAGAACCAGCTCATTGACCTTAATAAAAAATAGCTAAAATAATATCTGTTGGGCTGCCAGGTGCGGAGCATCAGGGGGGAGGGGGGAGTACTTTTGTGAAAATTTTGTAATCTTTTACCTTCATCTTCTTCTGAACCAGGAGCCTGACAGATTTGAATATTGGCATGGATGATCAGCTTATGGACCTTTATATAAATAGCTAAAATCATGACTGTAGATTCACCAGGTGCAACAATCAGGGGGGAGAGGGTAGTACTTTTGTGAAAATTTTGTTATCTTTAACCTTCTTCTTCTTCTGAACCACAAGCCCTACATACTTGAAAATTGGCATGGAGGATTAGCTCATAGATCTTAATAAAAATAGCTAAAATAATATCTGTTGGGCTGCCAGGTGCGGAGCACCAGGGGGGGAGGGGGGAGTACTTTTGTGAAAATTTTGTAATCTTTTACCTTCATCTTCTTCTGAACCAGGAGCCTGACAGATTTGAATATTGGCATGGATGATCAGTAATGGACCTTTATATAAATAGCTAAAATCATGACTGTAGATTCACAAGGTGCGGAGCATCAGGGGGGAGAGGGTAGTACTTTTGTGAAAATTTTGTAATCTTTAACCTTCTTCTTCTTCTGAACCACAAGCCCTACAGACTTGAAAATTGGCATGGAGGATTAGCTCATAGACCTTAATAAAAATAGCTAAAATCATGACTGTAATGCCACCAGGTGCAGGGCACATGGGGGGAGGGGGTAGTACTTTTGTATAAATTTTGTAACATTAACCTTCATCTTCTAATGAACCAGGAGCCCTATAGACTTCAATATTGGCATGGATGATAAGCATATGGATCTAAAATAAAATAGCTAAAATCATGAATGTAGGGTCGCCAGATGCGGAGCATTAGGGGGGAGGGGGTAGTACTTTGGATCAATTTTGAAATCTTTAACCTTATTCTTCTTCTGGATCAGAAACCCTACAGACTTGAAAATTGTTATGGGTGATCAATATATGGACATTAATGAAAATAGCTAAAATCAGAACTGTTGGGTCACCAGGTGCTGAGTGTCTTGGGGAGGGGGTAGTACTTTGGATCATTTTTGAAATCTTTAAACTTCTTCTAATGAACCAAGAGTCCTACAGACTTGAAAATTGGTATGGATGATCAGCATATGGACATTAATTGAATTAGCTAAAATCATGACTGTAGATTCACCAAGTGCAGAGCATCTTGGGGGAGGGGGAGTGCTTTGTTGAGAATTTTGAATCCCTACAGCCTTTATATTTGACATGGATTATTCAACTCATTAAAGAAAACTTTAAAAGTCTCAGACTCAGCCTGTATATCTGGCATAGATTTGCTGATCACAGACCTTCTATGAAAAAAGCTTAAATAAATAATGACCAGGGGAGGAGCAGGGGGGGGGGATTATTTCAAATGTTATCTGATTGAATAAGTGAAAATCTCTTTTTTCTGTGGTTGCATGGACATACCTAGGTAATGAAGCTTTTTTCTCAGGTGAGCGACCCAGGGCCAACGGCCCTCTTGTTTATATTTGCAATCGTTTGTTGTACGGTACCTACAAGGACATATCTTAAGGTTATGGACCCGTAATGGTTGCGCGGTGTCTCGGAGCTCATGATCTTTTGCGGTGTTGACCGGGGTTTCCTAATGAGAATCATTAGGAAACCTTAGTTAGCACTGTTGGGGTTCGTTTCCTCGGAGACGTTGAGAGACTATTACGGGTCCACTACCTTAATAGACACGATAGACGATCCATCAGTTGCTCGGTGGGTCCCCTTCCCAAGGACTTTATGCATGTGTATCCGTTTGTTCATACTAATAACGATAAAAGTTTTGTCCGACATATATTCTCGCATTAGAGTTTCACCACTATTTTTATGCCCCCGATAGGGAGGCATCATAAATTTGACTTGTCCGTCCGTCCGTCCGTCTGTCCGTCCGTCCGTCATTCCGTCCAAAAACTTTAACATTGGCCATAACTTCCTTATTACTTAACATATTCGCATCATACTTTACCACAACATTCCTTGGTACATTACCTTTCTGTAGGCACATACTTTGGTGACCTTGACCCCTGGATGACCTTGACCTTCAACATAGATTGGCCATAATTTAAAATCAAAGCGGTGTCGGGGGCATTGTCATCTTACAGTGACAGCTCTTGTTTAATCACTATTTTCGTATTAAAAAACGCTTTTCAAGGAATTTTGTAGTTCCCGCATGCATTGAGTCTTTGTGGCGGGTTTAACACTCGTACGTTATTCCAGGTCATTGAAATATTTTGATAACGTCAACGTTATCTTGACGTCGTACATAACGGTTCAATTCATAGGATTCACCTGATGAAGGCGGCTGTGCCGCTGAAAGCTAGTGTATAAATATATTATTTTTGAAAAAAAAAATTCAAGAGCAGATGATACAAGAAAGACGCAAGCTTTTTCAATTTCTTAAATCTTATGCTCAACTAAATATCAGGGATACATTGTGGCAAGATTCAGATCAATTCAAAAGAATTTGTAGGAGGTGGGCACATATGCGCAAAAAACTGTTATCTTAAGCTATTTTGTTAAGTAAAGGGCAGATAATTCAGGAACAACTTAACATATCAAAAGTATCCTAAGCACAATTAGACATCATGGGGAGTGATTATGCCCAGTTTAAGCTCAATTCAATGACAGATAATTCATTAAGTAAAGGGCATATAAATCAGGAACTACATTACATATCAAATAAATTTAAGCCCTGAGTACAACTAGACATCCTACAGAGTCATTGTGGCAAGTTTCCCTTCATTCCAATTCAAAAGTGAGTTCACAAGAATTTTTGTTTTTCGTTGAATTCAAGGGAAGATTACTCAAGGTAACTCAAGAATGACCGGGCCGATTTAAATTTCAAAAGTCTTATGCACAACTAGAAATCAAAGGGAGTAATTGTTTCAGCTCATTTACATTGGTAGTTTAGGAGGAGTTGCGCACACAAAAACGGTGACTTTCGTTCAATTCCAGGGCAGATAATTCAAGATTTCTCAAGAATGACTTGAGCGATTTGAATTTTGAAGGTCTTAGCAGACGCCTTCACAGCTTTCAGTAAGAAACCTTAACATGTTTTCGTAAAGAAACCTATTGTAATTGTGACAGTTTTAGGGGAATGGGGTGGGTGAGGTCCTTTTCGGTAATTCCAATGTTTTTTTCTGGTATGACAAACGGTCTTTTAGGTACCATATTAGATCAGTAAAAAGTATTTTACAATAAAAAGGAAACAAATGACCTTTATGATTGCTTTACAATTAATTTCCGGCCCTCTCCGTTTCCATGTAGGTAAGAAAAAATGTTTTACGTCAACAAGCCAGGAATAAGGCTGTCTTCAGTGATTTGAAGTTCTTACCATTGTCACTTTCAGTCCTTTTCGGTATTTCCGATGTCCCTTCCGATATTTTCGTTGTCCTTTTAGGTATGACAAAGGTCCATTCCGATACCATTTAGATTAGAAAGAACATTGTTTTGCAGTAAACGGGCAACAATGGATCTTTTGGAGTACTCGTGTCCTTTCTGGTAACACAAAGTTCGTTTTAGTACCATTTAGGTCATTAAAAAGATGCATAAGGGTTACAGGCCAAGAACAGAGTTGTTTTCGGTGTTTTGATAGTCCTTTCCGGTCCTTTCAATGTCCTTTACTGTCCTTTCCTGTATTTTTATTGTCTTTTTATGTTGCACAAAGGTCCTTGCCGGTATTTCCAATGTCCTTTCCAGTCCTTTGGGGGTATTTTCAATGTCCTCGCCGATATGACGAAGGTCCTTTCAAGTATGTATACTTATAGGAACAAGTGGTATCCTCCTCCCCCTCCCAGCTTTTTCACCATGGTAACTTGATAGCCAACACTTGACTGCTGATTAGATATTAACAGTTACATACATAAACTTTCACCGAGAAGTTTACTGTGGAGAGA
The DNA here is from genome assembly GCA_948146395.1 of Fragum whitleyi. Lineage (NCBI taxonomy): Eukaryota > Metazoa > Mollusca > Bivalvia > Cardiida > Cardiidae > Fragum > Fragum whitleyi. The sequence continues at coordinate 65,531,091 of OX411544.1, forward strand.
TAATTTGGCTTTTCAGTGGTCTTTTATCCTAGATTCTTCTCTCATTTTCAGTGTAACATTTAATAATTTCCATATTTCTTACACAGTTAAATTCATTTTGCTACAACTTCAGCCTTAGCATCAGTGCCATTCACGTATCAAAACATCTGTCTGTGTGAAGAATAACTTGAAGCTATGGATAGGTACACCAGCTTCAACAAAAGAACTGCAACAAGTTACTATTAAAAATTGCATGAAACCCCACACAAACAAGATAACTTAGTGAGATATCTGTATATTAAGAATTACAGCTGATACAAGGAGGACCAATCTTAAATAAGTTTCCCCATGACTAAATGATTTTTCAAGGAAATGTCAAATTTTGCAGAATAATCTGATCTGGTGTTTGTACTTTGTCTTTACTAAAGCATAACATCAATTTTATCTACCAGCTTTCATTCTTGTTATAAAGCAAAAAGAAAAACGAACACAGTAATTCAGTGCACAATGTTTAGAATTCAATATATTATAAGCTTTTCCCTAAACCTTGTAACAATGACTTTTCAAGTTATAGTAAATAGACTATATTTACAGTTAAGAACATCGTGAGATTGACAAGATGAATTGTTTTGGAATGATCATGGTATGAAATTGAATGTGTGTGTGTGTGTGTGGGGGGGGGGGGGGGCGAATTTTGAGTGAAATTCAGGGGGGGGGGTAATGAACAAAATAGGCGATATTTATTACCTCCCTTTAATAAAATATACATTATTTTCTGTAATTGCGCCTTCTTGGACCTATCAGACATTATCGAGGATTGGTGAGATTCAGCTGCATCATGGAAAAGGGGCGGGCCTATATGTAATTGTTCTTGTGAACACTACTCCTCCTTTATTTATGGACTGACTTAAATGAATCTTTCACCATGGACCAAGTCACCTGACCTTGCACATAATAAACAGGTTTTGTGAAAAATCACTCGGGTCATGGAAAAAAGGGGGATTAATGTCAAATTTCTTGTGAACGCAACTCCTCCCTCATTTATGGACCGATTGGGATGAAACTTTCACTAATTGTCCCTATTCGCCTGACAATGCCTATAGTATCACGATTTGTAGAAATTTAGACGGGTTTCAAGTAAATTATACCAAAGGTACCATAAAATGTTAAAGTATTCTACATCAGCTATGACAAAACTACAATAGGGCTATAGTAATTGCTATGACTTTCTCCAAAAAATAGCTGAGGTAAAACTGAAATTGACCTCGATGATAATGATAACAGTGAGGCGCAAAGGCTTTGTGTAAGCAATACACATTTTAAATATGAGGACACAGTTTCATTACAATAAAAGATGTTGCAAATAATTAGAGAGAGAGAGGGAGAGAACTTAACTCAATTTTCAGTTAGAACGACCTTGACCATCATACTAAATGGATTTGCTTAGATCTGTACTAAGAGAATGATTTTGTTCCAAGCAAATCATTTGGGATAAACTTTATCTCTTTCAATTGAACAGTTTCTTAGACAATGAGGAAATCTATATTTGCATGAATGTGACATTGAAAAAGACCTTAATTAATAACCCTGAAGAAAGTACCAACAGAAAATAGTAAAAGGCGATTTTTTTCGATCCAAGTGCAGACAATTCATAAATAACTTTCCATAGTGATTTGAATTTAAAAGGTCAGATGCAAAACCCAAAATCATACAGAATCATTTAGGAAAGTTTTAGATCATTCAGTTGGAAACTAAATGATTAGTTTTACACACAAAATGTGACGAGTACCTGACAGAAAGACAGATGGATGGGAAGACAGACAAACAGAAGGAATGAGAGAGGACTGAGTCATATCATAATAAACCCTTCCAGAAGTATGAAAACACTTTATCAACTATAGAATTTAACTTCCTTTCAACTTATACCAATTTTAAGACTGAGGCAATCATGTGCTCAGGTGAGCTTTCGTGATCATTTAATGTCCGTTGTGCTTTGTCGGTCGTCAGACGTCAACAATTTAAGTGTTCACTCTCTAGAAACCACAATAACGGACCAATCATCATGAAACTTGGTCAGAATGTTTGTCAGGTCACAAGGATGAACATGTAAAAAAATGGGAAGGATCAAGTGCCATATCATGGGAAAAGGAGCCTCAATGACAATTTTCTTGTTTACACTCTATAAGCCACAATAATGATCCAATAAAACATGAAACTTTGTCAGAATGAACCCTATTGAAAATTTGAAGGATCCGTACCATATGGGAAAATGACAATATTCTTGTTTAAACTCTAGAGGCCACCAATATGGTCCAATCATCATGAAACTTGGTCAGGATGATGGCCAGGTCAGAAGGATGAAACCTAGTGAAAATGGGAAGGATATGTGCTATTTCATGGGAAAGGGGGCCTTAATGACAATTTTCTTGTTTACACTCTAGAGCCACAATAATGGACCAATCATCGTGAAACTTGGACAGAATGTTTGTCAGGTCACAAGAATGAACCGTATCAAAAATGGGAAGAACTGTGCCATATCATTGGAAAAGGGGCCTTGATGACATTTTTAAGTCGCTTGCGCTCGCGCTGCGACTTATTGTGGCCGTACGAAGTTTTCTGGACAGGTCAAAGGTCAAAGACAGACCTCTTAACGTGTTCTGTATTTCTGTTTTGAGACAAAGTAGATCTCTGATTTCTTGTCCACACTTTATGGTTATAAACATAACGAAATAATGCCACATTTTGCGATCGTATGAAAGTTGTAGAAGAAATATACATCATATTTCTTAAACGCCATATGAGGCAGAGAAAGAATTTCAAAAAACAAAAACTAACAAACAAAAACACCGTAACCACACCTGTTTAATATGCAGTTACGAGTTTTTTCGTAAACCATTGAAAAAATAGTGCACTGCGCGCAGTAATACAGACGCGTTTCAGAAAAAGAATAACATCGGTTTTCAACGAAAAACTCGTGACCACAATTTGTTTTCATATACAGTTAAGGGGTTTTCGTTGAAAGCAGGGCTCTCGGAAACGACAGTAGTGTCGTCTGAGACGACAACTTTTCTCAGCGGACGACAAAAAATGCTATCAAAGGATTCCACTCGACGACAAGTTTTTCTGAGGCACGCGTCCCGACTTATAACCTCTCGGCTGTGTATGTATTTGATTGTTTACGTAAGTTAGGCTAACTGTCGCGTGAAAAATCGATAATAGCCATATCTGAAGTCTGATAGATGGGCGCGGTAGGCGTGGCGTTAATTGACGCCAACAGCCAATCGTAATCGGTTATTCGTAGACCTTGTAGGCGGAGCCTGACTATCAATGAATTGAATCTAGACTCTGCCCGACAATGTGTTTTGGCGATTGTTAGTCATAAACGAAACACGTGAACTATTAATATATTGATCGAAGCAGTTGATTCACTAATTATATACCGGTAATTGAATTCGAGCAGGGCCCGAATTTAGACGAAGACAATCATATGACAACATAATTGACCCGATTTGTTCGTAACAAGTAAATGATTAGTCCGTGTCCTTCGAACTGTCCCGAATCTTTTTACCTTTTTTAAAATCAGTATTTTGACTTAAAACAATAATTTAATTAAGAAATGTTTCCCCCCCCCCCCCCCCCCCCCCCAAAAAAAAAAAAAAAAAAAACACGAAACGAATTACCACTACTGGTGAATCTCTGAAACGCCGTGCATGTGCTTAATTCCGTTGGATACCGTATTTCGAAAATGGGAAGCTCCGGATCAGCCTACTGATCAGACACGTGTTGAAACGAAAAAAAAAAAATAAAAAAAATGAACACAAATCAAGAGACAAGTGGTTCGGAAAGTTTAATTATTTCAATCTAAAAAGAAAAGAAAAAGAGAGAGATAACCAATGCAGTTCAAACTTACAATCTTTTGTAATGAAAATGAATTCTGAATTTTTTTCTCTCAATTGGTAACATCTGCAAAGAGAAACATCGCATTGACTTATATGTTGAGATTTTTTAAAGTCTAAGTAAATACAATAACATTTTTTGACCTCTTTTTAACTTCTGACAAAAAGAAGATTTGACTGTTTCAAAGACTTGCTTCTGTATTGGTTTTATATGGTTTTAAACTGAACCGGGAAAAGTTTTGTCATCTACTGACCCCATCTCCAAAAATGAATAAAAAAAATGTAAAAAGCATTGGGATAAAAGAAGAAAATGTTTTTTACAAGCAATTCTTTCTTTTCAGTCAATGTTTTCCTTAAGATAACCATTCTGGTGACTAAAACATTGGATTGTGAAGTAAAAGGTTAATAAATTGTTGTTTCAATATCATAGTTTTTGCATGGTACAAAATCAACCCTCTTAATGATGGAATCTAACTTTTTTGTGTTGGATCCAACTTTTTCTGAAGTTGGATTCCTCGAATCCTACTTTCAAAACCCTAGTGAGAGCCCTGGAAAGCATTGAAAATATAGTTCACGCATGCGCAGTAATTCAGACACGCTCTCATATAGATCCAGTCGCCATTGTCTCATCTGTTGTTATTCGCTTCGTTTTGACAGAAACTCTGATTTAGGACCAAATAAAATTAGATATTCTTAAAAATTTATCTATCAACATTTCTAGTCAATCGATAAAGAAGCATTATTCTCGAAAGAAGAATTTGATTCTATGGAATATTTCCCACATATGAACAAATTTTCCACAAAATATTCCACCCACCAATGTTAAAATCCATCAAAGTCAAAATAAGGAGATATGGTGAAACTTGTGTATTTTTTAGCTCGACTATTCGAAGAATAGGGGGGCTATTCCAGTCAGCCGGGCGTCGGCGTCAGCGTCGGCGTAATGCTTTGGTTAAGTTTTTACGTGCAAGTGTTTAAAATCTCTGTTTCTATTAAAGCTATTGCTTTGAAACTTTGCACATGCTTCTGTGACCATAATATCAGCATCTAGACAAAGATTCATTACTCTGATATTGAATTCAGTGGAATTTTAACCCTTTTCGGACTTAGAAATCTTGGTTAAGTTTTTACGTGCAAATGTTGTTTATCTGTAATATTTCTGAATCTATAAAAGCAATTGCTTTGCAACTTTACACATGTTTTTGTAAAAATAATATCAGCCTCTTGACAAAGATTCATTACTCTGATATTGAATTTAATGGAATTTTAACCCTTTTCGGACTTAGAAAATCTTGGTTAAGTTTTTACGTGCAAATGTTGTATTTCTGTAATATCTCTATTTCTACTAAAGCTATTGCTTTGAAACTTTGCACATGCTTCTGTGACCATATTATCAGTCTCTAGACAAAGATTCAATACTCTGAATTTGAATTAAGTGGAATTTTAACCCTTTTCGGACTAAGAAATCTTGGTTAAGTTTTTACGTGCAAATGTTGTACATCAGTTATAGCTCTTTTTTTACATAGGCTTTTGCTTGGAAACTCAACACATGCTTCTGTTACCATGATATCAGCCTCTTGACAAAGATTTATTACTCTGTTATTGAATTTAGTGGAATTTTAACCTTTTTCAGACTTAGAAATTCTTGGTTAAGTTTTCACGTGCAAATGTTGTATTTCTGTATTATCTCTATTTCTACTACAGCTGTTGCTTGGAAACTTTACACATGCTTCAATGATCATAACAACAGCCTCTTAATAAAGATTCAATTCTCTGGTATAGAATTTAGAGGATTTTTAAGCCTTTAAGGACTTAGAAATTCTTGGTTAAGTTTTTACGTGCAACTGTTTTATTTCTGTATTATCTATATTTCTACTACAGCTGTTGCTTGGAAACTTTACACATGCTTCTTTGACCATAATATTAGCCCACAGAAAAAGATTCATTACTATTTAGTGGAATTTTAACCCTTTTCGGCCTTAAAAATCTTGGTTATGTTTTTATGTGCAACTGTTTTATGTTAGTTTTATCTCTGTTCCTACTAAAGCTATTGCTTTTGAAATTCTGCACATGCTTCTGTGACCATAATATCAGCCTCTAGACAAAGATTCTTTTCTCTTGACTTTCATATTATTGAATTTCCAATGTCGATATTGATTTGCTGTTACTATCCAGCACTAGGAATAGTCGAGCTTCGCTGTCCTCCGACAGCTCTTGTTTTAAATACTTGAACCAGAATAGTGGTAACATTTTCATCTTTTTCACTTTGAAAATTATTATTCTGTTCAATGAAAACTGATGCTAATTCATCCCATCTCAAAATGTCATTTGTGACAGAAAATAATAGGCCGGTTAGAAGTTTTGACAAGTATGTTTTATTATACCCCAGCAAAACTTTTTGTAGCTCCACTAAAAGAATGTCACCCATATTGTGAACCTATGTAGAGGAATAGCAGGAGGCTCGGTTAGGGTATTGTGAAAGTACTGGTATGAAAAAAACTAGAATCCATGGTTTGGTGCTCCAGTCGCTGCGGTATGACCATAGCAGTTGAAAACGGCGTAAAACCCCAATAAACCATACCCCCGCAAAACGATCGTCAGTGTTCTCCCCAGCCCAATAAGCTGTATCAGCCCTACTACAGCTTCATCTTAAACAGTGTTATGCCCCTACAGCTTTAAAACTACCCCATCGCTTAATTTCTTCAAAATGGTCATCAAATAGAGAAATTTTAGTTATCTTATGTCAAAAACTGATGAAATAAGGTAAAACTGGTGAATTAAGGCATTTTGTACAATAAATATGCATAAAAACATTATTGGAAAAGAAGAAATTGCTCAACATGAGCAATTTATTCTTTTCCTAAATGCTTTTATTCACATAATCACAATTACTTGCATTAACACTGTATTGTAAGCTTCCAACGATGCTGCCACTACAGCTTCCAATTATTCTTAGGAGAACCCTGATCGTTTTAGGGGTTATACTGGCATCAGCCTGTCTGTCAGTCCATGTTCAAATCTTGTCTTACACATAGCTCAAATATTGATCAAAGTACATGTATAGTTGTGACCTATCACACTCAAAGGGACCTTATTGCATGTGTGAAAAATATTGACCCTAGTCAGTCTGTACTGTCCGCGCAGCCAGACTAGGCCCGACGCTTTTCACTTTTATGTAATTTTCTAAATCTGGGGTATTTACCCTATCTTACTCTGTATTCACTTTTCGCATACGGGATCTGGTTAACCTGCGCTGGGTCTGACAAGTTTGTCAAAATTTGGATTTTTGGAGTTCGGATAAGGTCCCATTTAGCGTGACAGGTCACAATTTTGAAAATTCAAAGGTGCATAGAATTTATTGTGGAGAGGTTCAATAGATCTAATTTTTAAGAGATAAACATCTCTTGTTATATACAATTCAATATTTCATTTCCTTCAATACTTTTTAAAACCTTCTCTGATAAGGTCATAAAAAGCAAGTCTTGTTTAACTAATACATCTGTTGAAGCGACTTTCAGGCCCTTCAGGGCTTTGATTTTTATTTTCGCTTTCAAGTTCACAAATTATAAAAGTACAATTATGACTTTTCTGGAATATTTGATGATTACCGAAACTAAGAAACGAAGGTGAGCGATATAGGACCATCATGGTCCTTTTGTGCTCTTTTCGTTTCAGCTCCACTGGCCGAAGGTCAGCTAGCTATTGTTGTGGCGGTTTGTTTGTCACGCGTCCGTTCATCCCTGCTTGCAGAAACCTTTTACCTTTAAACATCTTCTCCTCCTAAACCAATGAGCAAACTTTAAAGAAACTTGGTAGAAATGACCTTTGGGTGACCTTTCATTTAAATTTTTTGAGAAATTTGTTTTCCCCCCTTATTATGGGCGTAGCAATTTAAAATTCTTCTCCTCCCAAACCATTGGGCCGATTTCAATGAAACTTGGCATGGATGCTCCTTAGGTGACGCTTTACATATCTTAAAAATGGTTGACCTCTTATTATAGGCCTGGCAGGACAGGGCTTATTTTCTCTTTAAAATCCTTAAAAATCTCCTCTTCCAAAGACATTGGGCCGATTTCAGTGATACTTGGCAAAGATGTTCCTTTTACTTAAGCCACCGTCATAGAACAGTTGGTAGCGCGTCGGACTGTCAATCTAGAGGTCCCGAGTTCGATCCCCAATGGCGACACTCATTCTTTCCGACTATTTGTCTCTCACCAATGGGTTGATAATCGTAGACCTATGTGAGATAGTAGCTGAAGGCTAGGAAAGAATGTGGTGGTTGTACTTGTGAGAGAAATACCAGGAAACTATTGTTAGGTGCTCCAGCCGCCGCGATATAACTGAAATAATGTTGAAAGCGGCGTTAAACTCCATTCAATCAATCAATCCCTTTACTTAAACTGTTAAAGAATTTTTGATTGACCCTGTGGCATGGCCGGGACATGGCAGGTTTGTTTTTTTCACTAATAAATCTTTTAAAAATCTTTTACCGCCAAACCATTGGGTCGATTTCAACAAAACTTTGGCTTAATGTTCCTTAGGTGACCATTGACTTTAATTATTCAAGAAATTCTAAATATGGGTGTGGCAGGGTGAGGTTTTTTTTCCACACTTAAATCTTTAAAATTCATCTCCTCCCATTTCTTTGGGTTAATTTTAATTAAACTAAGCATGAATATTTCTCAGGTGTACTTTTACTTAAACTGTTCGTGAAATTTTGATGGGCCCTTAAATGTGGAAAAAGCATTATGAAATAGTTCAAAGAGATTTCAAAGTGTTGTTCAGTCAGTGTAAGCTTTGTTCAATGAAAGTCTAGAGATGTTAAAGTCAGTGGAGAAATACAGGCCCTTTTGGGCCTCTTTTTAGCTCACCTGAGCACGAAGTGCTCAAGGTGAGCTATTGGGATCGTAGAATGTCCGTCGTCAGTCGTGCGTCGTCCGTCGTGCTTCGTCCACAATTTCTTTAAACATCTTCTCCTCCTAAACCAGTGGGCCAATCTTGATGAAACTTGGCAGGAATGTTCCTTGGGTCAAGCTCTACCAAAGTTGTTCAAATAAATGAAATCCACCCTTAACTTTCCCTTTACCCTTAACAAAAAGGGTGTAAATATGAAAATCTTTAAAAATCTTCTTCTCTGAAACCAGAAGGCAGACAGCTTTCATATTTGGTATGTAGCATCATCTAGTAGACCTCTACCAAGTTTGTTCATATCAAGACCCTAGGGTCATATTTGGGCTTTGCCCGGGCCCAACCTTTTTTACATGGAATCAAAGAGCGAAAATCTTTAAAAATCTTCTTCTCTATAACCGGATGGCAGACAGCTTAAATATTTGGTGTGTAGCATCACCAAGTGGGCCTCTACCAAGTTTGTTCATAACAAGACCCTTGGGTTATATTTGGGCTTTGCATGGGTTCATCCCTTTATCTCTTATAAGCGCAAAGGGTGAAAATATGAAAATCTTAAAAAATCTTCTTCTCTGAAACCAGAAGGCAGACAGCTTTCATATTTGGTATGTAGCATCATCTAGTGGACCTCTACCAAGTTTGTTCATATCAAAACCCTGGGGTCATTTTTGGGCTTTGCCCGGGCCCAACCCTTTTTACATGGAATCAAAGGGCGAAAATCTTTAAAAATCTTCTTCTCTGTAACCCGATGGCAGACACCTTTAATATTTGGTGTGTAGCATCACCCAGTGGGCCTCTACCAAGTTTGTTCATATCAAGACCCTTGGGTCATATTTGTGCTTTGCATGGGTGCATCCCTTTATCTCTTTATGAGCACGAAGGGTAAAAAAATGAGAAATCTTCAAAAATCTTCTTCTATGTAACCAGAAGGCAGACAGCTTTCATATTTGGTATGTAGCATCATCTAGTGGACCTCTACCAAGTTTGTTCATATCAAGACCATATGATCATATTTGGTCTCCACACGGGCGCAACCCTTTTTACATAGAATCAAAGAGCGAAAATCTTTTAAAATCTTCTTTAATCGAAACCAGAGGGTACACTGCTTTCATTTTTGGTATGAAGCATGATCTTATGGGCCCCTACCAAGTTTGTTCATATCAAGACCCTTGGGTCATATTTTGGGCTCCACCCGGGCGCATCCCTTTCAGCTAATCTGAGCAAGATGGGTGAAAATGGGAAAACCTTCAAAAATCTTCTTCTCTGAAACTAGAAGGCAGACAGCTTTCACATTTAGAAAGTAGTATCATTTTATGGACCTCTTCCAAGTTTGTTCATATCAAGACCCTAGGGTCACTTTTGGGGTCCACCCGGGCCCAACCCTTTTTACATAGAATCAAAGAGCAAAAAGGCATATCTGTCTTGCTCTTCGCTGAAAACGTTCCATGGTATTGATCTTAGGCAGTTATCTTCTTTTTGACATCTGCCTATCTAATTAATGTGATGTCCCAGGGGTCAGAGAGACTCAGGTGAGAGATCTAGGACCATCTTGGTCCTCTTGTTTTCTTTTTGTATTTATCAAATCAGAAAAGCTCTTGAGGCAAAATGATCCTCTTGTTGTACCAAGAGAGTCACCAGAGGTAATCTGAAACAAAGACTGATAAGCCGTCAGCTTGGACCCTGTGTTTATTTTATTTATGGCCAATGGTATTTTGTTACAGTAAGAGTTATCAGTTAGGTAAATAGCTTCTAAAATTAGTAACACCTTAGAATAAGGGATTTCTATCATTTGTACGTAGAGGTATGTAGTTCAGAAAAGCGATGTTTTAGAGCAAAAGGACAAGAATACAGCTGTTTACAGTGTTGAGAAGGTCTTTTAGGTATTTCAATTGTCTCTTTCGGTCCTTTTCGACATTTCCAATGTCTTTTCCGGTCCTGTCTTATATTTCCATCATCCTTTTTGAATTGGATTTAGGTCCTTTCCGGTACCACTTTAGATAAAATAACAGTGATTTTCAACAAAAGGGCAAAAATGGGGGTATTTTGAATGCTTTGAAATGCCTCTCAGGTGCTTTCCAGTAAGTAGGTAAGAACAACGATATTTTATGTGTAACAGGACAAGAATATATCATTAACAGTATTTAGAATATGCTTTCTGGTATTTCCAATATCATTTCGGTATTTTAATCATTCAAATAGATTTTTTAAGACAAAAAGGGCAAGACTAGAGCTGTTTACAGTGTTAAAAAAAGGCCTTTTTGGTATTTCCATTGTCCCTTTCGGTCCTTTCCGGTATTTCTAATGTTCTTTCCAGTATTTCCATCATTCTTTCCAATTGCATTAAGGTCCTTTCCGATACCAATTTAGGTACTAAAAATAGTAGTATAAACAATTAAATGAAAACCTCTCAGGTGCTCGTGTATTAAGGAAGCTTAAGCAATGTTTTAGGGCCAGGGGGCAAAACTAGAGTTGTTTAAAGTGTTAAACAAGTCCTTTCCAGTATTTCCATTGTCCTTTTCGATCCTTTCTGGTATTTTCAATGACCTTTCCGGTCCTTTCCAATGTCCCTTTCGGTCCTTTCCGGTATTTCCAATTTCCTTTCCGGTCCTTTCCGGTACTTTCAAAAGTCCTTTCCGGTATTTCCGTCAGTCTTTTTAATTGGATTAAGGTCCTTTACGGTACCAATAAAGATGGAAATGATACTGTTTTACAATGAAAAGACAACAGTGGAGTAATTTTGATTGCTTTGAAATTTATCACAGGTCCTCAAGTATTTAGGTAGGAAAAGCAATGTTTTATGGTCAAGGGTTCAGACTAGAGCTGTTTACAGTGTTTTAAAAGTCCTTTACGGTATTTCCATTGTCCTTTTCGGTCCTTTCCGGTATTTCCAATGTCCTTTCCGGTCCTTTTTGGTCCTTTCCGATCCTTTACGGTCCTTTCCGGTCCTTTACAGTCCTTTCCGGTATTTCCATCCACCCCAAAGACGATATTGTTTTGCTCAAATAATTTTTTGTTTCGGTGATAAAATTCCTCAAATACTCAAATGGATTTCCACGAAACTTTCGCTGGATGAATCTATGGTTTCAAGGAATGTTTTATCATTCAAATTCTAATAAAGTTTTGATCAAAATGATATTATTTGAATACCAAAATGATACTCTGTGCCTGTGAGGGAGATTTCAAACAATTTAAAATATGCCCATAGCAAAGACTCTGACAAGCCTGTGCATCCGCACAGTTTGCCCAGAGTCTTCACTATGCATTTAGTACATAGATAAGGTCTCGAGGTATCTGTAGACCATCATTTAACTTTATATTTACAGTATATGGCAGTCTATGCTACTCAGTGTTTGCATCCCTCAGTGTTTGCACCCCACAAACACTTCAAATTGTTGGAAATGTGACACATGATAGGCTCATATGTATCGACACTCATTCTAAAGCACACTCGTCAAGCTCTAGATATTCTTATCCTCATGCCTTTAAATGATAGAATGAGAATTACAAAGAAAAGCTGTATTTTATTTTTAAGCTGATGAGCAAAGTGCTGAATCTGACCTAGATTCCTCTCAACTTAATTCCTCCCAGGAGAATTTGGATGACAGCTCTCAAGATGTGCAGGAGGAAAAAGAGCAAGAGCAGGTTCAAGTGAGTATGATTACCAGGGGTCCTGATAACAAGGGCTAAAGCCAGCCTAAAATCTAAATTTTACAATGAAACTTTATGATGTTGGTACACATCTGCATTGTCTCGATGAGACATTTCGAATGAGTGCAGGCAAGATAGGGTTAAAGTAAGGAATAATGAAAATTTTGAATTTGAAAACCAGAAAAAACCCTAGTAAAGCTGGAGCCAAGGATGTGTATTGCTTGAAATCATTTGAATTTGTGGTTGGATTAGAAAGTTGTTGAGAAAAGGTTAACTATTTTTATCTTCATAAATACTTGTTGTATTAAAGGCGAGATTAGAATAAATACAAAACAAGGATGGCATGAAAAACAAACAAATACAAATCAAAGTTAGAAAGCAAACAAGAGAATACCCTTACTAAACAGAAGGCAAATAACAAGACTTGTCTGACTTGGGCTTTGTAGCCTTTTGATAAGTACATTTTCACTGGTATTTGTGAAGACAAGTGCATCTTGAATCAAGAATAAAATTCCAGACTGTTAGGGATTTCAGTTGCATGTCAAAGTAATTGTCAATATTCAATATAAGTATCAAGTTGTAATAGAAAACATTTGATAAAAGGTGAAATTGCTTTAAAAAAAAGCTATTTCACCTTTTATCTTAATGTTTTCTATACCTGTTTGTCTTAATCAAGAAAAAAAAGGAAATGTTTTCCCAACATAAACAGTTTCTTTAATTCAAAGAAAGAATAAATGATCATTTGGACAACTAAATTTTCAAGTTGGACAAGTGAAATACAGTCATGAACTCGTCTGAGGACAAGTGAGAAAAGTTTGGATTTCCACACTCCTGTAGCTGGAGCTCTGCTTATATTCAATTTGTTTGGAGTCTAACCTGAGCTATCAGCTACAAATAGAGAGGGACTTCATATAAATGAATAATAAAAAAAACTTCAATAAAACCTATGTTGTGTAAACTCATTGCAATTATAAAATTGAGAAGTTTAGTATGGATAACCTTCTTGATAAATGAAGATGTAAGGATAGCTTACTCCCTGTTTTCTGGACATTAGGTCAGATGCAATAAAATCTAATTTAAACAAGACCAGATCTGCGCAGAATGCAAAATCAAAATCTTATTTATAGTTGGGTTTACTCAACAAAATAACAGTAGCAATGTATCACTATTTGTCTTCTTACTTAAAGAAGAAATTGTGAGTAGTTTTGGTTAACAATTTGTTGTCATTCAAATTGGTAAAGCAATATTAAAAAAGAATAAGTTTTTATTTTCATTTTTCCTTGCATTTAAATTTTCAATGCTAACTTCGTCAAAAATAATCAAGTGTATAGCACAGCAAAGAGATGTAAAGAGAAACGCAGATCAAAGACTAGGGTTATTCTCCTTATCCATACTATCAATACCAAAAATTATTTGCTTATGCAGGAAACAGTCACCAACAATGAAGAGCCAGTGGTTGAAGCAGAGCAGCCAGAGCCAGAACCAGAAATGGAACCTGAACCCGAACCTGAACCTGAATCTGAACCTGCTGTAGAGGAGACTGAACAAGAGGAAGTTGCTCCTCCCCAGGAACAAGAAATGGAAGAGGAACAAGATCAGGTAGAGGCACCTGAGGTAGAGAACAAGGAAGAGCTAGCTGAGGAAGATCAAATGCTTGCAGAAGAAGCACAGCCAGTAGAAAATGGAGAACAGGAGACTGGTCAAGATGAAGCTCCGGAAGATGCTGCTGAAGCCATGGAGGCAGAAAATAATGAAGAAGCTAAGACAGAAGTGCAACAGTCTGAACAGCAAGCAGAGGTACCCCATTACCATTCATTACCTTAAACCCTTTCCTGTTTTACAAAATTTTAGACATTTCCAATTCCAAAGGCTTTGCAGACGAAAATTAAAAGTAGGTTTAATTTGAAAAATAGCCATTCAGTAGGGTAGAAAATAGTGTGGAAAAAGAAGAAATTGCTTGTCAGAAGCAATTTCTTCTTTTTCACATTGTTTTCTCAAACATAAAATCACAGGCACGTAAAAAGCAGGGATTAAACAGCAAAGGGTTAATGTCATGATCCTTTTCTTATTGTCTAGGATTCTGAAATTAAGGCACTTGAAGGAATATGTAATTAACAATGATAAAATGTTCATGATAATCAATTTTCAGACAGGGTGATCAAATTCTATTTTATCTCAATAAGTACATATTTTTCTGAAAATAAAATTGATAATCCAACAATCACTGTAGATTAAGTAGCTTGAACTGTGTAGTAGAGCTTTTTGGCATTCTTTTCATCTACAATGTATTGTTTTTGTAGCAAAATACAGAGGCTCAAGTTAAGGAAGCATTAGCAAAAGATGACCATAAAGAAGAAGAGGATAAGAGTAAAGGTAAGTTGTTTCTGTCTGCAGGGATTGAAACTAACATCAGTTCTCCAGCCCAAGGCCTGTGGATTAGAGGGAGGACTGGTAAAAGCTTTCTTTCAGGCCTGTTGTAAATGACCATACTATTCCCAATCTGACAAGTTTTGAAGAAAAAGTGACCTTTCTGATACCAACATTTTTTAATGCCCTTTTGAAAACATTTGGGAAAAAAGTCACAAGCAATTTCTTCTTTTCCCTCACTGTTTTCCTTATAATTTAATCCTCAAATTACTCCAAATTGAAAAGTTTTCTTAGGGGACTTGTTCTTATCAATAATCAAAGGAGGACCCGCTATATTTTGGGCTGATAAGTTCTTTAAACTGGTGATAAAAAGTAGTTAGTGTCGAACCCTGGTCTGACAAAAACTGCAAACTGAATATTTCCAAATCTTTAACACTATTCAAGTATATCTAATAATGCTCATATTAAGCATAAAGGTTCCTCTCATCAATTCTGCATCCTTGAAGGTCAAGGTCATCTGATCAAGGTCAAACATTAAAACAATTGAGCCTGTGTGTGAGATTTTCAACTATTTGAAACATGTTTGAGGCGCAAAAAATAAGCAGCCTATAAAGGAACACAATGTAATTTGAAGTTTTGCTGCCTGTCAAAAGGCACTTCAGTCCCTCATCTATCTAAAAGGCGCTAAACAAAGACTCTGGAAGTCTGTGTTCCGGGTTCGATCCCCAACAACGGCACTCATCCTTTCTAACTATTTGTCTCTCACCAATGGGTTGATAATGGTAGACCTATATAAGATAGCAGCTGGAGGCTTGGAAAGGATATGGTGGTTGTACTGGTGAGAGAAATACCAGGAAACCATTGTAAGGTGCTCCAGCCGTGAGGATATATCTGAAAAAATGTTGAAAGCGGCGTTAATCTCCATTCAATCAATAAATCAATGGACAGTCTGTGTGGATCCAGACACTTTGCTTTATGCGAATTTCAATTTGTTGGAAATGTCACACACAGGCTCAATTGCTATTTCCTAGACTAATAGTAATACAAACATATATCTTGCCTTTGAGACAGCTGATCTTTGCCTCGTCTAGAAAAAGATAATCCTGTGTGACAGGCCTCACTTATTAACATGATCTCTATTCTAGACTTAGTCAAGATCTTGCTGTATGAAAGAAAATCTCCCAATACAAGGTCTTGCATGCATGCATATATAAAATGTTTATCACCATGAGACTGAAATGAAATTTTATCAGAAGAAGCTGAACTAAAATGTTAAAATAGAATTGATTAATGTAAGGTTACGAAAGTTTGCACACTTACCTTAAACAAGCGTTCGGGATATTGAAATGTTCAAGTAACTGAAAGATGGAGTTGAGTCTCACAGACTGATGATAATTTCTTTGTACTAAATTTTAGTTATTATTTCAGCTCGTGGTGAGAAAAGGAAACATTCAAGATCTCGCTCAAGATCCAGAGAAAGAAATGAACACAGACCCAGAGACAGAGATCGAGATAGGAAAAGGGATAATGAGCAACCACCTGCTCCTAGAAAGAGACCGTAAGTTTACAAATCAGAAGAGACCCCCTTAAAGTGTATTTAATTTTGCGAAAATGATGTTGAGCTTGGTCAAACAGTCAGTGAATCCCCAATTTCAATCAATAGCAAGAGTCCTAATCAAAAATCCAAAATATCTCTTCTATCTGTAGTTCTGTATCTAGTTATTAGCATGTGTGTGACATTTCCAACAATTTTAAATGTGCACAAAGCAAAGACTCTGGCCAGTCTGTGCATTCGCCCAGTCTGACCAGATTCTTAACTTTGTGATTTGTACATAGACAAGATATTAAAGAATCTGTACAGTAAGGCAATCCTTTTTAGCTCGACTATTGGAAGAATAGGGGGGCTATTCCAGTCATCCGGGCGTCGGCGTCAGTGTCGGCGTCAGCGTAATGCTTTGATTAAGTTTTGATGTGCAAATGTTGTATTTCTGTAATATCTCTTTTTCTACTAAAGTTATTGCTTTGAAACTTTGCACATGCTTCTTTGACCATATTATTAGCCTCTTTACAAAGATTCAATACTCTGATTTTGAATTTAGTGGAATTTTAACCCTTTTCGGACTTCGAATTCTTGGTTAAGTTTTTACGTGCAAATGTTGTATATCAGTTATAGCTCTATTTCTACCTTGGCTTTTGCTTTGAAACTCTACACATGCTTCTATAACCATAATATCAGCCTCTTGACAAATATTCAATACTCTGATTTTGAATTTAGTGGAATTTTAACCTTTTTCAGACTCAGAAATTCTTGGTTAAGTTTTTACGTGTAAATGTTGAACATAAGTTATATCTTTAATTCTATTAAAGCTATTGCTTTCAAAATTTGCACATGCTTCAATTATCATAACAACAGCCTCTTGATAAAGATTCAATTCTCTGGTATAGAATTTAGTTGAATTTAAACCCTTTTTATGCCCCCGTATCGAGAGATCGGGGGCATATTGTTTACTCATGTCCGTCTGTCTGTCTGTCTGTCTGTCCGTCTGTCTGTTCGACCGTCTGTCCGAAAACTTAACCGGAAAACTTAACCTTGCCAATATCTTCAAGCCTATTCAAGATACAAAGCTAATATTTGACATGATGATAGATCTCAATGATCCGCATCCGTTGGTACCAAAGTCAAGGTCATATGACAAGGTCAAGGTCATCTGTCATGGTCAAACTTTGAAAAAACTTAACCCGAAACATTAACCTTGCCAATATCTTCAAGCCTATTCAAGATACAAAGCTATTATTTGGCATGATGATAGATCTCAATGATCCACATCCGCTGGTACCAAAGTCAAGGTCATGTGACAAGGTCAAGGTCATCTGTCAAGGTCAAACTTTGAAAAAACTTAACCCGAAAACTTAACCTTACCAATATCTTCAAGCCTATTCAAGACACAAAGCTAATATTTGGCATGATGATAGATCTCAATGATCCCCATTCGCTGGTACCAAAGTCAAGGTCATGTGACAAGGTCAAGGTCATCTGTCAAGGTCAAACTTTGAAAAAAAATGCTGTGTCGGGGGCATTCGTGTTTCACAAACACATCTTGTTGGCCTTAGAAATTCTTGGTTAAGTTTTTACGTGCAAATGTTGTATTTCTGTAATATCTCTATTTCTTCTGTAGCTGTTGCTTGGAAACTTTACACATGCTTCTTTGACCATAATATTAGCCCACAGAAAAAGGTTCAATTCTCTGATATTTAATTTAGTGGAATTTTTACCCTTTTTGGCCTTAAAAATCTTGGTTATGTTTTTATGTGCAACTATTTTATGTTAGTTGTATCTCTGTTCCTACTAATGCTATTGCTTTGAAACTCTGCACATGCTTCTGTGACCATAGTATCAGCCTCTAGACAAAGATTCTTTTCTCTTGACTTTCATTTTACTGAATTTCCAATGTCGATATTGATTTGCTGTTACTATCCAGCACTAGGAATAGTCGAGCTTTGCTGTGCTCCGACAGCTCTTGTTATTTACACTAAATAACTGTCTGGACTGATAAATGTTAGCAACTCACGCAGATGTCGAATTGTTGGAAATGTAACGAACAGGCTAGATACTAGATACAGAGCTATAGATAAAGGACATATTTTGGATTTTTGATAAAGACTCTTTCTATTGATTGAAATTGTGGATTCACTGACTCAATAACTGATGTAATGGTAGTAGGGTGTGAGAAATACCCGGAATCATTTGTAAGGCGCTCCAGTACAGTGATATAACTGAAAGATTGTTGAAAGGGGTGTAAAACCCCATTCAAACAAACAAACAAACTGACTGAAAAGCAACAGAATTTTCGGGGTCAAAACTGTTATTAGAAGGGTAAAAAAAGCGAAATAGCAAATCATGCTAAGAAGCTAGTAGGTTAAAGTGTCAATTGACCTTGACTTGCATAGATATGAAATAAGAAATTGATTTGTAAACCCTGAAATGTGGATACTAATTTGAATCTTTTAGAGATTAAAATGAGTACCACAACATAGAGTTTCATTGAGAAATAAATATTTAAGACTGGTGTCACTCCTTTCTTTCTGCTTCTCTAGATTAAAAATGATGTTGGATTACTCTACATCAAAGGACAAATTCCGAAATTGCCACTTTCAATTTCGAGTATTTATGGTTTAATGTA
This sequence comes from Fragum whitleyi, assembly GCA_948146395.1. Lineage (NCBI taxonomy): Eukaryota > Metazoa > Mollusca > Bivalvia > Cardiida > Cardiidae > Fragum > Fragum whitleyi. The sequence continues at coordinate 65,550,067 of OX411544.1, forward strand.
ATAGTGTTACATGTACTAGTATTGTATGGTGTCTGTGCTCTTGTAATCTCATATATAATCAGGGGTGTAGTCTGAAATCTACAAAATAGGGTCCAGAGGACTTGGTCATTGGGATCTTTGGGGTCTTTTCTTAAATTTTTGGAGTCCCGGCTTTAAGTATAGACCATTTAATTTTTGCTGTAATATTGTATTTTGTAGATTTAGAATTATTCCATGGTTAAAGGTAAAGAAATTGATAGAAATTTATTAATATTTTGGGCTCAGCTTCTGGAAAGAATTGAAGACTGTTGAAAGCAGTCTTCTATTCTTTTCTGAAGTTGAGCTCCAATGAGTCTATGGGACTCCCATCACATAGTTGTGAGGGTCCTGGCTACTTATTTTTGCGTCTCAGATGTGCAAAACCTGTGTCCCTTTAAACTCTGTATAATGATCTTTATGAAAGAATCATTGCTTCAGTATGTAATGATATCCAAGAAAGATGGAATCCAGCACTCCTTATCTTCCTTGTTATCATTTAACCTTTAAACAATCTGTAGTTGCAGGGTTTTAGAATAACCGTAGCAATATGAGCCTGTTTCAAGTTGTTTTTGCACTAATAACTGATAAGAGCTTATTTCACAAGTTCACTATCAAAAGAATAAAGAAATCTTTAAGGTCAGATAATTTCTGTCATTTGATTTTCAGAAAATCTCCAATTGAACCAGAGGATGATTCTTGGAAACAACTTACTACTGTGACTCTAGATAGATGTGAGTAGATATATATACAATATGTAATTAGTGTTTTGTATGAAAAAAATATCTAACGAGGTTGGGGGAGTTGATAATTGTTGAGGCTCTGCCGAGACAATTATCAATTCTCATAACCAAGTTAGATATTTTCTCATACAAAACACTAAGAACATATTATATAAATCTTATTACCTCAAGTTAGATATTTTCTCATACAAAACACTAAGTACATATTATATTCATCATATAACCTCTATTTGTCTTGTTTTTGTGGATGTTTCTTACAAAAATGCAAGTTTCTAAATATAACCACATTATGTCATTGTTCTAAAAATATCCACATTTTATCATAAAAAAATATAATACGAGATCATTTGTAAAGTTATAAGATAAATGTTTTTATGGAAGCTTGTGTGTGACATTTACAACAATTTTTGTGTGTGATGGAGAAACATTGAGCTGGAAAGCAGTACAGTATATCTGAAGTATTCCCTGATTCTTAACAGAGACTTAAGAGTCTGAAGCTACCAATTAAGGATGCTTAGGCTGATCTGAGACTTCATGTAACCAACTTTGGAAATAGTTGGATATGTCTCACACAGGCTCTTTGAGAAAAAAAGACTTTAAGAATCTTATCTTATCTCTATCTCAAGATTTGGATAGGATGGTTGTTAAGGACTTAGATTAGTGGACCAATAACAGTTCCACAACATTTCGGATCTCATGGTCTTTTGAAATGTTAACAGAGGTTTCTTGATAAAATCATTAGGAAACCTGTTAACACTGCTGAAATTCATTACTTCCAAAATGTTGCAGAACAATAATGGGTCCACTACCTTAACAATGATGTACAGTCAAATTAAATTATTTCTGTATCTTCTGACAGTATGAAATGACGAGTTTGAAAAAGCTCTGTATATGGTTATGTACTGGTCAGCATGTTTCCACAAAAGAAAGAAAAAAGAAATTTGATATTCAAGTTCACTCAGGCCAAAGTGATTAGTTATGAAGGCAACACTAGGATTTGACCATTTTTATGTTAAAATTGAAAAAAATTCTTGTCAAGGGAGATATAGACCAAGATCAGGCTGCACATACATGAGGATCTTATGACCTTTCAAACATGTAATTATTTATGGAAATGAATAATATTCAACTGTAATGCTACAAAACGGGTGAAATATCAGATTGCATTTATTTGCGGATTCATCATTTATCTATTGACTTTATTATACACAGGAATTTTTGTTAATCAGTAGACTGATAAGTTTATATCTAATGTAAATGATTTCAGACAACAGTGAACTGTCTTTGAAAATCAGTAAAGATGGTCTGAGTGGTAAACCATCCACTGACGGAGGATTTGCCATGGTGTGGTCTGGAGCTAGAGGCTCATATGGTGTGACAAAGGGAAAAATAGCTTTTGAAGTGAAGGTTTGTAACACATTTTTGTCAAGAAATGAAAAATAGTGGACTACTGTTATGTTATTAATGTTCAGAAAAATTGAAAAAGTAGAAATATTGATTATCAAATGAGGTATTTGTGAAGAAATATTGAAATAAGATTTTTTATTTCCTAGTTCAAGTTACTGGGAGTAAGAGTAGATTTATATTCAAATGTAAGATTTATAACTTGTGTAGCAAATGTGGACTATACAGTTCCAATGAGTATAATGAGGGTTTAGGTTTCAATAGTACTGTACAAATGTATAAAGATAGACTTAATTCCTTGTTAACAAAAGTTCTGAATTTTCTACATAAAGAAAGATACTTAAACATTCCAATGTTGTTCAAGACATTGTCATGCTGTACACACTGCTTTTGCAGACTGTATAGACAAAGATCAGTCTGCCCAGATGTGCAGTCTGGCTTAGCCTACTCTGTCTCTTTTCTGCTTATTGAATTCTGTAAAAACTTGAGCCAGGTTGGTTTAAATGGCTGTTTAATTGGCAATTTGTTTGAAACGAAATTCCAATTTAACAGAATCAAGGTTCAAGAAATTTAACCCTTGTCATGCTGAACCCAGAATATTCCTGTTTTGACAGGAGGTATAGACAAAGATCAGCCTGCACCTATGTGCAGTCTGATCTTAGTCAACACCACCTGTCTGCCTCCTTTCAAGGCAGTATTGTTTATGAATTTAATCTTCATAAAGAGAGATTACCTTCACCCTTGCTTTCTAGGGCTTTCAGTACATTGATATGAGTGCAATTCTGACAGAGAATTTTGATTCAGCAGGGCTCGTGTTAGTGTTTGATATTGGGGAGTCATTGACCCCTCACCTAAGAAATACTGGGGGTCAAATCTGAATTTAAAAGGTATCAAAATGACAGAAAAAGCAAATCATAAGTAGAATTTAGTCACTTTAACTGTTTCTTGTAAGTACATTATGATTAAACAGGTAGAACTTTGTGAAAATCTTAGGTATAACACCATGTTTTGACCAATAGTAATTACTCTCAAGGGAGTCTAAATGACCTCCTTGGGAGAAATTTCTAGGGGTCAAATTAAGATATTTTCATATTTTTTTGGGTCAAAACCCTGGTTTAAGGGTCAAACACGAGCCCTGGATTCAGCATGACAAGGGTTAACTTTCTCCTTCAGCTGTTGGAAAACCTACCTGTTGAACACCTGGGTAAAGATGAGATGAACCCTCATGTATTGAGAGTGGGCTGGTCCACAGATGACAACTCTCTGTTACTGGGAGAAGAAGAATTATCCTATGGGTATGGGGGTACAGCAAAGGCCTCCACAAATCTCAAATTTCATGACTATGGTGAAAAATTCACAGCTGGGGATGTAATCACAGCTTATTTGGTAAGTAAAACTCAGTTTCATGAATTTAAGAAAGAGATTATCATTAACATGAATTCTTGCTTATTGTGTAGCCTGTCATTGGACTGAACTTAAGGGCAGGCTAATTAGTTTTAAGCAATTGTGATTTTCCAAAGAGCAAGCATGACTGACATCTTTCAAGTAGTTATTTTCATTTTGCTTGACAAATTACATTGGGATTGTCTTAAATCATCTTGTCATCAGCAAAACCTATACCACAAAATAGGGTTTGTGCAAGAACTAGTGAAATATTTAGACTTTAAATCCAAAATACCTCCAGGTCTGTGTTTCAAAATAAAATGTGAGTTGATTATTTTAGCAGCTTGTCTAAAGGGTGTGTGGAGGTACTGGCGATGTAGCATTTTAGGAAGAGAGTAATGTTTGTTTAGTTCTATATTATAGAAAGTGAATTATTTTTCAAAATTTTTTTGTTTTCCATGATTGATATTTCAAAAACAAAATCTCATTATCAAAAATAAAGTCTCCTGAAAAATCCCCTGGAATTTGGCAGAGGGGATATAGTAATGGTCTCCATCTGTCATTCCGTCACTAAACTTTTCCAAAGCTTATCTCCTAAAGTATAAAAGCGATCAATTTAAAACTTTTTAGGTGGATAGATATCATGAAGGAGAAGTGCAAAGCACAAGAACTACTACTCTTGCTTGCTTAATTTTGGAGATATTGTCCTTTGATTAGGCGTCAGTTTACTATCAAACTTTGATGGCCAGGGATGGCTCTTGTTAAAATTATTTTAATTTCATTTCCAGGATTTTGACTCTGATCCAGTACAGATATCTTATGCTAAGAATGGAGAGTCCCTGGGTAATTGTTTTGAGGTAGAGAGGGAAAAGTTTGTAGACAAGGCTGTTTTTCCACATGTTCTCACAAAAAACACATCCTTCAAGTGTAATTTTGGTTCACAGGTAAGTGTGTACTTTAGATTTGTTGATTGTTTTTCAGTCCCTCTAGAACAATGTGATGTAAATTCAATACAGGGTTTTAAGGTAGTGGAACGGTAATAGTTCCGCAACATTTCAGAGCTCATGATATTTGAAAATGTTGACCGAGGTTTCCAAATGAAATTTAGGTAACTAAAACTGCATTTTTTTTCTAACAATTTCTTGGTACATGTAATAGTGCAATTAATATTTTATCAGGATCTCAATTTTCAGTTCATGGTAGCTGTAGATATCCTTTCCCACATCTGTCTCTATGAGTGAAAGGTTGCTTAAGTGGTGTTAAGCACTATTTCAAGTGGAGTTCTTTATATTTCTGATACATTTTCAGCAAAGTTGCCTCAGAACATTGACAAGTTACCAATATCTGGTGATAGAAAATTAGATACAGTAAGAAATGAAATCCCTACATGTGTTTCAGGAAGAGCCATTTTTCCCTCTCCAAGAAGGCTTTACATTCATTGATCAGGTCCCTGTAGAAGAAAGGGTTAAAGGAACAGAACAGCCTGAAAAAACTGAAGATTGTGAGGTAGGAACATGCTGTCTATGGGCAAATTAAATATGAGCCTTTGTGTGACAATTTCAACAATTTAACGTGTATGAGGTGCAATCTTTGAGCACAGGCTTGCCAGAGTCTTTGCTTGGCACACTTCTGAAATTGTTGGAAATTTCACTCACAGGCTCATATATCTACAGCTTAAATAAATCTGTAGATGAAACAAAATTGGCACCTGTTGATACCCATAAATTGAATGATTACAAGAATCCTTTGATTGTAACCTGTTGTACTTTCAAACTAACTTTTGGTTTCTCAAAATCTAACTAATTATTTTTTAGTATTTACATATGTTTCATCTCTATTTATGTCTAAATCAAGAATAACCTCAATGACTGTTTAATAAAGAAAAAAAGGTAAGCTATGTGAGGAAATCAAAACTGATAATTTTCAATGTCTGATCTAGGACGCCAGATTGCGGGAATCCCCGGCATTTCTTAAAGATCGCGCATGTTTTTAGCTCCACTGGCTGAAAGCCACTGGGGCTTTTGTCACGGCGTTGTGTCCGTCGTGCGTCCGTCCGTCCATGCGTGCGTGCGGTCGTAAACTTTTTCTTTAAAAATCTTCTCCTCAGAAACTACTAGATGAATTTCAACCAAACTTCACATGAATGATCCTTGGGTGACCCTCTTTCAAAGTTGTTCAAGAAATTTGGATCCAATGAAAAACATGGATTTAAGGGGCGTGGCTAATTTCCAAATATGGTAAAAAGTCAGTTTTCTCAGATTCTAATTCATGGATTCCAATTAAATTTTACATGAATGATCATTGGATGACCCTTTATCAATCTACCTAAAAGTATTGTGATTGGTTGATAAATATGCATTTTATGGGCGGAGGTCATATCTCTTATATGTTATATAGTGGAAACTTTGAAAATCATTTTCTCAGAATGTAATTGATGGATATCAACCAAATTTCACTGGAATGATTCTTGAGTGAACTTTTATCAGTCTACCAAAAATTGTTGTGATTGGATGAAAAATATGTATTTTATGGGCGGAGGTCATTTCTCTATATGTTATATAGTGGAAACTTTGAAAATCATTTTCTCAGAAAATTATTGATGGATTATCAGCCAAATTTCACTGGAATGATCCTTTAGTGAACCTATATCAGTCTACCAAAAATAATTGTGATCGGATGAAAAATATGTATTTTATGGGCAGAGGTCATTTCTCTATATGTTATATAGTGGAAACTTTAAAAATCATTTTCTCAGAATGTAATTGATGGATATCAACCAAATTTCACTGGAATAATCCTTGAGTGAACCTTTGTCATGAAGCAAAAAATTAATGTCATTGGATGAAAAAAATGTCTTTTATGGGCGGAGGTCATTTCTCTTTATGTTATATAGTGGAAAATTTGAAAAGCATTTCATCATCAGTAAAACCCAAAATATCTTAAATCTAGTCAAACCTTAGATTGCTATTTCAAGCCTGTGGAGCGACTCAAGCCATTCATGGCTTTCTAGTTTTAACAAGCGAGGGATGGTCGCGCAAAAAAAATAAAAAAGGAATATCAATAAATCTAGCCTTTGACTGCAAGTCGTGTCGAACTGTTTACCATTTTCTTCGAGTGGTATCATAAGAGTGACTTCCCTTATTGTTCACTATGGTTGACTTCGATTGCAACTAAGACCGTGCCCTTGTAACTATAATTATACCTACTATTGTATTCCTATTAGTATCAGTCGAAGTTGACCAATGATTTTTACGATTCTTTTAAAATGAACATTTGAATACATATGAATACATTCATTTATATTTTCATTATGCGAAAGAAACATTGTCAATAAAAAACATTTACTTTTGAAAAAAAATAAATATAGTTTTTCTCGAAGTGAATTACTTATAAAAAAATTAAAAATTATTTTCGTCGACAGGAAAATTCGAATTTTACGTTTGTTGTCATTGTAATAATCGAATCATCTGCATTCGACAAACAATGGATCAAACAGGAAAAAAAACGTCGTACTACTGATTTCTTTCGCCGTGAAACTCAAACAAATGTGGATGACGAAAATACGTCGACCAATGTGACTGAAACGGCGATAGAATCAGATTCACAAATTGACGACGCCATCTAAAGCCCTGTAAATTATTTTTGTTTGGTTAAGCTAATTTGAAGTCCCCCATAGTAATTACAGATCCCCCATGTTTTCAAAACTTATGGGGGAATTTCCCCCATGTTTTTCAAATCCTGGATCAGACACTGAATTTTGTGTGTTTGTAGATCATAATGATGGTGGGTTTACCAGCTAGTGGGAAGTCAACCTGGGTGGAGAAAACAGCTCAAGAGTATCCTAATGCGAAGTTTAATATCCTTGGTACCAACACACTCATTGATAAAATGAAGGTATGAAAATTTAGATTATTCAGTATTCCTGTTTTTGATATGAACAACTTTGCGTGAGCGAAATTTATCTATTAAATATTTTTGTATGATACGGGTGTTGTAACACTAGTTGAATAACTGCAAATGAGCTAAGATCATCTAGCAATGTTATATTTTTGTAGTGTAAATGACTTCATAAGGCATTTGATGATGTCAATCAAACAGCATTTAGTGTTTTGCAGATGAACTTGAACTCATAAATATCTGAATGTCTTCGATTTATTGCAAAAAATCATTTCATATTACAAAAAGAATATCAAATTTGTGCTAAAAAAAATACAGAATTTATTAAACTTGTCATCTAATTCAAATAAATTTTCAAATAAAAAATTGACATACAGTTGGTCACATATCGAGGGTTCAGTGTAAGACTGTAGTAAGTGTAAATACATTGTATATACACTTACTACAGTCTTGCACCAAACCCACAATATACATTGTTTGCAGGTCATGGGTTTACCAAGGAAAAGGAACTATGCAGGAAGATGGGATGTGTTGATTGATCTTTCAACAAAATGTTTGAACCGACTGCTAGAGATAGCTAGCAAGAGAAAGAGAAACTATGTCTTGGACCAGGTATGTTTTATAATTGTCATTTCTGCTGTTAATCATTCTTTTATTGCAGGTGTCTATTCCTTTGGCTTGATTATTGAAATAAATTGAAATAAATGTTTAGATTGAAATGAATATTATGGTATGTGTAACAAAAACGGGACTGTTACTGTTGGCGTTGGGATCGAACAGGGTGAGTAGGACATCAATATAAGGACTGATTGGGTGAATATCTGATGGATTTAAGGAAATAAAGGTAAGTCTGTTTTGTTATTTAGTCAGACATGATGTCTAGTCTAATGGATAAAAAGGTATGTTTTGATCTGCTCAGAAAATACAGTACAGTACTTTCTCTCTCTTTTCCACGAAGAAGCAAACTAGAAATAGATTTGGACACTCTTTCATTCTATTGTTATATTTTTGAGTCAAAATGTTTTACCACAGTTAGTCCATATTTAAGCTAGAAACAGCATGAATACTGCCAAAATATTTAATTGAACTTCATTTATATCTGAACTGGCTTTACACCACAAAAGGTGGATGGATATTTGTATCACCTTTCCATCCATTTTCCATCTGAATGTCTGAGGTACCTCATCTTGAAAACTCAACTCCTTCAATTATTGATGTGTGTTATTTTTTCACTTATTGTTAAGACACCTGATCTTGTGTCGGAGTTCAGTTATATTCTGTCTAGCTATTATTTTGCGGCGTTGACTGTTACTCTGGTATTCATGTTGAAGAATATCTGAGACTATGTAGTAAAACATTTTGCCTTGAAAAGTTGATTTTGTGATAAAGAATTGTATTTTCAAGGAATAACATACATGAGTTGGTGAAATAAAGTTTCATTGGGTATGAGAATTAGTCTCAAGTTTAAGATAAAGGCTTTAAAGATACAAAGAGAGAAGTTATTCATGAGGCTGCATGATTTGTCATTTGTAATAGATTCCTCCTAAGACAAGTCTATTATGTTGCTGTCTTTATATAGGGTTAAAAAGAAAATGATTTATCTGTTTGACTGTAAGAGTTTGGATTGACTTACTCACATTGAACTATGTAAAATATGAATGTGAAGCTTAGCTTGAAATTACCTATTATTTACTTTGAATTTCGAAGGCTCTGCAAAACATTTGTAACTGCCTATATCAAAATATATGTTTATAGGTAGTTCTAACTGTTTGGTGCTGAGCCATTGCTTTACTGATAGAAATGAAGGAAATTGCATGTATTGAAAAAAATATATCTGTTTACTCATTGTTTTCAAAAGCTTTCTTGCGGAAGCTATTGCTAAGAGGTTGAGTAAGAAAAAAATTGTTTCAGGGTTGGAATTGAAAGAAATCCTTAGTGCATTATAGTAGATGCACCATGATTTTATATGTAGACAAGTCATGCAAGGCAAACCATTTTTATTGAACCTACAGATTTCTTGAAAGGATTGTATTGCTGGTCGACCATTGAAGAATAACTGCAGTGAAAATGCAAAACTGCAAGCAGAATTCTGTTATTTAGATGTATTTTATATTTATTTGCTCATGTGCACAGATATGAAATATGAGAAAAAGTTGATAGCCAAGCTGTGAACATATTTTGATAAGAGACCCATGTAAGCTATATGCTACAACAGAGTTTAAATTATGCCTTGATCACTCCGGAGGCTTAGATTTTGTCAGCATAACTATGTATTATTGCTTAAAGGGTAAACAGAATGAAAAAGAATTAGTAGTGTCTACAAACAGCCTTTGAAAGTTATTGAAATGTTATACACCCCGAAGAAATACCAATATCTGTACTTTGACACAAATAATTCAGAAGGGCTCAAAAAGTCACAAAACACTATTTGAGAAACTATCAAATTTTCTGCTTCCATTTCATTTATCAGAGTAAAGGCATTCCAGCACCTGATCTAGATCAAGTGGCCTGCTTAGTAGAATTTGTTCAACATGCAGAACAGTCGAACTGTGATATATACAAATAGGGGGCTTAACAGAATTGCTATAGATAAAGTATCAAGACAGTTGTCAAATAATTTTCTGTGACTAAATTGGCTATACAATAAATACAAAGAGTAATTTGATGTGAAACATCAGTATTTTGTACAGAGGAGGTTTCAAAAAGAAGTAACTGAAGAGAATAAAACAAGAAATCAAATCATTGGTTTTGCTGTGAACTGTAGATAATTTTTATGCCCCTGTATTGAGAGATTGGGGGCTTATTGTTTTACTCATGTCCGTCTGTCTGTCTGTCCGTCTGTCCGAAAACTTAACCAGAAAACTTAACCTTTGCCTTTTCTCCAAAAGTATTTGACATACAAAGCTGTACACCAAAGTGAAGGTCATGTGACAAGGTCAAGGTCATCTGTCAAGGTCAAACTTTAAAAAAAATGCTGTTCCGGGGGCATTCATGTTTCACAAACACATCTTGTTTATTATGTTGTATTGATTTTGATTTTAGATATTTTTCATACACAATTGTTCTCTAAATATTGCATATTTATGAATATTGATGTTAATCCTCCATTATATTCCCCGTGTTATGTTTTATTGTCAATCTGTTTAAAATATGAGAAAAAAAATGACTGAAACATAATTACTTGATACACATGCTCTTGATCTAAGTTGACTGAAATATTTAGATAATTCTTCCATTTTGATAAAAAATTTCTTATACAGGCATTAGTGTTTCAAGAAATACTATCTTGTGTTTCTTAGTGGATGTATGTATTCTGATTGTATGATAAAGTTTTTGAAAAGAAATGAAAGAGTGTCCAAAACTATTATCTTGTAAAATAAGGTAAGTTGTTAGGAAAACATGGGTTCTATGTGATCAGAAAAGCAATCACTTGTTATAGAAAAATCATTCTGTCTAAATGTTATATCAATGATTATGCCATTATGCAACAAGAGTGTGTGTTGCAATATTTCTGTCTGTTTAATTGTGTCAGTCAGTTTCAGCTGGAGTTGGGTAAGTAATACAGGGCTATGCCACACACAGATGTGTTATTCACACACTGATCTAATTGTACATTTTGTTGGAGTATATTACAGATTACATATATAGTGGCTGAATCTTTCATCACAGTGATTCACTGTGAAATGTAGGAGAAGATCTGGCCACAGGCTTTAATTGGCTCTTTGTGGGCTTTAAATATATTATAATGAGACATCTATTCTCTGCCATGGTAGACAAATGTGTATGCATCTGCAAGACGACGTAAAATGCAGCCCTTTGAAGGTTTTCAACGAAGAGCAGTTGTCGTTGTCCCATCTGATGAAGATTACAAAATTCGCCTTGAAGCACAACAAAAGACTGAGGGAAAAGAGGTTCCTGAACGGGCGATAAATGAAATGAAAGGTAGGCGTAGACAAAACAATGTACCCTTATATCGTGACATGACACACATGTACAAGTTTCACCTCACATTCATGAATTCATCATCATTGAAGTTTTGGTTTTCATTTTAATGTCATTTCATGCAACAGTACTTTCTTGATTGATAATATTGGGTAGTATTTTCTGTTCTTACTCCAAAACTGACAAAAAAACCCCACAATATAGAACATCTTTCGAGTCTGTGCATGACATTTCAAACAATTTGAAACATATGTATGGGTCATACAGTCAGGAGCCTAACCAGTCTCAAAATGAAACAGGCACTTCAAGATCTTAACTATCTGAACAGTGCAAAGTGAAGACTCTGGACAAAGTCTTTGCTTGGCGCATAATTAAAATTTTTGGAATAGTCACTCATAGGCTTATTTTATACTTTGTTGCACTCATAATATTGATTTTAAATCTGGAAAAGAAAATCAAGAAAGTACTGTTCAATTTCCTGCTTTTTCAAAGTTTCTTTGGAAAGCAGGAACCATTTCATTCATGTTTGCCATATTTTTCATACTCACTGTATTTCATTGTTTGAATTAAAAACTTTCAGCTAACTTCACTGTCCCAGATGTAGGGTGTCTTTTTGATGAAGTTGAGTTTACGGAGCTGCAGCGTGTTGAAGCTGAAGAGTTGATTGAGAAGTACCGAGAAGAGGGCCAGAAAGCCCTACCACCCCCACCACCAGAAAAACCCTTGGAAAAACGATTCCGAGCAGAATCTGATGACAGGGGTGGTAGAAGTAAGTTTGTTTACATGGTTCTTTCAAGTAATCTTAACCCAGTTCAAGATCACAAAATTTGGACTGGTCATAATTTGAAGTTGTTGCAAATTATCTTTTCAATGAAATTTCTGAACAATTTTTGCCTTAATGGATAGAATCACAATGGGAAGTAAGGAAATAGATTGCATTAAGCAATTTCAATATTTTTGATTATATATTTTTATGCCCCCGATAGGGAGGCATCATAAATTTGACTTGTCCGTCCGTCTGTCCGTCCGTCCGTCATTCCGTCCAAAAACTTTAACATTGGCCATAACTTCCTTATTACTTAACATATTCGCATCATACTTTACCACAACATTCCTTGGTACATTACCTTTCTGTAGGCACATACTTTGGTGACCTTGACCCCTGGATGACCTTGACCTTCAACATAGATTGGCCATAATTTAAAATCAAAGCGGTGTCGGGGGCATTGTCATCTTACAGTGACAGCTCTTGTTCTAAGTAATTTTCTTGAGAGAAAATAAAAAAGATGACAAAATGTTGGAATTGGCAAGACAATCAGATCAATGTGTTGGGGTTTGATTTCAAAATAACAACAAGGGGCAACTGTACCAGTGAACTTATATGAGGAATGGGCCAAGTACCAGGGCTTATGTTAGACTTTTAATTTTAGGAGTCATTGAATCCCCTGTGCATTAAATCCTTGGGGATCAAAACCAGTTTATAAAGGAGTCAAAAGGAGATAAAATATCAATGAATCAACATAAAAGTGTCAACTAACACTATTGGTAATGATGATTCATTTCTACAGATTCCTTATGAAGAAATTAAACAAACAGTTCATTTCAGCAATTTTGACAATGGATAAGATGCATTCGTAGAATTATGATTGCTACAACATTTTTCAGTTAAATCTTTACATAATTTGTTTGAATAGCTGCAAAGGTGACAACTGACAAGGATTCATCAATGTTGTAAATCTGTGTTTCAGGAGATCGAGGTGGTCGTGATAGGGAGGATAGAGATGGTGGTCGTCAAGGTGGTGGTGGTGGTCGCTGGGGAGGCGGCGGTGGTGGTGGAGGAGGAAAATGGGGAGGTGGTGGAGGTAGATGGGATGGTGGTGACCGAGGTGGAAATCGCTGGGGAGGCGGCGGTGGTGGTGGTAGAGATAACAGAAGAGATGGAGGAGGTGGTGGTGGTCGCTGGGGTGGCGGCGGTGGTGGTGGTGGTGGAGGCAGATGGGGAGGTGATGGTGGTGGCGGTGGTGGTAGATGGGGAGGTGATGGTGGTGGCGGTGGTGGTGGTAGATGGGGTGGTGGTGGTGGTGGAGGTAAATGGGGAGGCGGTGGCCGTGGTGGTGGAGGCGGCGGTGGAAGATGGGGAGGAGATAACTCAGGAGGATGGGGAGGAGGAGGTAAATTGAACTTGATACGAAAATGCTAATTGTATAGTTTTCTGTTGTAGTTTCTCACAAATAACAATTTTTATATCCCTCAAAAGGAGGCAAAATTTCACACTCCAAAAAAAATCTCCTTCACTTCAGTTCAATTCAATGTACTATTCTCATACTTTGCATGATGAAATATCTCACCAATACACACTTGCTAATATCAAGGTCAAGACACCTTACAAAGTCAAGGTCATCAATTAATGTCAATCTTAGTTTAACTTGATTGCACTTCAATTTAAATATTTAAATAAATTGGTATTTTGTATTGTTTTTTATGCCCCTGTAACGAGAGATCAGGGGGCATATTGTTTTACTCATGTCCGTCTGTCTGTCTGTCCGTCCGTCTGTCTGTCCGTCTGTCTGTCCAAAAACTTAACCCGAAAACTTATCCTTTGCCTTATCAAGAGATTGCTGTTACGGGGGCATTCCTGTTTCACAAACACATCTTGTTTTTTTCCTTGAATTCTAGGAGATCGAAATGATCGTGGTGGTGGCCGAGATAGAGGTGATCGTGGATTTGGTGGTGGCCGTGATCGTGGTGGTGGTAATTCAGGAGGTTTTGGTGGAGGTGATAGATCTGGTGGCAGAACAAGCCGCTTTGATAAGGTGAGCCCACTATCAACAATATCAAAAAGTAGGAAACACCATCACATGAAGATGTCTATATGCATCCATATCAATTAGATTAGATGCATATTATTTAACCAAACCAATGTCTTTGTCCATCATGACCAAATGACCCAATATTGCCAATTATTCAAAGCCTTTACAAGATTCAATGCTCAGCTTCTAGGGAGATACATCTGTTTGTTGCTAAGCCTTTGATTTATGCATCTGTCATCTATCAAGTTCAAACTGTTCAAAGTCTTGCTGGTACCGGAGCTTTCAAACCTTGATGGGATTATTTTAAAATGCATTTGAGATGACTTAGTAAAGTAAATTTGGAAATAGGTAATCTATTGACTGAGGTTGTGAGCATGCTTAGACTGCAAATCAGTTAGGCTCTAACCCTGTTTTAGTCAAACTTCTTTCAGGCATATGACAAAAGAAAACATCTCTAAGTGTCGAAATCAAAGCTTGTGATGGAGTAAAAATGATGTGTTTCATACAGAAGAATTATAACAAACCTTTTCTTTTTTAGCCCAAGGACAATAAAGATGATGCTGGTGGAAGCCTGTTGGCTGCTGGAGGCTACAAGCAAGGTGGTGGTGGTGGAAACAAGGGCTATAACTCAGGGGGAGGTCAGAATAAAGGCGGTTATGGTGGTGGTAGTGGTGGTGGTTCATACAACAAAGGATATAACCAGGGTGGTGGTAATACAGGATCCGGCGGATATAACCAAATGTCCAGTTATGGTGGTGGTAATTGGGGAAACAATTCTGGTGCCAATAACCAACAGGCTGGACAACAGAACACTGCCCAGGGCTGGGGAGGACAACAACAACAACAACAAGGCTGGGGTAATAATGCCTGGGGACAACAAGGATATGGACAGGTGGGTCACAGTAACAGTTATCCTTTTCTCAATGATCTTATCTTGATTGCTCAAATTCAAAGAAATTGCAGACAACAATTTCCTTTTAACAAACTTTTGTGTAGCAGTCTTGGGTCAGAATATATTGCGGGAAAAAAAAGAACTTAAAACATAATTTTTAATAAATATATAATTTAAAACAAAATTTAAAAAAATAAAAAAAAAACTTTTTCATCCAATACTTTTTGACTTGTCTGGCATGTATATTTTTGCATTGGTTTAGAAAAATAAATTCATGCCATTATAGGGACAGTGTTATATATCTGAAATATACATGAAGATTCTAGATTGAAATGACATGCTCTTCTTTTGAACAAGTAGCAGGACAAATTTTGTGCTCCCAAATACAATGTAAATTGCTTGGGTTCCATGATTAGATCAACCAAAATTTTATTTCAACAACGATTAGGACTTCTTATCAAAGGCATTTTACATTGACATTTTTCAGTGGGGTAACTATGGCAACACCCAATCCACAGACCCTAACCAAGCAGCATATGCAGCGTGGAATGCTTACAACTGGCAGAACTGGAACCAGCAGTATGGTCAACAGTGGAACCAGCAGCAGCAACAACAGTGGGCAGCGTATAACGCCGGGCAGACCGGGCAAACTGGCTATGGGACGGGAACCAGTGGTGGAAATACGGGAGGAACTTCATAAATACACTAATGTCTGTCTACTCCGCACCTTGTATATTTTCATTCTATTAAAGCAAATTGAGAGGGTCAGCCAAATACTATTGTAAGTGCTTATAGATGTATAGGCACTTACAATAGTTTTGTGCTGATCACTTGAAAAAATGACAACTAATCCAGACTCGGACTCAAAAACTTAGTGTTCTCAGGCAGTAATCAGGGAAGGTCAAATTACGTAAAAACTCAAGGAATTGCATATAGTGATTGGACCCTGGAAATCTGTAGATTTTCATTTTAACATTTTAAGGTACATTTCATATCTATAGGAACTTGAATGGGATTGTAAGTTTAGTCCTAGACTTATTAAATAATTAGCAAAAAATTTTCTTAAGTGAAGTCATTGTATGTTGTCTAACTAAAATCCCTCAAGTGTGAAGGTTATGAAACTCAGTGTTCAGAACATAATTCATTGTAGTTAATCATGTATTGTAAATACTTATATAGACTTGTTCACTTCATCTCGATGTACAGTCATTTATTCAAAGTCTTTTGTATTGTGTGTATGAAATAAATCAGGCTTCATTCAACTTGAACTACGACTTTTTTGTTATTTTGATTTAAAGCATTTGACTATGGTTGGTAGTCCGAGACCCGTTGTTTATCAGTTTAGACTGCTTGCTTTTGCAAACAAGAAGGCTGATATACCCTCGAGATCATATGGGTATATTTAGAAAAACAAATGCACAGGGCAATTTTCTTTTTATCCCTTATCCATACTGCAGATCTTTCACTAGAAATGTTGTTGAAGATAACAATTGCTTGAATCTAGTAGTATTTTAAAGAAGACCGTCTTCTTTAGAATGAGAAACTTGTGAAATGGAAAAAAAACTGGTAACAAACAATATCTTTTCCACAATGTTCTCACACAAGGTGAATTCTGACTCCCTACTTTAAGCTTGAATTTCCTGATATCTCAACGGGGATACTCAGATTCATGACAAATAAACAAATAGAAAGCCATCTGTTTGTCTTACTGGCCTCATGGCTTTTACCTTGTGAAAGACTTGAAGAGATGGCTATGTCCAAAACACCTAACACATAAGAAAGTACTTATATAAGTGAACAATTCCAGTTTACCTGAGCACAATGTGCTCAATGGGAGGGTTATGTATCTTCAACTTTCTTTTAACTTCTCCTGAATTGATGGGCCAATTTCATTTCAATTTTGTCCGAATGTTCCTTGGGTGACCCTCTTCGAAAGTGTTCGTGAAATTTTGATTAGCTCCAAAAATGAGAGTGGCAGGGCAGAACTTATTTTGACCCTGGAATATATAAACATCTCAGTTTCTTATGGGTGGATTTCAACCAAACTTGACAGAAATGTTCTGTTGGTGACTCTTCTAAAAATTGTGAAATTTTGATTGACCCCCATATATAGGAATGGCAGGACAACGCTTATTTTGACCCTGATTTTTATTATGCTCCCCGAAGGGAGAGCATATAGCCGCCGCTTTGTCTGTCCGTAAGTCCGTCCGTCCATCCGTCCGTCCGTCCCCACCTATTTCTCCATAACCCCTGGGCCAAATTGAATGAAACTTACCATGTGAACTCCCTATGATATAGGGATGATGCATCTGTAACGGTTTTTGAATTTGAGGCCTCGTCATGGGAAAAGGGGACTTAGGGTAAAAAACAGTTTTTCCCAAATTTCTCCTAGTCTAACAGTCAGAATTTAGTGAAATTTCATATTTGAGTAGCAAATCAGATGCCCTTTACTATAAACAATTTGAAATTAACGTAAAAAAAAATATATCATGGAAAAGGGGGGCTTAATGTTTGTTACCTTTACGTTAGCGCGTAAAATACAGTTATTCTTTCATTTCTCCTAGTCTTATGCTCAGAATTTGATGAAATTTCACATTTGAGAAGCAAATCAGATGCCCTTTACCCTAAACTATTTGAAATTTGTGTCTTACAATATGTCATGCAAAAAGGGGGTTTAATGTTTGTTACCTTTATGAAAGCTGTATAAGATAACAGCTTATTCGAGTCTTTGAAATCTGACCACAGAGCATATCTCCTAAAGTATAATAGCTATCAACTTGAAACTTTATGGGTGGATAGGTCTTATGCAGGAGAAGTGCAGTGCACAAGAACTACAACTCTTGCTTGCATAATTTTGGAGTTATTGCCCTTTGTTATTTTTGATACTTAGATTTTGTCTGGAGCATATCTCCTAAAGTATAATAGCTATCAACTTGAAACTTTAAGGGTGGATAGATCTCATGGAGGAGAAGTGCTATGCACAAGGACTACAACTCTTGCTTGCATAATTTTGGAGTTACTGCCCTTTGTTATTTTTGATACTTAGATTATATCTGGAGCATATCTCCTAAAGTTTAATAGCTATCAACTTGAAACTTTATGGGTGGATAGATCTCACGGAGGAGAAGCGCAGTTCACCAGAACTATAACTCTTACTTGCATAATTTTGGAGTTATTGCCCTTTGTTATTTTTGATACTTAGATTTTGTCTGGAGCATATCTCTCTTAAGTATAATAACTATCAACTTGAAACTTTATGGATGGATAGATCTTATGGAGGAGAAGTGCAATACACCGGAACTATAACTCTTGCTTGCATAATTTTGGAGTTATTGCCCTTTGTTATTAGCTCACCTGAGCACGAAGTGCTCAAGGTGAGCTATTGGGATTGTAGAATGTTCGTCGTGCGTCGTCCACAATTTCTTTAAACATCTTCTCCTCCTAAACCAGTGGGCCAATCTTGATGAAACTTGGCAGGGATGTTCCTTGGGTCAAGCTCTACCAAAGTTGTTCAAATAAATGAAATCCACCTTTAACTTTCCCTTTACCCTTAACAAAAAGGGTGAAAATATGAAAATCTTCAAAAATCTTCTTCTCTGAAACCAGAAGGCAGACAGCTTTCATATTTGGTATGTAGCATCATCTAGTGGACCTCTACCAAGTTTGTTCATATCAAGACCCTGGGGTCATATTTGGGCTTTGCCCGGGCCCAACCCTTTTTACATAGAGTCAAAGAGCGAAAATCTTTTAAAATCTTCTTCTCTGTAACCAGATGGCAGACAGCTTAAATATTTGGTGTGTAGCATCACCTAGTGGGCCTCTACCAAGTTTGTTCATAAGAAGACCCTTGGGTCATATTTGGGCTTTGCACGCGTGCATCCCTTTATCTCTTATGAGCACAAAGGGTAATAAAATGAAAATCTTCAAAAATCTTCTTCTCTGAAATCAGAAGGCAGACAGCTTTCATATTTGGTATGTAGCATCATCTAGTGGACCTCTACCAAGTTTGTTCATATCAAGACCCTGGGGTCATATTTGGGCTTTGCCCGGGCCCAACCCTTTTTACATAGAGTCAAAGAGCGAAAATCTTTTAAAATCTTCTTCTCTGTAACCAGATGGCAGACAGCTTAAATATTTGGTGTGTAGCATCACCTAGTGGGCCTCTACCAAGTCTGTTCATAACAAGACCCTTGGGTCATATTTGGGCTTTGCACGGGTGCATCCCTTTATCTCTTATGAGCACAAAAGTAAAAATATGAAAATCTTCAAAAATCTTCTTCTCTGAAACCAGAAGGCAGACAGCTTTCATATTTGGTATGTAGCATCATCTAGTGGACCTCTACCAAGTTTGTTCATATCAAGACCCTGGAGTCATGTTTGGGCATTGCCCGGGCCCAACCCTTTTTACATAGAATCAAAGAGCGAAAATCTTTTAAAATCTTCTTTAATCGAAACCAGAGGGCACACTGCATTCATTTTTGGTACATAGCATCATCTTATGGGCCCCTACCAAGTTTGTTCATATCAAGACCCTTGAGTCATATTTGGGCTCCACCCGGGCACATCCCTTTCAGCTCATCTGAGCAAGATGGGTGAAAATGGGAAAACCTTCAAAAATCTTCTTCTCTGAAACCAGAAGGCAGACTGCTTTCATATTTAGAATGTAGCATCATCTTATGGACCTCTTCCAAGTTTGTTCATATCAAGACCCTTGGGTCACTTTTTGGGTCCACCCGGGTGCATCCCTTTTTACATAGAATCAATGAGCAAAAAGGTATATCTGTCTTGCTCTTCGCTGAAAACGTTCCATGGTATTGATCTTAGGCAATTATCTTCTTTTTGACATCTGCCTATCTAATTAATGTGATGTCCCAGGGGTCATAGAGACTCAGGTGAGCGAACTAGGACCATCTTGGTCCCCTTGTTTTTAATACTTAGATTTAATAGGAGGTAAATCTCTGACAGTACAAAAGAATCTTTAATCTATTAGGCTTCAGTTTACTATCAAGCTTTTGTGGCAGGGGATGTCCATGTCCAACATGGATCTTGTTTTTGTGACAATGCCTTATTCGGGGAGCATAATCCGTCTCTGACGGCTCTTGTTATCTTGATCATTTATCTAGAAGTATTGCATGTTTCGAGGAGAAATCTACACACAATGTTGCTGATAATGTAAGCTTGTGCTTCTGAAATCTTAAGGACCCAACTATTATTACTTGCTGAATTAGCTCCCCTTGAACTTGTAAATTTTACTCTTTCTTTTGTTATCTGGAGCATGTCTCCTCCATTTTTGATGCTACTGCTTTGATATTTATCCACAATGTAGCTTGAAAATGTTAACTTGTGTTTGTGAAATATTCAGGACCCTGCTGCTGAATTATTCTCCCTTGTACTTCTGAATTATACATCAATTTTATTATCTGGAGAATTTTGCCTACCAAATGGCACACATTATCTCCCTTGAATTTGTAAATGTTTCGTTTGACTGAACTATGGAAAAAATCCGTTTTTCCGTCTGTGTATTTTTAGCTCACCTAAGCACATCGTGTTCAAGGCACGCTTTGTCATCAATGAAGGTATGTCCACTATAGTGCGCCGTCTGTCGTCCGGCATCAACAATTGTTTACACTCTAGAGGCCACAAACATGATCCAATCCTCATGAAACTTGGCTTAGAGGTCAGGTTACAAGGATGAACCCTATTTAAAATGGGAAGGATTCATGCCAAATCACAGGAAAAGCGGCCTTGTTGACAATTTTCTTGTTTACACTCTAGAGACCTCAAATATGGGACAATCGTCTTGAAACTAAGTCACTATGTTGGTCTGGTCACAAGGATGAACACTATTGAAAATGGGAAGGATTCATGTCATATCACGCGAAAAGGGGCCTTAATGACAATTTTCTTGTTTTCGCTCTAGAGTATGGCCAAATCATTATGAAATTTGGTCAATGTTAGTCAAGTCACAAGGATGAACCATTTTGAAAATGGGGAGGATCCATGCCATATCACAGGAAAAGGAGTCTTAATGATAATATTCTTGTTATAGATCTAGAGGCCGAAATTTAGGCCCAAACTTCATGAAACATGGTTTTGTGTAGAAATTTTCTTCCATATGACATCTGCCTGTTCAATTAATGTGATGTCCCAGGGGTCAAGGAGACTCGGGTGAGCGATATAGGACCAAGGTCTTCTTGTTACAATAGCTTTTTTGTTTCTGCTTAATTTCTCAGCAGCTTAGATGGATTTCAATCAATCTATACATCTATGCTCACTACCAAGCAGAGATGTGCTTGTGGTATTTTGGCTATGGTCCATTGATACTTGTCAGGGTGAAAAAGTGTGAAGCAAACACGCCCTTTAGCAGGGGTGTGGAAATACTAATTTTATCGGTTGTCCCTCGACAAGTAAAAGTCCATTTCTCGCTTGTCCTGGATAAAAAATGGAATTGTAAATATCGAGAAAACTTTGTTTTTTAACGAAGAAAATGCTGTAACTCGGCATCTCCTTCATGAAGGACAGTGTTTTCTACCCTTTGATACAAACAGGATGACTTTTCTCCTAGATCTTCTTAGTAGTGAACCAAGATTTGCTCTGTTGCCACCGTCATAGCGCAGTTAGTAGCGCGTCGGACTGTACATCTAGAGGTCCCGGGTTCGATCCTCGAAGGCGGCACTCATTCTTTCCAACTATTTATCTCTCACCAATGGGTCGATAATCCTAGACCTATGTGGGATAGCAGCTGGAGATTTGGAAAGGGTGTCGTGGTAGTACTGGTGTGAAAAATACCTGGAATTCATTGTTAGGTGTTCCAGTCTCCGCGATATAACTGAAAGAACGTTGAAAGCGGCGTAAAACCCCATTCAAACAAACAAAACAAACCAAGATTTGCTTTGGTATTTACTTGTCCACGACCAAGTTGCCTAGAAAATGTACATGCCCACAAGTGGAAAAGTTTGTGTCGGAAATGTCAGGCATGGGAATTCCACACCCCTACCCTACAGGGATGGTACTTCAGTATGGACAAAGCGCTCTGCATTATTAGTCACATTCTGTGACGGGCTCTAGTGGCTTCTGTCAGAAAATAAATTCTGTATCTGCATTTGAACTAAAATCGACTGAACCCACGAGGAATGGTTTTGTTTGTTTTTGTCCCACAAACCGCGAATCTGTATATTTGTCTTTAGGTATAACTTAAATTCACCCTTTACATAAATCAAATATTCTATTTCGATTTCCCAGTGCGAAGCGGTTGTAACTCTCTTGAAATATGTTGGCAGCTACAAATGTTTTGCACAGAGTCATATTACCTCCAGTTGACTTGTATTATGCTTTAATCTATCGAAAAGAAAGTAAACGAGGGCATGTCATGCGGGTGATGATGCTCAGCTCTTGAGTGCAGGGTAATTAATAAAAAAATAAAAGGGGATAATAATTTGTACGAATTGCATTTAGATTTACCTCCTTGATATTATAGGTTGCTCTTTTGATAGTGAACATAATCGAAACCCGTCATGCGAAAAGGGACCATCTGCGGCGCAGACTGACAAGGGTCAATCTTTTCACAGTGCTTATTTTCTGAATCTAGAATGTTCAGTCTACCTTCAAGTGAAAGAAGTTTTGAAATGCGACCTCAGGTTGTCCTATACTAGAATCAATCTCTTGTTCTAATACTTATTTTATGGAGTTCCCAGATTGTCCCTTTTTGCGTGACGGGTCACACATGTCTCAAGTTTAAATGGAATGCCTCTTGTAATATATATCCAAAAATGCAAGACATTACAGTGACTACGACGGCAATTAAATTAAGATATTAAAAATATCGAGTTTTCCCCCTAAAACAGATGAGCTTTTTAAGTCTTGAACACACTTCTGTCAAGTCTGTTGGATCTTAAACAATTATCTCATTGATAAAAAATAGCAGAATAAGTGACCTTTATGAAAGTAGCAGATTTGATCATCCTAGAATCATAATGTCAACTTGTATTGCTGACGGGTACAATACGTCAATGTTATATATAAAATAATATACACATCTGCATAATGTAATTTTTAGCTCCACTGGCTGAAAGCCACTGGGGCTATTGTCATGGCGTTGTGTCCGTCGTGCGTCCGTCAGTGCGCCCGTGCGTCCGGTCGTAAATTTTTTCTTTAAAAATCTTCTCCTCAGAAACTACTGGATGAATTTCAACCAAACTTCACAGGAATGATCCTTGGGTGACCCTCTTTCAAATTTGTTCAAGAAATTTTGATCCAATGAAAAACATGGATTTAATGGGCGTGGCTAATTTCCAAATATGGTAAAAAGAGAGTTTTCTCAGATTCTAATTGATGGATACCAATGAAATTTTACATGAATGATCCTTGTGTGACCCTTTATCAGTCTACAAAAGATTATTGAGATCGGATGGAAAATATGCATTCTATGGGCGGAGGTCATTTCTCTATATGTTATATAGTGAAAACTTTGAAAATCATTTTCTCAGAATGTAACTGATGGATATCAACCAAATTTCACTGGAATGGTCCTTGAGTGACCCTTTATCAGTCTAACAAAAATTATAGTGATCGGATGAAAAGTATGTATTTTATGGGCGGAGGTCATTTCTCTATATGTTACATAGTGGAAACTTTGGATATAATTTTCTCATAATCTAACCAATGGATATCAACCAAATTTTACTGGAATGATCCTTGAGTGACCCTTAATCAGTCTACAAAAAATTATTGTGATCAGATGAAAATATGCATTTTAAGGGCGGATGTCATTTCTCTATATGTTATATTGAAACTTTGAAAATCATTTTCAACATCAGTAGAATCCAAAATATCTAAAAGTCTAGTCAAAACTTTTAATGCTTTACAAGAATTTCATGCCTGTGGAGCGACTCAAGCCATTCATGGCTTTCTAGTTGTACTCGCGAAGGGTCGTATTATGTTATCGTCTGTCTGTCTGTCTGTCCGTCTGTCCGTTAGCAAATCGTGTCCGGTCCATAACTTTGAAACTATAAGGCCTATGGTCATGAAACTTCACAGGTGTATAGATCCCATAGCTAGGGTGTTCAGAGCGCAAGAACCACTACTCTACCATTTGTAATTTTTGAGTTATTGCCCTTTGTTTGATTCAGATATCAATTTCGTGTCCGGTCCATAACTTTGAAACTATAAGGCCTATGGTCTTGAAACTTCACAGGTGTATAGATCCCATGGCTAGGATGTTCAGAGCGCAAGAACCACAACTCTAGCAGTTGTAATTTTTGAGTTATTGCCCTTTGTTTGATTCAGTTTGCAAATTCGTGTCCGGTCCATAACTTTGAAACTATAAGGCCTATGGCCTTGAAACTTCACAGGTGTATAGATCTCATAGGTAGGATGTGCAGAGCGCAATAACCCTAACTCTACCATTTATAATATTTGAGTTATTGCCCTTTGTTTGATTCAGTTTGCGGTCCATAACTTTCAAAATACAAGGCCTATGGCCTTGAAACTTCACAGGTATGTAGAACTCATAGCTAGGGTGTTTGATTACATTATCTCAATCTGATTGAATTTGTAAATATTGTAGTAGTTCTATAGTGGTTGCTGGAAAATACATCCTAAGGGTCAATAAAAAGTTCAAAACATCTACCATTTATTTCTGAGCTTCGGGCGTATAATGCCACGCCCAGCGTTGCTCTTGTTTACCCGGGCAACAGACGGGACGTATGAATGCCCGGACTGGCGGCGTCCCTTTCTTTGTTCGGGGCATAACTCTGTCCTCTTATGACCATTTAACTTGAAACTTGGCAGTTATGTTCCTTTCATAATTACGGAGTGATCAGTGTGCAAGGACCGTAGCTCTACCCAGCTTAGTATTTTAGTTATTTCATTTTGTTGTTTTCATACTTGTGCATCGAGTGGTCTAACGGGCCACCTTCTTTAAATTGGGAGATGATTTGAAAAGAAATGCTTCCTACGTGGATAAATGGATGAAATGATATAAAAAAAAGATCCCCAAATTATTAGTATTATTTATCTAAAATGACCTGGCACTCATTAACTTCCGTGAGTGCTCGAGTTTATCCGTAGCGAAAATTACGTTTTACCGATTTATTCATACTATCTCACTTTATCTAAGTAAGTCTCTGTAGTACATTGGTTACAGACGCCTTCCCGAGACGCGTTCACTTGTCGGGTCGAGTTCGATACCCGACAGTGATACATCTTTTTTAATCCTTGTGATTATTATTGATTAATATATTTATACATTATATTTTACATTAACCATTTCAATTATTCCTTTGTTATTTTTTTTTTGTCAGTTGCAATTATTATATTTATTTTTTTACTCTCATATAATTCAATTTTAGATGTTGCACAAAGACTATTATATTCTGATCGCCGGAGAGAAAGATTTTCATACCCCAATGAAAATAAATTAAGTATTCAGAACACTTGCACTAAAAGTTAGTCGCATATAGAAATCTCGTTTGCTTTATTATATTTTTTATAAGTTTTTTTTTACATTCATAACGTAATCACGCTTAAAGGAGTTTCGATTAACGCAATCAAACCAAGTATAGGCTTTATTTCATATTTTTTCATACTGTCATAAATTGTAAAATGAACAAGGAAAAAAAATACTTTTCAATTGTTCAGTTTGGCTTGCGATATTTTTTGAACTACAAAAAGAGATAAATTATTGTTATTGTATCCATGTTTCTCTATCACTATTTACAGTGATGAATGGACAGCACTTTGCAATGATCAAATCTTAAAAAAAAGTCTGACTGTCAGAATACAGAAAGCCTAATGCTACAATATTGTCTGAAAAAAGGTAAAACATTGTTACCGTAAAACATGGAATCATAATTGATCATGTCCCGGCTTGAACTCATGGCATTTCGGTTTTGGGACAACAGCCATACCACCTGCGCTAAATTTCCGTTCACGTGATGAGATGTGAAACATTTTATTGCACCTAAACTTCGCAAGTTTAAGTCTATATTAAGAAACATAACATCCGACTATCAATGGGGAAATTCAAATGGCAGCCCGGGAGTCGCGTGAGATGATGTAATAATCTAAAATTGACTGTAATATGCATGCGCAGAAAGGACATTCAAATGAACGGAGTTACCCACTGGTGGTAGTAAACAAACTCATATTTACCGCTACAATAATTAATTAACCATGAAACATCGTTATCCCATTAAGAAATGTGATAAACTCGTGCAAAATACTATATAAAATAAGAAAAAAGTATTTGTCGTTTAAAGTACTAGAGAAAATTTGTTATATGTTATCGAATTGCTGTGCACTATTTTCGACGCCATTTTGGAACCCAAGTAACACCGGCCTGACCCAGGATCAAAAGCGTCGAGGTTGAAAGGTTAAAATGACATCACTAGTGTCGAAACCGAGGTCGTTCTGATGAATACCCGGTTAACTCGGGTCGAAACCGAGTCCGATATGAACTTACCCAATAGGGTCAAAAGGAATCTTTAATGAGTGCCAGGTCATTGTAGATCAATAATATTTCACATTGACAATGAAAGCGTTTAATTTCATGAAAGCGTTTAAAAATCGGGGTTGTCAAGATGGTTCGCTGTATAATATAACTAGCAAGTTTGATACATGTAGTGTTCATTTCGAGATTCATCAGTTTAGGTCTGACCATCGTATGACTAGGACCACGATATCTTTGTTTGAGGGTTTATTGCCAAACTATTGTAAGTGCCTTTATATTTATAGGCACTAACAATAGTTTGGCTATATTTCCCTCTCTTTTCTCACAGCATAATACCAGAAAGTGTTACGAGCAAGCAGTCGTATTTTGTTTTGTCCAACGTTCTCAGTTGTTTCACACATAGGGTCGGAAATTACCCCCCCCCCCCCCCTCTGTCACCATATAGACCAATAAATATGTATATATTATCATAATTCGGACGCCTATGGTCTCACATGGCTTGGTATTGATGAACTTTTCGCACTGGTAAACTACTGTTTCTTTTTTTAAGTCCGCTGTTCATTATATCTATACTGTAGTATAAAGTACAGCAAAGTAAGTCAGGAATACTCCGGCAATCTGAAAGAGTTGATAGAAAAAAAGATGATAAGAACAAAGACGAGCGAAAAGTTCTGAGATATTGGAAAGAGGTATTTAGATAAGCGTCCAGAATGCTCTTCATACAAAAAACAAAACACGTATGTTTTAATCCAAATAAAGCAAATAAGCAACCTACATGTTTTTTCAAGGGCATCCGCCAATGTCAATTTCACATTTAAGGCCAGACTTGTGAAAAAATAGCCTTTTCGGGGGCGTTAGTATACTCAGTTTCCAAAAGAAAGTGTGCACTTTTAAAATTCAAATACCCCAGAACTTGCATCACTGAACGTCGCAAATTTTTGCATGACAAAGCTCGAGACTTTTGAGCATTGATACATTGAGAAATAAAGCGCACAGCACGTAATGATTTTCGATCGTGAGGGACCTTCGATTTAGAGTGTTTTACTTGTGCATCCAACAATTGATGAATAACCATTCTTGAATACCATCCAGTTTAATTCTTGTGTCTTACCGTGCAATAAATTCACATCTGAATGACAATGGTGCACTATGGTACAACGAACTTTGACATACAAATGTCGCGGTAGGGTGAAAATAAATACCGTGCAAAGAAAACACTCCATAAAATGAAATAAGCATTCATGTTCTATCAGAAATCTTACGTGTCCGCTTGCGCGTCCTCTTTTAAGTATCAATAAATATTGCAGAACGTCATTGTCCTGTTATAGCCTATCTGAAGTTACTGGCCAATCAACGTATCAATTTCTAACGTTGACGCAGATGTAACGTCTGTATGTAAACTCTTACCTCTGTTTGGAAATGGTAGGGAGTCCCTTGTTAAACTTGAAAATTTCATATTAGTAAATATCTCTTACTAGAAAAGGTATTTTAGGAGGGTAAATCTCAACACTATATGTGCTGAGTGTATTCGACAGTAAATAAAACTTAATCGAAATCAGATTTTTATGTCTCGTTTCTAAAGGGTCATGTCGAAAATATGAAATTGATTTTACAAGCAAGAGTTCATCCACTTTCGTAAAATAAAGAAAAAAATGACAAAAATCATAACTGAAAGTCCTCACTTTCTTTTGAAACTAAGTATATTTCACAAGCAAATCTCGTCGCTGATGGTACTTTTTTTCTTTTTTTTTTTTTTTTTTTATTTCCGAGCTTTCGACTGAGAATATAATATATACTTGTATAATAAAGAAACTGACAATGTTTCAGGTTCCAGTGTCTGAAAGAGTAAAGCTTACAAGACCAGAGTAGCAACATACCGTCAATATGAATTCTTTAGTGATTGTAAGAAGACCAAATGTGGTAAATCCGACTTGTGTGCCCGTCAACTTGGATAAGAAGAGATTCAACTGAAAGGGAAATACGAAATGAATAATTTGTGAGGAGTAGATATGCAACAACCTTAACAGCTACATTTTTATAGAAGCTTAACATGCTGTTCACGCCATATACCTGCTGCCAATATGGCTTCGGTAGGTAGATTAGACTATGCACACACGTACGGTCTGATGATAGCCTACACTTCCTTAATTCTACTTAATTTTCTTTTTTTCTGTTGTTGAAAAAAATAAAACCAACCTGTTTAAAGTTCGATGATTAAGCTAAATTAAGCTGACAAACAGAACTCTCCGTGTATAGGCCGACTGAGCTTTGTTAATGAGAATTGCGCACAGACTGATTGATCAATCTAGTTTCAGAAAATTAGCAGAACTCGAAACGTTTCGGCCCTAGTCAGTCTGCGCAGTGAGCGCAGTCTGACTAGGGTCGACACTTTATGCATAACCCAGATTGTCCCTTTTTGCGTGACGGGTCACATATTTGAAAAAAGAAATTGGATAAATCAGTGATCAACAAGACAGCATTTTTCAATGATAATTACATGTATATAGGAGGATAGACTAATTGTAAAACAATGTAGCAATCCTTTCAGGGCCCGATGTTATAAAACTTATCTCAGGCCCAACTGAGATTTTCTCAAATTTTAAATTCAAATAAATGTATGAAAATAAAAGATAATATTAGTAAGTTATTATGTATAACAACTTATCAATATTATCTTTTATGTTAATACATTAAAACGAGTATTAAAACAGAATAACGACTTTAGTCTCAAATTAAAATTCGAGAAAAATTTGAATTGAGAATGGGAAAAGTTTTATAATCTCGGGCCCTGATGTTTAAAAACCCAAATAGGATAAAAAAAAGGAGCTGAATAATGTCTAGAACAGTCTTCGATTCTTTCTGAAGTTGATATCCAGAAAATCATAAAATCATTAGGACTCACAAACCAAATCTCATTAAAAGCATATCTTCAAAAAATACGTCCCTTAAATCCTAGTCATACTGCCAGACTCTGCTTGACAGCAACTTTTCCCAAAGAGAACTGAATATGACGGTCAGTACAAAAATTTCAATTCAGTCCCCTATTCCTAAAAAAAAGAAATGGAGAGGTACCTATTGCTGCAGAATTCTTACGAAGAAGACCTTGTTGATTACCTGTGATGACCGTTCTGGAGTTGACTTGTTCACGTTGATATAGTAGATACTCTGTAATGGTGAATGAGCCTGAAACATAGAGACAAAAATAGACCAGGAAATATTCTACAAAAGAGTTTCGTAAAGGCCTTCAATAAAGAAAGTACCGTGTTGGGAAAATTTCTGGGGCCTTGTTAACTAAACGTCTTACGACCATTTTTTTGCGCAAGTCAAAAATTGAAGTTGCTTCTACAATAGTAACTAAATATGGAATTCTGTCATGCGTAATCTCGTTTGAAACGTCATCTAAAGACGATTCAAATGAGATATTACATGGCAGAATCTAACAATGAATGAAAAAACTTTGTAAGATTTGTGATTTTGACTTACGATTATTTTTCGTAAGAACTTTAGGAAAACTGGCCCCTAGTGTACACGAAGATTAGGCAAACAGAAAAGATGTGCAATCTAATCCTGAACTACAGCTCCTTCTTTCTTCTAAATCATTACGCGGAGAACTTGAGAAAGATGCGTTTAAATGTCCGAAACATTGGCTGTGTGTTTGAAACAAATGAGCCTGTGCGTGACATTTCCAACAATTTCATGTGTGAGGGAAGAACAGACGTTGAGCAGCCTGGACAGCCACACATTGAATTAAATTTGATTTAAATATTTGGTTGTTAGCTGCAACTTTAGGTCCATGGCCATCTCTTGAACGCATATTCAAGACTCTGACCAGACTGTGCGGCTGCACAGGCTGATCAGAGTCTTAACGTTGCGTACTTGTGAAATTGTTGGAAAAGTCAAGCATAGACTCAAATTCTAAATCAGCAGAATAAGGGTAAATTCTTAAAAGCCTGATTAACATGGTTTTTGTAGTCTGAATTGTAGGGTCTACTCTATTTTAGCAATGACGACAACAAGTATCAAATCTTCACAGAGAAATAACATAAAACTTTTGCTTGCTATTTTGTCTGTCCGCGTTTCCTTTGACCGAAGCGATATCTACATATAGATAGGGATTATGATGTGCGAAACTACATATACATAACTGCATGTATTCAATTAGTGCGAATTTCGCCCATTTAGGGCTCTTGAACGTCCATTTCTTAGAAATAGCGATATTAATTCGTACCAAACTTAAATGAAATGATTCCAGTAAAGTTAGATTGGTTGACAATTTTGACTTTTGCTAGTTGATGACCATTCTACTAATGAAAATTGAGTTTAATTAAGAGAAAAGAAAATGCTCTAGAACATCTGAATATTTATCTTTAATGATTACGTTAACTTTTTGTATCATCGTTGCATACATGCATGTTCAATCACTAGTACGCTCTGATAGCGCCCTTTTTGTGCCTATCTAGTAAGTGATAGTTATTCCATAACACATCACACATTGTATATTCGATGGCTCAGCGTGAAACTGTTGTAACTGCCTATATTTTATGGGCAGTTACAACTGTTTCGCGCTGAGCAATCGATTTGTAAATGGAAAAAAGAGAAGTAAGGTAGCTGAAAAACTTACTTCATCGTGAACAAAGGCAGCAAATATGGACAGCGAGAACATCATTCCAAGTGTCAACCCCAGGTAAAAGAGGTATATTAACACCCCAAACAATGACTGGGGAAACTTGACTAAGACATACAGAATAACTATCCCCATACCGAGCGTCCAAAAATACACGTTACCATAGAGAAAACAAAAGTCCTGATCTAGTAAAGACACAACCTGACATAGATCCAGGTGAATCAATCGTAAACTGTCTAAATGATCCAATGGATCTTTATTCTGGGATGAAATGATCTTCTTTAAATGTTTTGCTAATCCCCTGAAACCTGTTCGAAGCATGACTGATAGAACGACGAGGTAAAACGCAGGTCCCACTAGGGCTATGACCTGGAAACAGACGGGTATTGTTAGAATGAATCTAGTCAATGTTGTATCCTCGAATGGGGCTGCAAATGAGACATTGTAACCTAGTTCAAGAAGTTCTTCGCTCGAAGGTAACAGCATATAGGTTATAACAAACTGGATTGACATGCTTGTAAGTTGTAACATTACCGCTACACACACTAAAATAAGCTGCCATCTTCGAAAATAGCCAAAATCCAAAATGATACCTTCGTCGATCATTTTAGTAATAGTCTCTTTCCACAAGTTCACGGCTCTGCGAAAATGTCCGTATTTTGGACTGAATGCCTTCCAACACACGAAACAATTCCCAAAACACTGAAAGGTCGCCAGACAGGAGGAAATGTAGCTTAATGCCGAGTTGGCGCTATACGCGAATGTTCTGATTATATAGAACAAGAAACTCAAGATGACAAAACTTTGATAAAGCCACAATAAAACAGTGTTTATTCTTAGTCTTGGATTGTTGGTGTTGTAACAGGCACTAACGATCATCAAAAAGGTTGCTGGACGTAGGTTGAACTGACGCGTGTTCGATCCATCTCCGCCTTTCTCTAACTGACCGTCCGACACAGTATATATCTCATTCATCTTATGATTTTTACACTGCTTATCGACATGAACAGTCAGGTAAGTGTTGACAATGCATATTGCAACAATACCCGTAGAGTTACATATGGGATCCGTCCCGGACAATACAAAAATTCTAAGTCGAAAAAAATAGCATACTTGTTTTTAAAAAGTGCTGCTAGAGTTATGCCTTTAGAAATCCTGAGAAGGTCTTGTAATGCTGGACACACATGCCATGTTTTGAGTAAATATCTTGAACAATATCAACAGAAATATGACCAAAGTAAAAGTTCGTTACGCTTTCTTCATCCAAAACGTCAAAGTGACAAAGTTAATGACAATACCCTAATGTTTTGTTCAAAAACAGCAAAGCTAAAAATCAGATTTTTCCCATTCCATGTTTAAAGTTCACGTGATAATATTCACAGAAAAATTATCCACAAAAAATACAACTTGATTCTTACAGTAAATAAGCAATCCACAGACATTTTGAAGCGAATCATAATTTGTAAACATTACGACGCAGTTAACTCTATCTGTCGTCTAAATGAAGAATTGCTAAACAGCCATATTATCGTTATCTCCTTCCATTCAAAAACCGCACATGAAAACATGGTCAATTAATAACGCAGACCGTTTGATATGATCGTTCTGGGAATCAGTACGGATTCAAACAGCACTAAAGTGATTGCCGGATCTCAATAACATTTAATTATCTTTCAATCAATGTGCGGTGTCCTCTTTGATAGGAGAAACATGTATTTTCACTATTCATTGCATTTCTAACTTAAGGATTCATTTTGACCAAATAAAAATATTACAAAAATGCTTTTGCTCCTATATACAATGTTACAATATACACACTATAAATTGTGCTGAACAGGGTCCAAATATGAGCTCAGAGATCACATGTACATTCTCCCCAAATATCAAATGTAAATGCTACACACCAAATACAAAAAAGCTCTGTGCCTTCAAGTTTCATATTGTAGGTTCTTATATGTTTAACCCTATTTTAATATCATTGCAACCATAGTAACTAGTTAATATAATTATAAATTTTTTATCCCCGTTTTTTTGTTTCCGTGGTAACCCAAAATGACATAACATTAAAAATCAAGAATTTGCCCTGCAACCATTATACGACCGTCGGATGTAGGTGAAGTATGATATACCCTGTCCAAGAATATTTGACCCTTAACGAATTGATCTTCCTTCTCTGAGGCAGAACTTTCCATTTCTAAAATACACCAGAGCCCCAGGATTGTAAAACTTTTCTAATTCTTAAAAAAAAAAAAAAAACACCTCAAATTAAGATTAAAGTTGTAATAATACTCTTATAATATTGTATGAATAATATGATCGAGAATGAACGTATTAATAATAAGTAATAAAAAAAAACCTTTTACGTTATATTTTATGCTTATACATTAGATCTAATTTAAATTCTAAGTTTGGGGAAAATTCCAGTTCAGAAAGAGAAAAGTTTTATAATCTAAGAGACGGCTGGTCCTTGAGATTTTAGAGCTACTAAAGTTTGGCTGTTGATTGAACTTGTTGGAATACTCTTTTTTAATGTAAATGACAGAAATAACAGATTACTTGCAAAATTAAGCACTGTGCCAATCTTGGCCGATTACGGTCAGTATTTAGAATAAGCAACGGATTACAAGACAAGCAAAATTACCCCATGACTTCAGAAATAGATTCGCTCCAGATCGAGTTTAATATTCGTGCCGTCCATAATCGGTTGCTGAAATAATACAATTAGTTCTGTTGACAATGTACTTCTGATTATTTGTATTTTATCCAACAAGCTATCTGATAAAAATGTTATTGTCATCACCCATTACAGCATTGACCCGAATTTATATAATCCTGGCCATTCGGAACATCACTCGGTCTTTTCCATAAACTTGAAAGGACCTCGGACGTATGTGTAGTATTTTTTGGTAATTTTAGCTCACCTGAGCACAACGTACTCAAGGGGAGCTTTTAGGTTCACCCTGAGTCCGTCGTCCGTCGTGTGTTGTCCGTCGTGCTTTGTCCGTCGTCAACAATCTTAAAAACTTCTTCTTCTCCTAAACCACTGGACCGATTTCAGTGAAACTTTACCAGAAAGTTCCGTGGGTTACCCTTTTAAAAACTGTTCGCACATTTGTGCTTGGTCCATAAATATGGGCGTGGTAGGGCGTGGCATTTTTTCACTTTGAAATCTTTGAACGATATCTTCTCCTGAACCACTAGGCCGATTTCAATGAAACTTTACCAGAATGTCCCTTTTGGTGATCCTTTTCAAAAAATTGTTTGCAAAATTTTGATTGGCCCATAAAGATAGGCGTGGCAGGGCGGCGCTTATTTTGTTCCCGAAATCTGTGAACGACATCTCCTCCTGAGCCGCTCCGCCGATTTCAATGAAACTGTACCAGAATGTTCCATGGGAGACCCCTTTCAAAAACTATTCGAAAAAAATTGAATGGCCCATGAATATGGGCGTGACAAGGCGGGGCTAATTTTGAAGCCAAAATCGTTGAACGACATCTTCTCCTGAACCGCACCGCCGATTTCCACGAAACCTTACCGGAATGTTCTTTGGATGATCCTTTTCAAAAATTGTTTGCAAAATTTTGATTGGCCAATAAATATAGGTGTTGCAGGGCGGTGCTTATTTTGATTCTCCTCAATAATGAATGGTTTGGGCAGGGTCTATCTTCACTTTAAATTCTTGGAATAACACCTCCTCTTCGACAGTTATGCAAATGTGAACAAAACTTTGCCAGAAAGTAACTTGGAAGAGATACACTAGACCAACAGAGTTCAGGTGAGCGTTTTAGGGCCATTCTGACCCTCTTGTTTAGGTAAATCGGCTTCTGGTGGTACTTCGGTTATTTCATACGCTTGAAGAAAATCACATTTTGTTTTAAAAAAAAATTCCGATCGTCTGTGGAGAACGTTTGGGCATATTATAATTAGATGACAAAAGTCAGTATAACGCTGCGTTTTATAATCAAATAATAACATGCCAACTTTTATCCTTTTCGATGATTTTTTTATGCAACGTCATGATTCTTAGCGGGATCGTTGGTATTTGTGACGCCATTTAAACCCACGTGAGCAAAGATGCGCTTTCATTGCTGCGCCTGTATTGTTCCCGAGGTCTATTCTGTAGAATTAGGCATGTCAAATGGATAGGATCCACTAAAAATGGACGAAAAAAGAATACAAAACGCGAACGATAAGCAGCTCTTTAGAACGGAAAGCTTTCCTGTAATTTGAGATTTGACCAATCTGTCACCAACAGAGAATGGTTGCGAAATAAATTTCCGCAGAATATCGACGAATCGCATGCATTTAGCCTATTTCTATTGAAAAAATCGAAATGGAAAAAATCCATCGGAAGTCCATTATTTTGTATTGATGATTTGCGTGCCTCAGTAATTCAGAAAAATAATCAGCGTTTTATAACCGTATTTAATGTTTACCCTCTTCGTTGCACTTCTTGATCTAGGTATATCAATGCAGTTAGGCTAAAACTAGTGATACCGTGAAATTGACAAGATGCGTGAGTTCGGAATGATTTTGAAATGAAATGGAATGAGTGTGTGGAGCGTGTTTTGGGTTAATTAAATGGGAGGTTATCCAACACCGCTAATTTTGTTCGGAATGAACAAAATAAGTGATATTCATTACCTCCCTAAACTAAAATATGCATACAAGTTCTATAAATAGTTTCCTATTTCTTCCAGAACGCTCATAATTTGAATTGTGTCAATTAAATCGCGATTTTTTATCTAGCTTTATTTATTTTGAATGACGTTTTTTATTCTATCTTTTTCAATGAGGTAGAGCGTTTTGAATAGTTTGAGTGAGTGTTTGGAAAGAATGAATTGGGTACTGAGAGAATGATTTGGAATGGTTTTGATCGATTTGAATGACTATTTCATGATGTTGTTAACTGTTTTTGCGTCAGACTTTAAATTTTTCAACAACCACTAAGCTTCTGTTGCGCGATTCAACAATTGTAAAATGAGCCTGTGCGTGACATTTCCAACAATTTGGAAATGCTCGTGAGATGCAAATATTGCGATGCGTAGACAGTCACAAACTGTAAATATAAAGTTACCTTATGGTCTGCTGATACTTTGAGATCTTTTCTATCTACTTAACGCATAGTAAAGACTCTGGTCAGGCTGTGCGACTGCACAGGCTGGTCAGAGTCTTTGCTTTGCACACATTCGAGATTGTTGGAATTCTCACGCACAGGCTCAAATATCGATAATACTTAATATTATGATGGTATGGAAAAACCGTAACAGAAAAAAAACACATATCAAACAGACTTAATCACAGGCGATAATGGAATAAATTCTTTGGAGAAATTCGATAAATTAAACTCTATGGTTGTGTTTTCAGAATAAAAAAAGGAATATGGCAAGAGAGGGCTTTTTTTCGAAATCATCTAAGAAGCCAAAAGAAGACAGAAGAAATAGAGATTCTGGAAGTGTTTCGGAACCAAATTCATTTCGCCTTACACCTGTAATAGTTTTAATGGCAGTATGTGGTTGCTACAGTTTTCGGGAAGGAATTTTAGCCAATGTATTGTTATGGATCTATAAGTTTTTCTACATTCTTCTCGTCGTTTTGATTACTGCAAAATATATGTACCAATTTCACCTATCACCCTTAAACTATCTAGGTGTCATAGTTTTGTGTGCACAATGTATCGGAGACTTCCTATGTTGTTGCAAGATGTTCAGTGGAAGATTCGGCAATTTCTTTGACAGCGTGTCGTGTATAGAGTCATTAACACATTCACTAAAGAGAAGAGGGCTTAAGATAAATATAACTTATTTTAACAAGAAGCCATTTATAACCATCGTTTTGTTCGTTATTTTACAATCTGTTTGTGTTACCATTCAATTTGTGTCCATGTATGTACTAAATGAGCCTCCCAAAGATAACTTTAACATCATAACCGATCCGTTACCGGACACGTACATTACTCGATTTATGATACTTTTCCCGATTTGTCTGATGCTTATTACATTAATCAGTCCAGTCCCGTTTTGTATGGTCATTTGTTGTATGCTGAATACTGTCATGGACGCCTTCAATGAGCACCTACATACCAGACTAGAACGCAAGGATCCCCAACTTATCGGCGGTATAAGTGAAATCAGAGAGTTACATTTAGAAATATGTAGCATTATATCTAAATTTGATAAAGACTTTAAATATCTGTTTGCCAATATGTATATGTGGACAATATGCATTGCCCTACTTGTACTGTATCAGTTCTTTAAGACTGAACAGACTATTTTAACAGGATTCATTCATTTGTATTTTGTTACCCTGTCGCTGCTACTTTTGGCGTGCATCTCTGTGTCGGCCGCAAAGGTTCATAACAAGGTAAGTGTTGGCCTCGACCAAATATGTTAGCCCCATTATCAAAGTATTCGGGGGGGGGGGGGGGCATTTTTCTCTAAGAAACGCATAATCTAAATACAGGTTATTTGCTTTTTTTAAATCTAGATTCAGACATCATTTTATCACGATAAACTTGATACAACATAACTTATATGGTATACTATATATGAGTCTGTGCGTAACATTTCCAACAACTTGACTCGTGCTTAATGTGCCAACATTGAGAATCCTAGAAAGCCAGATTTTTCAATTAAATGATAATATGATTGTATAAAGATCATTTTAGACCTAATCTATTTGGAAAGTACATAGCTAAGAATCTGGCCAGGGGCTTTGCTTTGTGCACATGCGAAATTGTTGGAAATGTCACGCACTTGCTCATATATCTTTGATACATGGAATTTCAGTAGACCGATCATAGACATTGCAATAACATTTTTAAGTGGCTTTAAAAGGCATCTAAGGTAAAAAAAAAATAAAACTAATTCTATGGATAAGGAAAACTAGTGCAAAATCGTAAAGATTTCAAATGAAAACGATAATCAACAAATGTGACCCGTCAGGCGAGAAGGGAACTTCTAGGTTGTGCGTAAAGTGTCAACCCTAGTCAGACTGCGCGGCCTGCGCAGACTGACTAGGGTAGAAACTTTTCGCACTTAACTAATTTTCTGAATCTATAATGATCAATCTACCTTCCTGTGCAAGAGTTTTTGAAATGCGACACCTGGTTGACCTGTACTAGAAACAATCTCTTTTTCAAATATCTATTTAACGGAGTTCCGAGATGGTCCCTTTTCTCGTGACGTGTAACAAATATCTCTTTATCTATAGGCACATAGTCCACTAGAAATGCTTTACCAGATTAAAACGGATGGCGTCAATATAGAAGAGTCCGTGCAGGTAGGAGTCTCAGCTTGTTTTCGTCTGTCTGTATGTCTCTCTTTTTTACTCTCTCTCTCCCTCCCCCTCTCTCTCTGTCTGACTCTGTCTGTCTGTCTCTGTCTCTCTATCTCTCTGTCTCTCTCTCTCTCTCTGTCTCTCTCTCTCTGTCTCTCTCTCTCCCTCTCTCTCTCTATCTATCTATCTATCTATCTATCTATCTATCTATCTATCTATCTATCTATCTATCTATCTATCTATCTATCTATCTATCTATCTATCTATCTATCTATCTATCTATCTACGCACATTTTTCAGTCAAATTTGTCCGAGAGATTTTTTGTTTTAGATTTTCATTATTTTGGTCTCTTTTCAATCTTATACATTTATAATTGTAGAATTTGTCTTTGAATAATTTCTGAACCCTCAGAAATTTTCTTAATACGAGCTTGAAACACAGGGGTAAATCTTAATAGGGAATTACGTGATTAAACTAAGACATACATTAAGGTGACTATTTTGTAATGAAGAAAGTAGCTAGAACCACTTTCTCTTGATTTATTTTCAGTAAACTATATCCTTTCTAGATACAACACTGAACAACTGTCATACTAACTATCTGTATATTTGATACTACTATTCAAAAAAGTATTGTCGAGGCAGATTTGTCAGATTTTTTTCAGTAAAAAAAACAGTAAACAAAACATTATGTTAAGATCACATTGTTTACAAGAATTCAAAATTCCTGTTGTCATTACACTTTGCAAGACTTTGGAATGTAAGATAGGCTAATTTGAGATTTTGAAAGAGGGTATTGATTAATTCTTACAAAAAATGTCCGGTAACGTAGGTCACAACTAATGCAATAATGTATGTATTTTATTTAATTTTAACTTACTTTTTTCGATAATATATTTTAATTTTCATTTCATTCTTATAATAGTATTTAAGCTCCAAATCTCTTTTCAAACCTTTTTATGTTGAATGATGTCTTTGACCCACTAAATTTTGTCATACACAATGAAAAAAGTTTCTGTTCATGTAAAAAAATATCATTTGAATAGTTTTAAAACATGAAATTAAAAAAAATACATATATGTATCTATAGATTCTAAATTGAATCCCCATAGTGCAACAGAATATATATTTTTCCACATACCTATATTATTATCCTCACTTAGATTGAAAATCATTTGTATTTCGGGTTTTTGTTAGGTTTAATAGTTTCTGTTTGTAGTTTGTCAATATTTAGGCTACTGAATTTCTTACCACTAACAAGATCAAAAACAATTTTCCACCATATTTAACAAATTTCTTGTTTTTGAACTACGTTACCAGCCGTGTGATCTACGTTACCAAATGACACTATGCTTCATGGATGTTTCATCAAAAGAATCACCATACGGGTGTAACTCATGTTTATTAGAGTAATCCAAGCTAGCATAAAAGGCATACATGTCTTTTCAACAACATATCTTCATACCAATATTCGAGCTTTATTCGAACCGGTATTAAATGTAGTATCTCTTGATAAATTATGAGTATTAATCTTATAGTCTCATTCTAATTCATGTTTAGTTGAATACCCAGTATATTACACTGATCGCTAAAACAGTTTCAAGAGTAATTTTTATGCGAAATACGATGCAAAGTGCATCAATCACGTAGTTCACTAAAACTGATTTATTGTAGTCTAATTATGAGTGCTTTAAATACTTTACAAACTTTACAAACTAAGATTGAAAGGAGACAATTCAAGCCTTAATTGACGGAAGTTAGAATGAAGTTCATTTACTTCTTAAAGCAGATCTGTACGGTAACGTAGTTCACTTCTATTTCTTGAAAAATGAAAGTCTTATTTAGAGAGTGGAAGACGATTTCTTTAAAAAATTCGGGCAACCATATATATTGTTAAAATAAATTTGTAACATATGTGAAGCTTTTTAACATATTATCACTTCCTTACGGTTATTCGAAACCATTTCTATATTAAACTTAAAATGGTAACGTCAATCACTGTACTTTTTGAGACATTGACTAAAAAGCTGTCAAAAAATAACTAAAGTACCTATGCATCATTATTGGGTTGCAGCTTAAAATATAACATTTAAGGCAAATTTAATAAATTTGTCAAAGCGAAAAACATAGTAGAAATCCCATTGAGAACCAATCCATAATTGTGCGGGGTTTTTTTTTTGGTTTTTTTGTTTAGTTATTAAGTGTAAAAACTGCATGAGGAATCCGATGTTAACATTAAATAGGCTTCGACGTCCTATTCATTTGCTATAAAACGTTCAGTGCTTACATGTACCTGTCGTAAAATATTAAGGTGTCCGTATTTTTCCTGTTGATTTAAAGAACAGCAAAAATTCGGACACGTTATTTGTCATTTCTTTCTTCTGTAATAAAAGAAGTCTAAATCTTTTGTGTACCTGATTATTAAATCAATAAATAATGTATGCCCTTTTTGACAGGCATGTGTATATAATTTAGTTTAAGTTGTGTCTATCAATATTCGTGCATTCTCAATGGCTTGACGTTGGTTTTATACCCCGATGAAAACAGTTTTTGAGTACACCGCTGTTTTGTAAGTTTCTGCAAAAAGTAGTCCCGTAAAAATCTGTATTTAACTGACAAATCATACCATTTTTGCTTCATGATATTAAAAGAGATGAAGATAATATTTGTTGATTTCATAGAGGTTTGAAACTAACAACCAAATCATATTCATGTATGAATCGTGTTATTAGGTTTTTAGTTTCATAGTTCGATGAAATTAAGAAATACCCTCTTTAATCACTCACATTATACGTAAATCTATCGAACTTATGAGCTTTAAATTGCATAAAATTTACACCCAAGAGATTTTCATTCGGCAACTTTTAAATGAAGCGCGGTTTGAAGAAGACGAATGGTACACATGGGTTTGTGACTTTTGTCATCAATATTTTAATGATGTATTATGATATATGAGCCTTTGCGTGATATTCCCAACAATTTGAAACATGCATGAAGCGTCAACATTGAGCAGCCTGGACAGTTAAAGAGAGCACCAGGGAGATTGAATGTCTATTTAACCCTTTGCTGTTTAATCCCTGCTTTTTACGTGCCTGTGATTTTATGATTGAGAAAACATTGTGAAAAAAGAAGAAATTGCTTCTGACAAGCAATTTCTTCTTTTTCCGCACTATTTTCTACCCTACTGGATGGTTATTTTTCAAATTTAATCCACTTTAAAATTTCGTCTGCAAAACCTTTGAATTTGGACAGGTCTAAAATTTTGTAAAACAGGAAAGGGTTAAAACACTTTTATACATAAACTACCTAGAAAGCGCAAAGTGAAGACTCCGGCCTACACAGTCTCTGTCAGCATATACCCTCATCAATTAAACCTGACTTTTAGATTTTCTCGCATGGCTAGAAGGCAATGGTTATTATGCATTCTAAGGAATTTATTATATAATTGATGAATAGGGATATAAACGAATTTAATAAAGTCTCAAATTAAACAGAAACAAACTGGAAGAACTAAATTATTTATTGTATAATTGATGAATAGGGATATAAACGAATTTAATAAAGTCTCAAGTTAAACAGAAACAAACTGGAAGAATTAAATACATTATTCAATCTAAAGGGCTTATTGATGTTATTGAAAATAAATATAGATGTTAACTGTTTTAAACGTTTCCATATGTGTGTTTGCTGCTACCTAAAAATACTTGAATCTAAACTCGAATCAAACTATCCTGTCGGAGATGTGTTGGCTTTACTAGAGTCCAGTAAAATTTTAAACTGTTTTTCCTTTATTTCAGGTAGCTGGGGCGTTCATTACATATTTTGCTGTGCTGTATACCCTATAATTAGTTCTATTAGAGGAAAGTGCTAGAATCACGTGATGCAGCGGTTGTTTACGTCATCCGTCACGCCAAAAGGGGCCATCTCGGAACTCCGTAATATAAAATTATTCAAAAGATATTTGTCCCAGTAGAGGTCAAACAGCGACTGCATTTCAAAAATTCTTAGACCGGAATGTAAAATGTTCATTCTAGATTCATAAAGTCTGAACAATGCAAAAAGTCTCGACCCTATTCAGCCTGTGCAATAAACGCCGCCTGACAAGGGTCGTTACTTTACGCACTTCCTAGCTGACTCTTTTTCGCGTGACGGGTCACACTTTTATGTGGATGAGACATGTTTACGTTGTGATTAAAAACACGCCTAGTTCTACCTAGAAAGACGGACAATTTTAAAGTTCACTTAGCTAAGGTCTGGTCATCTAGTTGTTGTGATGGTGACTACACATGCGAAGTTTCATGAGGATAACTTCAATTATAACAGAGATATGATCAAT
Organism: Fragum whitleyi; assembly: GCA_948146395.1. NCBI lineage: Eukaryota > Metazoa > Mollusca > Bivalvia > Cardiida > Cardiidae > Fragum > Fragum whitleyi. Next base: position 65,592,840 of record OX411544.1, read on the forward strand.
GCTAAAGTTTTTCACACAAACGCTAACATCAGCGCCAACGCCAACGCCAACGACACCAATGTGATCATAGTTCCCCGGGTTTTCTCAGAAAACAGCCGAGTTATTAACGGTTAAGTTATTAAAAGAACCTATACTTGTGGACGTTTCTTATGGAGTTAAATATACATCACAATTATTTCGTGGGTTACCGGACCGGAAGACAAATAGCAGATCTACGTGCTTAAACTTATTAAAAAAGATTCACCTTATTATAGACCTACAATTTCAAGTGAGTGATCAAAGATCATTTTTACATTGAAAATGATAGGAGATAACGGTTTCTCGGACCTCACTTTTTCTTGCGGAACTATACCAATTTTTTTCTACCCATAATAGAGTATATTTAACTTTATCATGCAACGAAGCCTGTATTGACCTGATATCACTTGTCTGATAACATAACATGATGTCTGGCAGTCTACATTTAGAAACAATTTGCATACCCTTTCACCTGAATTTCTTCGATTTTTTTAGTTTATTATAATTAAACGCAGAAAATGATTGCATGATGAATATATTAATATGTAAGCGTCTTCAAGTACAAATATTATCTGGACTCGGCTGCGAAAAGGTTATGACTCGGCACAGCCTCGTCATGGTCTATTCTCCTAACCTCGACTAGATAGGATTGATATTTCTAGACACTAACATATCATTCTGTATATACATTCTTCCTGTAGACTAGGACCAAATCTTTTCAGAAATCAAACTCTGTTGTACTGCTACTTTCGAAATTTTTAAGAGGTTCACAAAAGGAACATTCTAATGAAGTTTCATTGAAATAGGCCCACCGGTTCAGGGAGAGATGTCGTTCAAAGATTTCAGGCTCAAAATTAGCCCCGCCCTGCCACACCCATATTTATGGACCACTAACAATTTTTGAAATTTGAAATTTCCGAGAAATTTTCTTGTAAAGTTTTATTGAAATCGGCCCATTGGTTTAGGAGAAGATGTCGTTCAAAGATTCCAGGCTCAAAATCAGATGATGGTTAAAACAGTGTACAGAACCTTAAATCAAACCGTTCTCACAGGTTTTCATTCAAAATGATATTAAAATACATAAAACAAAATCTGAATTTTATTTTTTATTTTTATAAAGATAGGATGGCTTAAATGCCTCTAACGCATTTTTACATCATTACTTCATCATTATTTCAATAGCGACCTTTTTCCTGAAAACATTTCCAAAGAAAGTCCAATTCACTTTCTGACAAACAGACAGATGTGTCATAAGGTATGCCTTTATTTGTTTTTGTAAGGAACCCAATTTCTCCAACTGTCTCATTCTCCTTTAAGATGGCTAGATGACCACTCCTGTACTTATCAATACGTCATCAATAGTTTGATTGTTTGTTTGTTTGAATGGGTTTTACGCCGCTTTCAACGATTTCGCAGTTATTAGTGCGGCCGGAGCACCTAACACTGGATTCCTGGTATTTCTTTCACCTGTACTACCATTACACCCTTTCCTAGCCTCCGTCTGCTATCTCATATAGGTTTACGATCATCTACCTATTGGTGAGAGACAAAGGTCGGAAAGGATATTTGCCGCCACCGGGGATCGAACCCAGGACTTCCAGATTGGAATTCTTATGCCTAACCAACTGCGGTCATAAAAAGTAACTTTGTAAATAATCATATTGCTGTTATCATTCAGGTATAAATTCTTTTTGTGGACTCTTCGGTGGAAATGAACACCTTACTCAACATTTTCATTTGAACTTATTTCCGTGAAATTTACTTTTCGGTCGCAAAAAGCAATGATTTTCTGACCTGAAATGGCTTGATTTCGAATGTTCCTACAATAGCGATGAATGGCATATCTAGTCGGCGTATTCTTAGTTTTTAATAGCAAAATAAAACAAGGGGTCCAAGGTGTGTTTTCTGATATATCCATTATATCATCAAAAGGAACCATCCATACAAGCCATCACGCGAAAGTTTCAGGAAACGCGGTTAAATTTGTGGACTTTTTGTATTTAATTATTTTTGAGATTGTTTTGAATGGAAATCCAAAAGGTCCATTTCCGTTGTATTCCTATGAAATCATTCTATTTTTGAGAGGAACCTTTCCAGTCACACTTCAATCAATCTTTTAAATTTCGAAAGAACCGGATAATAATTCTGGACTTAGTCGCGTTTACAAGAGTATGTCGTGTGAACATCGACACGGTGATTTTCTTTGTGATTTCCAATGGATCTACCCCATTGTCTGAAAGAATATTATAATAATAATAACAATTATTAAAAATAATAATAATAATAATAATGATAAAAATAATAATAATAATAAAGACTTTATTTAACGAGGCTTCACAGTTGGGTTAACCCAGTCTTCCCTGTGGGCCTCTACAATTATGTACATACATATTGTTACAAAAGAACCAAACATCAAGATTATCAAGATTAAAGAAATAAAACATATAGATATACACAAACAAAGGTGATATATGTCCTGCCTTTGATAGCTTATATTGAGATCATTTATAATTGTTATCTAAGGGTAGAGAAATGGAAGTGAAGAAAAGCGGAAAAAGTTGAATGACCACCCAGCATACAGCAGAGCTTTCTTTAACTTTTCATACTATGTCTTTCATTCAGTCAAGGCCACTAAATCCTATAATTAGACACATGTTTGAAAAAGAGTTGTAGAAAAGGCTTTGCTGAAAAAGAGCAATTTCTTCTTTTCTATAATTTTTCCTCTATCTATCCTCTATCCTATTTGGTGCATGAAAACTTTTCAGTATAGTACACGTATTAACATGTAAGGTATTTTTCCCACCAGAGTCCTACCAACAAGGTAGGATGTTTTGAATTTTTGCACACAGTCAGAGTTTGTAACATGTGAAAGAATCTGGTTCCAAATCTTAGGTTCTGAATATGCTATTGATTTTCGATAGAATTCAATTCTTGGCTTTGAAATATTAAGATTTGAACTTGATCTCAGATTTGTATTAGTAGTTTCTGTAAAAAGATTTGTTATGTAGGTAGGAAGTTTAGATTGTATGGATTTGAACATAAATAAGGCCTTTTGTATATAATGTGGTCATGAATCTTTAACCAGTGAAGCTCATTGAAAAGTTCCTCACTTGGAGTGTCAATATTTTTGTCAAGAATTATTCTTGCTGCTCTTTTTGGAATTTGAACAGTTGGTCTAGATGTAATGATCCACAACTGCCCTATATTATACAACAGTAGTCACTATGGAGCAAAATGTAGGCATTAAAGAAGATCTTTCTGATGTCAAAACTTAAATATTTTCTAATTCTTAGTAGCAGAAATAATATGGAATTACATTTTTTATGACATTATCCACTTGTAATTTCCAGGAAAGTTTTTGATCAACATAAACACCTAGTATTTTATTTTTTTTCTTAGAAAACTCTATTGATTGCTTTTGAAGATATAATGTGACATTCTCATCATTGGCTAAATGGTTCGATGGAGAGATGAGCATTGCTTTGGGTTTTTGAGGATTTGGCACCATTGCATCAATGTTACACCAATTTTCAATGATATTTAAGCTAGTTTAAAGAGATTAGCAAACTTCCGTCACTGATTTTCCAGTAGCTCTAACAGTTGTATCATCATCAATTAAATCAGCTGAAGAGATTTTAAGTGCAAGGGCAAGTCATTGATATAAAGAATAAAGAGAATCTGGCCTAGTACACAACCCGTGGTATCCCAGACTGTACATCACAAGATGATGACAATTTACCTCCAACTGACACTTGCTGGGTTCTATTAGAAAGATAAGATTTAAACCAATCTAGAGTATCATTTTTAACTTTGTATTGAGTCAATTTTTGTAAAAGAAGGGAGTGATTGATTAGATCAAAAGCCTTTGTGAGATCAAGAAAGACAGTGCCTACAACTTCTTTATTGTTAATGGCTTCAATCCATGAATCAATAATAGAAGTGAGAGCAGTCTCACAAGAATTATTGCTTCTAATTCCATATTGATTCTGGTGGATCATTGAATTTTCCTCAAAGAATGCTTTGAGGTTGTCACATGACTTTCCAGAATTTTGGATAGAACAGGTAAAATTGAAATAGGACGATAATAACTGACATCAGATTTATCTTCCTTCTTGAAAATAGGAATGATTTTGCCTCTTTAAAAGGATGAAGGAAATTTGTTATTTTAAATACTTTGCTTATAAATGTAAGTAATTGGTTTGGCAATAACTTTATCACTTATTTTCAGAAATCTTGGTCCTATACTGTCAAGTCCTGTAGATTTTTTTTATTTCAAGCATTTGAACTTGTTTAAGGATAAAGTTCTCCTGTATTGGAGGAATTTCAAAATCATAAATTATTCTTTGATCAACAAGTGTTCTAATAAATAGAAGACTGTGATCATATTCATTATTTAAATTACTGTACTGATTTGATTTCAATATATTGGCAAAATACGAATTAAAAATTTCTGCTTTGTCCTTAGCACCATCAGTAGGAAGACCATTTTCATTATAAAAACAGTTTGGCTGGTAAGGAAAGGATTTGCCAGACAATTCTTTTAAATGTTTCCATAACCTTTTGGGGTTCCTTTATTTTCATTTATTTGAGTATTATAAAATGACTTTTTATTTTGAGATATCAGTGCTTTTGTCTGATTTCTCCAAAATCTATACTGTTTATCATTTAGGAATTTGAATTTATCACGTTTATGTGATTCATTTTCAATTTCGTTAGTATACCACTATGGCAGATTGTTATGTTTTACCCTTTTCTCTTTGATTGGAGCATGACTATTTAAAACATTGTTGAATAGGGAAACAAAGCAGTCTAAAGAATCATCTACATCATCATAAATTTCTAGTAGGGACCACGATTGATTTTCAAGGTCTTTTATAAACGAATTTTCTATACAAATTGTAGTTATGAAGTTGTATGCCACTGTTTTCAATTTTGTCATTTAGGAAAGTTTCACTGAAACAAATTATGTCGACATCACAATGACTTTGGACTAAAGATTTTATTTCATCAAATTTAGAGTAAAGGTAATGGATGTTAAGTTGAAAAAAATCAGTCCATTTTAAGGTTAAAAGATATTTTGTTACTTTTGTTCTGGTTTTCTAAAGAATTTAGGGTTGAATTGTTTAAGAGTAATATTCTTCACTACTATAATCTTCCCGTCAAACGTTTGAACGAAATCGGACTTTATTTATGGAATTTATCTCCTAAACAAGAACATTTCAGTGAAAACCAATAAAGTTCCATTTACCGGTGTTTATGAACCTTCCATTCGATACTATAATCATCATGTGAAGTTACGAGAAAACAACCAATTATTTTGGAGACTTCGTCGCGAAAACGAAAGTATGTTGAATGAAAAAATCTAAAGACCCCCTTTTCATGTGCTTTCCGCACCATTTTCGAACATTCCTTATGACTATATAATCATTACGTAAAACCTTCAAAGAATCCGATAAATATTTTACGACAATCGCTTAGAGACATACAGACGAACGAACGAACGAACGGACGAAAAAACAACAACAACAACAACAACAAAAAAAAAAAAAAACCGGAATACTCGCCATCGCCATAGATTTTCTGACCATCGGTTATAAGAGCTAAAAACTATTGGGAGTCATTTGCGTGTCTGAATTTTCTAGAAAATGGTTTTCACCTGCAATTATTGCCCTGATGATTAATGCTTTTGCCTATCGAGAGACCACAGACAGTAATTAAGCTAAAATACCTTGTTAATTACATTTTTTGCTACAAAAGTCATATTTTCTAATAATCAAAAGCTTTTTGGGGTAAAAGTATTATCACTATTATGTTATTCGAGTCAACACATGCCAATAAAAAGTGTCAACAAAATACGTTGATAATGTTATATCAGTATAAAGAGTTAGTGACAGGAACACTGTGTGGAGACAAATTAATCACCTACAAGGCAGTAATGGCATCAATTCTGTGGAGAAATTCACTTAGTTAAAAACGATTGTAATCACTAGCGGTATTTTCAGAATAACAAGTTATTAAATATGGCAAGACAGGGATTGTTTTCAAAACCATCGAAGGAACAGAAGGAAGACGAAGAAAATGCAGATTCCGCGAATGTCAATGAACAGAAGTTATTCCACCTTACGCCAGTGCTGGTGCTGATGGCAATTAGTGGTTGCTACAGTTTAAAGGAAGGAAATTTAGCTAATGTCCTACTATGGATCTATAAATGTTTCTATGTTCTTTTGATTTTTTCGATGGCCGTAAAATATATCTACCAGTTCCATCTTTCACCTTTAAGCAATATAGCTATCATGGTATTATGTGCACAGTGTATTGGAGGCTTCTTGATTTGTTGGAAAATGTTTGGTTCAAAGTTTGGACATTTCTTTGACAGCGTGTCGCGTGTAGAATCGTTATCGCGTCAAATGGCAAGGAAAGCAATGAAAATAAACATTACTGTTTTCAACAGAACACAGTTGATAACGATGACTGTTTTTGTTCTTCTGCAATCAGGCTGTGTCATAATTCAGTTAATATATATGTTTGTACTTAGCGAGTCTCCTCATGGACACCACAGTGCTCTAACAGATCCATTACCAGACACGTATCTTTCTCGATTTGTTATAATGCTACCGATGTGCTTGGTGTTGATTACATTAATCACGCCTGTCCCATTCTGTATGGTAATTTGTAGCATGCTGAAAACGGTGATGGATGCCTTTAATTTGAATCTAAATGCAAGGCTACAGCAGAAGGATCCACAACTCTTAAGTGATTTAAGTGAAATGAGAGAATTACATTTAGAAATATGTACCATTGTATCTAGATTTGATAAAGACTTCAAATATTTGTTTGCTAATATGTATATGTGGACAATCTGCATTGCCCTGCTTGTTTTATACCAATTCTTTCAAGCTGAACAGACCATCTTTACTGGGTTTACTTATGTGTATTTTGTCAGCCTGTCATTGTTCCTTCTAGTCTGCATCTCTGTGTCGGCCGCTGGAGTCCACGACAAGGTATGTATTGGGCGCATTATCATGCAAAATGTACACCCTACTTTGTCTTCACTTTATTATTTTTTTTTATCATTATAATTATTATTGTTTGTATATCTATTTTCGTGACTCATTTATTTCGATTAAAACTCTAAGGTCAAAGAGGTCACTTTTTTTATCACGATATTAACATATATCCATATATATTACACATTCCATATACATTTGATCTATTAATGCAGCCAGACGTTTAAATTTGATTTACAGTCTGCTATTAGATTCAACCTAACACTCCATATTAAACAGACTCTACTCTATCTTACCTTTGTTCGCTTAACAAACAGTTATGTATAGAAACTGCATTTTGATATATTTCCAATTCACTGTATTTAAAGTATGTGCATTTACACTTTAATTTATTGCAGGCCCACGGCCCACTAGAAATGCTCTACCATATTAAAACAGACGGCGTCAATATAGAAAATGCAACGCAGGTGGGCTATAAACACTGACAAAACATTTGAAAATAATATATATATATCAATGTCACGTCACTTTAACTTTCAACAATTATCTTTATTGGTTATCTTTAAGGATGTTTCATATATATATATATATATATATATATATATATATATATATATATATATATATATATATATATATATATATATATATATATATATATATATATATATATATATATATATATATATATATATATATATATATATATATATATATTCGAATTACATGTTCGAATAAAAATGCATATCGACCACGTTGATTGTTGCCATAAATATAGGCTTTCAAGAAAGGTTATAATTAAAAAGGGTTTCTTTTACCAGCGAATATTCTAAATGCTCATTTAATGCCTTTTCTATCGTCGGAATTTCCATTGTGGAAAACCTCCTGTATTCTTATGTGACACCAGGTCTTTAGTCATAACATTAATATATCCATGGAAATTCGTCAATGAAACATACTAATCATGAAATATATTGTCTAAACAGCATATATATTTTTATCTTTGTCCGTCTTTCTGAATCTATTTAAGTATTTTTCCTCCTCTCTATATCTCTAGTTATACCCCCACCTACGAAGAAGAGGGGGTATATTGGTTTCACTATGTCTGTCTGTCTGTCCATCCGTCCGTCCGTCCGTCAATCCGTCCGTCCATCTCTCCGTCCGTATACCTTTTCGTTTCCGGACTTTAACTCAAGAACCAAGAGACCTACAATCATGAAACTTTATATAAATGTTCCTTATGACCCAAGGAAGTGCCCTGTTGTTTTTGGTTCACACAGGTCAAAGGTCAATGTCACAGTCAGCCTTTGTTCAATTTTCGTGTCCGGACTCTTACTCGAGAACCAAGTGACCTACAATCATGAAACTTTATATAAATGTTCCTTATGGCCCAAGAAAGTGCCCTATCGTTTTTGGGTCACATAGGTCAAAGGTCAAGGTCACAGTCAACCTTTGTTCAATTTTTGTTTCCGGACTGTAACTCGAGATACAAGCCACCTAGAATCATGAAACTTTATGCAAATGTTTCTTTTGACCCAAGTAAGTGTCCTATTGTTTTTGGGTCACATTGGTCAAAGGTCAAGGTAACGGTCAATTTTTGTTCAATTTTTCGTTTCCTGACTTTAACTCAAAAACCAAGTGACCTTGAATCACGAAACTTTATGCAAATTTTGCTTATGACTCAATGACGTACCTATTGTTTTTGGTTCACATAGGTCAAGGTCACAGTGAAAGTTGTTTTTTTTTTTCAATTTTCATTTCTTGACTCTAACCCAAGAACCAAGCGACCTACAAGTCCCTGTCAGTCTCTCACACTCCATATCTCTAAAATATCGCCACCTTTATCTTAGCTATGTTTGTTCAACTATAACTTTTACTTACAACTTAAATTAATGATTTGTTTTCGTTTGGTTTAAAAGCAATTCATGTCTGAAATAAATTTTGAACTTCTACACTCCATGAAGAAATACATGTTATAAGGGTTTATTATCCATACCCAAGCACTTAAGCTGAGCACTTTCAGTTGTCGACTACGACCAGACGCTACTTTAACAATTATCATTATAATCATTATTTCACGCTTGTTGTTTGCTTTAATTACAACAGTGATTATGTCTTTTCGAATCGTCAATAGAATTTGATGAATAATTCGTTTAAACAAATTGATATTCAGTTTCCAGATACGATTAAATAGCGTTTACTCTCTTAAAACAAATAAATAGTCTTTTCGTGACTTTAGGGATAATGTGACTAGCTTTTAATTTAGTCTCTATATTCCCTTTTTTTATCATAACCAATCATAAACTTGAATAATTTCCTTTTGACCATAGACACTAAATTGAAAATGTTTATGTGGTATCCAACCTAACAGTTTAGTTAAAAAATAGCATAAACTTAGCAGAAAAAACTTTTTATACTTCTTTGTTTGTTTTGAATGTCTTACAGTGACTATACGCTAACTGTATTGACATGTGCTGAGCTTCAAAAAATTCATATTGGGTGCTTTTTGTTACTCAGTCAAACTCATACGTAGCATTGGCACGAAAAAAAACCCAAACATGTTTGCACATTTATATTGAAACGGGTATGCCGCAGCAATCGAAAAAGGGCAGAAATCTAATATCGGGTATGTATTAGGCTTGCATGTCTGTTTATAACACAACTCTTAAGTTTGGCTACTCGGGACAGGCAATTCACATTTTAACATCCTTGTTAGATAGGACAAGCCCGGATAGGGCAGTCGGTAACGCGTCTGGTTTTCAATCATGGGGTCGTGGGTTCGATCTCCAGCTCGGCCATATTTCATCACATATTTGACAAATGTCATTGTGATTAGTATCATTTGTCTTTATGGGCGATTGATAGATAGAAGGGCGACTGGTCGTTCAGATGAAATGTTCTAGTCGTGCCCTGAGAAACGACAAGAAACTTTTGGTAGGTGCATCAGCCGTCGATTTTCAAATGTAAAACTATTGGAAGCGGCATGTAAACCCATGTTATTTAACAAAAATCGGTTCGCAATCACTAGAGGTGTAGCTCGAGATAAGATGGGTCCCTTGTGACGTCATGTAGAGGTGGTGTACCATCGCATGTTTTCTCATTCATTTCCTCAAAGGGAGGAAAACTGCAAGCCACTTATGAATGTTTAGTTCAGACATTAATCACTCATGATATTGGAAAGACTTTAAGCACGAAAAATTCAAGGAATGATACCGAAAACATCACCGACACACCGTCTTTCATTTATGTGATTTTTGAAATCGACCCTTTGTCCTTTGACCACCGATAAAACCCTCATTTCACAAACATCCGATTGTGAACCTTCCATAAACTGAAGGATATTGCTTTTAAAGTGTCATGCTAAGTAACATTTTCATTCTATATAGTTTCATAAAAACACTAGGACCCTCAGTAAGTCATGAAAAGTTTCTTTTTTTCCTAAGTATACTACACGTTTTTTGAGTAATTTCGTGCCATTAACAATTTATTTACAGATACAGCTGTTTCTATCAAAACTGACTGGTACGTCTGTTGGTTTTACCATCTGTGGTCTTCTTACTATTACAAAGGAGTTAATTCTGACAGTAAGTATTATAACCACCGAAACATCTGTCTTTGTACTTTCCGATCGCAATTTGGAAATTATTTATGTATTTTATTGATTTTGTGAAGGATAAAAATGTCTCATGAATGTCTTATTTAAAACTGGTAATTCATAAGAATTCATTCAAATGATCTGTGTAAATGGTAAATGACAGTATCTTAGTAATAAAATTTCATTAACAAGTCATTCCAAACCAAAAAAAAAAAAAAAAAAATGGGGGACGAATTGAATAAAGTATCCAACCCAAATGATTATATCAGGTAGGGATGAAAAAGGTATCCGGCATCATTGGCAAGTAAGGCAAACAATGAAAAAGCTGTCCTATGTAATTGTAATATAGGGTAAGAACAAAATAACAATAAAATCCTATATAAAATTAGAATTGTTTTTTATAAAACCGCATAAAACTCAGTGACGGCTAAATCACATAAACTGATGTATACTTTATTTTTGTGCGAATAAAAAATCTGATAAATATTTTTCATAAAATGACACGTTTTTATGGGGTACCCAATGCCAATCAAGACGGACTTCATTATGACGTCAAGCATTAGGATACCTTACATACTTTTAGATTACGTTTTTACTAAAACACAGACTTAACAAGTACTAAATCAGATATTTGATAATAATAAAAAAAAGTAAAAATCATTTAATTTTGTCCGCTAGAGTTTTCGAGAATATTTGACGTGATGTTGAAAAAAAGCATTGTGTAACGGTATATTCGCGGAGTTTTATCTGCAAAAAAACCCTTACAAACAAATCCGGATTTTTTTTACTTTTATTGGAACAAGTTTTAGCTTACTGATTAGCTAGCAATATATCTAAAATTCAACTTCACTGATTATCGAGAAAAAAACATCGATATTAACAAAAACTTTAGAAGCGAAAGCAAACAAAAGGATACATTGTTCTATATTCCTTTCGAACAAATCTTATAATTCTCAAAGATCAAAACCAGACGTCTTTTTTTACAAATATTGTTCTTTGAATAAAAATCGTGGTTTTAATTAAGAAATAAATCGACGATTAATAAAAATCGACCCCCCACAAGGGCCCAGTCCCTTGATGACGTCAAGACACCAACTCTTTGTCATAAAATGTGAAAGCGTGAATTTCAAAATTCAATTTCGTAGCATAAATAAAGTTTTTGATGAAAGAAATACCGTAATGACGTACGTTAGATGACTTCGTGATGGCGTCATTTTTAATGTGATTCTTAACAAGTGTACAACAAGGATATCTCGACATCTAATGAATGTACAAGGGGAGCTCTATGAGAAAATTTCAACGCTTTTTTGTTCTAACTGCAGGTTGCTGGTGCTTTCCTTACATATTTTGCTGTGTTGTACACCCTGTAGAAGAATTTCCTTGAGATAAGCGACTAAAAGACATATCATAAAACAGCAATTTTGAGATGTAAAGATTAAGGGCCAAGTTATTGTTTTGGCCCGGATCTTACAATATTTTGATAGTCAATATTGGGATCAGTCTAAAAGTTGAAGCCCGTTGTCTGGGAGGTTCTCTCATATAGCGGGCATCAATATCCGTCCGGGCGGGGCTAAAAATAACATTGGCTCATGATAATTAGACACCGGATTATGAGAGCCTCAAATAATTTCAGAACAGTGAATTGACATAGTCTTATTTGAGATGTTTCGACAATTCTGAAGGATTACACTCTAAAACTGTAATGCAAGCACTTGAAAATCGCCATTTTCCCCAGTAATGTTTACAACCGGGCATTAACTTTAACTGTAAAGATTTTTCCCCTTTGTGAAAAAAGGTTTAAACCACGCAGAAATAGAGAATTTACACTCAATGTCTAGAAAGCAAGTTCCTTAACATTTTGTTATCTATTGCGAGCCCGCATCGATACTTTATTTGTCATAATTTGAGTTCATCCAGACTAGTACTTAGTTCATACTAATTTATTTTAGTTCGATTGCGACCGAAGCTTAAGCTTATACAGTTGCCCTAGAACACCCAATCAAGACGTTTTCACGTCCCTGAGAGGGAGGTAGTTGGTCGTGTGACAGGCGAACTGATTGTGACCTGATCGTGACATTTTGTTTCATCAAAACTCGAAATACTTGACTGCCTCGGTGACTTGTGATTTAGGAGCTAGATTTGTAATATCGAGGTTAGTAATAGAAACACACTGTTAACACACTGCTTCCAAATTCTTGGTCTACCTTTTAAGTATGTTGCAAAAACATACCCCGGCGACGGCGGGGCTCGAACCACGGATTCTAGGTCACAAGTCGAGCGTCTGACCACTAGGTCACCGAGGCAGTCAAGTATATCAAGTCTGTGGTTTTTAAATAAGACATGTCAATACCAACCACCGTTCACAATTAGTTCGCCTTACTCGACCAAAGACAAAAAGATCCCTATTGCTGGAGTATACCGTGCATAAGATACGATACCGTATGTTACTATGTTTTTCTTATCAAGTGACACCAGCCACTTTTATGATTACAATTTTTATAAATTCTAGCCAACAAAGTGTCTGGATGAGCTTCTACGGTCCTTGAATGTGCCAATTCTGTCGTATGGTATATTGTTATTCGCTATTTCAAATCACATGTCAACAAGATATTATGTTCATCTACAACAGAGTTCGAGATGCAAGTTTATCATCATGGTACACATGTTTGATCCTATGTGATCATTTCGTCTGTGTTTTGGTTTGTCCGCCGTTTTCTCTCGACTTGACATTCACACACTCTTTGTAATAAGTATGTGAGCCTGTGCGTGACATTTCCAACAATTTGAAATATTGGTGAGGTTCAACCAATGAGAGACATAGGCAGCCACAAACTCTAAAAATAAAGATACCTGGTGGTCTACAGATACTTTGAGACCTTAACTATCTACAAAACGCATGGTGAAGACTCTGGACAGACTGTAGGGATGCACATGCTGGCCAGAGTCTTTTCTTTTCGCATATTTGAAATTGTTGAAAATCTCACGCACAGACTCATATGTAATAAGTATGCATTCCCTTGTCAACCTATACCGTAGTGTAAAGAACAACAAAGTACGTTAAGAATACTCCAGCTATCTGAAATAATATTGAAAAAAGTATTTTAAGCAATAATGTGATTTGAACACCTGGTTATATTTACTAAAGTATTATTGCTATGCATCTTGAACAAAGAACCAGAAAGGATGATTTAAGTTATTTCATAAAATATATCACACATTTTACTTGATAGCAATTTTTGGCGTGGCGAGCTACGTTTATGCCAGACTAACTTAACTCTTTAGTTAGTTCCTGAGGTATCAGAATTCAACAATTGCAAAAAAGGCAAGCATAGGATCAATAATGAAATGTGTAGAAATGCTGGTAAGTGTTCGCCCTTTATAAAGTTAAATCATCAGTCTATAAAAAAGATGTGTCAAAGATGAAATTAGTTAAACTATGTATTTTCACAAAATTCAATATCCTAGTAACAGAAATATCTGCATGTCTATGTCATTCGAAAGATGTACTATACTTTTAACTTTATTTTGTTTCAACGTTTAACACGTCCCGTAGCCGAGCACCTGAATTCTGAAATCTAACCTGTGACGTGCTAGTATGCTGTATTATCACTGAATCGTGATTTAAAAGGAAATTAATTCAGATGAGCTCATGTGCTGCGGCGTTGCTTTCCTTAAAGTAGTACTGCCTTCTTGAACAAAATGAAGACTGACTATCCAATGAACTTACTGAAAAAATGCCTCAAATCGAAAACTTTTAAGTTAAGAGATATTGAGATTCTGTAGACTATACAATACCGTTAATATAAACTCTTTGGTGATTGTGAGTAGACCAAATGTTGTAAATCCGACTTGTGTTCCCGTTAGCTTCGATATAAAGAGGTTCAACTGAAATGTAAAAAAATATATGAAGGTGTTTGCACAGTTTAAGAACAGTTGGTTCTCGGATTATATGCGGCCTCCTAAGTTGCTACGCTATATCGATGTTGCGTAGTAAATAAGAGGATTTGAGTGTGGGCCTAGTTTATCAATGAATGCGCTTTATATTGTATTAATATATATATATATATATATATATATATATATATATGAGATAAATTATATTAAAACAGTGTAAGTTGTTTGGATTATTGCTAAAAGCATAAAAAAACCAATGCATTTGCATTTTCATTGTCAGTTCTCATTGAATCCCTGATGAAGAAACATTGAATTTTGAAAGCGCTAGGGTTATTTATGCTTTTATCAATAATCCAAACTACGTACTCTGTTTGAATACAATTATCTAAACTTTATTTCAAATATTCAGTATTCATGCATCCTTAGGGATCAAGTATTTTAGAAAGGTATTGCGTATGTATAATATAGGTGTATGAGCCTGTGCCTGATATTTCCATCAATTTCAAATATGCGCAAAGCAAAGACTAAGACCTGCCTGTGCATCTGCACAGACTAACCAGCTGCAGAGTCTTCACTATGCCTTTAGTAGATATATAAGGTCTCAAAGTATCTGCACACTATCAGGTAACTACATTTACAGTTTGTGGCTGTCTACAATACCCAATGTTTACACCTAATTAACATTTCAATTAGTCGGAAAGGTTACGCGCAGGCCTATATATATGTAAAGACATATCAATTCAGAGGATTCAAAGAATTGTGTAAAAATGATCGACGAAACGATTGTAGTAGACAAAAGAAGGCACCAACCCTACTTTGAAAAAGTAAAAAAACTTGCAAAATGCAGTGAATAACACTATTAAAGTAATACATTTTGTACTTTATTCAAGTAACCGATTGACCGATTAGAAATTGGTCTAAGTTTAATTAAAATGGAATAAGTTGGTTTAATCCGTAGCCATTGTGTTTTTATAATCAACCATAACCGCGTTCTTATATTCATATTCTTTATGGTAAAATTCGGAATTTGTAATGAAAGAGATTAAAAACAGAAATTAACCCGCAATTTAAAAAGAATAGTTGATTGCCTTATTTGAGAAACATACCTGTGAGGATCGACCCAAAGTCAATTTTTCAGATTTAATATGGTAGATGACTTCTAACGGTGAATGTGCCTGAAAAATAGAATGTGAAATTGAAAAAAAACATTGGTTTATTAGATAAATTATATCGAACGAGTGGTCATGAAATACTAACTTTATTAAACGGGTTGTCTATTTTCAGATAAAAACAATGCAGTTTTTTTATTTCGAGTTTTATCTATTTTGTATTTTATAAACACTTACTTGATGTTCTATACTGACTGTCATAAAAAAGGCCTCACCAAAATTTTGAAAATTTTTTCTATTGGCAGAAGACAATAATTTTATCTATGAATTTGAATTATAGCCTTAATTCTACATATCCTGCTATCACAAAGTCTCTTCACAAAATATTGCTTCCCGTGGTAAGTTTGTCGTAAGGTTTTACTCATACGCAAAGTGCGACTTGGAGAAATGATTTTGTTTTTCGAAACCTTTACACGTGGCTTCGTAAGTCAAAACACAACTCGAAACTCATCCAAGAAGGATAAAAATATTCGTATCCATAATACCAAGGGTAAATAATGAATAATAATAATGCACGCAATTTTCGGCATTCTGGAAATGGGCAGTTCCCAAGATCATGTCGCTAGACGTTTTTTAACGTATCAAGATAAACCATAGTGCGTTTGGATTAGACTTGTGAACGCCACAGGAAGTCTTCAGGACAGACGTAGATCTGGTAGGCCTCGCTCAACACCTGTATGTACTTTATACGTAAACGGCACATTTGTGACAGTTTTTTTAACGGCTACATTGACATCAATATTAGTGCAAACACAGTAGGACGCTGGTTACGTGAACGTGGGGTTATGTGCTTGAGACTCTTTCATGGCATGATACTTTCATAACGTCATCGTCAACAAGGTCGCGTTTGGGCTCAAAATAACCTCGGACGGCGATGGCGGACAGATGTGTTCAGTGACGAGTCAAGGTTCAATTTTTCACATGCCGACGGACGCGTTCGGGTATATCGAAGTCGAAATGAACGATATGTGCATAATTGTGTTTTAGAGCAAAACCGCTTCGGTGAGGGCGGGGTTATGGTGTGGGCCGCCATTAACCATGCATTCAAAACGGACCTGGTTGTTATTCAAGGCAGTTTGAATGCCAGGAGGGTACATAAACTTTTACAGCCTGTTGTCCAATCCCTATTCCGACGACAATCTGGACTCACTTTTATGCATGATGATGCACGTCCACACACGGCGCGTTTCACCACAAACTTTTTCCAAGCCGATAATATTGACGTTCTGCCATGGCCAGCTAACTCACCGGACTGCAATCCAATAGAAAACATGTGGGATATCCTAGGACGTCGTTTACGTCAATGTCAGCCACAGCCTCAAACGGTTCAACAGCTGACTGACGCTCTCCATCAGGGGGTTGGCTCGCATCCCGAGGTACCTTCTGCGTAACTTGTGTGGCTCAATGAGACGCAGACTGCAGGCTGTGGTTGCGAATCATGGTGTACATACCCGTTACTGACACCTTTAAGGCAGTGGTCATTTCTAATCTTGAATAAAATTTGACGACTGTTTTTGTTTTAGCATAAAACCTTACTCCACCTTTGCACAATCCCGATCAGTATCTTCCGTCAAAAACAAATAGTACTTGTATTCAATGTCCAGCATTGAACCACATCTGAATTCATGTGAGGCGTTATCTATGACAGTCAGTATATTTATAATATGAAACGATTTTTTAGATAAAAAAATCTTCCAATTCATTTATTAAGATTATCCATGCAACATATAACGCCATTTGTAAAAAAGTAATTACATTAGTGTTATTACAACCGTCAAAAAATATCCATAGACAATATTTCACTCCCGAGACGTGGGTCATGCTGTTAGATGTCAAAGTATGAACAAGAAAGACTTGAGGCCAAGGAGGGCTAAGTATCCGTCCACTGGAATTGAGAAGAAACATCAGTTTGCTTTAGGCGAATATCAGTAAATGGTGGTTTTAGAAAGCAGGTAAAGGTCTGTGAAATTATAAATATTACTACTCATTTAATACAGACATGGTCAAGGGTTCATCATGATGCCAGAATCAACACCAATCATCTACCAACCATTATTATTGACTGTATATAATCCTGGCTCTAAGGATTCGATATTTAAGAGAGAATGTCAAAGGTCACGGTCAGGGTCAAAAGTTAATTATGATGCCAGAATCAAAGACAATCATTTACCAACCATTATTAATGACTTGATACAGTCCTAGACCTAATAATTCCATATTTAAAAAGTTGGTCGAAGGTCATGGGCAGGGTCAAGGGTTCATCATAATGCCAGATTCAAAATATAATCATCTATCAATCTTTAACATTGACTTAGCACAGTCCCAATCCGAATAATTTAATGTTTAAGAAAGTAGTCAAAAAGTTAGGCTCAGGATCAATGGTTCATCATGATGCCATCATGATGCCAGAACCAAAGACAGCGCCAAGGTTATAAAATCTGAGAGAGCATGTCCAAAGAATCATTCCTGTGAAATTTTGTGAAATTCTGCCCAGTAATTTCAGAGAAATGTTTAAATGAAAAGTTTCCGCGTGGACGCACGGACTTACGGATGCACGGACTAACGTCGGACGACTCGGTACGATATAAGCACCACTGGATTTAGTCCAGTGGAGCTAAAACCAACAATGTTACAAAATTGGGCTAAGTAGAGTTGTAGATTTTGCACACTGCGATCCGTCATCATGAGGCCTTTTTTCAAGATAACGGACACCTGAACACAAAAGGTGATCACTTATTATAATACGTCCCATCTTTCGACGGGCGTTTTATAATAGTCGAAAACTAGTGCAACACGTTAAATCCTTTTGTTACAAGACATAATAAAAAAATAATGGAATCGTGGATAATTGCTCAACAAGACTGAGGGGACTATAGTCTCTGAAGTGTAACTTTTCAATATATCAAAGGCTATTTCGCGTCAATTTATGTGAACAAAAAAATGAAAAGTTTGATGTTGCTATAAATGTCTACTAAAAGAAAACAAAACACAGGTAATTGTCATTAATAACAGATTGAAGAAAAATGGTCAGTATTTTTTTCTGTAATAATTTGCTTTGTCTTTGTGTTTTATTTTATGCTTTACGCCGTTTTCGCGTGAGAATGTCTGAATAATTGTCTTGCATTTTCAAATTACGTCATTGTTTTCGCACCACATTGAAAAAAAGGCAAATTGAACGACGATTTAATTGAACTTTCTAATAAGTTTCACGTCATGACATTTGCGTTTATCGTCTGATCGATTATTTCGGAGTTACTGACAAAAAAGATGAAATGCTAACTGCTATAAAAGGCATAATTGATGCTCCTTGTTTTAAAGAAATGTTTAAGTATTAAAATTTTCACGTCTTTTCTGTTTGTTTCTCCGATCCGATCCCTGAACAAATAACACACCAATACGTTACCTTTTTGAGCCTTAGTTCTTGCGGCGGCTAAATATAAATTAAGTTGTTCTGACATTAATCACAGACGTCGGTCAAAATTTTACCGAATATTTAAAATCTCTAAATGAACTAAATGAAATTTTTGTTTGTTTGTTTCCCCTTTTTGACGGAAAAGATAAGAAAAAAAATATGAAGGAAAACACCTTCTAGTTCACCGCAACAGGTTTTGTGACAGAGAAGGTTTATACAGCGTGATAAGGTTTGTAGTTTCAAAGTTTATATTCAATTTGCATCTGTATATTGAATAAATGTTTTATCATACGATGACGACACACACGAATCACACTTTTGAAACTTATTTATCAAAGATAAACATCAGTTAAATAAAACAGTCAGTGAAAAAAACTTACTTCAATGTGAACACAGGCAGCGAATATGGAGAGTGAGAACATCATTCCCAAGGTAAGTCCCAAGTAAAACAAATATATAAGTATTCCGAATAACGACTGTGGAATCTTTATCAGAACATTAAGGATAACTATCCCCATACCGAGCGTCCAAAAATACACATTACCATAGAGAAAACAAAAATCCTGATCTAGTAAAGACACAACCTGACACAGATCCAGGTGAATCAATCGTAAACTGTCTAAATCATTTAAAGAATCTGTATTATCAGACGTGATTATTTTCTTCAAATGTATTGTAAACCCTCTTAACCCCGTGCGAATCATTACAGATAAAACGATCAGATAAAATGCAGGTCCCACCAGGGTTATAACCTGGAAACACACGGGTATAGTCAGAACAAACCTAACAAGACCTGTATCAGGGAAAGGAGCAGTAAACGAAATATTGTAGCTTAGTTCCCGGAGTTCATCCGCTGAAGGAAGCAACAGAAAGTTTATAACAAACTGATTAGAAATACTGATGATCTGTAACATCGCAGCCACACTTACTAAAATAATTTGCCATTTTCGAAAAGAGACGAAATCTATGACTACCCCTGCATCTATCATCTTAGATATTGTCTTATTCCACAAGTTCATGGCTCGATAGAAATGTCCGTATTTTGGACTGAACGTCTTCCAGCACACCACACAGCTCCCAACACACTGAAAGGTCGCCAAGCAGGATGAGATGTACCTTAATGCGGAATTGGCACTATAAGCGAAGGTTCTCACAAGATAGAACAAGAAACACAGGATCACAAAACTCTGATAAATCCACAAAAGAACAGTTTTAAACCGACGCCTGGGACTGGTAGTGCTATAACAGGCACCGATTATCATCAAACATGTAGCTGGTCTCAGACTGAACCGTCCCGTGTTTAATGTAAACCATTCTTTCTCTGTCCTGCCACCAGACATAGCGTAAATTTCCGCCATCTTCAGTTATTTTAAACCATTTCTACAGAATAAGAATGCAAATAATAAAGTGTTTGGAATGAATGTTGAAATAGAAAAAACAAACAAATTTTCGGGACATAAGTAAAAAAAAGGCGCTGTTAGTTGACCACCTAATCTGTTTTTGTATTTTCTATTTTTCTTATAATATCTTGTTTAATATTTTTTAATACAAGTTATGTTAACATATTATAGATATACCAAACACCATGCGGAACATCACTCGGCCATTTCTGTGAACTGCAACATACCTCGGATGTATGTAAGGCGGATGGGTATGTAACAAAATCGTGCATTTTGTTAGGCGGAAACAGTGTAAGAAAAGCTAGCACTGTAGATTTATATCTTTTACAGTAAATAACGACTGAAAAATCTAAATTTTTGAGAATGACGAATCATTCTCAAAAATTAAGTTTTTTTTCAGCCGTTATTAAAGAATCTAAAGATATTTATATTAGGATACGATGGTTTCACGTCAGTGACTTAAACAAGTAGCGTTGGAGACGTCGAATGTTTTCACTCACAGTTTCGAGGGCTAACGTCATTTTAACTGACGTCATCGAGTTTTTCCAAGGTTTTCCCGTAATTTTTTAAAATAGTCCGTCTATGTACATCCGAGGTTGATCGTGAGATTGGCCGAGTGGTGTTCTGAATGACCAAACACATCACAGTTTAATATCTTAAAGGAATACACGCATACAAAGAAATATTCTGTTCTATGTTTGTTTTCAAAATAACACTACGTACACAAATATTACAAATTTGGTTTGAAAATTGTAGCAGTATTCCATAGATGTTCTGGTCAGAACGAAGTCTACGAAGTAATTCTATCTGCCATCTAAATGTATAATGACAGGCCTAAATAGATTGACTTTCTCCTATCATCCGAAATTCGCAGTACAATCCGATGAAGAAAGTTCGTTTGTTTTCTTAGAAACTATGCATAACAATTCGATGAAACAAAAGATATAAGCATATGTATGACATTTCAAACAATTTCACATATACGCAAAGCAAAGCCTCTGGCCAATCTGTGCATCTGCACAAACTACCAAGAGTCTTCACTTAGCTCTCAATAGATAGATAAGGTCTTCATCTTTCTTCACGTGGCCAGCGAATATTCCTATTGCATTATGAGGTGTTGTAGGCTGCTCAATATTTGTCAATCACACACATATGGCATATGAAATTGTTTGAAATGCCATGCACTGGCTCATTTAAATGTTATCTCAAAATCATGGTGCTATATTCGGATATATAATGATTGAGGAACAATCAAGACACTCTTCAAAGAACGTAATTTTCAGCAGTGTCATTTTATGAGAATTGTGAAATGTAAATTGAGAAATACTCCGTTCCAATCTGTAACTCGACCAAGCTTATAACATGAAAAAAAAAAGCTTAGAGTGCATGTTCGTAGAGTTTAAAATGACTTTGATCACGAATAAACAGTCAATGTGTCTAGAAAGATTTTTTCAGAAAAATTATATGTCGAGGCTTTTAGACAGTTACAAAGAGGAGTAATTCCTGAGAAGTATACGACTATCTATGGCCGAGTAGACAGGGAAGCAACCCCGTATTTTTAGGAGAGAAACTCATTGTTTACATTTAACGAAGCCACCCGCCAAGAGCTATTACAAGACCAATTGGCCATTAAATCGGTGATTTAGAATAAACTAAAACGAAACTGTCTGGTTTAGAAGGCATTGATAATATCAGTAGTTATAGCAATACATTTCTTAAAGAAACTTGGTTATCTACTCAATTTCATTCCAACTTAGACCATTAAGATATAAATCACATCATCTATATGGAAATCATTCACCCTTCCACAAAAATGACAAGAGTGACGACGATAAAATGAAGGGAATGATATAAAGTAGGGACGTTTAAGAAGTACCAAATTTCACTTATTGTGTACTCGGTCACCATGCCGATCGGTAACTCTAGCACTAGAACGTAAATTACGTCTTTTGATTATTTGATTGGTTTAAAGGTTAAGAACAGGCCCATAAGTGGCATGTATCGTGGTATGTATGTAATATTAAGGTAGTGGAACCGTAATAGTTTCGCAATATTTTGAAAGAAATAAACTTTAACTGTGGTAACCGAGGTTTCCTAATGATTTTGTTCCCGAACTATCACGGTTCCACTACCTTAACGGGAAACGTAAAGAGAGGTATGGAAAGTTACAAGCGAATTCGCGAAGAGGCAAAAACGGACAGAAAAGCTGCTTCTTATGTGTAGGTTTAACCATAAATGGAAAGCTTATTTTTAAACATATGTAAGTAATACTTCTAAGAAGGAAAAAATTATTATTCATGATTAGCTTCACTGGGTCAAGTCCAGCGGAGCTTATATCGTGCACGGGTGTCAGTCGTTAGTGCGTCCGTTAACTTTTTCTTTAAACACCTTCTTCAATGAAACTTTTGTTCAGAAATCAAGCGAACTTGACAGGAATGATGCTTAAAACATGCTGTGTCAGATTTGTTCGTAAAATTCTGATCGGGCTGATGACCTTGGCTCTACTGGCTGCCGCGTCACTGAAAAATGGTCCCAAATGATGAAATATGAAAAATATTCTTCTCTGTAATACTATTCAAATTTAAACCGAACTTTACAGGAATGATACTTAGAACAAGTTATTTCAGATTTTTTCGTAAAATTCTAATCGGGCTTATGATTTGGGCTCTTTAGGCTGCTGCGTCACTGAAAATGGTCCCATTTGATGAAACATACGAAAAACTTCTTCTCTGAAACCCCTGTTGACAATTCAACCAAAACCTCACAGGAATGATGCTTAGAACAAGCTCTTTCGGATTTGTTCGTTATTTCTGATCCGACTGATTACATTGGCTCTACGGGCTGCCACTTCGCTGAAAATGTACCAAAATGATTAAATGTTTGAAAAACCTTCTTCTCCGAAACTACTTTCAGAATTCACCCAAACTTCACATGAATGATTATTAGAACAAGCTCTATCAGATAAGTTCGTTAAATTCAGATCAGGCTGATGGCATAGGCTTTACAGGCTGTGAGATCACTGAAAATTGGTCCCATATAATGAAATTTAAAAAAAAAAAAATCTTCTCTGAAACTACTGTTTAGAATTCAACCATACTCGATAGGAATGATGCTTATAACATACATTATCAGAATTTTTCTTTAACCCTTTGCTGTTTTATCCCTGCTTTTTACGTTATGATTGAGAAAACATTGTGAAAAAGTAGAAATTGCTTCTGACAAGCAATTTCTTCTTTTTCCACACTATTTTCTATCCTACTGAATCGTTATTTTTCAAATTAAATCCACTTTAAATTTTCGTCTGCAAAACCTTTGAATTTGGACAGGAAACAGGAAAGTGTTAAATTCTAATCGAGATGATGACATGGGCTCTATGGGATGTCGCGTCACTGCAAAACAGTGCCATTTGATGAAATGTTATAAATATATAATACGTACGTAGTGTTTTGTATGAGAAAAAATATCTCACGAGGTTGGGAGAATTGATCATTGTCGACGCTCTGCCGAGACAATTATCTATTCCCACAACCGAGTTAGATATTTTTTTCATACAATACACTAAGCATGTATTATATTTATTTTATAACCTCTACTTGCCTTATTTTCATCGATGTTTCTAACTTAAATGCAAGTTTCTAAAAATAAGCGCATTATATCTTTGTTCTAAAAATAACTATGTGATAACAAAAAAAAATATCATACGGGATGTTATCATACGGATATTTGTATAGTTATAAGATAAAAAATCATCTTCCTTGAAACTACTGTTTAAAGATTACCTCAAACTTTCACCGAATCAATTATCATCATTATGTTACCCTTTCAATATTACCTTGGTTTTATGATATACCTAAGATTTCACGTAGACCTGTAAGGATATTCTCTTAACAAATAAACTAGATTTTAATTTTTAAGTTTCTTAAGCAATTTAATCTCGTTGGTACTAGATTTTTCTGAGTAGAAATTGCCAGTGGAGTGATAAGGGCCTCCTGGGCCTCTGGTATAGTTAAGTCATGATAATTCCTACTTAATGAAACAATGCTTTATATAGCATGGTAGAATAATTTTTTTGCGAGAAAAGCTCCGCCCTTCCACGCCCAAATTTGGTGGTCAGTCCGTATTTTTTACCAACTTTACAAGAGAATCACCAAAGACACATTCATACCAAGTTCCATTGTAATATGTCCAATCGTCTGGGAGGAGTTAGCTTTTAAAGACTGTAAAGTTGAGATAAGTCTAGACCTTCTACGCCCATAATGGGGGATCAATCAGATTTCCTGAACAGTTTTCAACAAAAAAAGACCATGCAATGTTTCATTAAAATCCGCCCAAAGGTTTAGAAGGAGATTTTCAAAGATGTGATAGTGAAAAAAAATGCCAAGCCCATATTTTGGGGTCAATCTCAAAATCTCTTGACCAATTTAGGAAGAGGGTCCCTGCAGGGAACATTCATGCAAAGTATCCTTGAAATCGGCTGGATGGTTTTGGAGGCGAAAGATATTATAGTGAAAATAAGCTCCTACTTGTCATGCCTTTCTAGATGTGTCAATCATAATTTCTTGAACAAATAAAGAAGAGGGTCGCCCAAGGAACATTTCTGCCAAGTTTTGTTGAAATTGGCCTAATGGTTTAGGAGGAGAAGTTTTTAAAGATTTTATAGTGAAATAAGCCCCGCCTGCCACGCCCATATGTGTAGGCGAATCAAATTCTTTTGAACAACATGGGAAGACACCCAAGGAACATTTCGACCAAGTTTCGTTAAAATCCACATAATGGTCTAGATAGAGAAGGTTTTTGAAGATTTTAAGGTGAAAATATGCCCGCCCTGATACGCCCATATTTGAGAGTCAAATTATTTCCAAACCTTTTATATTATTAATTTTAATAATCAAAAAATCAAATTTCAAGAAACATTTCTGCCTTGTTTCGTTAAAATCTGAATATTGGTTTAGGAGGAGAAGATGGTTAAAGAAAAAGTTAACTCACACACGCACGGACGAACGAACGCAGCCTCCATCTGCTATCTCACATAGGTCTACGATCATCGACCCATTGGTGAGAGACAAATAGTCGGAAATAATGAGTTCCGCCGTCGGGGATCAAGCCCGGGACCTCTAGTATGACGACGGGCTACCAACTGCGCTATGACGGCGGCTTACTAGGAAATTTGTGAAGAGGCAAAAGTATGGCCAGAAAAGCCGATTTTAGTGAAGGCTTAAGCTATTATGGAAAGTCGATTTTCAAAATATATATTAGTATTGAATCAATGTAGAGAAAGATTCGGCGTTTTTTTGTTTTTTGTTTTTTTCATTTGATTGATAAATTTATGCCTTGGTTGATCTTTAACAAAGAAAAAATACTATATATAGCTCGGAAAAGTAATCACTCTTGTGAACAAAAGCCCCCACCCTGCCAGTAGGCGATTTAACCAAGGAGAATAATCCTGTTAATTTGAAAATGGTCCAACGTTTAGGAAGGAGAACTTTTTTTAAAAAAAGAAAATAAGCCATTGGGGGTCAATCAAAATTTATTGAATTAATTATATAAAAGGTCACCCAAGAAACAGCCGTGCTAAGTCTCATCAAAATTGGCCAAATGGTTTGAGGGGAGAATATTTTAGAGAATTATTAGTGATAGTCAATCCAAAATTCTAGAACAACTTAAGAAAAGGGCCACCTAAGGAACATTCATACTAAATTTCATTGAAATCAGGACAGTAGTTGGGAGGATAAGTTTTTGACGGTTTTAATGTGAAAATAATCATCTCTGCCAGCTATCCATAAAGGTTTGGAAATAAATTAACGTGATTTATTGATAAATTGCATGTAGTTTCCATTTCCGTGTGGTAAAAAGGAAAGGAGTGAAATCCACCGGAATTCATTTAGTTTGTATCGGTAATTTGCGTGTCTCAATTCTCTAGCTAGTGTTTAATATCACACAAATGATTAACGCTTACTCTGTTTTCAACACGTTCGGAAGTTCATTTGTCGATTTAATCATAAACAACCATTATTGTTGCTTAACTAGTCCTCTATAATTGAAGTGCTATATTCGCAAAATCAAGAATGTAATCGATTAAAATATGAAAATTAATAAATATAGTTTAGCCCATTGGTGGTGGACAATGACACAATACCTCTTTGAAACGGAAAAATAATCTTTTTGAAAATAAGTGCGTAAACTAGCATTTAGTTCTCAAAATTAACCCTTGTCATGCTGAATGAATTTTGCTTAAAATTTCAATCAAAATCAAAGGGCAAAAAGCACTGAAAGTCCAAACTGTTTGACAATTTTTATTTGACAAACTAAATCTATTGATTATTCTGTCTTGAAAGTGAGAAACAGGTAGTGTACTAACATCAGACTGCACATATGTGCAGGCTGATGTTTGTCTATAGCTTCTGCTAAAGCAGGAATATTCTGGGTTCAGCATGACAAGGGTTAAAAAGAATAGAAAAAATCTCCATCTTGGTAGTTGGGAAAATAAGTCGTGTTATATTGATTAATTGTTTGTGTCAGTGAATGTTCGATTTTTATTTCACTTCGTGAACAATAAAAGCTATATTTCAACAAATTGGCAATACAGCTTTTATTGTTCACCAAACGAAATGTAATCATTGAACAATAAAAGCTATAATTTCACGAGAGGTGGAGCAATGAGTGAAAATGTAGCTTTTTTTTGTTCACTCAATGAAATGTAAATCGATCTTACTCGAAAAACAAACTTTTATCCATTTCTTTGATGCAATTTGAGACAAATTGGGAAAATTATAGGACACGTTTTCTTAAACACGTCATTTTGCACGTGATTGCTTATTTTAACAAGAGAAAACTAATAACAATGATTTTATTCGTTCTTTTACAATCTATTTGTGTTATTCTTTAGTTTGTGTCGATGTTTGTACTGTACGAGTCTCCACAAAATTACACGAACGCCATAACAAATCCTTTACCGGACACTTTCTTTTCTCGATTTCTGATTGTGTTGCCAATGTAATTGATGCTAATAACACTTATAACTCCTGTGCCATTTTGTATGGTGATTTGTTGTATGATTAATACGGCGATGAACGCTTTCAATAAATATTTAAATGCCAAAATAGAGAGGAAAGGCCCTCGACTCCTTACCGATTTGTGTGAATTGAGACAGATACACTTGGAATTGTGTTCTATTGTATCTAAGTTTGATAGAGACTTTAAATATTTGTTTGCCAATATGTATATGTGGACAATCTGCATTGCCCTACTGGTATTGTACCAGTTCTTTAAGTCTGAGCAGACAATATTTTCAGCGTTTCTCTATTTGTATTTTGTTCTCCTGTCTCTATTCCTTCTGGTTTGCATCTCCGTGTCGGCCGCCAAAGTCCACGTCAAGGTTTGTATTTGTTACTCAACCCTTATCCTGCTGAACCTCAAGTTCATTGAACGTTTTTGAACATTTAGAATAATTAAAAAAAATACGAAGCTATTGCTGTGGTTCTCTTTTGCAAGATAATTTTCTCTGATAATTAGGGCCCAACTGATCAATCATGTCAATAAAGCCAGCGATCCTAATACTATAACCGCATAGTAAATTTTAATAATTAGCGGTTATGTATAATTTGATTTATAGAATAACAAATTCTTACCGTTGTTTATTGAAAATTTAACCACGCTTCTGAGTTCTAAGGCACAATAAATAATCCACGATTGCTTTAGCTCGAGTGGATTATTCATTGAGCTTTAGAACTCGGAAACGTGGTTAAATTTTCAATAAATAACAGTAAGAATTTGTTATTTTAATTCTATTATGACTAAATTTTCACTTTTCCGTGAAAAAATAAACGCGAAGATAACACTTCTTTGTCAACTGCGGAGTAGTTTCTTCTATAGAGTACTCTAATATGCGCCGTTCCTTTTCCACCAATATAACCGACGGTAAGAAAAGATATTCGACTATTTTCTTTATATTTGGCTATTTATTTAAAAATGTAAAATCAACAAAACTGCTAACTTAATTATTCTTAATTCGTTTATGCCAATATCAACAGAAAAATAAATGCATTTAGCACGCTATCTTCAATTTTAAATTTCAAGTGGGACAGGGATCACTTCATTTTTCTCATCATGACTTGTGTAGAAGTGGGAGGGTAGGGTTACCATTGAAGGCCAAAATAAAAGCAGCTCGGATACGCAAATGCCGTATTGAGACAGAGTTTAACAACTAAATAACTATCGAACAATTCAAACATACCTCAGTTATCATGAACATATACGAGTGTTTTTCTTGTCGATCGTCCAGCCCCACTTTGTTCTCATGATTTCGGGACGTGCAGCTAAAACTTAGCAAACCTCAATCCGATCCTGGTTACTCATCGCGAAATGAACAAAGATTAAGATAAGATAGAAAGCTGTCACCAAATGTATCCTTTTTCGTGTAAATATTCAAATTTTAATTTATCAATGTATCCGGATAAAGTAAACTTGTGTAAACAATGGTCGCTTGTGTACACGTCATGATTCTACATTTTCAAACTACGTCACAAATCACGTCATCGATAAAATTTATCCCTCCAAGTTAAGGAAGTTCGCTCAGCTTTTCTCAGTGTATTACACCTTTTCTTTTA
This sequence comes from Fragum whitleyi, assembly GCA_948146395.1. Lineage (NCBI taxonomy): Eukaryota > Metazoa > Mollusca > Bivalvia > Cardiida > Cardiidae > Fragum > Fragum whitleyi. The sequence goes on from OX411544.1 coordinate 65,621,941, forward strand.
ACTTCAATGTTTGTGTAGATATATCTTCTTGCATTGCCCTCACAATTAACCTATTTTGATTGAAATTAAGATTTGTACTAGGGCGGAATGGAACAGCCATTCGGAACTTTTTCGATGATTGATGCTTATTTAACCACGATGTCATTCCATGCAGTTTATAGACAAGCTTTCACGTGCCATGATAGAATAATGTATAATGAACAATATAGACATTGTCGTATAGCTGATATGTATTAGGAATGTTTGAATGAATTATATAATCTTTTGCAGGCACACAGTCCCCTAGAAATGTTATTCCATATTAAAGCAGATTCTGTTAACACAGAACTGTGTGTTCAGGTATACACTTACACACTCAATTTCACCAAAAAGGTTCTGTTTGACAACTGACTGTCTTAGTTTAACTTTTTGTAGTTAATCTTAAACTACAACTGTTTAAAATTAGAATTCATGAAAGTATTAGGCAAAGCATTGAAATGATGAAATCTCACTTGCAGTCAATGTTTATTTTTCTATCAGGGTATTACGGTAGGTTTTCGCATTTTATTAAGTATTTTTACCGTTGTTGCCTGATACACTTAATCAATTTAGCCAAAAGAATATTACTTTTAACATGCATTGTAAATTTATGTAAGTTAGAGGTTATGAAGCATAATAGAAAATAATACCATTTTCTCACCCATTTCAATGACACAACAAAAACTTTTTCTTTGCAGATGCAGCTGTTTCTTACAAAACTGACGGGGACCTCCGTTGGTTTTACCATTTGTGGTCTACTTACAATCACCAAGGAGTTTATTCTTACAGTAAGTATTTCAACGAATACTACTTTGCTGATAGATACAAAATCGAAAGAAATGTAACGTTTGTAATAATCTCGAATTCGCTCTAGTACAGTTGGTGGCGAAACATCTGCCCTGCGTTCAGGATCACCAAACGGTGCAAACAGTTTTCCAATTGTACCCCGCTTTGCACGTGCACCTGCGTGCAAAGCGGGGTATAATTGGAAAAGTGTTTGAAACATTTGCCGATCCTGAACGCAGGACAGGTCTTTGTGACGATAACAGATCTCGGCGAATATACTTTTTCGATATTTATCACCCACCAATGAGTGGACAATATTGAACCTTTGAGACCTGAGCTGCATCCTGCAGACTCAAAATGGCTATTGTGATAGTACTGGTGTGAGAAATACAATGGATCCATGGAAGGTGCTAAAGTCGCTGACTGAAATATTGTTGATAGTGCCGTTAAAAAATATTCAATCAGTGTAAGAAATGTTTCAAATGAATTATAATTAGGGGACATCTCCACTAGCCAAGGGTGATGCCCACTAAAGAACAGGAAATTAGCATCGCCATTAGCTAGCGAAGAAGACTAGGGGGAAGACTAGAGCTTGGTATTAATTATGGTGTTACGGTTAACGTAATCGTTCATCTCTTTTAAATGAAGTATACTTGGTGGTGCAAAATTTGACAAGTCAAATACATAATACGTACTTGGTGTTTTGTATGCGGAAAAATATCTAACGAGGTTGGGAGAATTGATCATTGTCGAGGCGTTGTCGAGACAATAATCAATTCCCACAACCGAGTTCGACATTTTTTTCATACAATACACCAAGTACGTATTATATATTATCTTGTAACCTCTATTTGTCTTGTTTTCGACGATGTTTCTAACAGAAAAACGAGTTTCTAAAAATAACCGCATTATATCATTGTTCTAAAAATAACTATGTGATATCATAAAAATATCATACGGGATGTTATCACACGGATATTTGTATAGTTATAAGATAAATCCACTTTTAGTTCAATCAATATTATCGATAACATTCTTTTAGTTTACTGTTTGACCGTTCTTGCATATTTGCCCGCATACATTTTAGCATCTACATGCTACAATATAACTTCGTCAATGATAAATGAAAAGCATTTTTTGTATGACGTAAATAACAACATTTATCATGCAATGTATCCCCTATTGACCTGATTTAACCAGCTTGATAACATAAAATGGTATCAGAAACTTCTAATTTTAGAAAACAACAAGCGTTTTCATAGTCTGAATAAATACATTTTGCCTACATATTGATTTTAAAGGTGATATAAAATCTAGGCATTGAAAAATGGTTGCACGATGAATAGAATAACATGTTAATGTCTAAATAAATGTTTTCTAGTCTCGACTGCAAAAAGTTACCATGACGATTTGTTTGTTTCCGTTTACAAGTATTTATCGTCGCTACAATAGCATATACCCAAAAAAGCCCACAGAAGATGGTTAGTGGTAAAGGGGGATAGTGCAAGGATACATGCTGAGATCCGCCATGGTTCTTTAACGTGCTTGATGTGAAACACCGTCTCACGGGACCTCGTTTTTACGTCTCATTCGAAAGGCATGCAGTTTGTTAGTGTGCCAGTCCGGGAACCGAACCCACGCAACCGACCTTTAATTCATTTGAAGTCAGATGCTCTACCGACTGAGCTAATCGGGCTGACTTATCATGACGGGGCAAAACCACGTCATAATAAATTCTCCAAATCTCGACCAGATGACATTTAGATTTTGAGACTATAATATTTTATCCTCTCTATTCAAGTTTAAATCTTGTATGACTATCTTCAGGTTGCTGGTTCATTCCTGACATATTTTGCTGTGTTGTACACTCTGTGAATTTATTTTCGGTAAGATGTATATTTAAAGAAAAGTCGAGATCCAAGCGAGGAGAAAAGGGCATACCAAGAACAAAAAAGACAATTGGCTTCAAAACCTAGGATCGTTTGCTTTAAAACAACCGTAGTTTACGTTTAAACGAATTCGCAAAGAATCCCGGCAACAAAATAGTCGATTCAAGTTGTATTTTAATCGTAGAGTTCAGAAAGTCTGACATTTTGAACTGTAATTAGAATGAGATTGTTCATCTGGCATCTTTTTTAAACAAAATCGTGTGTGAAAAGCAGGCCCATAAGTGTAAATAATATAAAACAAATTGTGTTACTGCGTATGATAGAAGTAACTTTACCACGAAAGGCATTTTATAAGCACTCTGTTTGGAATAAATGACGAACAACTCCAATTTAATTGAAAATGGGCATTTAATATTAAGCCGAAACTATTTAGAATAAGTAGTACCAAAATAAAGTTAATACAAAATGCTGTAATATCGGACTTTATCCTATATCTGGGCAAAACAAAACCGCCATAATTCCGCCCAGATTCTTATAGAGTTCCTTATGTGTTGTAAAAAAAAAGATGTGTAAGACTTCTTTCTCCTAATAACTGATTTTGTCATATCTTAGCTTACCTTCCTTTCTTTCTTCAAACTCATTCATTCCACCCCAAACACAGTACTGGCTCATTTCAGTTAATAGACCGTCATAAATAACCCGAGACATTCGTATGAAAATTTTGGAATGATCCCGCCTCCTAGATGTTTCCCAAAAATACAACTAAACTAAAAAGGAGGATTATCGACAAAAATAATCTATTCCTTATTAATGATGTTGGACTATGCCAAAGCTCATTGTTTTTATTACTCAAAAAAGATTCATAAAACACAAATACAATACACCATTAAAGAGAGTGTACGAAATATCCTTATTCTACATAAAAAGCCGAAGATAATGGCAAGCTTGAATTGGAGAAATTTGCTTTAACAAAGAATTTGTCGGTCTTCGAAAACTGTGAACTTAATATTTTCCCATAAATTATAGCATAAAATGTACGTATCCTCGATCTGGGTTTTATACACTTTGATCTATTCAATAATACTAACCTTTTTCTGCAATATTTGTTTTTAGGTAGATCTCTAGATATAAATCAATGCATTTTGTCCAAAATGCTATAAAAGTTCTCTTATTTGGAATAAGTATTCCTCTGAGAGAGGAAAAATAACAAATGTTTTATTGATTTATCGACATTTGTAAACACTTCTTTCCTTCTTAGCTTTCCTGGGCACAACGTACATCAATCAGAAATTTTGACCGAAGAGCGGGTCATTTTTTACAGTTTATTTACTTCGAATAACATCTTCCTCATAACCGAACCACCTAATTCAATGAAGCATTACAAATATTTTTTTCTAGGATGACACCTACTATATTGAAAATTTCTTAACCACTAGATTCACTGAAAGTAAATCAGAATGTTCCTTGACCTTTCCAAAATCAAATTCATTAATTTTTTGATTGGCTCAGTAATGTGGATGTGGCGTTACTTGGTATATTCAATTTGAATTCTTGAATTCGATGACAATCTCTTAATGCAAAATTTCTCGAGTTATATCCATGGCAAACATGTACTCAGGTTGGCGGTTTAGATCGATTCTAATCCTCTTTTTCAATGTGAATCAAAATGCACCTAAAAGTGTTTTTACTTGTGAAGAAATAATTCATGCTTTGAAAGGGAAAGTTTAACTTTAGAATCTATTTCAGTAAATTTCCTTCACTTAGTCGGAGAAACACTGTTCTTGCCTTTGGCATCTATCTGTCAATAGGACCCGTGTTTTTTTTTCTTTTTCTTTTTTGTCTGACTGACTGACCCTTTTGTCTCTGTTCCAGAGTGGCGGTCTTGCATGGCTGAAACTAAATCCGATATTTAAAGTGGCCAGAGTTTTGGTAATGGGCGAATATATTGAAGCGTTCTTCAGATTCAATTCATGATATTAAACAAACTACTGATTTGAAGATTTATAACTGAAGAATATGCAAATTTAAACACCCCCCTCCCCCAATATATATATATATATATATATATATATATATATATATATAGAGAGAGAGAGAGAGAGAGAGAGAGAGAGAGAGAGAGAGAGAGAGAGAGAGAGAGAGAGAGAGAGAGAGAGAGAGAGAGAGAGAGAGAGAGAGAGAGAGAGAGAGAGAGAGAGAGGAGGATAATCGTTTGTTTCAGTGTAAGATCGATTTATATTTCATTGAGTGAACAACAAAAGCTATATTTTTCACGAGTGGCAATATTAATCGATCTTAAACGAAAAACAAACGATTATTCTATTTCTTGAATGCAAAAATGAGACAAAATGTGGAATTTGTAGGACGTCATTTTGCGCGTGATTGCTATGCAACGTTCATTGTGACGTCACTTATTTCGCCCCGCATAGATGACGTCAGATAGGATGAAATGCACAAAACCAGGGTATAAGTTATTGATAATTTCACTGCTTCTTTTGCGGTGAGATTATCAAGTCAAAATCTACCGTTATTCCTCGATAAACCACCGAAAAGCATTAAAGCATTAAAGATATATATATATATATATATATATATATATATATAACATCTGAGCACGAAATCCTCAAGGTGAGCTTTTGTGATTGTCTAATGTCCGTCGTCCGTCGTGCGTCGTCCAAAAGTTCTTTAAACATTTTCTCCCTCTATATCGTTGGGCCAATCTAGTTAACATTTGGAAGGGATGTTTATTTGGGCAAGTTGTTCAAATAAATGAAATCCAAACTTAACCCCTTAAATCTCCCGTAACCCTTAACAAAAATAGTGAAAGTAGGAATATCAAATATGTTATTCCCTGAAGGCAGACAGCTTTCATAATTTGTATGTAGTATCATGTAGCTAGCCTCTACCAAGTTTGTTCAAATCAAGATCCTTGGATCATCTCTGGGAACTATCCGGGCGCAACCTTTTTTTAACTCGTCTTGACTTGAGCACTTCGTGTTCAAGACGAGCTATTTTGATTGATACAGTCCGGCGTCCGTCGTCAACTTTTACCTTGTGTGCACTCTTCAGGCCACATTTTTTGCCCAAATGTCTTGAAACCTGGTCAGAATGTTTGTCTACATCGCATCTCGATCGAGGTTGAGATTGTATCAAGTGCGGTCAAAAAATGGGTCCCGGGGGCAAATTGAAGAAAAATCTTGTGTGCACTCTAGAGGTCACATCCGGCAAACAATGTCTTGAAACTTGATCAGAATGATTGTCTCCATCAAATCTCGGTCAAGTTCGAAATTGGATCAAGTGAAGTCAAAAATTGGGCCAATGAGTCAAATTTGTAAAAAAGCTTCTGTGCACTCTAGAGGTCACATTTGTAGCCACAATGTCTTGGACTTTGTCAGAATGTTTGTCTCCATCAAATCTCAGGCAAGTTCGAAATTTGATCAAGTTGGGTCAAGGGGTCACATTTTAGAAAAAAACCTTGTTTGTTCCCTAGAGGCCACATTTGCCCTATGTCTTGAAACTTGGTCAGAATGTTTGTCTCAATCAAATCTCGATCAAGTTCAAAAATGGGTGAAGTTGGGTCAAACAGGGTTCAAGGAGTCATTTTTTAGAACAAACCTTTTGTTCACTCTAGAGCAATATTTTTGGCCATGATGTCTTGAAACTTGGTCGGAATAACTGTTACCACCAAATCACTCAATTTCAATATTGGATCAATTGGGGTCGAGGGGTCATATTTAAGAAAAAAGTTGTGTGCACTCGAGAGGCCTATTTTTGGCCAAAATGTCTTGAAACTTGGTCAGAATGTTTTTTTTTTCAATTAGATCTCAGCCAACTTCGAAATTGGCTCAAATGGTGTCAAACTTGGGATAAAGGGGTCAAATGTTTTGAAAAAAAGCCCTAGTGTGCACTCTTGAGGTCACATTTTGAGCAAAAATGTCATGAAACTTGGTGAAAATGTTTGTTTCCCTCAAATCTCGGTCAAGTTTTAAATTGGGTCAAGTAGAGTCAAAAATGGGGTAAAGGGGTGACATCTTAATTCAAATTAGAAAAAACTCAGAAAACCTTGCATTCAAGAGGTCACAGTTTTTGCCCAAATGCCTTGATACTTGGTCAGAATGTTTGTCTCCAATTAATCTAGGTGATTTTTGAAATTTGGTCAAGTGGGGCAAAAAATGGGGTCAAGTGGACATTTTGTTTTAAAAAAATCTTTCGTGCACTCTAGAGGCAACGTCTTTGGCCCAGACGTCTTGAAACTTGGTCAGAATGATAGTCTCCATCAAATTTCGGACAATTTCGATACTAGGTCAAGTTGGGTGAATATTTGATTAAGGTGTATTTTAAGAAAACTTGTGTGCACTCTTGAGGCCACTTTTTTGGCCAAAACGTCTTGAGAATTTGTCAGAATGATTGTCTTCATCAAATCTCGGTCAAGTACGAAATTGGGTCAAGTGGGGTCAAAAATGGGGTCAAGGGGTCAATTCTTTTGAAGAAAAAATTTATGTGCACTCTAGAGCTCATATTTTTGGTCAAAACGTCTTGAAGTTTGGTCAGAGTATTTGTCTCTATCAAATCTCGGTCAAGTTCGATATTGGGTCAAGTCGGGCAGATGGGGTCAAGGGGTCATTCTTTTTGAAAATCTTATGTACACTCTTGAGGTCATATTTTTGGCCCTAATGCCTTGAAACTTGGTCAGAATGTTTGTTTCAGTCCAATCTTGGTCAGGTTTGCAATTGGGTCAAGTGGAGTATAAAATGAGGTCAATGGACAAAGTTAAAAAAAACTTATGTGTACTCAAATGGCCACATTTTTAACCACAATGTCTTGAAATTTGGTCAGGGTGTTTGTCTCCATCAGATCTCGATCAAGTTCAAAATTGGGTCAAGTGGGGTCAAAAAAGAGGTCAAGGGGTCAAATTTAAGAAAATCTCGGCTTCTTGGTATCTTTGATTTTGTTAAGTCAGTAATGAATTTCAAATAAAAAGTGTTGACCTTTCGCTACCTTTGTCATCTTTATGCGTCAGTTGAGCGCTTGAGGGCCAATGACCCTCTTGTTACAAAGAATCAAAGAACGAAAACCTTTCAATATCTTCTTCTCTGAAAATAGAAGGAAGACAGCTTTCCTATTTTGTACGTAGCGTAATCAATTGGATCTCTACAAAGTTTGTCCATATCAAGACCCTGGGATGATATCTGGGCTCCGTCTGGGTGAAACCCTTTTACATAGATTCAAAGAGCAAGGAATACAAAAAATATCTTCTCTGAATCCAAAAGGTAGACATCTTCCATATTTTGTATGTATCACATAGTTGACTTTTTACCAATTCTCTGAATGAACCAACCCAATTTTCATTGACACAAAGGAGGAAATCTTAAAAACTTGTTCTCTGAAACCAGAAGGTGGGGCCTTTTCAAAATTGTCGCATTTAATTGTATTTCGTGAAGTTTGTTCATCACATGCCCATATGTTCATGAAAGGGCTGTACCCAGACATATCATTTTACTCTTTGCTGAAAACATTCCATGGTATTGATCTCATGTAGAAATCATCTCCTTGTTGACATCTGCCTATTTAATTGATGTGATGTCCCAGGAGTCAGAGAGACTCAGGCTAGCGATCTAGGACCATCATGTCCCTCTTGTATTCTTTTGTCTGGTGTCTTCTCTTAGTTCGTTAGGGATGGGGGCGATTAGTGATAAGGATGAAAACTGTGTGCCTTGTTTAGCATAGGGTGGTCCCTTTCGATGTTTCACTGTTACACACAGAAGATCTGATCGTAAAGCCGTTGCTATTTCGGAGCTTGATTTAATTTTTTTTTTTTCAATCAAGTTCTCCCGTTCGTGCGTTAATTAGGCGCTTCAAATATGAGTTTGTGTTGCAGATTTTTTTCTAGATAATTCTAGTACACATTCAAGACAAATAATAAAATATAACCTTTGATTGTCCTACAACACATGGGTTGTTTTGGGAACTACTTTTCCGCGGAAGTTAACCCAAAACAAAAAGCTGCATAGTCAATGTTGTGTTCATTGAGTAATGAGTCATTGAGCCAATCTTTGTGAACACAACTAGAATGAAATTATTTGTTTATCAGATCAAACACTGTTATCTATCTTTAGGTTGTTAAATAAGATTCTAAATGAAAATCATCCCGAAGCCGAAATCTTACTTATAGAGAAAATAAATATGAATACACTCAATGATCACTTTCTGATGTATATAGGCAGCATAAGATGCCTGATTGAATCCATGTAAAGGTTAATATAAATAAAGGTGTTTATAATATGACCTACGTCGCTGGAGTGAAATAACCCCGTTGAATATGTTTGATATTAAACGCGTGTTATTACACTAGTGGAATAACTATGCAAATGAGCTCAGAGCGAATAGCAACGCTACTTTGTAACTGCGAAAATGACGTCATAATCTATGTTTTGTGACGTCATTTTTAAACGGCGTTATAAGTTTCGCGGAAAATTGAAACGTTCAATTTCAAGAATTTTGACGATTTTTCGCTAAAATTCGGGTAATATTATAAACAGAATATGAAAATTGTGCTCATAAAATACAGAATTTATTAAACTCGTCATCTAAAACAGGTAAAAACTCGGCGTAGCCTCGTTTTTATCTGTTTAAAGATGACTCGTTTAATAAATTCGGTATATAATGACCACTCATTCAATATCCTCTATGTATTGGTCATACCATGGGTCGATCCAACAATAATCTAGCCCTACTTATTCGGAATCTTTCACAGTGGAGTGAAAAGCAAGTAATAGGAAATATGATTTTATGCGTGTGTAAAATTGCCGCATTGTGAATGATTTGGTTGATTTAGGCTTAATCATACAACTACATTGAAAATTGTCCCACTTTGAACAAACGGCATAGCACTAAAAAACTTGGCTCTTGAGGCATGAAAGTGGCTGAAAATTTTGCTTTTTTTCCAAAATAACACAAAGAGAGACCCTGAAAAAATGTTGTTTAGTCCTAATTGCATTTTAAGGCCTTTCAGACCTTTGATATTATCATTCTTTTTTTATTTGAGTTCGTCAGGATAGCATGCCAATATCTGTTAAACAAAATTCCACAAAGAGTATTAAGTGATGAAAGGAAAGCTTTTAAAACATAGCACCATTCACATGCAAAATCAATTACAAAATACAATTACGGTTAGAGTAAACATCAATTTCTATTAAAATAAATCACGTAATGTTAACCATTAACCATCAATAAGCCCATTATCATTCTCTTATAATTAACGGATATATTGACTTCGCAAATCCATGGAATTCTCCAGAGTAGATGACAGAAGAGAGCGTTTCCTAGCAACTAAAACGTTTCACTATGGGTCATCCGTTTGGTTATCGAGTTGTGTTAAAGATTTGATTTTTTCTATTTTGCTGATCTGCTCAAAATATCAATCTATGTGATGTTGGAAATTAAATGACATTGTAGGAATACGCTATTTACTTTAGCGTTGTTAATAAGTAAAATCAAACGTCTCTTGTAATTCATATTCGAGTTATTAAACGGAATATAGATACTGAGAACTATGTTTTGATTATCTGCTGTGGATTTAGTTATTTATATGTTAATCATTTTATTTTCTTTTGGTTTCTCGAGAGAATTTGCTAAAATATTCAAAGAGAGTGCTAGTTTATTACAACTTAGTTGCAATAATTTGGCATTTAAAAACGCTTATTATTTTTCTTGCAGGACAAGAATGACGACTTCCAAAAGAAGTGAAACTAAATCGACGGTCAGCCAAAAAGTAACAGACGAGTCAAACGTTATCAAGTTTAACCTGAAACCGGTGATTATTTTGATGGCATTTGGTGGTTGTTACACACCAAAGATTCCCGGTAGATGCTTTTTGACAGTAATGATTTGGATTTATAAAGGAATTTTGTCATCAATTATACTATTATATTTGCTACGATCGATTGCCTTGCTTAGTGAACCCATGTTATTCATTTCAGCGATAATGAATACACTAATTTCGTCTCAGGCTCTAGGAAACATGTTTATTTGCTGGAAAATTTTCAGCGCAAGATACGGAAATTTCATGAAAGCGATAGAAAAACTTAAGAAAATAATCTCTGAAATGACTGCTAACGCTTTGACAATGGACATAAAATATTTTACAAAAAGAAGAAATATTATTTTCTATTTTGCTTTGATCACACTTATAATTGGAGCCCTTGCCCAAGTAGTTGTGTGTTTCGTCTTACTACCACTCCCGGGCGAATACCGTGCTGAATTTGGTAACTTCTCTGATTTAGTATCTTCTAGTTTCTCCAAACCGTTTGCAAATACCATAGTTACCAGGATCGGCTTGTACCTTACTGTCGTCTTTTTATTGTTACCTTACACACTGCCTGTTTTCTTCTTAATGAGCATCTCCGCGGTGTTTTTAACCGTGTTCAACGGGCTCAACAAGCGTATCGAAGAATCGACATCATTGGACATGGACAGTGTATTTACTAATTTTGAAACTGTTCGTGAGATTCATGCTAATCTTTGTGCAACTATTCAACAATTCGATACGGATATGAGACACCTGTATGGGAATATTTTCTTCTGGACCATTTTGACTGGTATCATGGTTTTGTATACAATAATAAAGTACAGCATGCCATTTATGGTACAACTGACGATGGCTTACTACCTAGCATTGGCTTTGGTGATGATCCTTTCGATGTCAATCCTGGCAGCAATGGTCCATGAAGCGGCATGTATTTGCATGATCATGTTGAAAAAAAAGAGTTTTTTTATTGAATGATGATTTTGCGGTCTCGAGGACATAATAATTTGATACTAGGATTTAGTTGTTTTTTTTTTCAAATTCTTTAAAATCATACATCTAAGGAAGTTCAAGCGAATTTAGGAAACCATTTCCTCGTGAGAATTGAAAAATATATCTTATGTATGACTAATGACTTCTAATGCATTTGTAGATCTCACATATACTCGTAACCTATTTTACAAACAATATTGAAGCCTCTGCTTGATATTTCTAACAATTTCGCAAGTTCGCAAAGCAAAGCTTTTAGCCAGCCCGTGCGTTCGCACAGTCTGACAAGAGTCTTCTATAAATTTTATATTATTGCATAAAATGTGCCTTTTCGGGTCGTTATAGACATACGTTAACGGACAAAACCCGGGCGTTTACGAGAGAAAACGTGGATTAATAAGTAAATTCACGTGCCGTTAATGCCCTGCTTTTTTTCACTAAAATATCTTAAGTCAGGGCATTTACACTTAATTAGGTTCTTTGTGTAACATCTTCAACAAAAGAGCATAGATAAATACGTTGATCCTATTCCCGCGTTACGTCATAGATTAACCAAGCAACGTCAGTATAAACAGAAGAGACGATACAATGTAAATAGAGGATAATCGTTTGTTTCAGTGTAAGATCGATTTATATTTCATTGAGGGAATAACAAAAGCTATATTTTCACGAGTGGCTGAACTACGAGTGAAAATATAGCTTTTGTTGTTCACGAAATGAAATATTAATCGATCTTACTCGAAAAACAAACGATTATTCTATTGCTTTTTATGCAAAAATTTCTAGGACATATTTTCGTAAAGCGCGTCTTTTTGCACGTGATTGCTATGCAACGATCATTGTGACTTCACTTATTTCGCCCCGAATAGATGACGTCAGATAGGATGAAATGCACCCGAAAGCAGGGTATAAGTTTTTGATAATTACACTGCCTTTGCGGTGAGATTATCAAGCGATAATCTACCGTTATTTCTCGATAAACCATCGAAAAGCATTAAAGAAAGCAGCATAATTTTCTGGCACATTAGATGGTTTGGAACTAGTTTTAAAGCGTCCCTATGAATTATTTTGCAACCTGTATTTGAATAAATACTATTGTCTTTATTTTTTTGCAATAATAGCGTCAATAAACGTTTTTTCGAGCGTTAACATTTGCAAAGACCCTAAAAATGCTTTAATGCCCTTCGCACCCGGGTGTTAAACCAATTAATGGGGTCTCTGCAATTGTTAACGCCCTCAAAAACGTGAATTAATCCTATACTAAATGTGATTCCTCTTCAACCGATCAGCCTATATACTCTTTTTGCTTGAAATAAAGGTGCTGGTCTATGTTGCTCAATGATTGTACCTCGTTCACACGTGGAATTGTTGAAAATATCAGGTAAATACACATTTTATCATGCAATGGAGCCTGTATTGACCTGATATCACCAATCTGACAACATAACATAATATCAGGCTATCTATTTTTTAGAAACAATTTGCACACATTTTGACCTGAATTTCATTGATTTTTTAAGGATTTATTATAATAAAGCGCAAAAAAGGTTGCATGATAAATAGAATAACACGTAAGTGTTTTAAATATCAATGTTATCTGGCACAGCCTCATCATGCTAAATTCTCCCAACCTAGACTAGATAACATTGATATTTTTTAAAGACACATACATGTTATTCTCTATATGATACTTTTACAGGCACATTCTTCGTTAGAGAGCATCTATACGATCAACGTAAAGGAAGAAATTAGCCTTGGTAAAATAACACAGGTATGAAACCCTGTTTTCCCAAATTTATGTTTGTGAATTATAATTGTTCCTGTAACAAAGGGCTCAAAAGTAATAAACGTTCACTATTCAGTAACCTCTCTCACTTTACTTAAAAGATTCATCAACATTTCAGCCTACGTATATAAACTATTAATTAATTTTTAAATTCATTGCACCCGTTCTTTCTTCAGAAGACAATTGCTTTTGACTTTTAAACAATACCTTTATTTTAAAAAAAAAACAAACCTCATCATCTTTCCAAAAGGAATTTAAGTATATTGTTATATATGTATAAAATGCATGTTATTAAAACGTACATATAAATGTATGGTGGATACTAGAAAAATGTTTTTCTTGTCATCAAGTGGAATTATTTGCTTATAGATAATGATAACTCGTTTCAGTTGAACTTATTTTTGTCCAAACTTAGCGGTCCTCAAGTTGGGTTTACGGCGTTTGGGCTGCTCACAATTACAAAAGAATTTATTCTGACGGTACGTTTATTTGTTGTAAAATATCATTAAAGCCCAGGTTTTACGCGGTGCATACCTACTAGGTACATAACAGATTCAGGCGTCTTTACAGCGGATATTAACTTTCAAACGTTTAAACTGTAAGTGCAGTGGGCCCGGCCTAAACGGATGTTTGTATGTTGTATCTAAAGATGCTTTTAAAGATATATTTTGACTGTCATTTTGTAACTCATGCGTACAGAAACTACCTTGAGACATACAGTAACAAGACATATGGACTGAGATTAGAGAGTACTGAATGAGCGGTCATGAAATGCCAAAATTATGTGTTTTTATCTGATTTAGATCACGAGTTTAATAAAATTGATTTTTCAAGATCACTAATTTGATTTTCTATTTTACAATATGACCAAATCTTTTAAGACAAATCAATTATGTTGAACCCTTGAACCCAACCTTGACCTTTGACATTCTTACTTAACAATTCAATTATTATGTATAAAACTGTGTTAACTCAAATTTAAAGGTTGTCAGATGATTGTATTTTATTCTTACATCTTGCATTTTTGACACTGGCCTTGACCTTTGACCTATTTTCTCTCAACAAATCTTGAACTTTATAATGCTACTTATAAATGTTGGTAGAAGATTGCCGTAATTCTGTCATTATCTTGAATCCTTGTTTCTGATTTGGATCTCTTACCTACTTTTTACAATCATGATTTATTAGGTCTTTGACTGTTTTAGTCAATAATAAATGTTGATGATATGGTAGATGAATTTCTTTGACTCTGGCATCATATTTGGCCCTCGAAGTCAACCTTGACCTTGGACCTTCATTCATTAAAAAAGAGTCATTAGATTAGGCCTGTATTAAATAAATAATAAAGGTTGGCATATACCTATCTTTTATTACGATATCATATTGAAGCCTTGATCACAATCCTGGCCTTCGAAGACACTTTGAAAACAACAAATAGCACTGACTTACGTTTTAAGGTCATTCAGTGCACAGTTATTACACTTTTTATTTATCATTTATTTTTATAAAAACACTCATATATCAAAAATATTCGACGGAGTTATAGGTCATAAAATAATTCCATATATTTTATGTCACAAACAGGCTATGCTGTAGACAACGTTATTTAGCCTAAATATAACCCTGTATTCTTAAAGCCACGCAAACAACTGTTTGCATAGAAATATTTTAGGATTTTTTTACGATACAATTAAGCTTTACTTATTCAAAAGTCTAAGTGAAATCTTAATTGGGCCTGTGCGTGAGATTTCAAACAATTTCAAATATACTCAAAGCAAATACTCTGACTAGTCTTTGCATCCGCATCGTCTTTTTAGAGTCTTCACTATGCGTTAAGTGGATAGATAAGGTCTCAAAGTATCTGTAGACTATCAAGTAACTTTATATTTACAGTATGTGGCTGTCAACGCTACTCAATCTTTGCAACTCAAAAACGTTTCACATTGTTGGAATTGTCACACACATGCCCAATTGTTAGCATAGTGATAGTGTGTTAGTGGTCAGTTGGGTATAACGTGTCGAATATTTTGTTTTGGGGTCTTTTTTGTTTCGTTTTTTTAAACAGATGCCTATAACAGGTCTATCCCCAATTTTGTAAAAATATCTCTTGTTTGGAAGAGAAATGACTGTAACTGTGGGCTTACTTTTTTATGTATTTTTTTCTCATTTTGATTAATATTCCATTACAATTACCACTGAAAAGACCTTAAATTGGTTATTTATAATTAAACTACTGCATTATGATACAACTTGTAATACTTTGTATTAATAAACCTGTGTTTCCCATTTTCTGAAAACTGCGCTAAAATTTCCCACGATAACAAGGCAACGGCCTCTCCATTTTTTTTAATTGTAATGTGGCTCTCACAAATGAGTCGAAAACCTAATTAACCTGAACAGGTCTAGCAGTTTGATTTTCGGAAAGTAAAAAATGATGACAATAACTTTCGTTTCGTTTCGTTTCAGATTGCTGGTGCGTTTCTGACATATTTCACCGTCTTATACACATTATAAAATTGCGAAACAGTTTGGTGACTTACGATCTAGAAAAGTGTTTTTGGACCCGGAATGTTGAAAGTGCAATTTTGGGAACCTTACATTTCATATTCATGTAAACAATTATGTAAATAATTTATATATAGTAATAAAAATACTTAACTTGTAAATCCACTCTGTAGTGAGGTACCGTTGTATGTTCAAATGTTCGTTAGGAGTGAACCGTCGCTTTGATTCAAATGTCATTTGAGCCTGTGCGTGACATTTCCAACAATTTGATTTGACATGTTCGTGATGTGCAAGCATTGAGAAGCGTAGACAGCCATATACTGTAAATATAAAGTTTCCCGATTGTCTACAGCTACTTTGAGGCCTTAGCTATCTACTAAACGCATAGTGAAGACTCTTAGCAGACTGTGCGGATGCACAGGCTGGCCAGAGTCTTTGCTTTGTGCATATTTGCAATTGTTGGAAATCCCACGCACAGGCTCATTTTCAACCCTTGTTCTAGGAATATTGTTTTCGTCAAATAAAAACTCTTGAAAGAAAATGTGATATAGTTTCTGTTTTATTGGCACAGTCTCAACACTTTTGGAACACCCCTCGTATATTTTTATAGATTGATTATGGTACTGGTATACCAACAATTTCACATGGTTCACGCACAAAGTTGTCCCATGTCTCGTTTTACAGAAATCTTTACAATATTTGCATCATGATATCAAATTATAAGATATGAAAAGAATATTAATTCACGGAGGTATAAAACTGAAACCAGTATCACACTTATGTTTGAATTCACTTCGCATATTCATTCAATCCGATTAGGTTTTTAGTTTCATTAAATCTAATCCCACTTGTGTATGAATCCGTTTTTTTTAATTTCATACTTTCACGAATTAAATAAATTCTCTCTTATTCTCATGTATATACACATGAAATTGTTGGAAATATAACTTTAATACACACATATGACCCGTAGGTCCGTAAGGAAATATAGCCCTGGGTAGTGCCTTAGGAGTTGACATTATTCAGTGTAAGAATTGCTTAGGCTGACAAGGATCGAAACTTTTTGCACTTGGCAAATTTCTGAATATAGGTCGATCATCCAACCATCCTGTATAAAAAAAGTTGTTACACCAAATCGTCCTAGCCAGCTTCATCGTTAAACAAACGTAAAGAAGACGTATTTGAAAGCTTATAAACGTCGGTGATCACAGGAAAATGTTGAAAATGTTGACGTCCAGAAATGTTTTGAGCATGCCCAATTTTTTTTAAAAGAGACAAGGGTTCTTCATCGTTTGATTTTAATGTAACTTATTTATTTCTTTATTTTTTTGCGCTAGAAATAGAACGACCTTTTCTTCTTTAGATATGGTATTGGTGATTACATTGTATTATGCATTGCTTTTTATGAGACTTTATTAGTAATTTTGAGTCATTTCAGGTAATAAGGTTTTTGCAGGTTTTATGTCAATACGCTTGAAAAAAGATTCAGGCCTTCCGATCTGTCTATGGATTTTTTTATGCATTTTAAAATTTGAAGACAAACACTGCGTTTTGTAATCAATTTATGATATGTCCAGTCTTAATCCGTCGTTGGTTTTTTTATACCCCCACCTACGAAGTAGAGGGGGGTTATTGGTTTCACCATGTCTGTCTGTCTATCCGTCCGTCCATCCGTCCATTCGCCCGTCCATCCGTCCGTCCGTCCGTAGACGTTTTCGTTTCCGGACTATAACTCAACAACCAAATGACCTACAATCATGAAACTTTATACGATTGTTTCTTATGACCCAAGGAAGTGCCCTATTGTTTTTGGGTTATATAGGTCAAAGGTCAAGGTCACAGTCAGCGTTCAATTTTCGTTTCCGGACTCTAACTCAAGAACCAAGTTGCCTACAATCATGAAACTTTATACAAATGTTCCTTATGGCCCAAGGAAGTGCCCTATTGTTTTGGGGTTACATAGGTCAAAGGTCAAGGTCACAGCAATTTTTTGTTCAATTTTTGTTTCCGGACTCTAACTCGAGAACCAAGTGACCTACATGCATGAAACTTTGTGCAAATGTTGTTTATGATCCAAGGAAGTGCCCTATTGATATTGGGTTACAAAGGTCAAAGGTCAAGGTCACAGTCAATTTTTGTTCAATTTTCATTTCTGAACTCTTAACACAAAAACCAAGGGACCTAAAATCATGAAACTTCTTGCAAATGCTACATATGACCTCAATATTGGTTACAAACACATCCTGCACTAATAGCACTTACATTCTGACAAAGCGCTTGGGGGGGGGGTGTATTAGTCCGCTCTGCGACAGTTCTAGTTTCTTTTCTAATTGCCCCTACGTCTTTCTTAGCAAGAACGTTGTTGCTTTTTTACGTCAGGTAAACCACATGCAATACAACGCGATTTCGTGGCTGCGCCCTCATCACTTCTGAGGTCTTTTCCGTAGAATCACAGATGGATTTTTTATTGAAACCAGACAAGTTAGAATCAAAATTTGATGTAATGCAACAGTTTCAAAAATAGCAAAAAATAAATCAACTGTTAGATTCATAAAAAAGATTAACTCTATTTTATTACTTTGATATTCGTGTATCGAGCCATTATATTGGAGATGCGGGGCCGTCTCGCCACAAACAAATGTTTTTATTAGATTGCTTTTTTGTATGGGGCTATGAAACGAAAAGCAAAATGACATTTATTTATGAATACGTAAAACGATTTGAATTTTTATCTCATCTGAGCACGAAGTGATCACTGTAAGCTATTGCGATTATTCTTTGTCCGGCATTCGTCTTCATATTTCTGATCGTATTTGTCTGCTCGTTCGTCAACAATATTTAAAAAACCTTAAACTATCCATCACGTTTCAAACAAACTTTACAAATTTGATCCTTGCATCAAGCACTTTCAAACTACACATCATTACAGATTTAGAATCTATGTAGATCTCTTTTTGCTATGACAACGGAGACAATAAAAAACTTTTAAAAAATCTTCTCCTTCCAAACCGTATGGCGTAGGGATCAACAATTTACATAAGAATAAAGCACACATATCCTTAAAAGTCATTTACCTCATTACCAAAATACTCAAACCCGTTGCATTTTGCATGACACATAGGACCTTTGCCATTGAACCAAAATGATTATATGTTGTGGAATCAAGATTTATACATAGAAATGAAGAAGGAAATCTCCCAAAAATTTTAGCTTATAACTTTTGTATTTAGCATAAGTATGCCAACTATAAAATCCCGGATAAAGAAGAAAACTCCAACAATCTTCTCTGCCCAAACAACAAATTTTACATCTTTTAAATTTCGACAATAGAAGTATATGTCCCCAATCCAAAACACTGTTAATTGCTTTCAGATCAAAATAAGACTTATATTGTTTGGATTCTTACCTGACAAAGATCAAAGAAGAAATCATAAAAACGCATGCATTTTAATCTTTACGCGCGAAAGATATTATTTGCTATGTCTTTGGGTCCAGAGAATTCAGAGAGGATCTTCACGTTTAAGCTTTCGGTCAATAATTTGGAGATAAAAATTCAATTATTAGAGATACAATCTCAAAAAGCTTTTGTGGTTAAAAGCTTTTGAATAATTGCAATATGACATTTTCGTTGACAAATAAATAATCTTTTCACAAAACGTTTAACTTTGGGGCGGGATGCTTGTTATTGCCATTAAAATGGGCTCAAAAGCTGTCTTAGCGGCCACCCTAACACAGCTTGCAACTTGTATCATGCAAGCAACTTTTGAGCAAGCATGTGTCATAAGCAAGCACCTTTTGAATGACTCACAGTCTTATATTTGAAGTTCAATAGTGTTGGACCTTATATATACTGACGGCAAGAAAAAACCCATCAGTAAAACTTTGGAACTTTTTTTCTGTATGGTATTTCATATTGTGAAACATAGGATAACTTTGATAAAACTCCCTCTATGCGTGTCAAAATAAAAGGATTTCGGTTTCATGATTTTTTATGCCAAAACTTGAGTAGCAGTCACCATGTTTTCGAGCATCAAGCGCGCCTTCATAACATTGTTGCTTCGATTCAAAGTTAAACACACGTGTCTTAAGCATTTGATATGTCAGTGATTCACGCAAGAAGTGTTGGAATATCCCATCACATTTGATGAAAAGACGATAAAAGTAGTATTGATGTCGTAAATTGACCTCTAGAAAAGCTTGAAACTCAGTTGACCGTTTTGTAAATGTTATTGTAATATGACCTAGGTTGCGGGAGTGAAATAAACCCGTTGAATATTTTTGATATGACACAGGTGTTATTACACTACAGGAATTACTATGCAAATGATTTCAGAGCGAATAGCCACGCTATATTGTAACCCCGAAAATGACGTCATTGTGTATATATCGTGACGTCAGTTTTAAACGGCGTAATAAGTTTCGCGGAAAATTGAAATGAACTTTGACTTTTTTTCGCAAAAAAGCGGATCAAATAATAATAGAATATAAAATTTGTGGTCAGGAAACACAGAATTTATTAAACTTGTCATCTAAAACAGATTCGGTATTCAATGACTGCTCATTCAATATCCTCTAAAATTTAAATAATCAGGGAGACCGCCTGTAACATCTGTATGATAATAGTAAGGTAACCGCATCGAACAAAGTAATTGACGTGATCAGTATTTGATTGCCAAATCTTTGACAAAGGCACGGATCAGGGCTTATACCCAATCAGTAAGCCAATATCTATGGTTCATTGACTTGATGTTTTGATCATTGGTCAATATGGTAAACCCTGTAATGTTCTCAAAATAGGAGTTGCCAATCTTTAAAGCTGGATAAATCATCTACAATCTTGATTCAGAAACAGTTCTTGCGTGAGTCGGACTTCAATGAATTTAGTCTTTAACATGAAAAAAGAATTTTTCTCACGGAAAGTGTCATTTTTAGCTATTTCGAGCACTTCCGCACAGAGTAGCCCCAAATAAAATATGTATTGTTATAGAGAAATCTTTACATATTTGCTTCATGTTGTTAAATATTTGATATGCGGAAAGTATTTGTTGATTTCATAGAGGTATGAAACTAAAAAAACATAAATACCTTTGAATTTGGTCTGAATGTTTGTCTCTAAGAGATCCATATCAAGTTTGAAATTGAGCCAAATTATCAAACCTGGGTCAAATCTTGGAAAAATAATGTGTGCACTCTGAAGGCCATTCTTTTTGCTCAAATGTCTTGAAACTTGGTAACAACGTTTGTCTGGGATCTTGGTCAAGTTCGACATTGGATCAATTTAGGTAAATAAACGAGTTCATAGGGTCAAATCTATTTTTTTTAAAAAAAAAAAAGCCTTGTGTTTACTCTTGAAGCCTCATATGTCCTAAAACTTGGTGATATTGAACTGGGGTTGTGTTGAGTCAACTAGTAGGTCGTGAGGTCAAATCTTAGAAAACCCATGTATTGTCTCTAAAGATCGGATATGTGGCCAAAAATTCTTGAAACTTGTTCAGAATATATGTCTGCATGACACTCAAATAAGACTGAATTCGGGTCAAGTGGTATTGATAAACTTTGTTGTGATGTCAGATCTGAGAAATACCTTGCGTGCACTCGAATGGTCTCATTTATTGCGCAAAGTCTTGAAACACGATGCTTGATCCAAATGTTTATCCACATGTTATGTTGTACAACTTAAATTTTCGTTCATCTGTGCTCAAGAACTAGTTAACTAGGTCAACTCTTTGAAAAACATAATATCCTACTCTCATTTTAACAGCGATAAGGAGCTTTGCATATTGCATCAGTAGTAAACAATGCCCCAGGAGAGCGCATTAGGGCCAATGGTTCTCTTGTTAATTATTTTTTTTTCAAAGAATTTCAAGAAGGCTTTTAGACTTTTAAAAGCATTGGAAAAAAATATTATGCTATTTCCGTTGACAAATATAGCCATTATCGATAGACAGCTAATGGCATTTATTGTCATGAAATAAAGCATGTGAAGCCATTACCATTTCAATTACATGTGCTTAGTTTAAACACACACTTCCACCAGGAATCACCACGCAATGATCGTTGTTTATTATCACGGACTATTACAATCACCTGATATCTAATAGTCATTAAACAAATTGATATTACAAAAATATGATATCGTTTAGAAGAAACGACAGGTGAAGCGGTGGGAAATTTCCCGAAGATACTCCTGTTGCTAAGTTACACATGATGTGAGATACATCCTACAGGATTCCTTCGAGTTTTCTACAAGGTTGGTAACATTTTTCTTTCTTTCTTTTGCTCTTTCTTTCTTCTATTTTCTTTTTCTTGCTTTCATTCATTTGCTCATTCATTTCAATATATAGTTCATCAATTTATTGTCAAATAATTGATTTACGCAGTGTCAATCAACTGTTTTGATTGGCAAATTTCACCGATTAGACAGATTTACTTAGCTTCTGTAAAATGTATCTAAATGGACGAAAACATAGTGCGTGCGATCTTTTTCTCTGAATGGATAACGTATTTTCGCTCGATTCCTTATGAAATAGAAAAAAATGTAGTAGTTAGCCCTCTGATATATTGGGCATTAACTAGTTATACATTGGAGTGCACGTATTAAGCATTTATGTTCATAGAATTATTGTGCACAAGAAATATTTGAACCGATGATGCGTTTAGTTGTTCAGCCATAAGCCAATGATTTTTGGAACTCCACTTTGGAGCTAGAACCCTTGGCTTGCGAAGATGCCACAACTGGTATTTTATTCTCATTTACATGCATTACTAGATTCAGATGTTGTCTTTATTAAGCTAGCGCCGCTTTGATCACGAGTCATCAATTATAATTATTCCTTATATATTGATTTTATACGACTCGCTTGATACAGTTTCCTTCTATGATTGTATTCAACGAACTGACATCCCTTGGGAAAAAGTACGAGTAATTACTTTCTGTATTCTTTCGATTAGTAGCAATGACGAAGATTTAAAAAGTATGGGCTCTTTAGGAATATCCCACTCTGGCAACCGCATAAATATTTATGTTTTGATAAGTGTGATTTTTGCATAGACATCGGGAAAATTTTATCTGTAGTGCTTAAGGTGTTATCTTTGCCAGAATAACAACTGAGGTACATTTCTAGCTCACGTGAGCACAACGTGATCAAGGGGAGCGTTGACCTGAGTCGTCGAATGTCGTTCGTCGTCAACTTTTTTTAACCTTCTCCTCCTGAATCACTTGACCAATTTTAATGAAAATTTGCCAGAATGTTCAATAGGTGACCTTTAAATTTTGCTCGTGGAATTTTAATTGAACCCTATATAAGATGTCAACCAAAATTTTCAGAAATTGTAAATGGTTGACCCTCTTCAAAAACTGAAAACGGCACAATAATTGACCCCAAAATATGGGCATGGCAGGGAGGAGCTGTTTTTGACCTGGAAATTTCTTTCCAGTAATTCATGGAAAATTTTCAACCAAGAAACCAACCTTAGCAGAAATTTGGGCATGGTAGGACGAGGGCTTCAATCTACTTTGACTGCAAAATTCTTTTGATTAATCATATATACCGGGCACAAAAAGTTTAGGAATCTAGAAACATTTGAGTGGCCCTTCACAGTAAAGCGGTCCAAACACAATAGGCAATAAAGTGAAAATGACGCTCTGTGGCGTCTCCATATGCATATATGTTTCGCAACCACCTGTTAAGCAGCATTCTCTGATTGACAAAACAATGAATCAATCTGGATTTATTCTTCAAATTATTTCTGAATTAGTCCATTTTACAAAGTCGATATGAAAGAACCGAAGATAAACACTGAGATAAAGCAAGATATTCTTCTAACGTAATGTCCACGCCAGCAAACAGACGAATAACACGGTGTCTCGCGAGAGAGATCCGGTGATAAAAAGCCAGTTCATAATCCATCCCCTCTTTTTCTATCCACTTGCGACTGACATTGTATCTTATCGATGACGTTGTCAAAAGAAGACGTCGTTACGTTTACCTTTTGAAGCTCCCCCAATGTCGTTTTGGTTTCATTTGATATCAGAATTAGTTGTATAAGCCCATACACGACTTACAACTTAAGTTTTGTGGTGAAAATAACCAATGGCCTATTTGTCAATAATTTTCTGTATCGAACAATTTAGTCAAATAACGTTATTCCCAAACGTCGGTTATAGCCCGATTTTCCTGCGTTTTCGCCGGTGTTTATCAATCAACATGGACCTTAATACAGATAAATGACTAAAGTCGGATTTATGGGAACAGAAAACTTGACACGTGTACTCTTTAAAACTCTGCATCCTTTCTCTTATACTGACAAAAACGAAGCAATGGCATCAACTTGTTACGCAAAGCAAACTCTGTGTTTCGGCATTGGTGAACTAGGCGAAAAAGGTACAAGAAGAACGTTAACAATGGTCTTACTCATATTCCAAAAAAACTTTTTGTGTTCAGTGTATTATTCAGGCGATCGATTTAGGTCCATTCTTCCCTCTCTTGTTTCTTTTCACTCAATATTTTTGTCGTTGTCTTTAGATTTTTTACCTTATTTAAACATATATCATTGTTGATAGTGTAATAATTTGAAATGTCTAAGCGTCCATCTAGAATAGTTATACCATAGTTACATATCATTTAGAAAGCATTTTTAGGTGGTTTTTTGTTGTTGTTGTTGGTGGTGGTGGTGGTAGTGGTTGTGGTGTTGGGTTTTTTTTCTAGCATATTTGTTTCTATTTAATTATTCAATACCATTTTATTTATAAATTTAAGGGAAAACATGACGACCTCTCAACGTAAAAACTCAAAGCCAAAAGACACCCAGAAAGAAACAACCACAGACGAGCAAAATGTCCACAAGTTTAACCTCAAACCGGCTATTGTGTTGATGTCGTTAGCTGGTTGCTACAGTCCGCAACATCCGGACAGAAACATTCAATCTACAATTCTGTGGGTCTACAAAGCAACTCTTGCTTCGATCATATTTCTTTATGTACTGCGTACTGTAACACTTCTCAGTGAACCAATATTAATCCTCTCCGCAATGACGAGTATCATCATATCGGTCCAATCTCTTGGAAACATGTTTATCACCTGGAAAAAGTTCAGCACAAAATATGGGCACTTTAACAAAGCTACAAACAAACTACACGATGTACTATCAGTTATTGCTTCAAATGACATCAATGTTAACATGAAATATTTCACAAAAAGAAGAAATTTGATAGTAGGTTTTGCATTAGTCACCATCTTATCGGGGGCACTTGTACATGTCGTTATGAATTTCGTTCTTATCCCACTCCCAGGTGACTTTAAGGATGAGTTCGGAAACCACACAGATTTGCTCGCCAACAGTTACTCCAAGCCATTTGATGATATACTCGTTACACGAATAATTATGTTCTTTGGGCTAATACTGCAACTGCCTCCGTTCATATTTCCGACGTTCTTTTTGATGTGTGTTTCTGTTGCGTTCCTGACAGTATTCAAAGCGCTGAATAAACGCATTGAAGAAATGCTCTCATTAGACGTAGAAGAACTGTTCAGTAAATTCGAATCCGTGCGCAAAATCCATGCAGATCTGTGCTCAACTGTTCAAACCATGGATAAAGATCTTGGACTATTGTTCGGAAATATTATCTTTTGGACGATATCTGAAGCGATCCTCGTGTTGTATATAGTTGTGAAGTACACCATGCCGACTGTGGTACAATTTACTATGGCGTATTACCTAACAATGGCGTTCCTTATGCTAGCTGCCGCATCCATACTGGCAGCAATGGTACATGAAGCGGTATGTACTCGATATTCAAAAAATATATTGGCCAATGCATGAGAATTCAAACAATTTCACACGTGCACGAGACTCGAACATTTAGCAGCAGTGAACCCGATAGAAGAGTTGAGACCCTAGCTATATGCAAGCACTTAGTTAAGTCTCCGGTCAGATTGTCAAACAGGCTCATATTTAACTGTATTGTTTTGAATATCTAAAATTGTCATTTAATATCTTTCGTATGATTAAATATTCGATTATTAGCTGATCCTTTTAGATATTTTTGGTAATGGCAATTTCGTATGTAAATTGTTTATCGATCTTATGTTATCATTTTTATATTTTAGACAATGTCGTGTAATGGTAATGTTTTGATATTTATGATATGTGCACAAAGTAAAGACTCAGATAAACCATGTGGTTCTGGATTATCTGATACTATTTTTTTATTACATTTTAGCTCACCTGAGCACAACGTGATCAAGTGAGCTATTGTGATCACCTTTTGTTCGGCGTCCGTCCGTCGTCCGTCGTCAGTCGTCCGTCGTCCGTCAACAATTTCTTTAAACGACATCTCCTCCTAAACTACTTGGCCAATTTTAACCAAACTTGGCAGAAATGTTCCTTAGGTGATTCCCTTTAAAAATTTCTAAAAGAATTAAAATCGGTGAAAAACTCTGGTTGCTATGGCAACCAAAGTTAAAAATTTAAGAAAATCTTTAAAATTCTTCTTCTTCTGAACAAGTAGCCCCACAGCCTTGAAATTTGGCATGGATGATAAGCTTATAGACCTTAATGAAAAAATCTAAAATCATATCTGTTGGGCCACCGGGTGCGGAGCACCAGGGGGGAGGGGGTAGTACTTTGGGTAAATTTTGTTATCTTTAACCTTCTTCTTCTTCTTCTGAACATGAAGCCCTACAGCCTTAAAATTTTGCATGGATGATCAGCTCATAGACCTTAATAAAAATAGCTAAAATCTTATCTGTAGGGCCACCAGGTGCGAAGCACCACGGGGAGGGGGTAGTACTTTGATGAAAATTTTGTTATCTTTAACCTTTTTCTTCTACTGAACCAGGAGTCCTACAGATTTGAATATTGGCATGGATGATCAGCAAATGGACCTTTATAAAACTAGCTTAAATCAAGACTGTAGATTCACCAGGTGCGGAGCACCAGGGGGAGAGGGTAGTACTTTTGTGAAAATTTTGTAATCTTTAACCTTCTTCTTCTTCTGAACCACAAGCCCTACAGACTTGAAAATTGGCATGGAGGATCAGCTCATAGACCTTAATTAAAATAGCTAAAATCATGGCTGTAATGCCACCAGGTGCGGAGCACCAGGGGGGGGGGGATAGTACTTTTTTGAAAATGTTGTAACTTTAACCTTCATCTTCTAATGAACCAGGAGCCCTACAGACTTCAATATTGGCATGGATGATAAGCATATGGACCTAAAATAAAATAGCTAATATCATGAATGTAGGGCCACCAGATGCGGAGCATTAGGGGGGAGGGGGGTAGTACTTCGGATCAATTTTGAAATTTTTAACCTTATTCTTCTCCTGGATCAGGAACCCTACAGACTTGAAAATTGTCATGGGTGATCAATATATTGACATTTATAAAAATAGCTAAAATCATGACTGTAGGGTCACCAGGTGCTGAGTGTCTTGGGGAGGGGGTAGAACTTTGGATCATTTTTGAAATCTTTAAACTTCTAATGAACCAGGAGTCCTACAGACTTGAAAATTGGTATGGTTGATCAGCATATGGACATTAATTGAATAAGCTAAAATCATGACTGTAGATTCACCAGGTGCAGAGCATCTTGGGGGAGGGTTGAGTGCTTTGTTGAGAATTTTGAATCCCTATGTACAGCCTTTATATTTGATATGGATTGATCAACTCATTAAAGAAAATTTTTAAAGTCTCAGACTCAGCCTGTATATTTGGCATAGATTAGCTGATCACAGACCTTTTATGAAAAAAAACTTAAATAAATAATGACCAGGGGAGGGGCAGAGGGGGGGAGAGGGGGGGAGAGGGGGGAAAGGGTTATTTCAAATGTTATCTGATTGAATAAGTGAAAATCTCTTTTTCTGTGGTTGCATGGACATACCTAGGTAATGAAACTTTTTTCTCAGGTGAGCGACCCAGGGCCAAGGGTCCTCTTGTTCATAACACGCTTTATCACAGGGTTGTTTTAATTTGTCCACTTGTATACTAACGAACTTTGAACTATCAAGGCTGCTAAATTCTTATTTGAGTGTTTTGCCCAAGTACTCAACTATCCTAAATCACACACGTGCTCGTGTAAAATTGTTTATATTTTAAGATATTCTTGATATTTTTCAGGCACATTCTCCATTGGATTTTATTTATACAATTAACATGAAGGAAGAAATCAGCCTTGGTAAAGTGACTCAGGTTCGTAAGGTGTTTTGAAAATGTTGCTCTTTCTGACGTGACTTGTTTGTGTAACGTATATTAGACCACGCTTGAAGCTAATCAGCCAATCAGATAACAGAAATTCAAAAGTATATATCACAGATACAACTCCGAGCGTTGTATTTACAGATGTGTCTTGCACTTGAATCTCGACTGGTTTTGCGGGGCCGACTCATTTCAAAAAGATGACGAGCATTTTATACAGCTCTTTTTCCTTAAGACTTTCGAGAGTCGCAAAAGTGCAAAAGGTCTGAAAATGTTAACGGAAACAGATTCATAAGTGATTTCAGCATATTCACACTTGATTAGAGTAAAATCACAGCGAGATTTACTCTTTTTCATTATTAAGGGGTTCGGGTAAAAATACAGAAAGTGTAAGAAAAGCGTGGTCTAAGTCAGATAGAAAATCTCGTGCCGCGGTATATGGGAAATAGACACTCGCTAACGCTCGTGTCTATTTCCCATATACCACGGCTCTCGTTTTCTATCCTATACAAGGCGCTTTAAATATAAGAATAAATCATTCTATCCATATCACCAGAAATATCAATTATCGTCTTGATTCTAGTATATCATCAGTAAACTCTTCCAGTCCTAAATAACCTTGCACACGGGCAATAAGGAACAGTGCTCGGACTTTTCCGTAAACTTGAAAGTACCTCGGGCGCAAGTGGACATTCGGAACATCGCTCGGACTTTTCCCTAAAAATACCTCGGACGTAAGTGTAGTTATTTTGGATCGTTTTTAAGTTGGAATGCGGAGCAATTCCAACTTAGATTTAACAAAACCGCAAAATGAACACAAGATAAATTCATTTCGGGTTTTTTGAGAACACACATCACGTGAACAGGATGTGAATACACTTCGGCCTATTTTGTATATCTCAACTTGACATAGACATACAGTTTATTTCATCAAAAGGAAATAATCCTGTACAATTACACAACTATCACTTCATGTAAATTATTAACACGCTAATTCATGATTTAAACGATATTTATTGAAATTTGCGTACGAATTTACAAGAATCACATGTTTACATAACTATATTTGGAAATCATGTGATAAGTCAAGGCAAATAAGGTCAGCTATTGAAGATCACTAGTCAATCACGTGATCTGCTTATTTGGCAATGTCGCGATCTGGTCTCTCAGTATTGTGACAATAGCACAGGCCAATCACGTGATTTGCTTATTTGGTAATGTCGCGATCTATTTTCGTAGAATTATGTTAAAGCTTCTTTTAAAGGTATAGTTTCTTTTTCTGAACGAACTCATCACACATTTAACTTATGACAAATTGTTATATTGTAAATTTCTGTCTACAGTAACGAATTAAAAATTTTTAGTTTTTCTTTGAGTGAAGATACACTTTTAAAGTTAATAAATATTTTTGCAACATATTGTCGTCTGTTTTCCGTCATATTGCAGTTATCTACATGAATGTTTCATTGTCAAAGGCCAAAATTCATCAAATAAAATCCTTGCCACCACATCTTTAATGGAATTATGAATATCTTTGCCCAATGGCATTCCATCACCAACATAATTTGCCATTTGAAAAGGACCTACTAGTTCAACTTGTTTTCTTCACATTCTTGCACATCAACACGTTTAAGAGCACCATCATACAGTTAGTTACATCGTGAAATTTGCATTCATCTCAATTAAAAACAATCTTAATCGCTCACTCAGCGCTCTATTCATTCATTTCAAACACTCACTCAAACCATTCAAAACTCTCAAAATTACTCAATAGATAAGATCAACTTGTACATTCAAAATAAATAAAGCATTTTAGAACCAAATCGCGATTTCACTGACATAATTGATATTTAAAGCGTCTGATTGGTTCTTGGCGAAATATAAAGCTATTGGTGAAACTTTCATGCATTTTTTATTAAATGGAGGTTTTACATATCGCTGATTTTGTTCATCCGGAACAAAATAAGCGACATTGGATTCCCTTTCTTAAATTTCACTCAAACCTCGCTCCGCTCACTCATTCAACATCATTCCTAAATCATTCCAAAATCGTTCACCTTATCAATTTTACAATGTTATTAACTATACTCCCAACTATGAAGTAGAGGAGCACATATTGATTTCATCATGTCTGTCTGTCAGTCCACTGACCTTTTGCTTTCCGCTAGCTAAACGGAGAAGCAATTGACCTGCAATAACGAAACTTTACACAAATATTGCCCATGACCCAAAGAAATACCCTATTGTTTCAGAGTCATACATAGTCTCGGTCATAAGTTACCTTGAACTGTTAACAGTTTCCACTCTAACTGAACAACCAATTGACCCAAATCATATAACTTGACACAAATGTTGTCAATGACCCAAGAAAGTGCCAAATTTTGGAGTCACGAAGGTCGAAGTTACATTTGAACTTCGTCCAAGAATTGTCTTGCGATTCTAACTCATGAAGTAAAAGACTTCCCTGCGAAAAAAGCTTTTCATCAAGGACAAAGCGCTTGTCTAGGTCCACAATTCCAATAAAAAATGTAACTGATAACTCAAATGGAGCAGAAGTCATTTGAAAAATATCATAGAAACTGTTTTGAGTGTATAAGTGTCCGCCTTTGCGTTCTTTAGTCGGCTATATAGTCCATATCATTCTTCTTCCTTTTTAGCTCACCTGATCACTACGTGCTCAAGGGGAGCTTTTTGGATCACCCTGACTCCGACGTCCGTCGTGTGTCGTCACCTTTCTTAAACGTTCTTCTTCTCCTAAACCTCTGGGCCGATTTCAATACAATTTTGACAGAATGTTCCCTGAGCGACCTTCTTCAAAGATTCTTCGATAAATTCTGATAATCCACAAATATGGGCGTGGTAGGGCGGGGCATATTTTGAATCAGAAATCTTTGAACGACATCTCCTCCTGAAACACTGGGCCGATTTCAATGAAACTTTACCACAATGTTCCCTGGAAGACCCTCTTTAAAAATTCTTCGCTAAATGCTGATTATCCACAAATATGGGCGTGGTAGGGCGGGGCTCATTTTGAGCCAGAAATCTTTGAACGACATCTCCTCCTGAACCACAGGGCCGATTTCAAGGAAACATTACCAGAATATTCCTAGGGTGACCCTTTTTGATAATTGTCCGTGAAATTTTGATTGTCCCATAAATATGAGCGTGGCAAAGCGGGGCTTATTTTGATCCTGAAATCTTTGAACAACATCTCCTCCTGAACCACTGGGCCTATTTCAATGAAACTTTTCCAGAGTGTTCCTAGAATGACCCTTTTTAAAAATTGTTTGCAAAATTTTGATTGGCCCATAAATATTGACGCAGCAGGGCGAGCCTAATTTTAAGCCAGAAATCTTTGAATGAAATCTTCTCCTGAAGCACTGGGCCAATGTCTGTGAAACTTTACCAGAATGTTCCTTGTGTATCGCTTTTGGCAAATATTTCACGAAATTTTGTTTGGTCCATAAATATTGGTGTGGCAGGGCGGAACTTATTTAATCCCAGAACCTTTGAACGACTTCTCCTCCTGAACCACTTAGCAGATTTCAATGAAACTTTACCAGAACGTTCCTTTGGAGACCATCTTCAAAATTTGTGTGTAAAGTTTTGATTAGCCCATGAATATAGGCGTGGCAGGGCAGGGCTAATTTTGAGTCTCCTCTGTAAATAGTTGGTTGGCAGGGTCTATTATCACTGTTTATTCTTCGAATTATATTTCCTTTCAACAATTAGGCAAATTTGAATGAAACTTTGCCAGAAAGTTTCTTGGATGAGATCCACTGGACAAATCGGATTCAGGACAGCGGTTTAGGACCATTTTGGCCCTCTTGTTATCATTTTTCTTCCATTAGTTGTAGGCCTGTATAGCGAATCAGGTGTTTAAGCGTCTCTCGTTGTTGAAATACATTGATTAATATACGCCCGTCAAAAGACTAGACGCATTATTTGATCACCTGTGGTGGGCGGAGGCTCGAGCTTCGTTAGTGGCTTGAGGTCACCGTCTCTTGAACGCATTCCAACTTATCAGTACTTTCAGTACTTTGATTTTAAGTAATTCGGTTTCAGGGGGTACTTCGGTTATTCAAAACGCTTGGAGAAAAATCATCTTGTTAATTCTTTCCGATCGTCTGTGGGGATAATTTGGGCATATTATAATTTAAGAACAAAACGCAGTAAAACACTGCGTTTTGTTATCAAGTCATATAATATTCCAAATTTATCCTCTCATTGATTTTGTTTTTTCGCAACGTCATCCTTAGGAATGTTTGGACATTTGGGGTTACTTTGGTTTACGCTTGAAGAAGAACAAATTAATTTAATTGCTTTCCGATCGTCTATGTAATCTTTTGGGCTTGTCATAATTTGACAACAAAGCGATGCAAAACACTGCGGTTTTTTTTTTTTTTTTGTTTTTTTTTTTTTTTTTTTTTTTTTTTTTGTTTTTTTTTTTTTTATCAAATAATTGTATGTCCACTTTTTTTAAAGAAATCTTTCGTTGGTTTTATTTTTTCTAAAATTTTTGAGACGTCATACAAACCCACGTGCGAAAAGACGCGCTTTTATGTCCGGACCCTTATTATTTCCGAGGTATATTCCTTGGAATCACCGAGGGTTCCCGATTGACACAAAACATGCCCTTGGAGACGAGTAGTGGTTGAAAATTGAACCTTTAATTCCGGCCTCGCCTTTAACCACACAGGCAGGCCTATGTCAATTCCATAGCCATGTAACAGCCGTTTAAAACAAATTGGTCAATGTCTAC
Source organism: Fragum whitleyi (assembly GCA_948146395.1). NCBI lineage: Eukaryota > Metazoa > Mollusca > Bivalvia > Cardiida > Cardiidae > Fragum > Fragum whitleyi. Next base: position 65,654,679 of record OX411544.1, read on the forward strand.
GCGCATCGATTTATATCCTTTTATTAACAGTCATGTTCAAGGCATATTCTTGCTGTAAAAGACTAAGATTAGTCTACACAGATTTGAAGTTTCGTAAAAGCCTTCACTACCTTCCTCTACTCAATTATCAAGTAACAAAATTAAACAAGATAAGTTTAGACGTTTAAAAAAATCAGCAATTTCTTTGATTTGATTGTTTGGGAATTGACGCCGCTTTTAACAATTTTTCATTTAAGCTGCGGCGGCTGGAGCACCTATCAATGGATTCCTGGTATTTCTCGACCAGTACAACCTAAATATTATTTCCTAGCCTCTAGCTGTAATCCCGCATAGGTCTACGATTATCAACATATTGGCGAGAGACAAATAGTTGGAAAGAATGAGTGCCCCCGTCGGGGATCGAACCCAGGACCTTTTGAATGCTAGTCCGCCACGCTGCCACTTCTCAAAATGGCGGCGTATTTTTTTTTAATCCAAAAATAAATTCTGAATACTTTCTATTTAAGATTTTTAGGAAAAAAACTTTTAATAGGATGTTTGCAATATCCCAAAATATGAATTTTTTTTTTTAAACCCAACTCAGATTCACCAGGATATGGCTTGATTCGTGTCTTTTTCAGCTGAGCCTGTTTTTGTCCAGACTTACTGGTGCACAAGTGGGATTTACAACGTTTGGGTTGCTGACCATTACGAAAGAATTCGTTTTGACGGTAGGTCTTTATTTCCTTTACAGACAGACAGATATGTCGACAATTGACTAAAAAACGAAGAAAAGATGTAGAAATAGAGAGAGAGAGAGAGAGAGAGAGAGAGAGAGAGAGAGAGAGAGAGAGAGAGAGAGAGAGAGAGAGAGAGAGAGAGAGAGAGAGAGAGAGAGAGAGGAGAGAGACGATTTCTCGTTCACGATTTGAATGATTCAATAAACACATTTTCATTGATGTTAGAAGTAAAGAGGGCCTATCGATGGGCCTATACTACAGCTGTTTTCAATAATCCTAAAAAATATAATTTATAAATAAATAATACTTACTTAGTGTATTTTATGAAAAAAATATCTAACGAGGTTGGGAGAATTGAAAATTGTCGAGGCTCTGCCTAGATAAATATCAATTCTCACAACCAAGTTAAATATTTTTTTCATACAATAAACTAAATAGGCTTTATCGTAATCTTATAACATCTTTTTATCTTCTTTTCGTCGATGTTTCTAACAGAAATGCAAGTTTCTAAAAAGTAACCACATTATATCATTGTTCTAAAAATAACTATGTGATATCATAAAAAATATCATACGGGATGTTATCACACGGATATTTGTATAGTTATAAGATAAATAATAACATATTTATACTCTAAAATATTAAGCGACAGGTGATATTCGTGTAGCAACCTTTTCGCAGATTAAGAAATGGCACGTTCAGAAGACAGTAGATGCTTCGTACAAGATAGTCTAGCAATTGACAACTGGGCCCAAGGTTATAAAAATTTTCTCAGGCTCGGGCTCAATTTTCACAAATTTTTAAGTTAAATTAAAAATAAATGTATGAAAATAAAAGATAACATTAATAAGTTGTTATTTACAACAACTTATAAGTATCATCTTTTATGTTAATACATTAGAATAAGTAATTGAACAGAATTACGGCTTTAATCTCAAATTGAAATTTGAGACAATTTTTAATTGAGCTTGAGAAAAGTTTTATAACCTTGGGTAATCTTTTTTGATGAATTTGAAAATAAATGTTTATTATCATGACTGGTTTTTTTTATAGCAAATGTTTCTGTAAAAGATTAAGAGAAAAATCTGTAAAAGACATATCTAGTTTGATATAATTCTATGAAAATAGAAAAGTACATGCATCTAAAACCTAATGACTATCAACTGATTGTGGTACAGAAACATAATGAACGCATAAGAGTTGGACTTGCATTGCTAGTATTTCACCTCTTTCTTCCAGAGATTTTAAATGATTGTTTTATATATTTTCAGCTTGCTGGGGCTTTTCTAACTTATTTTACTGTCTTATACACATTGTAAGATGACGAAAGAACCGAATAAAGAATGTCATAAAAATCAAGACATTATAAGCGAAAAGCATTTGATGTTTAGAGGAAATGCTGAATCATCCTGCCTTAACAGACTTTTGAAGCAGTGGAAGTCAATAAAAAACAGTTTTAGTTCTTCCATCCCACCAACATATCCTTAATTGACAATTCAAAGCGGTTTGTTCTATTTGGTACTGCACATTTTTGCAAATTCAGTAAGAATTTCCGAAAAATTCTTCCATACTGCCTGGCTGCCAAGTTCGTCTTTGGATAATAATGCTTACTATTTCCTTATGAAATAGTTTTAATTTAAACGGAAGTCCTCTCTTTTAGGGATTAATTTTTCATTGAAAGATCAGGGAAAGTAATCCAGTCAACTAGTGAATAAATATGTGTCGATGAATTCTGATTTGCTGATTTTTCGAAGTTCAATCTTTAAGTTCTAGTGTTGAACTATCGCTAGTTCTAATAGAAATATTTCGAACTGAAATTTTTGCCATCCAAGATCTGAATTTTTTTAAAGTAATATCAATATATAAGGGCTATTGATAATGATACTTTATTATATCGATTCTTTATTGGGAGAATGTCACCACAATCGGCTACAAATTCGTCTTTTCTGAGAAAAGACGTTTTTGTCGGAGTATTTAGCAGGATGTTTCCTTATACGCGGACTGGCAATAGGGACTGATCTGTTGAGGATTATTTTCTGAAGAAACGTTCAACTTAGAAACCGTGTTGTACAGTGTGACGGAGATCCTAGCAGTTATATCCTGTATTCCCCGTTAAAACTGAAAAAGAAACATTCAGGATATTTTTTGTTTTTCTTATAATTCCTGGCAGGGAAATTTTGGGATTTTCCAGTGTAATAAATTTTGATATCGTCACTAATGACGATAATACTTTTCAATTTCACTTTTTTTCAATCATTTTGGCTCCTACTTAGACTGCCGAGATATTACATTGATGCCCAATCAAACATTCAGGATATTTGTATAGGGGTTTTTAGTCTGGGTACCAGACTAAATAGTATTTTCAATGGAATTAAATCATTATAAATCTTGCAATTAAGTCCCCTGTCTCTAAAAAAAAGTTCAGCACTTATAAATACGATCTTGGATTGATAAGGCATGTAATAGAACTACACAAAAATATTTTCAGTAAATGCTAACAAAAACGACTAGTCAAAGGGGGGGGTGTAGGGAGTATACTTACAAATTGGGTGTTAGTTTTCTCTTTATTATGCAATTTTAATTCAATATCCATGCGAAAAAAAAAGAACTTATTATTTTTTGCTTCAAGTCCGAGGACGATAGTTCACGACAAAATAAGTTATTTTAATAATAAAGATTGTGTTGTAGGGATCATAATAAATTCAGCTAGTTATGTCTGATATGAAAAATATTTTATTCGAATACGTTTTGAGGGTATTAAAAGACTCGTCCTTCAAACTCGTTTTCAACGCTTTATAACACATTCTAGTCAAATAGTTTTCAAATCAGACATCACTAGTTGACTATCCTCTATAAATTTCAGTATTTTTCTTTCATATCTCTACTTTTCTTTTATAATGAACAACCTTTCTTGGCTGTAGGGCAATGGAGAAATTTCACCTTTCACGGGTTTGCTAAATTTGCCCCAGTATTTGGAATACAAGAGAATGGTTAAAATGACTTTGATGTGGAATTAAAGATAACTTTATAAGGTTACCAAATAGATTCTACTTACATTTTAGTCCCAGTCTGTGTACTAACTATTTCATTTTAGTGATGCTTTAAGTATTCCGTTTTAAAGTCGCTCAGTATAGTATTTTTCTATGCCAGGCAACCAACTTCCCACTTTAACTCACAATTATGGAGAAACAGGTCGGCTGTTTACATTTAGCGTACTTTTGCTACCACCTCCGTTCGACTAACTTTTATTCGTTTATTAACCAGCCCTGTGCTAAGGACACCAAAACGCGACAAACTGTTTGTAAATTACACCCCGTTTTGCACACAAGTGAACGTGCAAAGTTGGATATCAATTGCAAACAGTTTGTAAGGGTTTGTTATTCAGAACGTAGAGCTGGACAGGGCGGTACAACATCAAGTTATTTGCGCAAAACCATCTCCATGTATTGGGCAGGATTCGATCTAGGGACTCCTCCGATCCAGTAAATCATTTTGCGTTCTCATAGAGAAAAAATGTTCAACCGTCTGGCAAATCAATAGGCTGCAACTAACAGTCTGAAGCAAAATGCCTCGAGGTAAATTCTCGTATGGCGCGAAATAACTTTCGTGACTAGCAATTTCAATCAAATTTTAAACACTGTTAGCCATATAGGCTTATATATATGACATCTACTGGTTAAATCGATCTTGAAATTTATCTCCCACCAATTGACAATCGGGATCCCTCGGTGATTCTACGGATTGGACCTCGGAAATAATACGGATGCAGCAAAGCGCGTCATTTCGCACGTGGGATTATATGACGTCACATACAGAACGAACCCGCTAAGAATGACGTTCCATAAAACAAAATCACCGAAAAAATAAAAGTGGGCATATTATTATTAGATAACAAAAGGCAGTGTTTTACTGCGTTTGGTCATCAATTCAAAATATGCCCAAAAGATCTTCAAAGACGATCGGAAAGAATTAACGAAATGGATTTTCTTCAAGCGTATAAATCACCAAAGTACCACCGGAAGCCGAATTATCTAAAAATTGACCAAAAATTCCTATACTTGCGTCCGAGGTACTTTCCAGCTTACGGAAATGTCAGAGCGATGTTTCGAATGATCAATCGGTGGTTAATCGTTATCCTATGAGGGATAACAGCTTGTTGCTAGGGGCATAGGCGTAACTAGGATTTTGAAATTCATACGCAGTCAGAAGGCGACAACTAAAAAATATAGGATAAAGGCGATATTTGGACTGTGACAAAAGATGAACGTTACCCGTCCACTCCCCTTTATATGATTTGAATGTTGCTGAATTATCAATCATCGTAACTACAGCTTAAATAAGCTGTAGTTTCGATGTTGTGATCATTCATCGACGACGATTTTCGAAAGAGTTTTTATTTCTATTACGCACTTGCGTAATGTGCGTAATGGGAGCTACGCCCTTGCTAGGGGAAGTAGGTAATAGAAATAGTGTGAGAAGTACTAGGAATCCTTTGCTAGGCACTCAAGCCGTCGCGATATATGACTATTGAATGAAAGAAATTGTCCGTTCTAACACATCAATTGATCGTGTATATACAATTGTATGTATTGCATAGACCCATCAGTCTTAATGGGCATGTCAACGGTCAATTCTTCAAGAAGAAGTCAAAAGGGATTATTCTTATTAGAAAAAAAAACAGACGACAAAAATTTAAACCGTTCTATTTTCTAAAAGAAAGTGAAAGAGCGATCATCGCACGGCTTTACGAGTGACATTTACCCTCCGATTTCGAAAAAACAAATTCATAAAAACGAATTACAAAATGCAAGACCGCACGGAGGCCGTAGCTTGTAGAGACGCCCTATGAGCATCGTAAGGACGCCAAAATGACACCGTGCGATGTCTTCCTTTAAAAATTTACAGTTTTTTTGGACGTTGTTCGCACGGTCATTGCATAGAGACTGTACGACAGCCATATGATTCACAGTAGATATACTTGACAGATAGCATGGTATCCATGGCCCATGCGGATATAGTGCGATTACTTTGTGATAGTATTACTGTCGCCACATGGGCACCCCACTAAGCTTACAAACTTGTATGTTTTCTGGAAAGATACATATAATGTCCTTATACTGACCTAAAGGGTTTACGGCGTCTCTGTTTTTCCTTTTGTGCACTATATTTATTTCTTTGGTGGAATCGTACAAAACGCATGATATTCCCTGCTTGACGATTAATTTTTAAGCCAAGATTGATCTATTTATAGGTAAACCACGATATTTGAATGTTTATTAATATACTTTAATAGGCGAGTTTAATATGCACAAATTGGGACTCACGATTTTTCGGTTGTCACGTTCTCAGACTACACTAAAAGATCAAAGAAACGCTACTGGCATTTTTACCACCAGTTAACTTTACACAGAAAAACTTCACATATCATCGCGCAAAAGTAACATGCTTTTGAAAGCGACTTCATGATGAAAAATCTAAAATTATAGCCTAACGGCATAAAACGATGGATAAAGAAAGGGGGGAGGAGTGATTTGGACAATAAGTTTTCTTTTTACTCTATCAGTATACAGGCGATTATATTTGCAATTCAGTACCGTTATCTCACGCTTTTTAAATTTTCAGTTGAGTTCACCCCTAGTCCTGACTATACCACATTTTCCCGCGTATTCAAATACCGAGATTTGACTATAACTTGAGTTGGAGGACATGTGTTAGTTCAGTATACCTGTAAAATGTACAGTAAAACGGAACGTCCATGCTTGGTCGTCACGTGCCGTAGTACCTTCGGATTCGTATTCACGAGCGTAATTTTCAGTATTAAGCATAAAGGTCATGTTCAAATAAATATGCCCTCTCTAGAAATATTTGACTTCCATGTGATTTAAATGCGCAAGATTTACGATACTTGGCACAGATCTCGATCCACACGTTTTAAAATAAACAGTTGAAAAATTTCGATTTGGTTACATATATGAGGCCAGTTTAAGGTCACTGACAAGATTTCTTATCATCTGTGTTTTATATAAACACCAGAGACACACTGCATTATAGTGTTTAGTGTATTAAACACAAAAAAGGATGAAGACTGTTATAATTGTCGGTGGTGGGCTTGTAAGTAGGTTTAATTTATACTCTCTCTCTCTCTCTCTCTCTCTCTCTCTCTCTCTCTCTCTCTCTCTCTCTCTCTCTCTCTCTCTCTCTCTCTCTCTCTCTCTCTCTCTCTCTCTCTCTCTCTCCCTCTCTCTCTCTCTCTCTCTCTCTCTCTCCCTCTCTCTCTCTCTCTCTCTCTCTCTCTCTCTCTCTCTCTCTCTCCTCTCTCTCTCTCTCTCTCTCTCTCTCTCTCTCTCTCTCTCTCTCTCTCTCTCTCTCTCTCAGTCTCCCTCTCTCTCTGTCTCTCTTATTTACTCTTTGAGTCTCTTTTCTATCTGGTTGGGGTTTTTTTTCTCTCTTTTTTCGGTGTTAATTTAGTCTTTTTATGACCCGTTTGTCCATCCTCCTTTTATCCCCATTTAGATAAATGACTTATAAGCAACGGTTAACAGAAAAAAATACTTGTCTACAACTATCGTTTTACTGTTATCGTTACATGGACAGGAAGTGAAAGAGGGGGAAACCCGCGACCCAAAAGTACTACAAAATTGTACTACAGTGATACTCGTTTCGTAACAAACCACTTATACATTAGTATATTGGCGGGAGAAAGAAACGTTTCAAACTCTTTTTAAGTTTATCATTATAATATTGTATAACACGCCAGTTAGTCAACAACAAAAAGGACTGATACCGGTATGTCGTTTGTGGAATACCTCAACATCGTATCTACAGTTTGCTATTACGGTTTGTTGCATCGCTATTACGATTTGTTGCATCAACTCGTGTTATTATGACTTTTATGGGTCCTCCGTTATTTCCTACCACAAACTCTCATGTATTACTTGGGTGCTTTTCTCCAGATAATGACCGCTGACATAATTTGGAAATTCCGCCCAGTCTTACCAGAGTCTTCACTGTGCGCCTCATTGATAGATAAGGTCTCAAAGTATCTGTAGACAGTCAGGTGACTTTATATTTATAGTATGTGACTGTCTATGTTGCTCAATGTTTGCACCTCACAAACATTTCAAATTGTTGGAAATGTCACGCACAGGCTTTAAGATTCTTAAAGTTCATTTAGTTATTATATTTCAGGTTGGAGCGTTAGAAGCGTGTTATATGGCCAAGAAAAACTTCAAGGTTGAACTGTATGAAATGAGGCAAGGTACGTTCTTGAAGGAATATAGAGAATAATATGTTAGAGCCTTAAAATATCTTATGTTATCTGGTCGAGGTTGGTAGAATTTATCATGACGAGACTGTGCCGAGTCATGATAATTTTTCACTGCCAACGCCATCTTCTAAACGTCAACACACAGCCTTTATATTCCATCTTGATGGAATGGGGTGTGCTGCAGTGTAAATGTGAGGTCCAAAAGCCAAATTTAACATTTATCAGTAAGCAAATACGTTTGTGATTAAAATATGGTGATCATAAAGCTTGAAAAAAAATGGCTTGTCATTGTCAATGGACGATATAAAGAAAAATATCTTGGTATCTTTAATTGTCAATGTTTTCTTGTAGAGGTTAGGAGAATTTATCATATCTCGTCGCGATTAGGAGAATTAATCATGACGTCATAATAATTTCGATTTCCGATAGCCGTGACTAGATAACATTGATATCTTATACACTAACATATTATTATATGTATCATGCAATCATTTTCAGGGCTTAACAGTTTTGAAGTTAAAATTTCAAGTCAAAGAAATTTAAGTGCGATTGATTTCGGTTAAAATTATTGTTATTTCTTAGAAAAGACCGCCTGGTAACATTTCTTGTTATCAAGTAGGTAATATCAAGTCAATGCAGGCTTGGTTGCATGATGTTTGAATTCAGGGTACCATCTTTATCCGGATAAGTAGAACAGTGGTCTTGATTACATTTTAATATACATAAATTTCAAAATGCGCCTGTCTTGAAGCACTTTGAGCCGAGGTCAGAAGAGCTATATTGGTGGCACGTTTCTCGCGGGGTGTCCCTCCCTTCGGTTGTACGTCTGTTAACTATTTTTATCGAACAAAACTGCATAGATAATGGAGGATTCTCTTAAACCATTAATGCGCATAATGATTGCTTCACCAAAAACTGGTCAAGTATCGCAGGAAAATAGGCTTCGTGAGAATTTGATTATTTTATCCTCGTAGATAAATTCCGTAGATTTTACCTGAATTCAATTTTGTAAGTAATGGTTGTACTTTTGTGTGGATTCTCATACCTCCATCCTATTAAGTAGAGCGTATTATATTAGTTACACCATGTCTGTCTGGCTGCTTTTTCCGTCCGTCCGCATGTCCGTCCATCCATCCGTCCGTTTGTTTGTAACCCTTTTTAGTTTCCGGACCCTTACCCAGGAATAAACTGATAAAGAATCGTGAAACTTGATAAAGTTATTGCCCATGATACAAGGAAGTTCAACACGAAGATCAAACTTTGTTCAAAATCCATTTTCGAAGCTTAGGATAAAGCGCTGGTGGGGTATTTAAGTTCGCCTTGCGCTAGATTTTAGTTTCGTCCTTTTTAGTCAATGGGTGGTAGTCGCCAAAACTTCTATTTGTCAAAATAATTGACCAGCCCCCGTGTCATAACAAGGCTTTGAGAGGTACAGTTTTGATAGGCTTGTGTCTCTATCCTAAATAAAATCGACATAACGAGAATCCATTGTACCATTATGCACGCCACATATTTCAGACATACGGACGATGGAGGTAGTTCGGGGCCGCAGTATCAACCTGGCCCTGTCAGTAAGGGGTATCGAATCCCTAAAGAGGGTCGGGCTAGACAAGGAGGTCCTTCGCGACGTTATACCAATGTATGCCAGAATGATCCATGATAGAGACGGAACCACCAGACCTATACCTTATGGGAAAAAGAACCAGGTTAGCGGGTTGAATTGAAAAATATGTAAGAGTTCTACTAGATAAATATATAATACTACTGAGTGTTTTTATGAAAAAAATATCTAATGTGGTTGGGAGAATTAATAATTGCTGAGGCTCTGCCCAGAGAATTATCAATTCTCACAACCGAGTTAGATTACTTAAATGCAATCTTCTAAAAAAACAACATTATATCATTGTTCTAAAAATAACTATGTGATATCATTAAAATATATCATACGGGATGTTATCATACGGATAATAGTATAGTTATAAGATAAAATGTAGATAGTTGTATATCGAAAGGATTTAGAAAAAATCATTTGAACTCGGTTTTCATGTAAGAAACATTGAAGTTAGCTGGAAGAACTTCTCAGATTCACCTTCCTTCATCTTCTAAATTGATTATTTTTGAAAATTGGTAACGTTTCTTTTGCGCATATTTTCTCTCTGTTTAAAAGCACTTACAGGGCAAAAATAAACGTTCGAATAACACTTCATTTCTTTCCTTTTAGTGTATCAATTCTGTGGACAGACGCCAGTTAAATGAAGTTTTGTTGACAGGTATGGATAAAACAAACACATTTATTAGCTCGGCTGTTTTCGGAGAAACCCGATCACGAGTGATCACCTTGGCGTCGTTCGCATTGGTGATGCTGTCGGCGTAGCTGTTCGTTAAAACTTAAACCTTGGTCGTTTCTTTGTACCTATTGAAGATATCTTCATGAAAACTCGGCACGTTTGTTCAGCATGTTAGCGCTTTCTACACTTTCTTGGGGATAAATCTAAAAGAATTTTGTAAGAGCTATGCCACTTTTATTTAAATATTTTGCATTATCCAGCTCCTACAGCAAAGCGTTCGCACCCGTGTACGGTGTATTGAGACAGACATTTTACCGAATGAAAACATGGTATATTGTCAGGACCAAGTAATATTTTAGCTAAATTTGATCTTCTGAATTCAGTGGCTTCATCTAGACATGTCTAGACAAGATAAACACTTGTACAAATAACTAAGAAAAAGCGATTAGTCGAAAGAAGTTCGGGGCACGAGATTAAATTACGTTTCTCATTCTCAACTGAGAATTTTCTCAACCTTAGAATTTGAATAAACGTATGAGCATAAAAACTAATAATGATAAGTTGTTATTTTTAACAACTAATTAATATTGTTTCTTATGTCATGCATTTATTTGAGTATCTTTATATCTAATTTCAGCTTAAATATCATGTTGATATTTGGGTAAAATTTTAGTTGAGAATGAGAAAGGTTTTTTAACAGACCCAGAAATTTTGAACTATGTCTAACTATGCTTGACAAAATTATATACTGTCGATCTCTATCTTTTAGCCGCTGAGAAATGCCCGAATGTCTCTCTACACTTCGAACATAAGCTGCTAGACTGTGATTTTGACGCGGGTTGTCTCACATTCCAAAGGCAAGTGGACGTGTAATTGAAACTCTTGACCAAATGGAAACTTTAGACAAATCGTAATGCCAACTTAAATTGTATTTATTTTGAATTTTCCATCCGATGGCTTTTCAAAATAGAAAGTTATTCGCCTAGAAATTATTTCCGTTGTTTGATTTGTGATAATCGATTTTCACATGGACCAAATCAGGATGACATTACTAAATTATTAATATGTCACGCTTAAAGAGATCTTCTGGGGAAGATTGCAAGACAGGGCTAATCAGGGCCAATGCTTTTATAGACTGACAGATTTTCTGTATGAGGTATATCAACTCTTCATCACTAAATACATTTCTAAAAGTCCATCTATGACTAACCTGATCTGGCACTCAAGAAACGTTTAAAAGAAATGATTTGCAAATTTGTTCATGTGTACTTGTAAGGTAAGGTAAGGTAGGAAATCATATTCAACATTCGCGATTGGTTTGTTATCATGAACACATCACTACATCCGCGTGTTTGTACAGTGTTATTTTGGGATTAGTTTCAACAGGCCACAATTACGTTAATATTCTATGCCTCTAAAACGGCATTCAACGCAAGTAAAATGACTCAAATTACATGTAGTCATTTTCTAGATTTGAATTGAAATTGTAACGTATTTTCGCATTTTGAAGTAAAAAGTCAACTATTTCTTGCGCTCTTCTATACCACAGGATTGACGGTAGTATCATACAAACAAAGGGTGATCTGATCGTTGGCTGTGACGGGGCTTTCTCCGCAATCAGACGTCAAATGATGAAGAAGACGTTGTTTGATTATCAACAGGTCTTTATACCACATGGTTACATGGAATTGAACATGCCACCAACCAAAGATGATAAGGTACTGATATGAAATACATAAAGCGGGTATTCACGTATATCCAAATATAACCTACCTTACGTTAACGATGACAAAACGGTGTTAACTGTTTTCAAATTATACCCCACTTTGCACGCAAGTGAACGTGCAAAGCGGGGTATAATTTGTTAAACAGTTTACACTTGTTTTGTCTCCTGAACGCAAGGCTAGTATACAGACATTCCCCTTGCTTAATACACGCATATACAATCAATAGTATTGACAATGATATTAAATCAATATTCTATTGACAATCCCATAGATAACCTGTAAATCGTTCTAACTGAACGGTATCAAGATTATATACGACAAAAACTAAAATTCGAATAAATTCGAATACTCAGAGGAGCTGAATGCATTCGAATATTTGTATATTCGAATAATCCAATATTGTTACATGTCAAATTTATCTTTGACACGTAAACGAATATTCGAATACTTTGTGATTTCGAATATTCGAGAGAGCTGTATGCATTCTAATATTAATCGATTTGATATTTTTCGATCTTTTTATAATATTTTTAGAACCGCAGAACTAATTTTAGTACCTATATAACTGGTCGATTACAATTGTTTTGCAATACTTTGAACCTGTACATTTGTATCCATCCTTTCATTTTCAGTACGCTATGGCAATAAACTTCCTCCATATATGGGCCAGAAATGAGTACATGATGATCGCTTTACCCAACCAAGACAAGTCCTTCACCGTCACGCTCTTTATGCCATTCGACATGTTTAAACAACTCACCACAGAGGAAACAATTCTCAAATTCTTCAGGGAAAACTTCGAAGATTCCATCCCTCTTCTTGGAGAGTAAGTCTAGTGCTGTCTGTAAGCTGTAAGGGAGACCAGGGCTAGTCCACTTTTATCATACGCCCGTCGAAGATGGGACTCACTGTGGGATCACCCATGGCGTTAGGGCGTCCGGGCGTCCGGGCGGCGTGCACTTCTTTATCCGGAGCATATCTCTGTAACCTTATGTTCAATTTTCATGAAACTTGGCAGTTAAATTCTTCTCATCATAACGGAGTGCAGTGAACAAGAACCATAACTCTATCTGGCTTATTTTTGAGTTATTGCCCTTTGTTTTTTTCATACTTGGATCTTGTCTGGAGTATATCTCTAATAGTAAAGTAGCTTTGATAATGAACCTTCGAGGGTAGATAGATCTCATCAAGGGAAAGTGCAGTGCAAAAGAACCGTAACTCCACCTAGCCTATTTTAAGACTTATTGTCCTTTTTAGCTCCACTGGCCGAAGGCCAGCAAGCTATTGTCATGGCGGAGTGTCCGTCGTGCGTCCGTCCGTGCGTCCGTCCGTCAGTGCATAAACTTTTTCTTCTTAAACATCTTCTCCTCCCAAACCAATGGGCGGATTTTAACGAAACTTGGTAGAAATGATCCTTTGGTGGCCCTCTTCTTAAATTGTTCAAAGAATTTTGTTTGGCCCCCAAATATAGGCGTGGCAGGGCGTGGCATTTTTTCACTTTGAAATCTTTAAAAATCTTCTCCTCCAAAACCATTGGGCCGTTTTCAATGAAACTTGGCATACATGTTCCTTGGGTGACCCTTTACTTAAATTGTTCAAGAAATTGTGATTGGCCCATAAATATGGGCGTGGCAGGGCGGGGCTTATTTTGAGCCCGAAATCTTTGAACAACATCTCCTCCTGAACCACTGGGCCGATTTCAATGAAACTTGATCAGAATATTCCTTGGGTGATCCTTTACTTAAATTGTTAAAGACATTCTGATTGGTCCAAAAATATGGACTTGCCAAGGCGGGACCTATTTTGAGCCCGAAATTTTTGAATGACTTTTTCTCCTGAACCACTTGGCCGATTTCAATGAAACTTTACCAGAATGTTCCTTGAGTGTCTCTTTTCAAAAAATATTTGCTAAATTTTGATTGGCCTATACATATGGGCGTGGCAGGGCGGGGCTTATTCTGAGGCCAATATCTTTGAACGTTATCTCCTCCAGAACTACTCAGCCAATTTCAATGAAACTTTACCAGAATGTTTCTTGGGTGACTATTTACTTTAATTGTTCAAGAAATTTTGATTGGTCCATAAATATGGACGTGGCAGGCGGGGCCTATTTTGAGCCCGAAATCTTTGAATATCTTTTTCTGAACCTTAGGTTTTAATAAGATGGGTAAAGGGTTGAAGGTTCATTATGATTGAGTATTTTGGTGCAATATGGACCAGAACAAGTTAATCATTATTAATTAGGTATTAGGAAATTTCGAAGTGTTAATGTAATTTAAAGAAAGCTTTATTTAATGAAAGTCTAAAGATTTTAAAGCCAGTGGAGCGATACAGGCCCACTTGGGCCTCTTGTTTATACTTGGATCTTGTCCGGAGCATATCTCTAAAAGTATAGCAGCTATTATCATGAAACCTGATTGGTAGATAGATCTAATCTAGGGACAGTGCAGTGCAAAAGAACTGTTACTCTTCCTGGCTTATGATTTCAGTTATTGCCCTTTGCTGTTTTTCATACTAGAATCTTGTCTGGAACATATATCTTAAAGTATAGGAGCTTTGGTCATGGACTTTGATGGGTAGATAGATCTTATCAAGGCAAAGTGTATTGCAAGAAACACCATTATTCTACCTGGCTTATTTTTTGAGTTACTGCCCTTTGATGTTTTTCATACTTTGATCTTGTCCACAGCATATCTCTAAAAGTATAGCAGCTATGACCATGAAACATAGAAAGATGTCATCAATGGGAAGTGCAGTGTAAAAGAACCTCTACTCTACCCGGCCTATTTTAGCTCACCTGAGCACAACGTGCCAAAGGGGAGCTTAAAGGGTGGTGCTGAGTCCGTCGTCCGTCGTGCGTCGTCCGTCGCCATCAATCTTAAAATCTTCTTCTTCTCCTGAACCACTGGGCCAATTCAATGAAACTTTGTCAGAATGTTCCTTGGGTGAACCTCTTTAAAAATAGATTGCTAAATTCTGATTGGTCCATAAATATGTGCGTGGCAGGATGTGGCATTTTAACACTTTGAAATCTTTGAACGACATCTCCTTCTGCGAAATTTTGATTGGCCCATTAATTTAAGCGTGACAGGGCGGGGCTTTATTTGAGCCCGAAATCTTTGAACGACATCTCCTCCTGAACCACAGGGCCAATTTCAATGAAACTTTACGAGAATCTTCCTTGGGTGACCGTCTTCAAAAATTGTTTGTAAAATTTTGATTGGCCTTTAAATATGGACGTTTCAGGGCGGGGCTTATTTTAGCCCGAAATCTTTGAACGACATCTCCTCCTGAACCACTGAGCAGATTTCAATGAAACTTTACCAGAATATTCCTTATGTCGCATTTCAAAAATTGTTCGTAAAATTTTGATTGGCCCATAAATATTGGCGTTGCAGGGCGGGGCTTATTTTGAGCCCGAAATCTTTGAACGACATCTCCTCCTGAACCACTGGGCCGATTTAAATGAAACTTTACCAGAATGTTATTTTGTCGACCATTTTTTCAAGTTGTTCGTGAACTTATGATTAGCCCTTAAATAAAGGGATGGCAGGGTAGGGCTTTATTTGAGCATGAAATCTTTGAACGTCATCTCCTCCTAAACCACTGGGCCGATTCCATCCAATGAATCTTTACCAGAATGTTCCTTGGTTGACCCTTTTCAAAAAGTGTTCGTAAATTTTTATTGTCCTATAAATATGGGGGGAGGGGGGCAGGGCGGGGCTTTTTTTGAGCCCGAAATCTTTGAACGACATATGTTCCTGAACCACTGGGCCGATTTCAATGAAACTTTACCATAATGTTCCTTGGGTGACCCTTTTCAAAAATTGTTCGTAAAATTTTAATTGGCCAATAAATATTGGCGTGGCAGGGTGGGGCTTAATTTTAGCCTGCAATCTTAGAACGACATCTCCTCCTGAACCACTGGGCCAATTTCAATGAAACTTTAGCAGAATGTTCTTTTGGAGACTCTTTTCAAAAATTGTTCGTGAAATTTTCATTGGCCCATAAGTATTGGCATGGTAGGGAGGGGGGGGCTTATTTTGAGTGGGCTCAGTAAAAATGGCTGGACAGGCTCACTTTAAATTCTTGGAAATTACATCTACTTATCAGCAAATGTGAATGAAACTTGTCAGAAAGTTACATGGATGGGTTCCACTGGACCAATAAAATTCAGGTGAGCGGTTTAGGGCCATTCTGGCCCTCTTGTTTTCAGTTATTGCCATTTGTTGTTTTTCATACTCGGATCTTGTCCGGAGTATGATTCTCCAGGTAAAGGAGCTATGATCATGAAATTTGATGTGTAGATAGAACTCATCAATGGGAAGAGCAGTGCAAAAGAACTGTAACTCTATCTGGCTCATTCCTTGAATTACTGCCCTTTGTGTTTTTTCATACTTGAATCTTGGTAGGAACAAGTCTCTAAGAGCTTTGATCATAAAACTTCATTTGTGAATAGATTGCGTCAGAGGGCAGTGCAGTGCAGAAGAACCGTTACTCTACCTGGCTTATCTTATTATTGTTGTTGTCCTTTGTTGTTTTTCATACTTGAATCTTTTCAAGAGCCTACCTCTAATAGTATATGACCTTTGGTCATAAGGATAATATACTCTTACTACAATTATTCACCTATCTATCTACACAAAAATTGTCTAAAAGATATTCATTCGAAATCACTTCAATTCTACTCCTAACACAAAGTCACATCAAGCTGTGTGACGGGTGTATCCTGTGACAATTAGGCACCTTGTTTAATTTTGATTTTCAAAATGACTGCCTCGGTGGCCTTATGGTAAATGCACTCGATTCGTGACCTGGGCAAAACACTTAATAGCCAGCCCCAGTTCACCCAGCGGTAAAAAATGGATAGCAGTGGGTTTAAACCACTGTCTCTCTCTCCCAGGGACGTGAAAACATCAGAATTGAGTGTTCGAGAGCGATTCTTTAAGCTTAAGCTTTCGTCGCAATCGAACTAAAATAAATTAGTATAAACTAAAGTGACTATTGAAGATATTTAACCGAAATGTATACATATAAGTATGCAAGGTATAGCTCTTCTAAGAACGACAAAGGAACCCTTTTATCGCTTTCCTGTTTCTTGAATCTACAAGTCAAAGTGGTCAGGTCTAATAGGCCGAACTTACCCCATGCCGGGACAAGTCCGGGCATCCACAGGGGCAAGTTCGGCCTCGTTAGACATAACTAGATTTTGTCACTACCAATGATATTTCTGATCTATGGGGCCTTAGATAATGGATTTATACATATTATCTGTTGTTTGCTGGTATTTTTTATTCAGTTTATCTAAAATGCTCAAATCGGCAGACGAATTTCCATCATTTTTTTTATCCTTGGTATAATATTTACTATTTTATATCTTTCTATCGTTATTTTACCTTCCTTGTTCATTCTAATCAACAATATCATAAGCTAATCAGCATTGGACACCACTAACCACACCTCAGAATTAGCGCGCACGTTTCCATATATTTCCCTAATATTATCTTTCCTACCAATGAAGTATGTGGATCTTCTTTGACTGAATAAAAGATAAAGATAAAATATCTGTATCAGATGAAGTATCCGAAAGTTGTACGAAAATAAAACTCACCCATAAGCGCGTATCTGTCGTCGAGGACAGCGAGTGGTAGAGTTTTTATTTTTTGAACTGCTTTTTAAGAAATATCGAGATACAATACACCGTACAAAAAGTGGAATGTACGGGACAAGTTCGGCCCTAGCCAAACTTGCCCCAGGTCAAGCTTGTTTGGCTAGGGCCGAACCTTGCCGGCCAAATGGGCCTAACTAGCCCCAGACATGTTGTCATAAAATGATAAGCTGTATCTCTTTTTAAGTAGTCGATAAATAAAATGATACGCTGTATCTCTTTTCAAGTAGTCGAAAAATTCATTTTTATTGCTTGAGTTGAAAGCACATTATCCAACATTTGCATGAATAGAAAACGTTGTCTTTTACGATTCCGCATATGAATGAAAAATAAAATAAAAATAACTTTTG
The DNA here is from genome assembly GCA_948146395.1 of Fragum whitleyi. Lineage (NCBI taxonomy): Eukaryota > Metazoa > Mollusca > Bivalvia > Cardiida > Cardiidae > Fragum > Fragum whitleyi. The sequence continues at coordinate 65,672,698 of OX411544.1, forward strand.
AAAAAAAAAATACTTTCAGAGCAAGAAAACAAAATTTTGCGTCTTAAATCCTCATATATCATCCAAAGCGGACGATACTTAATGTAGTTGATACAATTTTCAAAAGTTACATAAAGTTTTTATTCCCAACTCTCTATCTTTATCGAGTGTCCAGATAAAGTCATCTACCGAACATAACCAGTTTCCGGACTAGCCCCGTTCGTGTAACGGCGGTATTTTGATTTTAAGAAATTGAAATTTAAGCAGCAAATTATTCAAGATTAAATCTCGAACTACGTAAAATCATGTGAGCGAGTTAAAAGCAAAAAAATGTATTTACGCGAATTTTGTCTTTTGAAAATTTTGCACTCATAGATTTAGAAAGTTTAGAAAATATGTCGACTAAAGGATTAAACTAATTAAAATTAATTTGTTCTAAAACAATTTACTTTGTTCGTCTCAATAACTATGATAGCTGTTTACGTTTTTATTTCAGACATGAACTAGTCAAAACGGTATTAAACAGTAAAGCATTGCCTATGGTATCGGTAAAGGTAAATCCGTTTTACTAATTTTTTTACGAAAAAAATAATCATAAGTCAAAATCACAAATCGTACAGGTCTGGTGTTTCTATTCATTGTAAGATTCTGCTTTGCAATATTAGAAGAAGATACATCGCAGATTTCTATACAACTTGAATTGATGACCTACGTAAAAATGATCGTAAGATGTTTTGTAAGACATGCCCCAGGCCATATGTGCATTACGTTTATTTCAAGAGAACTATAAATGAGTGTATAAATGTGTGACATATCCAACAGTTTAACATATAAATGATATGCAGATATTGAGTAGCTATTGGTAGAAAAGCTATTCTGTATCATTTCCAAAAGAAATTGAGCTGCTGGTCATCTCTAAGATGTATAAGAATCCGATCAGACTTTGTTGATGCAAGGGCTGCTTTAGGTTAACAGTTAAAACCATCGTGAAATTGACACTTATTCCAATCAAAATCATTCACCTGGAGGGCTCCATTCATTCATTCCAAACACTCACTCAAAT